>JAJHZJ010000292.1:6924268-7594768 GCA_023548195.1 Bettongia penicillata ogilbyi
GTATGCAGTTCTTTTGAGAGCTATTTATTCATAACCTTAGACCCCCTTATACACTGAGGAATGACTTTTAGTTTTAAATATTTGTTTTAGTTTCCTATTTAACTTAGCTATCAGACCTTTTTCAGAAACATTTAATACAAAGATCTTTTTTTCTCCCAAGCCACCACTTTCGTTCTTATCCTAATTGTGTTAATTTTATTCATGTAAAAGCTTTTCAATTTCATGTAATTGAAATTTTCTCTTTTATCTTCTGTGATCTCCTCTATCTCTTATTTGGTTAAGAATTCCTTCTTTAGCCATGACTGTAAAAGTTACTTTCTGGTTCCCACCTGATTTTTTTTTAATAGTATGACCTTTAATATTCAGGTAATGCATTCACTTTGAGCTTATTGCAGCCTCAGACCCCTCCTTTTTATAAGAGCCAGCTGAAGCATAAGACAGGAGAAAACCCCAAGGGGGGAGCCCCTCCTGGTAATCAGAGGAACATGAATTAAAGAGTTAGCTCCACTTGCTTATTGTCTAAACCCTTCTGTTGCTTACAACCTGGGGCAAACTCAAGCTTTCCTCATCTGAAAAATGAGGAGATTGAACCTCTGGGGTCCTTTCTAATGCTAGACCTATGATCCTATGACCTTTGACCAAGTCATTTAGTAGTTTTAGGTGTTGGTCTCCTCATCTGAAAAATGAAAAGGTTGGACCATATGACCTTTCAGGTCTCATTCAATTCTAAATCTCTGATTCTGTGAGAGTTCCACAGCAAGTTAGAGTAACTTTTATAAAGAGTTATAAAGTTTATAGAGACTTTTCATTAGCTTTCTCATTTGAGCCTTGCAATCACCCTGTGAGGTTGGTGCTATCATTATCCCCATTTTACAGATGGGAAAACTGAGGATTAGGGAAGTTAAGTGATGCTCTCTCTCTTGCTCTCTCACTCTCACTCTCTCTTTCTCACACACACACACACACACAAATTTACACACAGCACACTTTAAAGTTGACTCTCTATCAGTTTTTTAAATTCTGGCAAACAATAAAACAATAAATCAAGCCCGGATTTATGGTATTTGCTGACTTCTTTTTTTAATTAATTTATTTATTTTTAGTTTTCAGCATTCATTTCCACAAGATTTTGAGTTCCAAATTTTCTCTCCATCTCTTCCCTCTCCCACCTCAAAACAGCAAGCATTCTGATTATCCTTTCCTCCAATCTGCCCTCCCTTCTATCATATCCCTCCCTTGACTTATCCCTATCTCCTCCACTTTCTTGTAGGACAAGACAGATTTCTGTACCCCATTACCTATATTTCTTATTTCCCAGTTGAATGTTAAAACAATTTTTAACAGTTGTTTTTTAGAAAATGTTTGAGATTTTTAACCGAGTTAAAACTTCTCTCCCTTCCTCCCTCCACACTCATCCCCACTGAGAAGGCAAGCATTTAATATAGATTATACATGGGTGGTTATACAAAAGACTTCCATAATTGTCATGTTGTATAAGACTAACTATATTTCCCTCCATCTATTCTGCCCCCCATTTATTCTATTCTCTCTTTTCACTTTGTCCCTCCCCAAAAGTATTTACTTCTAATTACCCCCTCCTCCCATTGACCCTCCCTTCTATCATCCCCCCACACTCCACTTAGCCCTCACTTTCCTGTAGTGTAAGATAGATTTTCATACCAAATTGAGTATGCATGTTCTTCCCTCCTTAAGCCAAATCCGTTGAGAGTAAGGATCTTTCCTTCCCTGTGATGTCCCCCGCTTCCCCTTCAATGAAAAAGTTTTTCTTTCCTCTTTTATGTGAGATAAGCTGTCCCATTCTATTGCTCCCTTTCTCCTCCTAATATATTCTTCTCTCACCTCTGAATTTTATTTTTTTAGATATCATCCCTTCCTATTCAACTCACCCTGTGCCCTCTCTATGTATATAACCCCTCCAACTACGCTAATACTGAGAAAAGTCTCTAGAGTTACAAATATTATTTTTTCAAGTAGGAATGTAAGCAGTTCAACTTTAGTAAGTCTCTTATGATTTATCTTTCCTGTTTACCTTTTCATGCTTCTCTTGATTCTTGTATTTGAAAGTCAAATTTTCTATTCAGCTGTGGTCTTCTTATCAAGAATGCTTGAAAGTCCTCTGTTTCATTGAATGACCATTTTTCCTCTGAAGTATTATATTCAATTTTGCTGGGCATGTGATTCTTGGTTTTAATCCTAGCTTCTTTGACTTCTGGAATATCATATTCCAAGCCCTCTGATCCCTTAATGTAGAAGCTGTGCTATCCTGATTGTACTTCCACAATACTTGAATTGTTTCTTTCTGACTGCTTGCAATATTTTCTCCTTGACCTGGGAACTCTGGAATTTGGCTACAATATTCCTAGGAGTCTTTCTTTTTGAATCTCTTTCAGGAGGTAATTGATGGATTCTTTCAATATTTATTTTACCCTCTGGTTCTAGAATATCAAGGCAGTTTTCCTTGAAAGATGATGCCTAGACTCTTTTTTTGATCATGGTTTTTGGGTAGTTAGTCCCATAATTTTAAAATTTTCTCTCCTGGATCTATTTTCCAGGTCATTGTTTTTCCAATGAGATATTTCACATTGTCTGCTATTTTTTCCATTTCTTTGGTTTTCTTTGATAATGTCTTGATTTTTCATAGTCAGTAGCTTCCGTCTGCTCCATTCTAATCTTTAAGGAATTATTTTCTTCAGTGAACTTTTGGATTTCCTTTTCTATCTAGCCAGTTCTGCTTTCTAGGACATTCTTCTACTCACTGGTTTTTTGAATCTCTTTTGAAATTTGGGTTAGTCTATTTTTTAAAGTGTTATTTTCTTCAACATTTTTAGGGTCTCCTTTAGCAAGCAGTTGACTCATTTTTCATGATTTTCTTGCATCACTCTCATTTCTCTTCCCAGTTTTTGCTCTACCTCTCTTACTTGATTTTCAAAATCCTTTGCGAACCCTTCCATGACCTGAGACTAATTAATATTTTTCTTGGGGACTTTGGATAGAGGAGCTTTGACTTCATTTTCTTCTATTTGCATGCTTTGGTTTTCCTTGTCACCAAAGTAAGATTCTATAGTCTGATTCTTTTTCCTGTCTTTGCTTATTTCCCCAGCCATTTACATGACTTTTGAGCTCTTGGTACAGGTAGTTCTCTACTTCCAGTGGGAGTAGGGGTGTACCGTCACCCGCTCAATGCCCCCACAATCTATGGGCCTAGAGCTTCAGAAACAGTGGCTGCAGCTGCCCCTGCTGCTGCTGTGGCTGCCATGGGTTCTTCTGCCCCCTCCCCCATCAACCACCCTAGGGGGTGGGGCCAGACTATTCCACTCTCCTGCAGTGGTCCCACAGGCTTTTCCCACTGACCTTCCAATTTATCCTCAGCGTTTTGGGGTCATGAAATCCTTAAACTGCCACTGGTGTGAGAAATTCAGTCCCCCCAAAGCCTGCTCAGGTCATATCTGTGTACTCATAGCCCACACTGGACTGTGCTCTACTCCCAATGTGGCATGATATATACTTCTCAGCGACCTTTCAGGTTATCTTGGGCTTGAGATTTGCTTCACTGCATCATTCTGTGGGTTCTGCAGCTCCAGAATTTGTTTAGAGCTATTTTGACAGGTATGTGGCTGGGCTTGGTGGGAGCACTCTAGAAAGTTGGTGCTGTTACTCCGCCATCTTGGCTCTGCCCCATTTGCTGACTTTTTACATTTTTGTAAATGTTCACACTGATGCCTCCAACACATCCCCTGCCCTTTTCTCAAGTTGGGTTCCTAGAAGACTTGGTAGGAGTTGATCCTAGAAAGGATAGTATAGGGGAAAAGAAACTTTAAAAATATAAAGGAGTTTGAGATAAAATACAGGCTCCTTGAGGAGAGAGACTTTATTTTGTCCTTCTAGTACCAGTACCTAGCCTTAAATATACTAGCATTTAATAAATCCTTCATGAATGAATGAAGGAAACAACAAATTACTTTTAAGAGTGACTCTGGGGTATTATCTGGAAGGAAACATTAAGGACCACCACCCTACCCTCCCACCCCAGCCTGAGGTCTCTCTTCAAAGGGTTGCACAGGACTTAATAAGGCTGGTTCCTAGTCCTTGATTAACAAAGTACTCTTAGCAGAGAAGTAGATCAAGCCTTTGTACTTACCCATATCCTACTATCTTTTCCTTTCATCTTTTTTTGATTAATCATCCATTCTACCAGCTAACCCCCTCCAACAATTTCTCTTTTTTCGCTAAGAGATGAATGAGAACTGAACTCCCCCTTCTACCATCATAAGAAATTAATCCTGGATTCTAGCATAGCAAGCCCCATGTCACACCTAACCACTGTTTTTGCAAAGAAGTACCTTTCTAGATCCCCAAATGTTTCCTAGAGGCAGAATAGTAATACACTTCTGCCATCTACATGCCCTTTTATAACTAGAAATATATTCTTGAAAAGTACACATGGATTTTGCATTGGAGAAAAAAAGGCAAGATAAGATATCTCCTCAGAAATACCATTTACCCATCCCAGATGTCTGGCTACAGTGTGGGAGGATTCACTGTCATTAGTATCACCTTCATCTATAGCTATTTGGCAGCTCTATTTTTCCTTCACCACCATTATTGTTCCCTTTGAGTGCAAGGTGGGGTTATATGGGGAGAGAAAGAAAGGAAATGGGTAGAAATTATCCCTCTATATGCAACACTTGTGTCAGAGATTCTCCTTCCTCCAAGAGTTTGGGTATACTTTAAGGCAGGAGTGTCAAACATGCACCAGTGGGCATCCATTGAAGACCACAGCACTCACAAGGACAGCCGAACTAGATTAAAATGTAATAGGTAAATCATTCAAGTAATAAACATTTATTAAACACCTACTATGTTCCAGGCACTGTGAAGAGCATTGGAGAAAAATTTAACAAAATAAGTAAAAATATAGAAAAATGTAGATAATGTTAGTATGTGGTTTTCTAAGTCAATATGTGACCCAGAGAGATCCTTATGGAAGATTTAGTGGCCTCTATTTTTATATTTATTTGACACCACTGCTTTAAAGGATTTTCTTATATCTCTTGGCTCATAGGCCCAGCCTGAAAATCTGAGAAAATTTTTACGAGTGACCAATCAACTGCACTGGACCCATCGTGAAAGATACCTTCCTCCCAGTGGCAGAGAGGTGCAATACAAGACATGGCAATGGGGTTTATTGGTTTTGATTAGCTATCCTTCTTTGGGACAGGGAGAGAAGTGACATTAATATGAAATGCATCCATAAAACATTTTTAAAGGAAAACTTTATGCTTCTAGATTGAGACCGGAACTGTAATTATTCTGAGATCTATCCTTACATGTCCTTCTACGTCCAGACATAAGAAAGTTTATGGGAAAGTTTTATGATGAAAAGGAAAATGGGTCAATTCAGATTAGGTGACTTGCCTACAATCACTAGTATATCATTGCTTGGAAGAGAACTTAGGTCTTCTGACTCCAGCTATAGCAATTATCTCAGTGTACAATGCTTACAAAAATATTTGTCTAGAGAAGGAGTTTTTAATCTTTTTTAGGCTATGGAGTCTGACAGTAAGGTTAAGCCTATGAACTCCTTCTCAGAATAATGTTTTGTTTTTTTCTAATAATTGAAGGAAATGCTAAATTTCAATTAGAATTTGTGAAAATGACGATGTAATCATTTCTCATCTAAGTTCACAGACCTTCTTCTGCTCAAACCTATACATGGACCTCAAGTTCTAAACTCCTGGTCTAGAGTAATGTCTTGGAACAATTTGTTAAGTGGCCAACAAAAGAAAGGATAGTATGGGAGATGGAAACAGAGTTCTTCATTTATATTCTTATATTGAAGTTAAAACCATTCCAAAATTATGTACTCCTCATTTAACTATGGGACTCTCTCTTCTCTTAGAGTGCCTACAACCTAAGATTTTTCTTCCTCTCTCCCTTACCTTCCCCATTTACTGACTGATTCCTGAGATCATTTCCTCCCCACTTCCACCCAGTGTCTTCCCAAGGAAACAACTTGGTAGTGACATCGTGAGCCCAATGGCTGATGTGCAATCTCGATGGTCCCCTAAGGTCCCTACATGTCTGAGTTCCTAAGATTCTGAGATTCAATGAGAAACATTGTTGAGTTTATTCTAATTTCTACGTACCAACTATGCCTAGAAAGCCTGTCTCAGTGACCTCATTACTCACTCAAGAGCACAGCCCAGAACTTGTCTCTGCGGATTCATAAACAGACTCTTTTTTGTCCCTGAGTCTCTTTGTCAGACCTTTCATTCTATAGCATTGAGACAAAGGTCATCGGATCCTGGGACGGCCTACAGGCAGTCTGCAGGGAAGTGCAAGCTCCTTCTGGAGCTAATGAGATCTGTTTGATTTTAGATGATATAAACAAATTCATTGTTTGAAGACGAGAGAAAAGGTTGTATGTTTAATTCAACAAGTAACCCAAAGCAATTCCATTCATTGAAGAGAATTCATTTTCTATTCCTAATGTACAAGGCCAGCCTAAGGCAAAGCAAATCTTTAGGTAGGAGACCTCACCCAAGTCTCCAGCTTTTTGCTTTCTACTGTAGAAAGCAGAGAATCTGGTTTCTTTGACCCATAGTCACTTGACTATGAAGATCTTAAGACTTGGAACAATGAAATAACTTGTAGAATCTGAAGGCTAAATGGTTCAACTCTACACTCAATATCAATCATGTGTGAGAAGCCTGGAATAGATGGTGATTATTATTTTAAAATGCTTTATTGACACCTCTTGTCTTTGTATCACAGTTGTCTTCCACCCATCCTCTGTAGACTATGCCTTCCCTTTTGACAAAGTAAAACAACTAAGCCAGAGCACTCAACACAAGGATCATATTGGACAGTGTTGACAGTATCCTACTTCAGTAGACCCCTGCTTTTCTGACCCAAGAGAATTCGATTGTGATTACTTAAAGGGTTTCACTTTTTTTCTCAAATTAGGTCAAACATGCTGTCTTTTCCCATTTTTTGTGATATCATCTGGTACTTGCCACTCATTGCCTTCCTACTCATTATAAATCTAAGTAATCATAACCACTGTGGAGGTAATTCTGACTCATTCATCAGCATTGGCTACAAAGGATTAAAAAGTAGAGATACTTTAAGAAGAATTTGACAAGCTCTTCCAAAGTCTACCACCTTGTGCACTGACGTTTGGTGAATTCAATATGAAGGTGGACACAGAAGGGAACAACAAAAAAATGTGCTAGACGGTATAGGTCAGAATCAAGAAATGAAAGAAAAGCTTATTGGTTTTTCAGAAGCCTTCCAATTGTGTCATGAATATTTAGTTCAAGAAGTGAATTGAGGGTGATAGATTTAAAGTTATTAGGGATCTTGGAGGTCATTAGCTCCAACCTATTCATATTACACATGAGGAGCATGAGGTCCAGAGAATGTGATTTCCCCAGCATCACATAGCCATTAAGATAGGATAACCACTTGTTGCACTAAATGATGTCTCCTGCTTTTTTTGAGCGTGAGATGAAACCACTTCAGCCACTGTTTTTAGGCCTCTCCTGCAATTTCTTTGTCTTAATGACTTGGATTTATATAGTGTATATCATCTTATCCCTTCAATGTAGGCCCTTCAGTCATGTGTCCTCTGGTTGGTCATTGGACAAAGACTTTAAATTTGGGGGGCCAACAGTTAAAGTCATGTTTATAAGTGGACTAAAAGCCATGCGATTCCTCTGAGCCTTTTTTCTGACATTTCATCACTCTCATAGAGGGTGTAAAAAGGAGCCACACTTATGGTTTGATTGATTGAGGACCATTTCATTTTTCTGTTTCATGAATCAACATGTTCAAAGAATTCAGCACCTAGTTGCCAGTGGATAGTCCCAAGTCTGATCCTCCAAGCTTGATAGAATATGAGCCTTCCCTGCTTCATAGAATCTTACGTTCTGCTGGCGTAGCCTTTAAAAACTCAATGTCACCTGCTTCAGAGCAGGACTTCTGTGGATAAAAATGTAAATTTCTTTTATGCTTAAAAGTTAACAGGCATTTACTAAGCACTTACTATGTGCCAAGCCTTGTGCCAAGCTGGAGATACAAATAAAGATAAAAACAGTCCCTGCCCTGAAGGGGTTCAAGTTCTTATAAATAGCATAATGGATTCTAGGGTTTAAGATGAAGGAGAAATCCATTTTGGCTGGGGTGACTAGGGAAGATTGAGCAGAGAAAGTGGGATGGGAGCTGGCCTTTGAATGATGAGTAGGAGTTTGAGTAATGGACATTAATGAAAGATCATAGTCTAAACAGAGGAAACAGTATTAGCAAATGAACAGAAGTTGGACTTTGTAGTGCATACACATAGTATCAAGTATAGGGGAATAGTTGATCCAATCTGGCAAGAGATGAGATTTTGTATGAGCAAATAATGTGAAAGATATTGGAAAGGTAGGCTGAACCAAACTGAGGAGGATCTTGAATGCCAAAGTTTAGATTTTGATTAATCAATAGAGGAATATTGAAGGTTGTGGAATAGAAGGTAACGTAATCAGAGTTGTATTTCAGGAAGATTCACTCAGGATTGGCATGCTAGACAGATTGGTTTAAAGAGAGCATGGAGGCAGGAAGACAAAAGGTTATTGCAGTAATGCAGGTATAAGGCAATTCATGTTTCAGCATGAATTTCCAAAAGTTGAAAGCATTCTCAAACACATAAAAAATAGACTGTATGATACATAAAACTTCAGAAATAAACCTTGAGATTTGAAAATGCCCGCTTTATGGTTTATAGCAACTCAATGCGGAGCCTGCAACCCAGCAAGCACCACAGACCAAGAGGGAATTTATACTTTATGAACCCTCTTTTCTCCATAAGCTTTTAGTATCTCTTTGGCAGATTCTACCTAGGAATCATTTTACAGGAATGTAACCCCCACAAATGTGGAGGGATTACAGCCATCTTCTCCTTTCCCATTTGCCTCTTTATTTCACATGACATTCCTTGGTTGGTTTAAGGTGGTTTTGATGCAGTTTGTGTTTCTTTTGCTTTTAGAGCCCTTTTATAAACTTGAAATAAGCTCCTTTTTTTCTTCCAAATATACATTTTCATAGAGCAGCATCTATGTCATCCTTATAATCACAGCTCACATTTATAAAGCATCTGACCTTTCCAAGGTACTTTCCTTGCAACAATCCTGTGAGTGAGGTATAACTATTACTATCCCTATTGGTCAGATGGGGAAATTGAGGCCAAGAAATTCGATCAAGATATCAAGCATTTATTGTGTTTCTACTATATGCCAGGCACTGTGCTAAGAGCTAGGGATACAAACAAAAGCTCAAAGAACTTGCATTCTAATTGGAGAATATGACACATGAAGGGGACCTGGAGAGATAGAAGGTAGGGTATATCCGAGGTGACACTACTAGAGTTGTTACGGAAGAAAAGACCTGGAACTGAGCAAAGTAGGGCCAAGGCCCAGTAGCAGAATATATTCTCAGGTGATTAGGAGCTGGAGATGCTTTCATTTATTCACATCTATACTGGAAGAGGGAGTTCCATATACCAATAAAATAGAGGCTAACTAGGGCCAGAACTCAAATTTCAACCTGTTTCTTTCTTGACTCCCAGGAATAATTAACATATTTATATCACTTTGAGATTTGCAAAATGATCCTGTGTCCCAAACTAGATTGTAAGACCCCCAAGGAGACAATTTTTCATACCTCTTAGTATTATTTCACAGTGCCTAGGATCATGCTTTTTGTATTTTTGTATTGGATTTGAGTAAGGGAGGGCTGGGCCACCAGCCTCACTTTCTCCTCTAGAGCCACCTGGATCCAGATATGCACTGAATAAGTGTTTGCTGTTATGTGAGTTATGCTGAGACTCTGTCCTCTGACTCCTAGGAGCTCCACTGGGCAGATGTCTTAAGGGATCTCTTTTTTCACACTTTCCTTGTATGTTTTCTCATTTGTTCACTGTATTCCCCAATGTGGTTATTTTCTCATTCAGGTTTTTCACACTCTGTATGTCCAGTGTGTGAATGGCTCTAGCAGGCAGCTGCTCTATTAGGCCATCTTTAAGAAAAGCCTTCACAATTCACAGGGACTCTAGGAGTCCTGGGGGTGCTAATTACAAGCTGAAGAATGGACATTTTCTTCCAAGCTCCAGAAACAAGTCAAAGTAGGTTGGCGAGTTTTAATGTAGACTTTTTTTCTTCTGTACTTATCAGATTTTAGGCAAAGTAGAATAGAACTATAGGATTTCCTTTTAGAATTCATACCCCTCTGACAAATGGCTTACTTGAGAGTAGGCCAAGTCTATACATGTAGCTTCTAAGGTACAATATTGATTCAGTTAACATTTTTGTTGTTGGTTATTTCCAACTCTTTGTGACCCTTTTGGGGATTTCTTGGCAACGATACTGAAGTGGTTTGCCATTTCCTTCTCCAACTCATTTTACAGATGAGGAAACTGAGGTAAACAAACTTAAGTGACTTGTCTAAAGTTACACAGCTATTAAGTATTTGAAGCTGGTTTTGAACTCAGAAAAATGAGTCTTCTTGACTCCAGGTGTAGCACTCTATCCCCTGTACCACCTAGCTGCCCAGCTAACATAGACAACCCCATTGGGAATTCAACAGTGGGCTTCTCTATTTGGGATAATAATATTTATATAGTATGTGACAATGCATTTTTCTAACAACAATCCTGTGAGATGGATATTTTAAAATCAGTATAAAAAGTAGATTTTATTACTAATGATGATTCCCATATGGAAACGGCAGTGTACGTTGCAGGAAGAATGGTCGAAGTTCAAATTCTGCCTCTGATGTTTAGTGACTATGCTATCTTAGACAAATCACTTGACCTTTCTCAGTGCCCCCGGACAATTCTCAAAAACTCTAGGTTATAGACAAATTGTTTGTCTGTATTGGTAAAGGGAGTTTCCTACAGGGATGAAATCACCAATCTTGGACAACAGTCTTCTACCCCTCTCCCAATAACAACATCAACTGTAGTACCCAAGCAGGATGAAAGGGATGACATGTGCTTAGTTATCCTTAAAACATTCTATGAATGCCAATGATTGTTATTCCATTTTTACAGATGGTAAAATTAAGACTGAGAGGTTAATGGGATCTGATATCCATGACTTGTATTTCCTTGGACAAGTCAGTTAACTTCCCTGGGCTTTACTTTCCTCATCTGTAAAATGTCCTTGAAGGTTCTACTTCTGGAACTATGATCCTAAGGCATGATTCAATCTAAGCCAAGCCTACTGTTCTGGCCTATATGCAACACTGCCACACCCTGGAAACAAGTAGGGTATGGAATTAAAGAATGGAAGTTCCTTCACTTTCTAGACAGTAGGACTATCAGATATTTCACAGCAGTGACCTTAGGAAGTCTCAATGGAAGCAATCAGAAGATAGTACCCAGAATTAATTGATTAATTCATTTCAGGGGGAATCAGAGATGGAGACTTCAGCTGAAGCCAAATGTACTGGCAAATGGGACACTTGTCTAGCATCTTTATTCCTTACCATAAGGTGTCTATAATCTTGAAAAATTGTTTTGAATAAATCTTTTCCATTATTACCACTCAGGAATCTAAATGGGAAGATGCCTGCCTAGGGGGGCAAGAAGACTAATCTGCTGCATATCCACATTCTCTTCCTTAGTCCTTTTTTCATCCCTAATGATTACCCTGATGATATTGAAAGCCGGCCACATTTCTCTAGTACTTATAAATTTTTTATTGGTAGCTTTGAATTATACTTCCCCTTTGTTTCAAAATTTATCTCTCTCCTCTCCAACTCAGCAAGCTATTCCTTATAACAAAGAGGGGTTTTTTTTAAGTATTTTAGTAAAACTCATCAACATATCAAACAAATCTATTTTCTACACCCATAGCCCCATCCTCTGTAAAGTAGGGAGGGAGGTGAATTTTCTCAATTTTTCTCCAAAGCCAAACTTGTTTATTAAACAAGTAATTTATACAGTGTTTAGTTTCTTTTTTTTTTGTTCTTTCTATTTATATCATTGCAGTCATTATGTAGATTATTTTCCTGGTTCTGCTAATGTCAGTACCCATCAGTTCATATAAGTCCTTATATGCTTTCCTGCCTTCTTGAAAATCAATTTTTCTTATACACTTACAAAATTTTATCTTACTCCTTTAGTCATTTCTCAATGTGCACCTTATTTATTTCTAATTCTTTTTTTTACAAAAAAAAAGGACTTCTACAGTATTTTGTAATAGTGCTTTTTTCACACTGTGAGACAGGCCATCCAAGTGTTATCATGGCTAAATTAGAAATGAGGAAGCTAAGCCTCAGAGAACTTAAATGACTTCATAGAATCTTAGAGAGAGGAGGGACCTGAAAGGTCATTTCATTACATCTGACCCTGAGCAGGAGTCCCCACTACAACATACCTGACAAAGGTCATCCATCCTTTGCTTAAAAGAGCTCCAGTGAGAAAGGAATCCCCTCCTTCCCCAAGACAGCCCATTCCAGTTTTGGATACAGAGACATAACAAAGACAGGATGGCCTAGGTTTGTTCTAGAACAGCAATATTTGGAGAGTCATAAAACCCTCTTCAAGGTACTTCCTGTATGTGTGTGCTCATCCCCCCTCCTCTGTAGCTGCTGATTCCATCATTGTTGCAGTCATTTACTGCCCAATCCTCCCTGCCCGACACTCCAGGAAGAAGGGAACTAGGCCATCACCTCTTCCAATGTGATCATACCCAACTTATATTCTTTATCCTACCCCACCACTCAACTGAATTTTCCCCTAGTATAAGAATTTAGTTTCTGTTTGGACAACTCTAATCATTAAAGAATTTAATAACTTCAGTAAATTATAGAGGTGCAAGGTGACTCCTGGCTTCTTGACTACAAATCTAGTGTCCATCCATGTCATGATAGAGCTCCAGTACTTTGTAACACTAGACTTGGTATTTTCTGCCATCTTTGAATCCAAGGCTGAATAGAAGATGTGTTGCTGGGATTTTTTTCCTTTCTTTTTAAGGTCACTTTGCATTTCCGTCATCTTGGTCGGTCTATAAATGGAGACATTTTTCGTCTTTGTCAGCATCCCAGGGGCACCTTTGCCACTTCTGTGAAAGAGCTTTTGGTAGGAGGTTGAGCCTGGCTCCTCCTGAGATTGACTGATGTGTCCTGTGATTCACAGGGCCATATAGATGCCCTCCATGCATATATTACAGTCTCTGTTATTCAGAAATGACACTGTTATTTCCCACCTGTGAAAATGTGACCATAAAGAATGATGCATGACCAGCTATCCCTTCCCCGTGGCCTGTGGCAGACAGAGGCAGCAGCTACCCTCTGGCTAACAATGCCTGAGTGCCAGCATTTAGCCTCTTTACCTCCATATTCATTTTCCAGTCTGTTAAGGAAAGAAGAGGCTTGCAAATGAACTCGAATTTACCAGTAGAACTAAACCAGCCTTCCCTCTAAATTACTTTACACATTAAGTCAGTGGACTGCAGGCGCCTTAGAGCTTTCCATTTGCTTTCTTGAAAATCAAAGAGGTTTCCAACAGTTTCTGCAAACAAGCAGATCCTGAGCCCTAACCCTTTGTTCAAGATTTGAGTCAAACTGTGGATTTCTATGTCCTCCTAGCACTGAAATATGGAAGGGAGGGAGGGAAAAATCCTCCATATGGTATGACTTTGGAATGTTTAGCAGCCACCCACAGGAAAAAATAATAAACATTAAATTGTGGCATCTGGCCTTAAATGCACAAGGAGAGTAAAAATGCAGGAAGCCAAAATGCTAAGACTCTTTCATCATTAAAAAAATGACTCCATCACAGACTTTTGGCACATTTTTAATTCTACACTTTTGAAATTAAATTAGAGGCTATGACAGACCTCTCCCAAGGGAGCAATGGAAAGAACAGTATATTTGGAATGAGAAGAGCTGAGTTCAAATCTCCTGTCACTTGTTACCAGCTTCACTTTGGTCAAGGTGTGTGACCTGTCTGGGTTTCCTAATTTGCAATGTGATGAGATTGGTTGGATTCAATGCATCTTAGAACCTTCCATCTATAAATCTATGATTCCATTATCTTTTTATTCCTCTCACCCTGATCCCCCAATATTTTGATCTTAAATTTTTTATGGGAGATTGGGATTTTAGCAAAGAATACCAGTGAAAAGTTGAATTATCTAAAGAAAAAATTTTTAAACTATTTTTAGGCCATCCAGGCCAAAGGAAACAGTAGTTGGTAGTTTTCTATTTGTAGGAACCCAAAAGAACAGGCAATAGCAAACTACCAATCAACTTGCATTCAAGAAGCCATGTAAAATACATCAGTAAAGACATATAAAGTAGTAGCAAAGTTAAACATTCCAACAACAACTCCCCTAAAATATTAAAATACCTAGGAAAAGATCTGTAATGGATGAATGAGGTTTTCTGTAAAGGCTTTCTGAAAGGATGTAGAGAAGAACTATTGAGGATAAGGAAGCATATACTAGGCCCTCCTTAATTAAGTCCTTGACAAGAGTGCCAGAGGTTGGAGGCTGCTGAAAGATTGAGTCCCTTAGGAGGGAGCAGAAGGCAATGCTTTGCAGATTTTGAAAACTGGATTTTCCCCAGAGGCCCTGGGAAGACAACTTCTTCAAAAGGCTAATTTCTTTCTGGAAGCAAATGACCTTTACTACAAGGGCAGAGGTAAAAAACAGAAGATTCGTTTTACCCTGGAGTCAAAGAGATAAGCCTTCCAGAAAGCCCATAGAACTGAGAATGGTCCACCTGGGGATCCTGAAGACTGGGGGCAATACCACCAAGTACCCCTACTGGCCTGGAGTGGTTTATGACTCTGGGAAAGGGATACCTAGAGTTCAGATTAAGTACTAACTGGACCTCATTCAAAGAGGGCCAGGAATTCAATTCTTTGTTGTGGTTTGGTTTTGGTTTTTTTTTGGGGGGGAGGATAAGGAAGTGGAGGAGTATAGTAGAAAGGAGGGGTTCCAGGCAAGCCCTAGGGACTGACTCTAGGGCTGCATGAATCAGGCTGCTTTCTCAGAGAATGTGTCTTCATTTCTCAAATGCCAATTCAAACAACCTTGTTTTCAGACTGGAAGCTTCTTCTCTGGAAGCCTCTTCTGATCTGGCCCCTCCAACTCATTCCTCACCCCTTGCTTATTTTACAAATGTAAAAAGGGGTACTGAGTTAAGGGAAACCAAGAGGCTAACTTTTTTTATTTTTTTTTTATTTTTTAGTATATAAATTCATTTAAGTTTTTACATTCATTTTCACAAAATTTTGGGTTCCAAATCTTCTCCCCATTTGTCCCCTACCCCTACCCCAATACACTGAGCATTCTAATTGCCCCTATCACCAATCTGCCCTCTCTTCTATCCTCCCTCCCTTTTCTTGTCCCCCATCTTCTCTTTTGTCCTGTAGGGCCAGATGACTTTCTATTCTCCATTAACTGTATTTCATATTTCCTAGTAGCAAGAACAATACTCAACAGTTGTTCCTAAAACTTTGAGTTCCAAATTCTCCCCATCCCTCCCTCCCCACCCGTTCCCTTTGGGAAGGCAGGCAATTCAATATAGGCCATATCTGTGTAGTTTTGCAAATGACTTCAATAACAGTTGTGTTGTATAAGACTAACTATATTTCCCTCCATCCTATCCTGCCCATCATTGTTTCTATTCTGTCTTTTGATCCTGTCCCTCCCTGAGTGTTGACTTCAAATTGCTCCCTTCTCCCATTGCCCTCCCTTCCATCATCCCCCCCCACCCTGCTTATCTCCTTCTCCCCCACTTTCCTGTATTGTAAGATAGATTTTCATACCAAAACGAGTGTGCATTTTATTCCTTCTTTTAGTCGAATGTGATGAGAGTAAACTTCATGTTTTTTTCTCAGTTCTCCTCTTTTTCCCTCCACTAAAAAGTCTCCTGCTTGCCTCTTGAATGAGAGATAATTTACCCCATTCCATTTTACCCTCTCCCCTCACTACATTTCTCTCTCACCATTTACCTTAATTTCTTTTAAGGTATGATCCCATCCTATTCAGTTCACTCTGTGCTCTTTCTCTCTCTGTGTGCGTGCATGTGTGTATGTGTGTGTGTGCATGCACGCATGTACGTGTGTGCATGTGTGTGTAGTCCCACCAACTACCCAGATACTGAAAAGTTTTAAGAGTTACAAATATTGTCTTTCCATGTAGGAATGTAAATAGTTCATCTTTGGTAAGTCCCTTATGACTTCTCTTTGCTGTTTATTTTTTCATGCTTCTCATTCTTGTGTTTGAAAGTCAAATTTTCTTTTCAGGTCTGGTCTTTTCATCAAGAATGCTTGAAAGTCCTCTATTTCATTGAAAGACCATATTTTCCCCTGAAGTATTAGACTCAGTTTTGCTGGGTAGGTGATTCTTGGTTTGAGTCCTAGTTCCTTTGACTTCTGGAATATCCTATTCCACACCCTTCGATCCCTTAGCGTAGAAGCTGCTAGATCTTGTGTTATCCTGATTGTATTTCCACAATACTGGAATTGTTTCTTTCTAGCTGCTTGCAAGATTTTCTCCTTGACCTGGGAATTCTGGAATTTGGCCACAATGATCCTAGGAGTTTCTCTTTTTGGATCTCTTTCAGGTGGTGATCGATGGATTCTTTCAATATTTATTTTGCCCTCTGGTTCTAGAATCTCAGGGCAGTTTTCCTTGATAATTTCATGAAAGATGATGTCTAGGCTCTTTTTTTGATCATGGCTTTCAGGTAGTCCCATAATTTTTAAATTGTCTCTCCTGGATCTATTTTCCAGGTCAGTTGTTTTTCCAATGAGATATTTCACATTCTCTTCCATTTTTTTCATTCTTTTGTTTTGGTTTTTGATTTCTTGGTTTCTCAGAAAGTCATTAGCCTCCATCTGCTCCATTCTAATCTTGAGAGAACTATTATCTTCAGTGAGCTTTTGAACCTCTTTTTCCATTTGGCTAATTCTGCTTTTGAAAGCATTCTTCTCCTCATTGGCTTTTTGAACATCTTTTGCCAATTGAGTGAGCCTATTTTTCAAGGTGTTATTTTCTTCAGCATTTTTTTGGGGTCTCCTTTAGCAAGCTGTTGACCTGCTTTTCATGCTTTTCTTGCATCTCTCTGATTTCTCTTCCCAGTTTTTCCTCCACCTGTCTAATTTGATTTTCAAAATCCTTTTTGAGCTCTTCCATGGCCTGAGCCCATTGGATATCCCGAACTTTCGGAAGTTCGGGATACAGAGGCCTTGACTTCTATGTTTTTCCCTGATGGTAAACATTGTTCTTCCCCATCAGAAAGGAAAGGATAAAACATCTGTTCACCAAGAAAGTAACCTTCTATGGTCTTATTTTTTTCCCCTTTTCTGGGCATTTTCCCAGCCAGTTACTTGACTTCTGAGATTCCTCTCCACCTCCTTGATCCACCCAGCTAGTGCTTGGGGTCTGAGATTCAAATGCTGCTCCCCAGCCTCAGGGCTTTCAGTGGGGCAGGTGGGGCTGCTATTCAGTGTGAGAGATTAAGGTCAGTTTCTCAGATGGGGGCAGGGCCACCTCCCAGGCTCAGTTCCCTCAGGGGGTTTATGCAGAGACCTTCAGTAATGCATCTGAAGTCCTTTCTGCTCTGGGAGACCCTGGCCTCCGCTGCCTCTGCCACTGCCTCCCGAGGGGGCCTGAGTTATGGAGACATCCTGCTCCCCTCTCAGCCAGCCCAGAAGTCTCTGTCACTGACCTGGAGCACCTGTGGGTGGAGGGACCTTCACTGGCTGCTGGAGGTTCCGTCCCTGAAGTCTGCTTGGATCTGCTCCTCTCAGGGCCGCGTGGGCAGGGCTGGGGTCTGCTGTATGGTGCGTGATGGACATTTGGGGTTGGTTTTTCAGGGCTCTCTGGAATGGAAATCTCCTCCACTGCATTGCTGTGCAGCTTCCACTGCTCCAGAATTTGTGGGGAGTTCTTTTTACAGGAAATTTATGGGCTGTGGATTCGGAGCTAGCATATGTGAGTCTTTATACTCCGTCATCTTGGTTCCTCTTCCCGAGGCTAATGTTTTTATAAATCAAATCCCATCCTAAAATCTTTAAAAAAATGCATTCTGTATACAAATAATTCTTCCTTAGCTTTGGTCTTGTGTTTCTGAGGGTGGGCTGATATTCATTGTGGAGCCTGGCTCCCTTGTTCAGTGCTGCCAACCTCTGGCACTCCCAGCAAGGATGTAATTAAGGGAGGGCCCAGTATATACTTTCTTATCCTCAATAGTTCTTTTCTACATGCTGACATTTCCTCAATTCTTCCTCATGCTGACATCCAAGGCCTGACATAATATGGTTCCAATCAACCTGTCCAGATTTATCTCATACATATTTATCTTCATTCATTCATTCATTCATCTTGCATTCATTATTTATTTATTTTTATCTTTATTAGATTTATTAATTAAGTTAATACCATGGTCAAAGGTAGAACATTTTGGTTTAAAATGTTTCAGATGGTGAGCAGAGCATGGGGTAAATTGATAGCAATGGTACTATCAACTTAATTATGATTTGAGAACTGGAAAGCAGAGATGGCGACCATGGCGAATACATAAGTAACAACAAACTGGCTGGCAAGCACAGGGCTGGGAATTTTAAAAATGGTCAGAACCACCCTAATAGGATGGGCTATGTGAAGCACTCACTAATTAGGTCTTTGGGTTCTCAGGATGAGATTTATGGAGCTGAAAAGGTTAACACACCGCTTCCCACACAGGGAATTGTCTCTGATCTAGACCTTCAGGGAGCTGTCAAAGAGATAGCTAAGGAGCAGGTGTATTACTCAAAGTATGCTCAACTAGGCAATGGGTTACAAAAGATAGATGTAACATAGGCCCTCGAAAATAAGAACCTTACAATCCAAGGGGTATAAGGGAGGAGGAAATGAGTACAAAGGAGACATCCAAGCAAAGAGTTGAGGGAAATTTGAAAAGAGAGCGATCTCTTTCATCCAGAGGGGCCAGAAAAGGCTTCCTGGAGAAGATGGTTATAAGTTGGACTTTGAAGTATAGGATGGAACTTCCACAAACGGTAGTATAAAAGAATATTTTCAATAAATCTAAGACAACATGAACACACAAAGGAAAAAAGCAAGTTGGACAAGTACGTGAGAGCAATCTGGTTTGGGGAAAACACTGAATAAATAAAAAATAAATAAATACAAGATGAATGAAGGAATGAAGATAAATATATATGAGATAAATCTGGATAGGTTGATTGGAGCCAGATTATGTCAGGCCTTGAATGTCAGCATAAGAATGTTTACACTTTATTGACTCATCAGTGAGGGTGGGGGTTAATAATCATTTTTGAGTATAGCCGTGACATACTCATAGTTGTTTATCAAGATTACTTAGGCAGTTATATGGACACTGGATTGGAGAAGGCATAGATTGGAATTAGGAAGCTCATTTAGGATACTGGTATAATTGTCTTTGTGAGAAGAAATAAGGGACTACTTTGAAGAGGAGTACTGTCAAGAGATATTGCAATGGTAAAAGTGACATGATTTTGCAACTGGATAAATGTAGAAGGAGAGAGGTGGGTCAAAAATGATCCTGTAGATCCAAACCCAGGTGACTAAAAGGATGCTAGTGGCATTCATAGAAATGATGTCTTTAGAGGATGGAAATGTTTAAGGAGGAAGATAATTATAAATTTAATTATAGACATATTGGCATCCAAACAGAGATACTCAGTAAGTAATCTGAAATATTAGACTGGAGAGTCTGCAAGTGGAAATGCCATTGGGAGGGGGGGGGAATTATTCACATACAGATGGTAGCTGAAGTCATGAGAATGGATATAATCACCAAGGCAGAGAGAATAGAAAGACAAGAGATGAGTACCTAGGATAGAACCTTGAGGAATACTAGAATTTAAATTTCAGAAGGAGGAAGAGGAACTGCCAAAAAGAGACAGAGGGAAGATATAATTTGTTTCCTAGGTGTTGGGCTAGTTATTGCCTTAAGCTGCCAGAGACCTAGGGTATTGTCAAAGAAGCAGCTAGGTGTTATAGTGAATACGGTACCTAGCCTGAAGTCAGGAAGACTCATCTTTCTGAGTTCAAATCTGGCCTCAGACACTAGCTATGTGATGCTGGGCAAATCCCTTAACCCTTTTGTCTCAGTCTCCTCATCTATAAAATGAGCTAAACAAAATTCTAAACAGGGTCACAAAGAGTCAGACACAACTTGAAAAACAACAAAACATCTTTTTTAATAAATAAAGAGTGAAGGGAGAAGTATTCAGTCTAGTTCATTTTCCTCCCCTAGGTCCATTTTCCTGCCCTTTACATTTTCCTGGGGTCAGTCCCTATTCATTCATGTTTTGTTCATCATGGGTAATCATAACCCATTGCATTTATAATAAATACATAAAAGTCTTTTTTTCCCCTGAAGCTGCTGCTAGCTACATAGCTCAAAATAATTTCTCCATCTGGCAAAAGAAACACATGTTAGCATACCCATACTGTAATTTCTGACTGCATTATACCCAGATGTTGGGGCGGCTCATGCTGAAAGCCTTGAGTCTTGGTGCTAGAATACCCATAGGTATGGGACAGATTAGAACCACAAATCATAATTAAGACAGGTATGATGAATAGGAATGAACAACCTCTCTGCAGTAACAGGACAATCCTTGAAAGGGTTAGGATTGAGGTTATTTAGTACATCCCTGAACCTCCAGCCAAGGAAAGAAAATGTAAGAATTAACCAGATGGTATTGATTTAGTATATATAGACCGTACCAATCCTAGAGGAATAATAAGATCTTAAATTTGGAACTGGAAAGGAGCTCAGAGGCCTTCTGGTATGACCCCTTTCATTTTGCATATGAAGAAATAGAGGCCCAGGGAAGTTATGACTTCCTAAGGTCATATAGGTAGTCAACATAGCAGAGGTAAAATTTGATCTCAAGTCTTTCAACTCAAGAGACAGTGTTCTTTCCACTCTACCATATTTTTTTTGTTCTTCAGTTGTGTCTAGTTCTTTGCGACCCCATGGAAAACACTGTCCATGGGGTTTTCTTGACAGAGATACTGGAGTGGTTTGTCATTTCCTTCTCCAGTGAATTGAAGCAAATAGAGGTTAAATGACTTGTCCAAGGCCACATAACTAGTAAATGTCTGAAGACAAATCTTAACACAGGTCTCCTTGACTTCAGGCCTAACCCTTTATCCATTGAGCTATCTAGCTGCCTCTCTGTCCCACCCTACCATAGCAGGTAAACCGAAACTCAAAAGCCTTAAATGATTGGCCTTGGGTTGCACATGTCTGATTTAGGATTCCCTGGACAATTTCTTGGGACCCCTGACAAAATTAATGAGACCAGCTACTTTTAAAGTTTGACTAGTAAAAGTTTTTGCTCTTTAAACATGATACTTTGAAATACTTTTTACTTTGTTGGTATGTGGCTACTTACTTAACTGAAGCAGATCAAAATGCCTTCCACAATTTCTCCTCCCAGAAGATTTGTGTTTAAATTTTCCTTTGAACCTCTTATGGAGAATCTCCCCAATCCTCTAGGACTTTTCCTCTTTGTGGAAAAAAAAATTAACTCTAGGGTCTAAGCAATCAATCAACAAGCATTTATTAAGTACCTACTGTAGTGTGTACCAAGTACTGGCATAACCCTCACTCACCTAAAAAGGGATGGAAAGAAACACAAGCTTCAACCTCACCCCTTCCCTTGGATCACAAAGTATAAGTTGGGGGTGTCTATATGTGTGTATAATATAAACATATATGCATATATAAAATGGAAGGTAATATAAGAGGGAAGATTCTAACAGTGAGAGAGATCCAAAAGAGTCCCCCCGAAGAACATAGGATTTTAGCTGACAGGGAAGCCAAGAGGCAGAGTCCAGGGGAGAGAACACTCTAAGTATGGAAGCTAGGCAAAAAGACCCATGTCAATGGATCATGGGCTACATGGGAGTAAACTGCAAGAAGACTAGAAGGATAAAAATTGGCTAAGTTGTTTTAAATTCCAAACAACATTTTATATTTGACTCTGGAGGCAAAAGGAAGCCATTGGTATTTATTGAGTAGAGCAGGAGTGGGGAACCTGCAGCCTGGAGGCCAAATGTGGCCCTCTAGGTCCTCAAGTACTACTGCTCTTGAGGACTTAGAGGACTACATGTGGCCTTGAGGCTAAGGTTCCCCACCTCTGGAGTAGAGTATGATATGGTCAAGACTACTCTTTAGAAAGATCGTTTTGACAGGTGAGTAAAGTATTGAAATGAGAAAGACTTTAGGCAAGGAGACGAATCAGCGGACTAGTAAAATAGCCCAGATAGGAGGTCATGATAGCCTATACAAGAATAGCAGTTACATGAGTGAAAAGAAGTGGATTATAATGAGGAGTGTGGTGAAGAAGACTTGGCCACACAATAGATATTTGTGTTGAAGGCAAGTGAAGGTTTGACGATGACACCAAGAATAGGAACCTGGGTTAATAATAAGATGGTGGTGACCACAACACTAATTGGGAAGTTTGGAAGAGGAGAGCATTTAGGTGAAAGATGAGCTCAGTTTTAGACATGTTGAGTTTGAGGTGACTAAGGAGCATCTATTGAGATATCCAAAAGGCAGTTGGTGACAAGAAACAAGAGCTCAGAGGGCTGGGTTAGAGTTGGATATATAAATCTGAGACTCGTCTGCATACAGATGATAGAACTCTTGGGAGCAGATGGTATCATTAGTAGAGATAGCAAAGGGGGCAAAGAAAAGAGGACCTAGGACAGAGTCTTGGGGGGCACCCATGTTAATTGAGTATGACCTGGATGAAGATCCAGCAAAGGAGATGGAAAAGGAGCAGTCAGACAGGAGAAAAACCAACAGTATTAAGGGCTGCAGGAAGTTCAAGAAGGATTAGGACTGAGGAAGGCCATTAGCTTTGGCATTTAAGAGATCACTGGTAACTGGAGAGAAAGCAGATCCAGGTGAATGAGAAGCCACATCACAGAAGAGAAAGAGGAAAAGAAGTGGAGGCACCAAGTTTTCTCAAGGATTTTAACTAAATTTTTCGTTTTACAAATGAGGAAATTGAGTACCAAAGAGGTGAAGAGATGACCAGAAAGAAAACTGGACAGTTTTCTTATAAGATATTTAGTATCTGGTTGCTATTTGATACCTAATTTTCCCAAGCCTAGCCAGGGACACTATTTGCAGTCTATTCTGCATAAATCTGCACTTCAATTTACATGAATTTGCATAGTGCCTTCAAAAAGCTTTAATTTTAAGTAAATAAAACAAAATAAAATGAATTAGCATAATCTGCTACAATTGTATTCAAACTCAGTATTCAGGAATTTGTTGTAGATGTGGGGCATTGCAGGATCATTCTAGCAGTATAGTAGATGAACTTCTGACCAGAAAAAAAAAATTCTAGATCATGGTGCTTTTTCTTGGTTGTTTTTGTTGAGTCATTTCAGTTGTAGCTGTCTCTCTTTGGCCCTGTTTGGGCTTTTCTTGGGAAAGACACTGGAGTCGTTTGCATTTCCTTCTCCAGCTCATTTTACAGGTGAGGAAACAGGCAAACAAGGTTAAGTGACTTACCCAGGGTAACACAGCTAATAAATGTCTGAGGCTGGATTTAACTCAGGAAGATGAATCTTCTGATGCCAAGCCCAGTGCTCTATCCCCTGCACCACCTAGCTACCCCTTGAACTTGGTGTTATTAGAGTCCAAAAAAGATATAAGGAATGTCTTAGAGAATTGGGAGCATATCTGATATCACAGTATTAGAGCAAATTTCAGAACTTCCATGGACCTGGCTCAGAGTTTTCTGGATAGAAAGAAATTGTAGGAGAAATTCCTCCTGGTCATTGATCATCTTCTGAACTAATGTTCTTTCCACAGAGGAAACCAGCCTCCAAGGGTCCATGAGTTAAATGAGTAGGGCAATGTAGCGCAAACTCTAATAGACCCTATCAAACTGAAAAGGCTCCAAGTATGAAGCAGCAATGGGTTGTGTGTCTGTCATCCCAGGACCAGTCCAGGTAAACTCAAAGAGGTTCATCATCACTTTGACTGTGGTGTGGCTAGGCATGGTGACTCACCAAGACAGTCTAGTAAGGGATAGAAGGACTGTAGTCTATGCTAGAACACCATTTTGTTCCAACACTGGTGAAATCAGGATCTTTACTTTTTCGCTGTTTTTTGGTTTTCTTTTTCTTTCTCATGGTTTTTCATTTTTGTTCTGATCCTTCTTTCACAACATGACTAATGTGGAAATATGTTTAACATAATTGTGCATGTTATATCTATATCATATTGCTTGCCATCTTAGGGAGGAGGGAGGGAGAAAAACTTTTTAACTAAAAATCTTCAACTAAAAACTAAAAATTTTTAACTAAAAAAGTTGAAGAAACCAAAGAAAAGCCAATGATGAAATCAAATATTCTTTAAGTAATTATAACAATGATAAAACTGTCATTTATATAGTGCCTACTGTATGCCAAGCATTTCACTAAACACTTTACAATTACTATCTCATTTGATCCTCACAACCACCCTAGAAAAGAGGTGCTATTATTGTCCCAATTTTACAGCTGAGAAAATGGAGACAAACTGAGGCTGAGTGACTTACCCAGGGTCACACATCTGGTGAGTGTCTGAGGCTGGATTTCAATCTATGTCTTCCTGATTCCAGGCTCAACACTCTATCCATTGCACCACCTCCTAGCTGCAACATAAACACAGTTAATTTAATGATCATGGTCCCACTAAGAAGAGTTCAGTGGCAATGCCTAAATCTTAAGAAGAATTGTGACCAGTCCATGATGAATCTGGTTTAAAGTAACTGCCATCTTTACAGCTGTAGAAAGTTATTTGAAAGTTTTGATAAGCAATTTCTGTATGCATCTATTAGATCGCAATTCATTTTTCTCAACCCAGTTGCGCTGGTGGTTATGATCTACAGAGTATGATCTACACAACTCCATCTCCCCTCAGGGTTTGCTGCTCCTGAGAGACTGTGAGGTTCTTCTTGTAATATTATTTATTGCTCTCAAACCCCTATCCATTGTGTCTTCCAAATCATCCAGCCAGTTATGATCTCCTTAGTATCATTAGTTAGCAGCCACATTTCTTTTTGACCAATTGATGCAAGTTAGCTTTTGCCATGGGATATTTACTGAATATATCACAAACTAAAGTACAAAAATATCTCCCACCAACCGGAGCTCACCCTCCTCACTACACTTTGGTGCCTGGGGGGAGTTGACTCAAACTTAAGCAGTGCTTACTAAATATTTCTCCCCCAATTGGAGACACACTTTCTTCTACCAGTTTAGACCTTGGGGAGAGTGGGCTCCAACTTAAAATGGTTGATACAAACATTTTCTCCCCTCTTGTTCTTCTGAGTGAGATATAGGTGAAGGGTCAATGAGTAATTCCTTTGCTTACAGGTCATAACATCTGACTAAGTTGCTGGTTCAAGTCATTGAGTCAAATATTATTACTCATCAGGACCACACTGATTTCCCATTCTGATTGGCAGACATGGCTACTGGCAGATCCTGCCATGAACTTTAGTTTCTGTAACTTTCTAAAGTGACCCTTCCCACTTTCTAAAGCTTTTAAGGTCATTATGGGACCCGTTCCATTTTCAACACTCATTTACCTAAGATGAAGACAGAAAAAAACAATGAAGGCAGAAGAAATAGCAGCACCAGGTGTTCATGGCTATTTCACAACCCTATGAGAGAAAGGCCTCCTTCCCTAGAATCTTAAAGCATTTCATCCTCTTCACTCCAAAGCTTCCAGGCAGAAGCAGGTAGGGACAAACGGATGGAGAATGGATGTTTACCTGCATTTTCGTCTTGTATGCATACTTATTTCTAGCTTAGCAGTCCATTAGAAGCCTTTTTGTCACCATGCAATAAGCTGCCAGAAAGCAATCACTGAATAGCTGTGCCTGCTCTGAGCTCACCATTACATATTCCAGAGGCACACTCATCAAGGCTCCACTCACTCAGCTTGCCAGTGAGCAGAGCGTCCTGAGCATGTTCCAAAGACTATAGCCCCCCATTGGTCATTTTTGCATTATGTACAGTTTCTAGAACATCAACCTACTGGAAATTATTTTTTCCTCTATTTTTCAGTAGGGCTCCTTCCACTGAATTGTGTAGAGGTTGTTTTTAATCTCTCCCTATCATTACAATTGCACCTTTGCCAGCTGTGATGATTGTGGTCTCTTTTAACTTAGACTACTTAGACTGGGTTGTCTTTATACTGGGGAAATGGAGGAATCTTCACATCAGCCCAGATGATACCCAGTTAAATGTAGACGTCAACTGTTCAGTTTGCCACATGTCTGAGATTATTCTAGTAGCTCTTTTTAAATTTGGCCAATGTTACATAGCTAATAAGTGTGTAATGCTGAATTTGAACTCATGTTTTCCAGACTCCAGGCCTAGCACTCTATCCACTGTAGCACCTACCGTTTTGTGTAAAGGACAACTGTCCTCAACTCAGAGCATATAAGAAAAAGAATCTGAGTAGCATATCCTCCTTTAGGGTTAGGGGATTGAGCTCTGACTACAGCTGCATATCTGATCTCAGTGGTTGAGCTCAATCCTCTGTCCCCAAAGGAGGATACTCAAGGACACTGAAAAATAATGAAGTGGACTCAATATCCAAATCTAAAGATAGTAATTACAATGGACTCAGACACTTTGTTTTGAGGATCAAATGAGGTAGTATTTTGTAAAGCACTTTACAAACCTTAAAACACTATATAAATACTAGTTACTACCATTATTTTGGTTATAATTATTAATAGCAGCAGCATAGTCTATATCATGTAGGACTCAAGAAGACCTGAGTTGAAATTGCCATGACATTAGTTGGGCAGGTCACTTAACCTCTCTAAGCCTCAGTTTTCTCATCTCTAAACTGGGTATAAAACAACTGTAGTACCTATTTCACAGAGTTGTTTTGACGGACAAATGAGATGATGTCTTTAAAGTACTTTATACATTCTGAATCACTATAATGAAGTCAGTTGTTGTCATCGCACTACATAAAGTAGCACAAGACCCAAATTTAGACCACACACACACACCCAGACACTTTGAGTATACAGATACATCATATGATCATCTTTCCCAGGAGGTTGGAATAACACTTCAAATTACATTAATTAACTAGTCAGAAGTCTATTATATCCTGGATGCAATTTATACATTTAGTCATTGGAAGCCCTTGTCAAGGATTGTGACATTCTATTGCATGTGGTAGTATAGATTATGATATATCAGATAAAATATTTGTAAAGTCCTTAGCATAGCGAATGGGACATAAGAGTTTATTAAATAGTCATTCTCTTTTCCTTCCCTTCCAATGAGAAAATATACATGCAGTGTTTTGCAATTCTTAAAACACTATATACATGTTTATAATTGTTAATATCACTATATATTCCAAATTAACTGTAAAAATATCATAATAAATTACAGTGTTGTGCAAAGATCACTCAGATGGACCTCAAGAGCCTTCATACATATTCCTACTCTGACCATTAACGTCCACAAGAACATGGTTGTCCCCTCTCTGGACCCATAATGCAAGACTGGCTTAGTTTTTGAAAGTTTTCAAGGGAGAGAGTCCTTCAGAAGAAGAAGTCGAAGTGTATTCTGACAAATACTGGAAAGACTTACATGAACTGATGCAAATTCAAATGAGCAGAACCAGGAGAATGTTGTACACAACAACAGTAATATTGTAAGATGATCAACTGTGAATGACTTAGCTATTCTCAGCAATCCAATGTTCCAAGACAATCCTGAAGAACTATGATGAAAAATGCTATCCATCTCCAGAGAAAGAACTGATGGAATCTGAATGCAAATTAAAGAATACTTTTTCTTCATTTTTACTGATTTCTTTGTCTATCCCCAGAGAGACTGTTTTTTAAACATTTACCATTCACAACATGACTAACATGGAAATAAGTTTTATATAACTATCAAATATCCATATCAAATTGTTTGCCTTCTCAATTGGGGGAGAGAAGGAGAAAGAGAATTTAGAACTCAAAATTTTTTTTAAAATGAGTGCTTAAATTGTTTTTTTACAAGTAGTTAGGGGGAAATAAAAGAAACTATTTTCTAATGCAAGCTTCTGGAATAAAAGACCTAAATATCCATTGGCAGCATAAATCACCTTGTCCCTTGCCCTCTATGTGTCTCATCACCTAGATCTGTGCCATTTCTATCACCTGTGAATTTGGATTGTGAATCTGTTCACAAAGGTGAATTCTAAAAGCTTTGTCGAAACCTCAACTGGAAGGAGCAAGTATTTAGTAGGGGTCAATGTTAGAACACAAGGATGGTGTATGCATGTCAGACCTACCCAGAGAACAGCACCAAAACTGGGCAGGTCTGACATGCATACACTCACCTTTGGTTCTGGGTGTGTTTCTCTACCCCTAAACATATTGATTCCTTTTGTTGATGGGTTAGGCTATTGGGTGGCCACTGAGGTCCTTTCCTAATTCTCACATTCTGTGTTAATAAAGTAGGCTCAAAGTAGACCAAAGGGATATCTTTCTGCATGTGCTAGACTCAGAAAAAATTGGACCCTTCAAAGATTGTCTACCTTGGGATGACTCTTCTAATTAGAAGTTCCAATTCCTAATTACAGGACTGATTCAGTCCTCACAGAGTTTCAGGACTAAGTTATACCCCCTGTGAGCTTAGCTACACCAGTTCCCTGTCAGTAAAAACCTGTCTCTTTAGATCAGTCTAAACTCAGTCCAGGAAAGTCAGCAGGGATGTGCTGGTATTTAATTGTTAAATTTTCAGTGTCAATAGAAATAGCTACAAATCAGGGCTTGATTTATTGTATTGTGGATTGTCTAGACTTAAGAAAGTGATGGAGAACATGTTAATGATGCGGATGAAACCTAAAAGTGTGTCCGGCATACAGCTTTTATTTTTTTCCCCCAGAGAGACTGTTTTTTAAACATTTACCAGTCCACCCTGGGTGTTAACCAGACCAAATTGGTTTGGGGCATTTACGGAGTCAGACAGTTGTTCAATATATTCATGCTTATGCCTTGGAAGTCACTTTAACAATGAGCTGGGCAGCTTTCCTTTCTGATTTTGTTTTCCTATCCTCCACATGTTCCCTCAATTTCTTTAAGGTAATCAATAGCAGTTAAGGAAATCTAGGAGTAATTTTGACTAATTGGAAGCTTCATTTCCACAGTGTTTATGCACACTTTTTGCCTCCACAATAATCACAGATAATGGGCTTCATGCATGGACAGTCTGTATGCTTTAAAATAAGAGTAGTGGGAATGGATAGAGTGAAGCCAGAGAAACAAGTCTATATGGGATCAGACCCTAGCTCTGTTCACAAAATTACCTGGTCAAATTATTCCCCTCTGCCTCTATTTCTCCATCTGTAAAGTAGGATAATAACAACTGATGTGTAAGAACATTGGAGAAATAAATGAAAGGAACTCAAGTTCTTCAGAAGAAATGTTGGATGTAAATTACAAGTTATTATTAGTATTATTATCAGGAAGGTGAATTCTCTCACTGACACTGGAGAACACATTTCAAGACTAGAGACGGTAGAAATATCCTCTGTTAGGCTTCTCTTAGTTAATCATTTAGATCCCTATAAAAAGTTTTTGAGAACCAATTTCTATTAGTCTAGGAAGCTCATATGGGAAGGACCATTGAAGTGAGAGAGATTTTCAGCCTTGGGTGTTACCAGTAGAACAATGGAAGCCATGATGGAAGTCTTTGTTTTGTGTCACTGGCCAACCATGGTAGGGCTAAAGCATTAACAGGGGAAGGAAAGCAGATGGAGGATAAAATCCAGAAGAAAAGGAGGGGTTGAATTAAAAAAAAAGAAGGGAGAACATCTTCCATCTTCCAGTGCAGTGGGTAGTACAGTGGATAGAGGGCTGAGCCTGGAATGAAAGACTCATCTTCCTGAGTTCAAACCTGGTTTCAGACACTTACTAGTTATGTGACCCTGAACAAGTCACTTAGCCCTGTTTCCCTCAGTTTCTCATCTGTCAAATGAGCTGGAGGAGGAAATGGCAAACCACCCCAGTATCTTTGCCCAAAAAAAAAGTCAAACTGAAAAACTGAAAGATGACTGAACAGCAGCCAAAGCAGTGGGATAGCACAGACTTTGGATTTAGAGTCAGAGTACCTTGGCTCGGACCCCAGCACTGCCACTTACTACTCCTGTAAGTGTGGACAAATCACTTCGGTATCCTTGTGCCTCAGTTTTCTCATTTGCAAAATGAGAGGGACTAGATAGCTTTTCTGACTCTACATCTACGATCCTAGATCCACGAGCACTTCTAGTACCTAGGAAGTCGTGCCCTGTTTATGATTACTAAGTGTTTTACATCTGCTATTTCTTAACTGTCATTACAATCCAGGGAGTTAAGTAGTAAAAGTATGATTATCCCCTTTAGAGAAATAAAAAGAAAGTTCATAAAGGTAAGCTGGTTTCCTAAGTTCACATAGACAGGTAAGAAGAAGAAAAACCTCCCTGGCTTCTGACCCTGTGGTGGATGGCACCTTGCTGCCGGCCAGGCTTCTTTCCAAAATCCCTCAGGATGTATGCATAGAGTCACCATTGTTCCGTCCATACTGTGCAGGAAAATTCCTGCTCCAACTGCTTTTATGCTATTGAATCTCAACATTTTTGAATTTATCGGAGGAAAGAAAGCAACAATGGACTTGATGGCTAATTGGTGCAATTAACATGCCGGAGCTCTCTGTTGAAGGAGGTTTTCCCTATTCATCGCACTCTCCCAACAGATGCTCTTTTCCCTCTTCAAATGGTATTGGCGATTTTTCTAATGGTAACAGGAGGTGGCTGGGAGATGGGGTAGGTGCAGGAACAAGTTGGGCTTAAAACTGATGGCCAAGGTAGGCTTTAATGTGGACCAAGAAAAGGTAGGCTTTAATGTGGACCAAGAACCAACCTCTTGTGAAGATTGAAATGATTAAACTAGGGAGGCTAAACCAGTTCCAAACAAGGGGTTGGACATCTGCTGCTCAATTAGTGCTAATTTAGCTTCTTTGGAAATGATTTGTGCCCATCTCAAACAGGGTAGCTGAAAGTTATTCCCTTCCATACAACTATAACATTTTACTGTCATCCACAGTGGACCAGATGGAGATGACAGAGTGGCAGAGCTATATAAGAGAAGAGAGAGACTGCATGCTTCTGTCTCTGTGTCTGAAGGGTAGTTGTCATTTCTTATTCTCCACAGGATTAAAATTCCAAAAACATGGAATCATGCTAGATCTGAGTTCAAACCCTGACTCTTGACTCTGGCACTTTAGTGGCTGTGTAATCATGGACAAGTTATTATAGGTGTCTCTGCATCTCAGTTTTTTCAACTGTAAAATAGGGATAAATAAATATACATGATAAACATGTATGTCTATACATATACACATACATATATATTTACAGAGAGAGAGAGAGAGAGAGAGAGAGAGAGAGAGAGAATGTGTATTTACTTCCTGGAATTTTCATGAAGATCTAGTAAGATAATGTAGGTAAGACAAATTTGGCAAATTTGGAAGTGCTTTGTATAAATATCAACTTTATTATGATTATATTACTATTCTTATCTTTTTCTATGAAATTCACATAAAAGTGACACTAAGAAAAGTTACTATCTTGCTTTTTTTCTTTTATATTCACTTGTCTGCACACTGTTACGCAGGTGGATAAAATACAATTATTTTTTTAAAAAATTTAATAACAATATTGGAATATCAGCAGACTTACTAAAAAAGCATCTTTGGGGCTAGTCCAATAGCAGGCAAGATGAAGGCAATGATGTTATAGCATCCCTCATTTGATTGCTGCATGATTTTGATTTCTTTCAATAAATCTCTATGTTTTGGAAGATTTTCATCCCATGTTGCTTGATAATTATGAGTATTTGGTAGGGTAAAACTGACCTTCTGAGTCTGGACATTTTCTCCGCTTTTCCTCATGCTTGGAATGTTCTTCTTTCTCATTCCCACCTACAACTTTTCTGGCTTCCTTAATTCTCTGCCACAATCTCCCTTTCTACACAGTGCCTGGCACTTAGTAGGTTCTTCATAAACGTTTGTGGATTGATTGAAGCCTTTCCCAGTCCATCTTCATTCTAGTGCCGTCCCTCTGTGGATCACTTCCTATTTATTCTGTATATGACATGTTTGTCTGTAATCGTTTGCATGTCTCTCTCTCCTGTTAGACTGTGAATTCCTTTAAAGCAGGAACTTTGAACTTTCTTTGCATCCCCATCACTTAGCACAGTGCCAGGGACACCGTAGGTGCTTACCTGATTAAGTTGATTGAATGACTGAGCAGATACAGGCAAAGCTTTAACTATAATTATGCTCTGGTTCCAGGACAGTATTTATTTGGTTCTCAGGAGTATTTTAAAGTCGATAATTGTAGTGTGTTCATTTGTTGTCTCAGGTTATGAATGATAGTACCAGCCTCTGATGTACCAGTCAGTCAATGAACCTTTAAGTGCCTCCGGGCCATATGCTTTACTAGACGCTGGAGATTTGAATCGGGGTAAAATCTAGTAAGGCAGTTTGACTCAAACACAGGATTCATGAATGGACATTGTATGAAATAAGATAGGAAAAGTAAGTAGGAATCAAATCCCACAAGGCTTGAAATACTAGCCTGGGCAGTTTGTATTTTATATTAGAGGTGACAGGGAGTCACTGAAAGGGAAATACATTCAGGGCTGTGCCTTAGTCTTTCTCCATGGGACACACAGAGAGACTTGTGATTTCCTCCCAGGTCTTTGTCAGAGCTGACGTATTCAAACTAAGTCCTCCTATAATTCAGTTGATTCCCATTCAGGATCGCTCTGAGCTAAGGTAGCCCTTGCACTGATATGAACACTGGCGTGACAAGAGATCCTGTGATCAACCTCAAAAGTTAAAGTCTGAATTCAAGTCCACCTTAATCCAGGAGATACGGTTCTATTTGGTCCAGCATGGAAGGGAGGCTATCTCTGATAGGGACTAGGAACAGATTGGGTAATACTGTGGAAAGACTGAGAGTCAGAAGATTGTCTGAATCTTTTACTAGAGCGTGGGACTTTGAATGAGTCATTTTATCTTTTTCACCCTCAGTTTTCCCTTCTGTAAAATGGGAATAGTAATACTTTCCCTATCTACCTCCCAATCACTGTCTTGATGAAGAAAGTGGTTTGTAAATGTCAAAATGCCATGTAAATTTGAACCTTCATTATTATTCCAGGGCTCTATTACAGATTATTTGCTCTAAGGAATTCCTGGAAGCCTTGGACCACTAAGTCAATTTCTCTGCCTACCTCAGAGAACGCCAAGCCAACATGGCTTGAATGTTCATTGACAATTCCTGTCCTCATCAATGTCCTCATTTGCCAGGGAAGAATATGTGTAAATCCAAGCCTTGAGACTCAGTCTGCTGTGGCCTTCTCCATGAATTCTTCTCTGATCCCTCTACTGTGCAATGTAACCTCTAGACAGCCATGGCATTGTGTGTCTCTCCTAATGTACCTTCACATTCTGCTTTAGATTCGGTGGTTGGTGTGTTCCTTTTATCTCCACCATTATACTATAAGCCCTCAAGGGCACAAGCAGGGTCTAACTCTCCAAATATATACACATGTATGTACACACACATACATATCATAGATCTAAACATGGAAAAGACTTTAGCTTAAAAAGACCAAGATCTCTCCCTACCTCTGAGGCCATCACCAGTCATCCTGACCTATGTCTTGCCACTGGACTCCCATAACTCTAGAGGAAAAAGTGAGGCTGATAGCTTTTCACAGCCTAACCTCCCTTTAATCCAGTTCACTTGCAAGTCATGGCACCACCCTCCTGATGTGATGTCCTCTTCAAGAATGATGTGCTTCAAGAATGAAGGACAAACAACAAATGACACCATATGTATGTGTATGTATACATTTATACAATATTTATGGTTATATGTGTATATACATAGTTATATATATTCACATATACATGTTATTGCAATTATTACTATTAAGTACTAATTAACTGGTTTTAGTCATCTTCATAGTTCAAAACCATGAGTCAGAATCAAATGGTTTAAATAGAATAAAAAGTCCCTTGATTTTGTTAACAGGGAAGATTTTGAGAAAAGACTAAAATCAAATTATGCTTTTGATCTGGTTCTTATGATGTTCCCCAGCTGGCCAAATTGCCCCTTTTAAAAAAAATGTATCTAAGCTCTTTACATGATGTCACAGGGACATAGCCTATGAAGGAAACCAGCTGTAAGAACCTTGGATGCCTCGCTCAATGACAGGTTGAAATAGGAGCATTCCAAAGGCATCCTGCTCTCTGGCCCTGTCTCCATTCAAAATGCACAGATGTTTCATAAAAACTTATAAGGATGATGCCATTTGCCTCAGGTGACTAATGAACCTGCTTTAAAGGATTCTGCAGCATTGGCGGACTACAAATGTAGAATGGAAAAAAAAAAGAGTTGCTAGATCAGACAAGGCTCCAGACATTAAAAGCTAAACTTGACAGGCATAGGCTGAAAGGGTATTTATCAGCTGACTGGGCCTGCCTCTGGAGCTCATCCATAGAATCAGCCTCTGTTGAAAGAGCCCACCTCAAAGAACTCATGATTCTAGTTGAGGATGAACTCTCAGAACCTCTCTATAACGAAGTTAATAGCTTCTACTAGTGCTGGGGCTAAAGAAAATAATGTAGGTGAACCCTTCCAAGACAATATTTTGAGGCAAGGTCATCAGCTTTAAGGTAATGATAACCACTGAAACTAGCCCGCTGGGGTAAGAGTGACATGAGAAGTGATAGGGGAGCTTATTCGTATCTTTAGCCAAGCTAGTCTTTGAAAATGGAAAGGAGCCCCTAAATTGACTGGTATTTGATCAGTCACACTGTAAAAAAAATAAGACACTTTATAATGGCAAAGCATTCTTACAGATTTCTTTAAGAAGTATATTTCTTCCTTTTTTTCTCAGCTCATTAATAAACCTTTTCAGTTCATTACACCACTAACTCTCCATGTGATGGGCTATTTTTTTTGTCTCTTCTTTCTGCTCTTGTTTGAATGCAGATTATATCCAAAGCCAATGATGGTATCATATAGAATGGCTAAAAATACAAATACAAATGAATAAATAAAGACCATGCAATTAATTGGAGGGCAGAAGTGAATAAATTATTGATCTCACTATAGAGGATAAAAGATGGTAGAGACCTTGGAGATTATCATGTCAACTTCAACTTTATACAGTTAGGGAAACTGAAGGAGTCCAGAGACAGAGAGGGAAGAAAACAGTGTAGTATATAGCTAAAGGAACACTTGTTTAGGAGTCAGAAGACCTTTATTCAAGTTGAAAGAGTAGGAAAAGTACAAGATTTGTAATTAGAGGAACTGGGCTGGAATCCTGACTCTGACCCTATCTCCTATGTGGCCTTCTATGTGGTGAAGTCATTTGGCCTCAGATTTCTTGTTTGTCAAAAGAAAGGGTTGCATTAGATGACTTCTACAGTCCCTTCCAAGTCTAAATCAAGGCTCCTAAGTTCTGGTTATGTATACTAGCTGAGTTAGGAGTAAAAAGTAACTTTAAAAAAGTCTTCTGACTTTAGGTCATAAGTGCTTTTCTACAAAAGAATGGTCTCTAAATTTCATAAAACATTTTGTGATTCAGAATTGGTTCATTTGCAAATGGTGGGGTTCTATAGACACTGCCTTAGTAGGTAAAGACCATCTTGAATTATATATCACTCACTCAGGAAATTAACACATCCTTTACGACAGAAAGCAGAATGTGGCTATTACATGGTATAGGAGTTCATTAAGGGCTTACTTTTATGGGCTAAGTGGTGTTTTGAATTATCTATCCAATGAATTTTAATCATATCAGCCACCAGTTGTTTTCAAACTCCAAGATTCCAACATGATGTTATTACTTATTAACTGATTTAGAGTCAGGTCAACAAAGACAGTTCCCAAGCATTGACATATGAAATATTTACGATGTTTACAATGCTCAGGTATTGCTTGCAAGTAACTCATCCTATGTTTGTGAAAATGAAAATAGACCAACCACCTATACGCCCACATGATGGCATCTTGGGGATTTAAATTGATGAACGTGCTTTTGTTCTAGCCATGCAAATAATTTATTGGGGAGAAATCAATTCTAATTTGATCTTCCCAAGAGAAATATCAGAGTGAGATCTCAAGTCTGATTTTGATCTCACTTTTACAGGAAGAAAAATAGGCCTTTCACGCTTGCCAGAATATTCAGTACATACTTCTGTTCTTTAAAGGATGGAATGTACCTACCCAGAAAATAAATGGGGAAAAATAACCTTGAATTTGATATTAAAACAGTTAGAAAAATTATCTCACAATCACAGAATTTTTAAGTAGGAAGAGGCTTAGGAATTCTTAGACTTACAGTATTTCAAAGCTGAAAGAGAGCTACGCAACACACCCACTTGGTCATACCCCGGAAGAATTTGTGGTGGGGGTTCAAACATTTCAGTCATGTTCGACTTTGTGACTTCATTTGAAGTGTTCTTGGCAAAGATGCTGTAGTGGTTTGCCATTTTCTTCTCCAGCTCATTTTATAGATGAGGAAACTGAGGCAAAGAGAGTTAAATGACTTGCCCAGGATCACATAGCTAGTAAATTGTCTGAGGCCAGAGATGAAATCTGGAAGATAAATCTTTCTGACTCCTTTCATAGCACTCTATCCACTGCACCTCCTAGCTGTTCCCCAAAAGAATTATTATAATACTATATCACTAAGACACTATAACATAACCTGTAACATATCCATCGTATATTAGAACACTTCCTATGAAGAGGAACTCATTATATCTGCGTGCAGCCTTTTTCACTTTTAGACAATTCTAATTTTTTTCCTGATATCGATCCTAAATTTGCCTCCTTGCAGATTCTACCTATCTTATGAATAAACTAAAGTTAAGAAAAAGTGACTTTTTGTAAAAAAAAAACAACAACAAAAAACCTTCAATTCTTTCCTTCCTCCCTCTTCTCCTTTTTTGACTATCTTTTTTCCCTTCATTCTCCCTTTTCCTTTCCCTTTCTTCCTCTCTTCCTTTCTCTTTTCTTTTCTTTTTTCATTCTTCTTTTTCTTTGTTTTCTTTCTTCCTTTTTCTCTCTCTTTCTTTCTCAGACCTCTGATTTCATTGGTGTTTCTCTTTTACCAACACAGTTCAGCACCTTCTTAACAACACATGATGTTACAAAGTTCCTTGGAAAATTGTGAGGTTAAGTGACCTGTCCAGAGTCACATACGCAGTTATCAGTGGTGAGATTTAGACCAGGTCTTCTGTACTCCAAATCCAGGTGTCTATCCATGATACCATGAATTTTCTCAAATGCCACCTTTCAAATGTTAGCGCACAAGATAAGAGAATCATAGATTCAGAGCTAGAAAGAAGAAACTAGCCAGTTCAAACCCTTTCATTTTATAGATGAGGAAAATAAGGCACAGGGAATTTGTGTTTTGCTCAAAGTTTTGGAAGAATCTGTTGTGATCTTTGAACCCAATTCTTCTGACTCCAAATCCTATGCTCTTCCCACTGCATCACACAGGTGAGCACTAAAACAAAACAAAAATCATTCTCCAAAGCATTGAAAATAATGGCATAGTCCAATCCCTTCCTTCTCTCTTGTTTGGTCATTTCAGTCATGTCTGACTCTTTATGACCTCATTTAGGGTTTTCTTGACAAAGATACTGGAGTGACTTGCCATTTCCTTCTCCTGCTCATTTCACAGATGAGGAAACTGAGGCAAACAAAGTTAAGTGATTTACTCAGGGTCACCCAGTTAGTAAGTGTCTGAGGTCAGATTTGAACTCAGAAAGACGAGTCTTTCTGACTCCAAATCTGAGACCCTATCTGTTGCACCATAGAATTATTGCCTTTGGGTATTGTAAGTCAAAGCAGTCCTGAGTTTTAAAAATGTTTACTATGCATTTTCTGTTAAAAGTTATGGGACAATGAGGCTGTGCATGCTGTTTTACCAAAAATAGCAAGCAGGAGAAATAATGGAATGCAAAGGTGGTGGTTTTCTATACCATGGCATGTCACCCCAGTAGTTAAAAAGAAAGAAAGGAAGAAAGAAAACAATATCTTCCTATGCCTCCTCAATATATGATAGAATTAATTTATTGCTCATCACCATGTTAATGGAGCACCTCCTACATGCCATATACTGTCCCAGGTGCTGCAAAAAATACAAGACATTTTAATACATGGTATAACATTGGAATCTAGAGGTGGGAAATGAGCCTAGAGGTGCAGGACTGTGGGTATGGAACATTAGGTGTGCTGTCAGATTTGTTTGAAGCATTGGTTGGTTTTGCTGAAGTGATTTTTTTCTGTTTTTTTGTATTCATTGATAAAAGAGATGGCTCATTGGGTAGAAGGAAAGGACATATTTGCACATGAAAGTAATCTAAAATAAAAGATATCAAGTAAAACTTTTAAAAGAAAAAGGAAAGTGAGATTAGAATTATAAAACTGTCCTGGGTCACACAATTGTAATAGGACTAAACCCCAGATTTTCCAACACCTAATCTAGTGTCCTTTCCGCTCACAGGCAAATACTTGACATGTCAGGAACTGTTATAGCCAATTACTGCTTCTAGGTCACAGAAGTCTGAGCAGAGATATAGCTAGAGTGGGTGACTAGGGTCTTGTCCCATGGCATTGAATTTTAGAAGGATGTATTACAAAAATGTATACCCAGTGAGCCCCTTTACCTGCCCTTCTCCTCTCTAGATAGTAATCTCCTCCAACAGTGGCTTCTTCAGCATTGGGATCTATACCCCCTTAAACAGAGCGGTTTCCAGAAATTCTCCACCCATAAGGCAACTACCACCACCTCCCCCCACAATCCTCTTACATAGTTGATATCAGGATACATTCAATGCGATTCACCTCAGGCACCAGAATTGGGAGTTATGTCTCTGCATCTGTGTCTCAGTCAGTCAGTCAACAAATGCTTACTGAGCTCTTACTGTGAGTCCAGCATCTTCCTCAAGGCAATTAAAGATAATGTGAGACCTTTGGCAAGGACTGGGGAGGATATCTCTCTGAAGGAGCTACAGAAAAGCAATCTTGTGTGGTATGTTAAATCAGAGAATCTTAGACTATTAGAACTGAAAATAATTCAATCTACACTGAGGTCCTCCTTTTGCAGGTCTTGCAAGCAAAGTCCATAAGGGTAAAGTGATTTACTCAAGGCTACATAGCTTGTTAGTAGCAGAACAAGTCCCCTGCTGCTGCTACTACTACTACTATTTTTACCAATAATAATTACAATAATAGAGAGAAGGAGGAGGAAGGGGAGAAAGAAGAAGAGGAAAAGATGACACTTATTATATATCACTGTAAGGCATATAAAGTATGTTGCATTATTTCTTTTGGTTGCCATAAGCAACCCTCTGGATCAGTCGTTTTTTGTTTCATTCCCATTCTACACATGAGGAAAGTAAAACTGTAGAGATTAAATGTTATATCCATAGTCACATCACTAATAAAAGTCAGAGACAGAATTTGAACTCAAGTTTCCTGATTCCAAGGGTCGGTACTCTTTCTACTACACCATGCTTAAGAACTGGATCTCGAATCCATTTTTGCTGTTCAGCTGTTTTTCAGTCTTCAATCATTTTTAACTCTTCATCATCACATTTGGGCTTTTGTTGGCAAAGATACTGGAGTGGATTGCCATTTCCTATACCTGCTCATTTTTCAGATTCAGAAGCTAAGATAAACAAAGTTAAATGGCTTTGTCCAGGGTCACATAGCTAGTAAGTATCTGAGGCCGTATTCAAACTCAGAAAGATGAGTCTTTTTGATTCCAGGCCTAGCACTCTATCCTCTGTGCCACCTAGCTGTTTAGCTTTTGCTCAAACTAGATGAAAAAGACTGCTCTGATTCCTGTATAGCTCATGGACAAATAGTGCACTAACGTGACATGGCCCTGAATCAATTTGTGCCCAATCACATTATTCCATCATTACCAAATCTGAACTTGACATTATACAAGCTAATTCTGTCTTTCAGACATTCACTAAGATACAAATCCACTAGTTGGCACCTTCCATTGTAAAAAATATTTCACTCAGAGCCATGTTTTCACGAAACCACATTTTTTTCCCTTCAATTCATTGATAAGAGACATGAGACCTCTCCTATGAGGAGAAAATAATGTGTAACTTAGACCTTGTGGCTCCTAGTTGGAGTGCAGGCATGTTTCCCCAAAACATCCTCTTGCCTACAGGTGCTTTGAGGGAGCCTCCTACCATGATGACCTTGGGGAACCACTACAGAAACCTTGTGAAAAAGAGGGATGCCCCCAGAGGGTTGCCAGAGGTAGTGGATCCATTCCAACATCTAAAGATGGCAAAGCAGAATGGAGATAGGCTCTGAAATCCAAGGACTTGGATTCAAATCCCACTTTGGACACTTGCTACTTTTATGATCTTGGGCAAAGCATTTATTCTCTATGGGACTCCATTTCCTCATCTCTAAAATAGGGGCATCAACTCAGAGGACCATTAAGGTCCTTTCCAGTTTTATGTGTATAATCTAATTGTAGCCATGGATGGAGTCTTTGATACCTGTGGATCATCCTAAGTAGAAACCTCGAACCAGTCAGATAGCAACTCCTAAAAAACTTTTGAGAGAAAAGGAGGAGAAATAGGGATGTTTCTGTCTTAATGTAGTCAAAGCAATACACTCTACATGGAAAAAATCATTTACTTTTTGCTGAAGTTGAACAGTCAGTTTGGTGAGGAAATTAATCTGACCTACGACTCAGTGAAGGCAAAAGAATCATTGTACCTTTCAACCAGTCCTTTGTTTACTGCCTTAGAGACATTGTCATGCTTTGCTTCGCGACTCATGCCTATGTGTGCCAGCTTCAGAGGGCATCTTATCTTCCCGTACTTTTCCCTCAATTTGGTTTTCTGACCTCCTTTGTCCCCATGTGTGGTCTATCAGAAATCATTTCATTGAATTGCCTCGAATAACATTTTCCTTTTGCTTTTGGCTCGTTGGCCATCATATCACCATCTCTAATTTGTAGCCTCTGCTGTCTACTCCATGTCGAACATCTGCTAATCTAGCCTTTGTGGAAATGATTATGTTTCAATAAGTCTGAGTCCTGTGCCCAATGTGGGAGAAGGGTTTCTTTTTTTTGTCATCCTGCCCTTGTGCTCCCCTTGTGTGTCTCCCTCTTTATGTGAGATCAGCTGCCTTTGGGGAATCTGCATTGTCCCTCCTCAGCTCACTCCAATGTGCTGTCTGCTGGGTTTCAGTCCTGGGAAAATCAACCATGAGAAGGAATTTATCTTGGTAAAAATAATAATTGTCATAGCTCTCACATTCCTGTATCATTTTAAGGTTTGCAAAATGCTTTTTGCTGGTGTTTTCTCATTCAGTCCACATGACCTCTCCTAGACGTAGGTGCTATTTTGATGCTCATTTTACAGATGAGGAAACTGAGGCCCAAGAGGGGCTAAATGACCTGAGGCAGAATCACATCTCTTTGCAATGCTGTAGGATGTAAAAATCCTGTTTCCAGGCCCAGGGCTCTATTCACCATGCTATCTGAATATAAAATATTCCCGTTTTGTAGCTAGTCAAGGAGGCAACATGGTACAGTGGACAAACTGCCAGACCGGGAGTCGGAGAACATAAATTCAAATCCTGATTCTGAAATTTACTGCCCCTGTGATGTTGTGGGTGAAGATGAAATGTAGCTCCATCAGTGCCCTTCATCTAATAAAGTAGCCTCTCTTGACCTCAGTTTCCTTATCTATAAAAAGCGTATGTTGGCCCAGATGGCCTCTAAGGTCCTTTGTAACTCTCAATCTATGATCTTAGGAGTTCCACTTGAAGATCTCATGAGCACCTCAAACTATCCATCTCTCCCTTGAAATTCAATACAATACAAGCAAGAAGCATTTATTATGCACCTGCTATATGCTGGGCAAAACGGTTACAAAGACAAAAATGGAAACTGTCCTTGCCTTCAAGGACCTTACACTCTACTTAACAGAAGTGACTTGTACCTAGATAAGTAAATGCAAAATGTGCACAGAGTAAAATCCAAATGATTTGGGGGTAAAGAGAGCACTACCAGCTGAGGGCATCAGGAAAGGCCTTATGATCCTTCAGGAGGATGGCACAGGTAGAAATGTGGAGGGAACACACTCTAGGCCTGTGCAAAGGCATAGAAATGGGAAATGAAGCATCTCATTTTGAAAACAGCAAGTAACCCAATTTGGTTAGAACATACAGTTATGGGGGTTATAGTGGATGGAGTACTGGGCTTTGAAATAGGAAGATCTGAGTTCACATCTTCCCTCAGACATTAACTTTATGAACCTGAGAAAGTCACTCTCTGAATCTCAGTTTCTTCATCTGTAAACCCTTCTGGTTTTAAATTTAAATCTATAAAGGTGAGGAATGGGAAATGTTTCTAGAAAATCAGGATAGCACTGAATTGTGAAGAGCTTTAAATGCCAGAGAGGAGTAACTGTTTCATGCTAGAGGAAACAGGGAGCCACCAAAGTTTCTTGATCATGACGTGGTTGGTCTTGTGCTCTAGGAATTTCCATTTGGTAATTTGTGGAGGATGGATTGGAGATTGGGAAAGACTAGAGCCAGGAATTAAGAGATTATTGCAATAGCAATAGTTCAGGGAAAAGGTATTGAGGCTCTGAACTACAGTGTTAGTCATGTGAGTCAAGAGATGTATGGAAGAGATGTTCTGGAAGTTAAATTAAGAACATTGGCATCTTATTGGATATTGGGTCAAGGGATAGTGAAAAACCGAGAATGATGCTAAAGGTGGGCACATGGGTGGGTAGAAGAGTTGTGGGGAAGATTAGAAGAGGGATAGGTTTGTTGAGAAGTGAAGGAGGAAGAGAATAAGTTCTGTTGTAGATGTGCCTATGGGAGATCCAAATGGATCTGCCTATGTCATGATGTGAAAATGAATCTCAATGGAAATTGAAGGCCCTGACCTCTTTACTGCTGTTAATATCGCTACTATTCATCCAGTCACTCCAGTTTTAATCTTAACATCATCTTTGACTTCTCCCTCTCCTATCCCTGTCCCTCACCTCCCATATTCAATCAGTCAACAAATCCTGTAGCTCATGACCCTCAAATCTCCAAATATAGCCTCATAGACTTTGGAGCTAGAAGAAATCTTGGAGGTTATCTGCCTCAAACCCCTCATTTTACAGATGAAGAAATTGAGGTCCAAAGACTTTCAATGACTTGCCCAAGGTCACAGATGGTAGTAAGTTCCAGAGCAAGCATTTCAACGTAAGCCCTCTGACTCCAAATCCATGTTTTTTCCCACTATGCTGCACTGTGTGTGTGTGTGTAGGGTACATTCAGGTTGACAATGAGACATAAACAAACAACTTTGCTCTTGTCAGCCCTTCTTGTCATTCCCTTCTACTGGTTACTGTCCCAGTTTGGAAGTAGGGAGGACTTAATTTCATCTTTGCCTTTTTGGTTTACAACTCACATTTCCTCCAAGCTAGCTTTGCTGCCCTTTATAGCAAGGTTTATAGCTTGGATCATTTGCTCAGTTAACACTAACTTAATCGGAGGGAAGCCATCCTGAACTGAGGAGCCACCTTCTTAATTAATGTTGAGCTGGCCCCAGTCTTCCATCCCACCATTGTCTCTCCTTCTTCCCCTCCCTCTCAATGCCCTAGAGCCAGCACTATATGATCTCACTGGTCTTATCTTTTCCTCTCTTCTTCTGAACCTTATCTTCCACCTTAAATGTTCCCCCTTCTACATCCTCGGCACATTTTGTAAAGTCTCACTCAACTTAGACCTTCAGCTTGAAGGCTTACTCCTTTAGGAAACACAGACAGGAATGAAAAGGTCAACCCCTTACATTGGTTCCCTTGGGATATACACCTCTACCTGAACCTTCTTTGGAAGAATGGAAAATAACTAAATGAATAAACTGAATAAATGAGAAAGCACTTACTAAACGCAGCTCTGAGCACTGTGCAAAGTGAAACCCCTGCCCTCAGGGAGCCTACTTCCAGTACTATTCTGATATTAGGAGATAACCCATATAGGGAAAGGCATTTTAATCTGAAAAAGTTACAAGGTTGTTGAGAGGAGCCATAGGAAGAAAAAATTGGCACATCCTTGTTAGAAACTTGTTCTAGAACTGGAAAGTAGAAGTGGGGGAAGGTGCACATGGAGAAAATGGTTGAGAATGAAGTACAGCGGAGCTTGTTGTGATGTAGTGGGCCACATAAAGCGATTGCTGAGGAGGGTAGCAGAGGCCCCAGAGTGGGAGTTTTGGAGCTGAAAAGGTTGGGTCCTTCAGAACGCAGTCCTTGGCCCAAGAACAAGGTGTCTGATTGACCAAAAGATGACTAGGGAGAACAGACTTGCTTCATTTTGTTTCGGATTCTCCCTCAGGCCTCATGAGTCTCTGTCTGTACTGTACTGCTGCCTAGGGATGAGGGGAAGAAAAACACTAAATGGAGACTTTCCTGTTAACCAAGACTAGGCACTGTTTCAGGAACAGCTGGGGAGGGGGCAAAGGGAGAGTCTTTTCAGATGAAAGATACTTTAATACAGATCCCTGGGAACTAATAGTGGCTATTCTGGGACAACGTTCCCACTCTCTGTGCCAAGGAAAGGGCCTCTGAGCTGGAGAAAACCTACATGACAGCTGGCAGGAGGCGTTGATGGGCATTTCTGATTTCATATTGCCATAACAGACTTGGTGAAAAGGATTTCTGAAAAGTCCCAGAAAACTAAAACAAAGTCTCTTAGACTTCCTGCTGCTTTCATCAGGAATTCCCACAAATACTGGGGCTCAATGATTGTGATGGGTACTGGATTAGGGCAGCCATTTGGACAAATGAAAGCTATGTTTGATATTGTGATAAAATCATAGACTTAGAACTGCAAGGAACCTCAGAAGTTATCTGATTGTCTGGCCCCTCTCATTTTACACTTGAGGAAACTGAGGCCCAGAAAAAAATGAAATGATTTGGCTGATTGTACAAGTACTAAATGACAGACTCAGGATTTGAACTTGAGTCCTCTGATTCCACATTTGGAGCTCTCCATCACCTTACAGTCTCTCCATTCTGGGAGAGACCTCCAGTCGCTGTTTACTAGACTTGTGGCCAATTTGCAGTGTGAATCCCTGATCTTAAAGGAAAAAAACAAAAACCTTCTACTCTTCTTTATCCTGTCATCCATTAACTCCTAACACATAATTCTACTTAATTATCTTGTATACAAGAGCAATCATTTCACGCTCCCAAGCAAAGACACAGAAACGTGACCACCCTTTTAAGGGCTCTTCAAGATCACTGCATTATGGAGGATAGGCAGGCACTTCTTGTGTCACTGAATTGGGACCATTGGGATTTCTACCAAATAAAACCATGGATACTAATACTTCACAGAATTTCACAAAACTTCAGAGTTGGAAGAGATTTCAGAGCAACCTCTTTTACCCTCATAACTAAAAAAAAAATGCCTTTACAACAAATCAGGTAATCAATAACTCAGCCTCTCTCTGAGACTTCAAACAAGGGAATCCAATACCTCCCAAAGTAACTCATTCTACTTTAGTACAGTGATAGGAAGAGAGATGGTCATAGTTTAGTAGATTCAAGTATCACTTCTGACACAGCTGGCCCACCAACCCTGGGCAACTCACTTAACATCTCAATTGTCCTCAGGCAACTTTCTAAGACCATAAATCACTGCAAAGGTGCCAATATGTATTGCTAGAGGGGATTTTCTCCTGGGAATAACCAATATCAATGAAATCACAATCTAGTTCAAAAAATGATTAGAAAGTTTCCCTAATATAAAGTCTAAATTTTCCATTTTACAACATCCACCCCTTACCCCTTTTCCCTCCCCCCCACCAAGTCTTCTCCAGGTTAAACATCCTCTTAAACATGAAGCTGATCTTCAGCAAACATTTAACAAGGCCATCCTGTATTCTAGACACTGGGAATACAGACACAAAGAAAACAATCTCTGCCCTCAGTGAGTTTATACCAATATTTTATTTCCCCTAGGACTCAGATGTTCCCAACGGTATGACTGGTCAAAACTCAAAGTCTAGATGCAATAGGTGTTCAAAGCTAAGAAATGATCTCTTTTTGCTTTTTCTTTATGATTTTAGGGTTTAGTTGGTCAGTTCAACATTTAGTAAGTGCTTATTATGGGCTAGGCACATAAGGGAGTCCAAAGAACAAAGTGAAAACATGTCAGGTCTTCAAGAAGCTTCTGTTCCAATGAGGTAGACAATATGTAAATGACTTGTACCTTCAAGGACGTGTGCTGTACAAAGGGCTGGCTGCCTTTGCAGAGGAAGGCTCAAAGAGAGGAGGAGGTGTGGATGTGAAAAGAGCTCTTGTAGAAAAAGGGATCTGAGCTGAGTCTTGAAATAAACTAGAGAATCTAAGAGGTGAAAATGAGGGCAGAGCATGAGGGGTTAAAGGAGGAAGGGAGATGGAAGATGGAGTGTCCAGTTGGAGGAACATGAAGTAGTACCTACAAAGGAATAAGATGTAAGAGGAGGGGAAAGGTAGGAAGGTACCGGCTTAGAGAGTTTTAAATGCCCAACAGAAGGGGTTATATTTGATCCACTGAGAAAAGGGGGAATAAAGTGGGTTTGACCTGGTCAGACCTAGATTTTAGAAAATTCACCTTGGCATAGTATTTGACAGATAGAAAGGATTTAATAAATGTATTTTGATTAATTGATTGCTCCCCTTCAGTGCCCTTTCTTTTCTTTCCTGACCCTCCTGCCTGTGCTAGCAAACTAGAATCTAGCCTTGGGCTTTACACACTTTTGCTACAGCCCTTTGAGGAAGCTGCTTAACCTTTGCATGAGAGTCTAGCCCAGTTAGCATTCTGTTTCTCATGGGATTTTATAATGGGCTTGGGAGTTGGCATCCCTACTCTCCATGGTTATTATCCGGTTCCTTTTGTAAAAACAAAACATACTCCATGAAGGGCGCCGGAGATGTAAGGCCTATCATAAAAGGATGACTAAGCAGAAGGAGAACCACTAGGGTCTCCTTTGGCTGATAATTCTCTCCGCCTGGATATTCATCCAGAGAGAGGAGTCACTGCGCCTCTGTCTTAAATGACTTCATTCATGATGATTGACTTCAGAGATTCTTCCATGTCTCTTCTGGAATACTAAGCAGGAGGAAGGCCTCTCCAACTTTGGACCAGCTGCTGTGAAGAGAGTCCCAAACACACAAATACAAAGACAGAGGGAATAATCGAGTGATTCTATCCAAAAAAAGACATTTAGATATAGTCTGAATCTGCACTGGTCTAAAACAGGGCAAGGGAAAAGAGCAGAGCATCATGGGATCCAGGCTTTAGAATCAAAAGGTTCTTCTAGACTAGAAGTCAATGCACTAGATATCAGTAGTGATGCCTTGAGTTCAAATTCAGCTCCAGATCCTATCTGAATGATCTTAGTTAAGACATTTAACTTCTGTCTCAGTTTCTTCATCTGTAAGATGGGGATAATAATAGCACCTATCTCCTAGGGTTGTTGCAAACATAAAGTGAGATAATATTTGAAAAGTGCTTTGCACATCTTAAGATACTACATGATGGATAGCTGTTATTACAAATGAAGAAAAAGAAGTTCAGAGGGGTTATGACTTGTCCACCAGTCCATGCCTTGCTGGTAAGGTCAGAGTCTAGATTTGAACTGTGGTATTTCTGACTGGGAGTTCAACGTATTATCCACTTTGCCTAGATAGAAGATCAGGATGAGGCTGGTTTTCCCTCTGAGCTGATGCCTAGAGCTCCAAAGCTCACTGGGGATGTGCTAACTCAATTCTCTTTAGGGTTTAGAACAGGGCTAGGGAACTTACAGCCTCAAGGCCATGTGTGGCCTTTGTTCTGTGAAGTTTGGATTCAGTCAAAGGGCCACACTGGAGGACCTAGAGGGTCACATGTGGCCTCAAGACTACAGGTTCCCCACCTCTGGATTGAAATCCCCAAAGGTCACATAAATCTATTCTTTTAGAGTCCCAGGAACTAAAAGTGAATGAAGAAAAAAAAAATTGAGAGTGGTAGCTCTTTCTCTATTAGCTTCACAGAATCTAAGAGCTGAAGGAGATCTCAAAGCCCCTAATTTCCAACCTATCAGTGATGGATAAGTCCTGCTACAGAATCCCTGGGAGATTTTCTAACTTCCGCTTGAAGACCTTCAGGGAAAGAGTACACACCACCCTTATTCTACTTTGGGATAGCCTGAGTTATTAGGTAGTCTGTCCTAATATGGAACTTCAACCTGCCACTCTATCCATGTCTAGTTCTATCCATGTCTAGTTCCCTCTGTTCTTTAGAACCAAGAAAAATACGTTTTATCCTGTTTTCATGGGACAGTTCCTCACATATTGGAAGGCACATTCTCTCCCTCCTTCATCTTCTTTTTATCTAGGTTAATCATCCCTAATTCATTCAGCTGATGAGATTTCCATCTTATTCTTCTGTCCTCTTTCTTACCAGATTGAACAGTTAACACTAGACCATGAGGACACCAGAAATCAGGGGTACTCATCCAGAATTATTTTCAAAACCTTGTCCTGCTTTAAAAATTTGCCACCAATGCCTCCCTACTAGAATATAAGTTCCTTGAGAGCAGGTTGCCTTTTTATTTTCTTGTCCAAAACTGTATCTGCATCACTTAGCGTAGTGCCTAGCAGGTACTTCCTCATAAATGTTTTGTCTATCCTTCTGTCTACCTGCTATATTCATCTTTCTAATGCCAGTCACTCTCATTCCCTGGCTTAAAAACTGTGAATGGGGATGATAATAGCACCTGTCTTCCAGAGTTGTTGTGAAGATAAAATGAGATAATGTTTGAATCTCTCTTGCTGATTGCATGAAATTCAAAATCCCCTTAGTCTGACTTTCATAACTGACCTTTCCATCATTATGTCCACCTTCTCCTTTACTTGAGCGTAATTCTCTTGTCCAACTGGCTTTGGAGTAACAGGTCTTGTACCTCCTCATTCCCACTCCAGTCTATTCTCTACTCAATCACTAAAGTCATTTTCCTAAAATGCTTCCTGTTGCCAAAGGAGTTTATCAAATGGGAGGGCAACATGATTAGACCTGCAATTTAAGAAAATCACTTTAGTGGCTGAGTAAGTCATTTATCCTCCCAAATACCCAGGAAACACTTTCTACCTCAGGCAGAGGATTTTATATTTACCCATGATTCCATGACCAGTACTCATAAGAAGCAAGACTGGAACTCAGGTCTTCCTGCTTTCAAGGTCTACCATCTATCGCCTGCTGCATATTCTCAAATTCCCTCTATAATCCAAGATTGTAGAGTTAGAATTGGGAGGGACCTCAGAGATCATCCAGTTGAAGTTGCTCATTTTCTAGATGAGCTCAGAGAGATTCCAGCATGAGAGACCATCCATCTAGTCCAATTCCTCTCATTCTATTGATGAAGAAAGAGAAGTTCATTGACTTGGCCCAGGTCACAAAGATAGCAAACAGCTGACCTACCATTTGAACTCCATTCCTCCAACTCTAAAGCTGTCATCCTTTTCCCATCACTCTGTGTTGCCCCTTATATAAAGTACTTTACTTGCAATGCTTGGATTTGTTTAGTGTGACCTAAAGATTTATGAAACAGCAGTCAATCAGGGTTTTCTTTGGTGGTAACCTCCCCTCCAAGGAGAGAGGGGCTGGGAAAGCATAAAACTATTGTACTGCCTGATGCCAGACTTTCTAAGGTACAGAGATTGAAAAATCCAGGGAGTGAGAAAATTAGTTTAGATGTTAGTTGAAAGTTTAGATGAGCCAGACCATGAAGATGGATCAAGATTGTCCAACAGCAAGGAGGAGTCATATGGTGGATGGTGGAAGGATGGTCATTGGCCTCAGGAAGAGAAGGCTCAGGGTTTATGACACTTTTCTTCACATTTTATCTTTCCCCATTACATATAAAAGCAATTTTTAACATTTTTTATAAAATTTTGAGTTTCAAACTCTCTCCTTCCTTCCACTCTGCCCTCACTGAGAAGGCAAGCAATTTGATAGAGGTTACACATGTCTAGTCATGTAAAACCTATTTCCATGTTAGTCATACTGTGAAAGAAAACAAAGACCAAAAAGAAAAATAAAGAAAGCAAAGGAAAAGTATATTTCAATCTGCATTCAGACTCTACATGATAGCTTTCTTCATGTATTTCAGGGGCTTTTAGGAGGAAGAAAGATTTTGCCAGGCTCCAGAGAGCAGGAGCAGGATTGGTTAATAGAAGATGCAAATAACCATTTGTAGGATTGATGTCCCTTAAAAACTACCAGGCAATTAGCACTGTCTCATAGTGGAATAGGCTGGTGCACCTAGGAGACACAGGGGGTAGATCAATAGTCCTGGAGTCAGGAGGACCCAAGTCCAAATCTGTCCTCAGACACTTGCTAGTTGTATGACCCTAAGCAAGTCACTTAACCCCATTGTCTCCAAAAACAGACAACCAAAAAAAAAATAGGTTCTTCTTCCTTGGAAGTCTTGAAGTGGTGGTTGAATGAGCACTTGTTGAGTGTAAAATGAAAAGAAAACTGGGGGGGAGGAGCCACGATGGCAGAGTAGAAAGACTCACGTATGCTAGCTCCGGAACCCACAGCCCATAAATTTCCTGTAAAAAGAACTCCCCACAAATTCTGGATCAGTGGAACCCACACAGCAGTGGAGGGGGGGAGATTTCCATTCCAGAGAGCCCTGAAAAACTGACCCCAAAGGTCTGTTGTACACCAGACGCGCAGCGGAGCCCCTGCGCTGCCCTGGCCGTGCGGCCCGAGAGGAGCAGATCTGAGCAGGCTTCAGGGATGGAACCTCTGGGGGCTGCAAAGGTCCCTCTGCCCACAGGCACTACAGGTCAGTGAGAGAGACTTCTGGGCTGACCGAGAGGGGAGAGGGGTGTCTCCATAACTCAGGCCCCCTTGAGAGGCAGCAGCAGAGGCAGCGGCTGCCCAGGACTCCTGGAGCAGACAGGAGCTCCGCTCCATTACTTAAGATCTCTGCATAAACCCCTGAGGGAACTGAGCCTGGGAGGTGGCCCTGCCCCCATATGAGAAACTGACCTTAATCTCTCACACTGAATAGCAGCCCCACCTGCCCCACTGAAAGCCCTGAGGCTGGGGAGCAGCATTTGAATCTCAGACCCCAAGCACTAGCTGGGTGGATCTAGGCGGGAGTGGACAGGAATCTCAGAAGTCAAGTAACTGGCTGGGAAAATGCCCAGAAAAGGGAAAAAAAATAAGGCCATAGAAGGGTACTTTCTTGGGGAACAGATGTTCCCGCCTTTCATTTTTGATGAGGAGGAACAATGCTTACCATCAGGGAAAGACATAGAAATCAAGGCCTCTGTACCCCAAACATCCAAAATAGATATCCAATGGACTCAGGCCATAGAAGAGCTCAAAAAGGATTTTGAAAATCAAGTTAGACAGGTGGAGGAAACACTGGGAAGAGTTGCAAGAAAGAGAGAGAGATGCAAGAAAAGCATGAAAAACGGGTCAATACCTTGGTAAAGGAGACCCAAAAAAATGCTGAAGAAAATAACATCTTGAAACATAGGCTCACTCAATTGGAAAAAGAGCTTCAAAAAGCCAATGAGGAGAAGAATGCTTTCAAAAGCAAAATTAGCCAAATGGAAAAACAGGTTCAAAAGCTCACTGAAGAAAATAGTTCTCTCAAGATTAGAATGGAACAGATGGAGGCTAATGACTTTCTGAGAAACCAAGAAATCATCAAACAAAACCAAAAGAATGAAAAAATGGAAGAGAATGTGAAATATCTCATTGGAAAAACAAGTGACCTGGAAAATAGATCCAGGAGAGACAATTTAAAAATTATGGGACTACCTGATAATCAAAAAAAGAGCCTAGACATCATCTTTCATGAAATTATCAAGGAAAACTGCCCTGATATTCTAGAACCAGAGGGCAAAATAAATATTGAAGGAATCCTTCGATCACCACCTGAAAGAGATCCAAAAAGAGAAATTCCTAGGAACATTGTGGCCAAATCCAGAGTTCCCAGGTCAAGGAGAAAATATTGCAAGCAGCTAGAAAGAAACAATTCCAGTATTGTGTGGAAATACAATCAGGATAACTCAAGATCTAGCAGCTTCTACATTAAGGGATCAAAGGGCATGGAATAGGATATTCCAGAAGTCAAAGGAACTAGGACTAAAACCAAGAATCTCCTACCCAGCAAAACTGAGTATAATACTTCAGGGGAAAATATGGTCTTTCAATGAAATAGAGGACTTTCAAGCATTCTTAATGAAAAGATCAGAGCTGAAAAGAAAATTCAACTTTCAAACACAAGAATGAGAAGAAGCATGAAAAAGTAAACAGCAAAGAGAAGTCATAAGAGACTTACCAAAGGTGAACTGTTTACATTCCTACATGGAAAGACAATATTTGTAACTCTTAAAACTTTTCAGTATCTGGGTAGTTGGTGAGACCACACATACACATACATGCACACACACACACATGTACACACATGCATGCACACACACATACACACATGCACACACATACAGAGACAGAGAGCACAGAGTGAATTGAATAGGATGGGACCGTATCTTAAAAGAAATTAAGGTAAATGGTGAGAGAGAAATGTAGTGGGAGGAGAGAGGATGAAATGGAATGGGGTAAATTATCTCTCATTCAAGAGGCAAGCAGATGACTTTTTAGTGGAGGGAAAAAGAGGAGAGCTGAGAAAAAAACATGAAGTTTACCCTCATCACATTCGACTAAAGGAAGGAATAAAATGCACATGCATTTTGGTATGAAAACCTATCTTACAATACAGGAAAGTGGGGGAGAAGGAGATAAGCAGGGTGCGGGGGATGATGGAAGGGAGGGCAATGGGAGGAGGGAGCAATTTGAAGTCAACACTTGGGGAGGGACAGGATCAAAAGAGAGAATAGAAACAATGGGGGGCAGGATAGGATGGAGGGAAATATAGTCTTACATAACATGACTATTATGGAAGTCATTTGCAAAACTACACAGATATAACCCATATTGAATTGCCTGCCTTCCCAAAGGGAATGGGTGGGGAGGGAGGGATGGGGAGAAGTTGAAACTCAAAGTTTTAGGAACAACTGTTTAGTATTGTTCTTGCTACTAGGAAATAAGAAATACAGTTAATGGGGAATAGAAAGTCACCTGGCCCTACAGGACAAAAGAGAAGATGGGGACAAGATAAGGGAGGGATGATAGAAGAGAGGGCACATCGGTGATAGGGAAAATAAGAATGCTCAGTGTATTGGGGTGGAGGGAGGGGAGAAAAGGGGAGAAAATTTGGAACCCAAAATTTTGGGAAAATCAATGTAAAAGTTAAATAAATAAATTTATATTAAGAAAAAAAATCCAAGGGAAAAAAAAAGAAAAGAAAACTGGTTCTAAGGTCAAAGTACTTGGATTCAAATTTCATCTGTAATATTTAGAACCTGTGTGACCCTAGTCAAGTAACTTAACCTCCGTGATCCTCAGTTTCCTCACCCATAAAATGAAAAGGTTATACCAGCTTGTCTCTGACGTCTCTTCAAGCTCTATATCTATGTTGTTAAGATACTCTGTTGTGGTGGGGCTTCATTTTTGACCACAGGCTGGGAGTGATGATTTTAAAAGTCTGTGCCACATTCTGGAAATCCATGGTCTTTGGCTCAGGAAGTCAACTTTTTGGAACTGATCAAACCAGTTCATTTAGTACAGGATTGAACCCTTTCACTGTAAGAAAATTACATCTTAGTCTAGCTGGAGTTCTACGCAGAACATGCCATGGGAAAGCCAGAGGCTAAAAGAGAAGGAAATCCCAGGCTGAGTGTGATGCTGAAGGATGTCTTTCCATTGATCCCCTCAAGTGGAATCACACCATCATTTGTACAAATAATAATAATAATAAGTAAAAATAAAACTAGCCCTGCAATATACAATTTACTTAGGGGCTCTTACAAACTCAGCAGATGGTTATGTGTTAAGTGCTCTTTTGATTATAAGCATGCCTATTATAACGCATTATATTATATCACTCATGGCAATCATACTTAGCGGCTCTCTAGAAGGTGCTTAAACCATTTTTTCGTTGCCCTTTTTCCTGTATAATCTGCCTAGCAGCAGTACCTATGGCTTCTCTGTGTGGTGATTTGGATGACTGCTTCTGAGAACTCCTCTCCTTCTCTGCTGCCCTCCTCCTCTCCCTGCCACCACCACCCCCCCCCCCCCCGCCTCCAGCCAATCAGTTGTCAAATCCCCTCTAGTCTACTCTCCTCCTTCTCATTCCCACTGCCATCACCTTAACTCAGGCCTTCGTTTTCCCTCCATGGACTGTTGTAGCCATCTCTTCAAAGGTTAGCCTGCTTCTAGGCTCTTCCCCCTGAGGCAATCCATGTTTCACAGGGCTGTCAGTCATCTTCCTAAAGTACTTCCTAAATACTAAAGTACCTAAAGTTGTGATCTCTCTTTGTCCCCTGTTCAAACACTGCCTATGGTTCCTCACTCTCTAAAAGATCAAGTCCAAGCTGCTCAGTCTGGCATCAAGAATCCTTCATTATAAGGCCCCAACTTTCAAGTCCAGCCTTATCTCCTACCATCACCATTATTCTTTTGTCTCCTTCATTCTCTTTAGGATGTAAACTTCCTAAGGGCACTGAATGTGTCATTTTTTGTCTTAACACAATGACTAGTATACAGTAGGCAATTAATAAATGCTTATTAATTGATGAACTCTAAACAAGAACCCACTTATACTCTTTACTATTTCTCAAATACACTTCTCGGGTTTCCACCTCTATGCCTTTGCTCACGAATTTCCCTCAACTTGGCAAATTTTCTACTATCAAGAACCCCTCTCTGGCCATAGCACTTGTTAAGACCCCACCCATCCCTCAGGAAGTGGCTCTAATGCTAACCACTTCAATGAAACCTTATTTGACAGATCACCCATAACTAGATGAGAATTCCCCTACCTCAGAATCCCCCAACTTTTTGTGCTGTAGTTTATTTGTATGGATTTTATCTTATAAGAATATAGAGCTTCAGCCTATTAGAAAGGGCTCCACAGACCAGGAAGTCTTTCCGTCAGTCAGTTGTTTGAGCCATGTCCTACTCTTTGTGACTCCCATTTAGATTTGTGGGCAAAGATGCTGGAGTGGTTTGCTATTTCCTTCTCCAGCTCATCTGACAGATGAGGAAACTGAGACAAATAGGGTTAATTGGTTTGCCTAGAATCACCCAGTTACTAAGTGTCTGAGGCTGAATTTGAATTCAGAAAGATGACTCTTTCTGACTCTAGACTCAGCACTCTATCCACTGTGCCACTTAGCTATCCCTATTAAGTCTAACCTCTTCCTTTTATAAAGGGGGAAACTGCCTCAGGAAAGTGACTTGACACATGGTCACACAGATATTTAAGTATCAGAAGTAGGATTTGAATCCAGGTCCTCTGAACCTCATCAGTGTTCTGTCTACTACCTCAACTGAATCCCTACTAGACTGTAAAAGTTGCAAGTAACAGAACTGTTCCTTAATCATCTCTGTATCCCTTGAAAGCCCTAGCATAGTACCATTACATTCAATTCTGTGGTCTCCAATCCTATGCCTACATACTCAGCTTAGAGAATCAGAGATCTGGAGCTAAAAAAGTATTAAAGGTCATCTCATCCAATCAACTCATTTTATCAGTGAAGAACTAAGGACAAAAGGTCAAGTGATTTCCCTAAAATCACTCAGGTAGTAAATGGTAGTATCATGATTTGAATTCAGGTCCCATGACCCTAAGTTCATCACCCACTGCTATGTTCAGTATTTCTATATCCCAGTCTCTTCCAGTCCTTCATAGGAGCTGTTTCAGAAAGTCCTAGGTTTGAAATCTGGAAATGTCCCAGTGATGGCTTAATTTTAAAACACAACCACCATGCAAAGCCAGACCAGTGTTCTATCTGATCCAGTATTCTCCTCTGACATAATCACCAAAGCATATTTTATTATGGAGAAGTCTGGTAATTACCCCTTATGACATTGTCCCTGAAGAGTGGAAATGTACCCAGACTTCATCAACATGAAGCCTCTCTTCCATGAATCTAAATGCTGGCTAAATTGCTTCTGGTAGATGTGCAAGTGGGCTATGCCACAACCAGCACACACATACTGGGTTGTTTTGTTTTTAACATTTGACAAAAGCTGAATGAACATTTTTCTGGTTGTTAAGGCACAGATCATGCTCTGGGAGAGGATAAGAAGTGGAATCTGATGCCCACCAAAGTCCTCAGCCTCCTGTTTTGAGGACATTCTGGGTCTTGCTTGCTTAATTAAAACCCATAAAGATCATTCTGTTCTCACCCCCTCCTCCTCCTGGGCTTCCCTCCCTCCTACCCAGAGGTTTTGAGGCCCAGTTGTGAATGCCATAACTGAAACAGCTGTTCAGTTTCTCCAACCCTTTTATTCATGCACTATTCAAAATGTTGATAGGTCTGTGAACACCCTGGAATCTTTCCTCCACATGTGTTTCTCTCATGTAACCCCTTACTGGGGACAGGTTTTAGGGGAGGAAATGACCACATGCTTATTTGTAGTCCGAATTATATGGGTACATATTTGTCTTTGGCAAGGGACAGGAAAGTTTTCTTTGTGCCTTCTGGGCCTCAGTTTCCTCATCCATCAAATGAGGGGGGTTGTACTGGGCTCTGAGGGCCATTTCTGCTCTACGTTTATGGCCCCATGAAATTGTGAATGAAAATTCACTGTAACACTTATCACTAAGCAAGTCTCTCAGCCTCCCTAAGAAATCACTCACTCCTTGCCTGCCCTTCAGATGATGGTAAAAGGTTCCCAGTTACAGCTTCTTGCCTAAGAGCAGCTTATAAAGTTGTACAGACAGAAGTCGTGCATACTATTTCCTTGGCTCAGTAAAACCTTACTGATTCAGACTAATTGGAAGAGAGAATAGCATGAATTAATGAAAAGCCTGAAAAGGAATTGCTTTAATAAATCGACAAGGCATATTTGCAATCAGTGCCATTATTTGCATAAAAACCATTAATGTGTTGAAACCCTTCAAAAGTTTTTCTTTAGTGGTCGGGACATTCCCTCTGTAAACTTGTTTAGGCAAGTCTTTTCTTTAGTAAGTCTTTTCTTCGTAGACAGTACAAGGGTAAATTTCCATCTAGTTCATCTTGAATTATCAAAAATTCCCAGTTAGTATAATTTGAATTAATGAAGGAAATTTTACTGTTTCTACTCTAAGTAAATTGTTCATGGTATTTGAATTCAGATTCAGAAAAGTTGTTTTTTGTTTGTTTGTTTGTTTTTTTGGTATAGAAAGAAAATCCACTTCTCAAAAATCATTTTCCTGCAATCGACTTACGAGGGTGAAGGTAGGGGAGTGGGGAAACAATTTCTCAAAGTGTGATTATAGGATCATTGATGTAGAGATGGACAAGACCTTAGAGGTCATTGACTCAACTCCCTTATTTTACATATAAGGTAACAGAAGCATACAGTAGATAAGTGACTTGGAGGATGTTCATTTGTTAAGCACTTATATTTAAGGTGATAAGTTATATATGAATATATATCTATATATACATACAATACATATGTAATATATGTATGTGTAAATACATACACACACAAAATGAAATCACCCTGTCCTCACAGAGTTTACCTTCTTGGTGGAGGGAGCAGGGCACATAAAGGTAGATATAAAATACATCCATTTCTTCTGAAATCAAGAATGAAACAGGTTTAGAGGTAAACTGTGGATGTCTGTCAGTCAGTATTTTCACTTAAAAGCAAAAACCCTTGCGACATGAGCAATAAAACTGAAAACTGGCTTGAGTTTTAAAGTTGGTTTATAATAAAAGAAGACTTACAACCAAGTGAGTTTGACGAATATAATGACCCCACTCTCCTGACTGGTGGTTACCTCAGTCAGCCACTCTATTTTGTGCTTGGGTAAGAAGCAGGCTGTGGACAGGAGACAAGAAACCAGGATCATGGAAGTCTCTGTCAGATAGAACAAGTGGAGGAGCCATCAGGGTAAGCGAGCGTCGGAAGAAGCCAGGTGTCAGCAGCCAGGTAAACCTGGCTCGGGGTCCCAGGGAAGAGTCTGATTAACAGGAGATCAGAAGTTTGACTTAGAGGCAGGGCACTAAGAACTAGGATCCAGCAGCCAGGATGGAACTTGACGGTAAATCATTAGTTTTAGAGAGAATAGGGAAGGAAATGGAGCATGTCTTTATTAAATACCTAAGCTAAGTATCATGCTAAGTGCATTTGGTTTTCACAACAACCCTATGAGAAAGGTGCTATTATTATCTTCATTTTACACTGAGGAAAGTGAGGCAAGTGACTTGCCCAGGGTCACCCAATTATAAAGTGTCTAAAGCTGAATTTGAAATCAGGTTTCCTGATTCCAGGTTCAGGAGAGGGAGGAAGAGAGAGAGGGAAAGAGGAAGGGAGGGGAGAAGGAGGGAAGAGGAGGAGAAAGTGGAGGATGATGTCCCTCCCCTTGCCAAAGAGATTATTCATTAATTTTTTGACATTCACGTTGGTAGTCTTGATGTAGCAGTTCTCATGAAGCCTGCCTTTCTTAAGTGCAGAGGATAAAATATGTATCAAGTCTTGATATCATCCAGCTTGCTATAAAAAATCTGTGCCTTCTGGTAAAGTTGACTATGATATAGCTTCAGCTAGTAGTATCCCTTCCTTAGAAATAAGTCATTTTGACTATTATAAATACCCAAATTAAGAATAAAGGACATATGAAGGAAGAAGCTATCTGTATCCAGCGAAAGAACTGATTGAAAAAAGTATACATAGAACAGTTTCACACACACACACACACATACACACACACGCACGCACACACACACACACACATTGATGCCTAATGGTAACCATCTCTAGGGTGAAGGGGAAAGAGAGGGAAGAAAAAAACTGCCTGACACATCCAGGGTGGCATGCTATACAAATTCTTAGATCTGCTTTTCTAAAAAGGAATGCAACTTTTGAGGAGTCAGCAATCACTTTAATCAAGTACATATATCATTCACTTAGTTTAGGGAAAAAAGTCAGCACCCTGAACTTCAGACAAAATACAGAGAAATAAAGAGTAACAGACAGGGCTTCCAACTGTCTGACTATAAGCAATACATACATTACAGATAGACAAATCCAGCTGTCTGACCCTACATACATATATAGTTACCAGAGAGAGAAGCACCAACATCTGAGTTTTCAAAGTCAGGGGGCTCCTTAGCAGCTGCCCAAAGTCTCATCCAGCCAAACAAACATGTCCAATGAGTAAGTCTCCAAAAAAACCTCACCTCAGAGCATTTATACACTTTTCAGAGTCAGAGGGCATCACAACCCTTGAGAACCAGTGCATTCAAAATAACAAAAGGTGTGGGCATCCCCTAGTCAAGCTTCCCTTAATGGGCAAGACTATCAACATGAAGGGAAGATCTTTAACTCTTATTAACATCACAGTATGTCTCTTCCTCTTCCCCCATCCACCTAGTAGAATGTAAGTTCATAGAAGGTAGTATTTTGCTTTTGTCTTCATGCTACTGATACTCTTTCATATAATAAGAGCTTAATAAATGCTTGTTTAATTTTCTTGAATTACTCAGCATTGGGTGAAGGAGAATTCTGGTGACTCAGAGTTCCTAATTTTTTTTTCTCCCATGGGTAAAACAAGTCAAAGAGAGAAAAAAAAATGAGAATAAGCCTAAGAGAGAAAGGGACCAGAGTTCCTCTGCCCCTCCTTAAGACATCAAATAGAATGGAGAGGTAGTAAAATTCCCTAACCAGTCCTTTGAAGTGTGGCGATCCAGTCATCTTCTTCATCTTTCAATAACTGGAAACTATAATGAAATCTTACCATCTCCCCTTTATGAATTGCTCTTCACCAAAGATGACCATGAGATTTATAGGTCAGATAAAGGTCTGACATGTGAAAGAAAGATTGGAATTCTTTTCATTGGCCCCAGAGGGCAGAACCAGTGGCAACTGGTAGAAGTGGCAATGGGACAAATTTAGGTTTGATATAAGGAAGAATTTCCTATTGTTTGGATCATTCAAAAGTAGAATGTACTTACTGCCTTGAGTATTGATGGGTCCGTTTCATTACTTACGTTCAAACAAAGACAGGATGAACATTTCTTGTAATACATAGTAAGGATTCCTTTTCCGGGAAGATTTAAGATAGGTCAGTTACATTTTTTAACTTTATTTTAAGATTGCTTGAACTTATTTGAGTTTTCTCATTTGAGTTCTATGGGTAGATCAGTGGTGTCAAACTCATAGAAATAGGAGCCACTAAACCTTAGAAAACCACAAATTCATATTACCTATGTTCAATTGCATTATTATTTTTGTTAAATGTTTCCTAATTACATTTTACTCTGTTTCCTTAACACTGATGTTTGACACCTCTAGGGTAGATGAGCACTGAAGTCCTTCCCTGCTCTAAGACTCCATGGCAACAGGAGTGCCATGAATGGAGATGGGTGGGAGGGAAAATTGAGTTTTAGATATGGGAAGACAGGAGTGATAGAGCATCTGGGTAAGTAAAAATGACCATACAACCATTGGAGAATTGGGTTTGGACTTCCAAAAATGTATATTCCAAAGAGGCTGGAGGTATTTTGTGAGGACATTTGCATAGAAGTTATGGCTGATGTTGTGGGTTTGGGGGGAGGCAGGGATGAGATTTTATAGAGAAAGGAACGGAGGACAGAATTGAGAGCACATTTCTGAGGATTAGCCACATCGCAAGTTGTTAAATGAATGCAAAATATAATTTTCTTTTTTATTTTGTAAGAAGCTTGTGTATGTAGGTGTGTTGAAGACAGCTGGGAAAAAATGGATAAAGGGACTGTCTTAGAGGACGAAGGAATAAAATTGGGGGGGCTCTGCCTCCTCGGGTCAGTGGGTTGACAGAAATGCCTGTCCCTGTCTCTCCTCCTGTGGTGATTGTTCACTGATGAGATGACACCTTTGTTGTCTCCAGCATATAAATGACAATTGCCACAACAACCAAATTCCTTTATTTTCTTTCTCTTCAGAGGGGCACTGGTTCATAAATCATCTCATAAACATGGAATGTATGGTCTTCTTATTTCTTAATGCTGTTCCAGAGGAGAGCCTCCTACTTTGGAACCAGGGTCCCATTTATCCCAAGTCAGTTTTCTAACAGAATGGGCATAAGCAATAAATGAGATGACCTTCCTGAAGATCATATGATGAATCAGCTGTCATCTAAGAAAGGCCTGCCCTCCAAAATTATTCGAGCTTCCAGGACATTAGGCAAGAGGCAGGGATATTGCCAATTCTCCCCTGTGGATACATTAGCAGGGATGAGTTTACTGGATAAACTGGTTAATACTTTGGGACAGGAGGTGACTCATACCCTCACATACAAGCTTAGCAAGAATTAGAGTTAGGCAAGTCACCTAGGGTGCAAAAATACATATGAGGACTGTAGCTGGAAAAGGGATACTTTGAAGTATTATATTTTATATATGAGGATACTTATGCATACTTAATACCTAATGAGATAAATGTACATATATATGATTCAAGAAAATTCTGGTCTCCATCACATTGATTTCATGATAAGACAAGTGAGGATTCAGTATCTCTGGAGAATAGTAATGACGGAATAGGAATTAGGAGAGGTGTGATTTCCAAACCTTGTCCAGGGTACCCAATTGCCTTATCTAAACTCTTCAGTTTGAACACATGGGAGATGTGTGGAGTGAGAGCAGAAGGAACTGGGATAAACAACAAGCCCTGAGTAGGAACTGCAGACTGGAGTACATGAACAAAAGGACAAAGCATTTGTTAAGCAGTTTCTATGTATATGCTATGCTAAGTACTGGGAATATAAATAGAAAAGTAAAACAATCCCTGCTGTCACATACTAATTGGGGGAGACAACATATTTAAGGAGTTTTCAGCTCCAGGGTTATTGGAAAATCCCACTGGTCCTTAGGGTGTAGAAGTAAGGTGGGTGGTAATGTATCTTTAATTTCATTTATAAAACCATATCCATTGAATCTTTTGACAATGCCCAGGAACTTCTGATCAGGACTTTGTCAGGTCTTTAAAAGCTGTGACAACGGAGGAGGTGATGGCCATAAGCCTCCGCAGAGGTAATGGTTGAGGTCAATCTCCATGATGGTTACTTTCTTGCCATGGATGAGGTCTGCAGGGCAGAGGCCAGAAGCAGGGTCAGTGATCTCAGGAGATATTTATTCCAGGGGCTCTCGTGCTGATCTGCCTGTGGGTGGCATCGGTCAGAAGTTGGTGATGATAGTAACAGGAATGATAGGCCCCTTCTCTTACAAAAAAGGTTGTATTCCTCAGTGATGACTGTAAGGGCCAGACAAGAGGTGCTCTGCCCCAATGTAAGTCATGAAGAGTGTGAGGGTGTCAGTGCCTTCTAAGAACAAACAGTGTTTCATGAACCTCATAATTACTTTGTGTGATATGTTATTTATTATTAGAATTATTCCTGCTTCACAAACGAGGTAATTAAGGATCAGATAGGGTATGTGATTTGCCCAAGGTCACAAACTAAATATCAGAGACAGAATTTGAACTCAGGCCTTCCTTCTCTACCTTCAGTACTCTATCCATAATTCCATACTGCTTAGGTCATGTGTAATAGCTTTTCATGAAAAATGTAGATAAAGGGCATTTACAAACAAAACCAGGACTGAGTACCTGAGAAGAAAGAATCACATGGACATCCCCCTTACCTACTAAATAGATCCACTTAAGGTCAGCCCATCCATCCTCCTCTGCACAGTCTCCATTTCCTCCTGTAGCCTTGGTGTGAGTTTTGGTAACTCCAGCCCTTCTCTCCAATTCCACCTCGTTAGTGGACATGTAGGCAGCAGACACTCCAGGGCCCAGGAGTAAGTGAAGGTTGTGGTGAGCCATCTCCAACTTTGTATTCAGCCAGTATTGATCATCCCCATCAGCAGAGAGAAAACCTGAGAACCTGGGAGGAACTTCATGTTTATTTAAGGCAGAGGAGAGGAGCCAGGGCTGGATTCAGAAACTGAAATTGTAATGAGAAAGAAAAAATAATCTCCCTGGCTACCTGAACAGCAAGAGGAATCTGGGAGTCAGAAATGGGAATATGTGAGGAAGAGCTTTAGGGAGGGTCCATCCACAGATACAGTGAGAGGAGGGTTTTGAAGCTCTGAAACTGTGGATCCTGGGTGATGGGACAATTTCCTATGGAGTTTTTGGTTGTCTCAGAAAACAGTCCAGCATTTTACCCCCTCCTGCTAATTTGGTCCCCAGTGAGAAAAGCAATGAGCAGGGATGTGACCTGCACTGTCACTTGTAATTTGAGTCTCCTGTGGCACCAAATATGCAGCATGGACAAACAGTACAAAATTCTAAACATTTTTCAAGACAAATTCAGTTGGGGAGATGGGAAGACAGCCTTGATAAAAAGCCTCATTGTGACATAGACATCATGATGAGGGAGCTGGAGACCCTAAAACCTTTAACCCTTTGGTCTGACAACCTGGGATTCTAGGAGACCACTTTTGGGACAGGAAGTCTATGGAGGTAGAGGGGGAAACAGGGCTAGGCAAGACTGAAGAGAAAATCCCTTGGGAAGCAGCTGCCAGTAGCAAGAAAGGTGAACACCTGAAAACTTCCTGTTTTAACTACTTTTACTAACTAGATTGAGGTGAGGAACCTTCCCCCTCTAGGCTACATGTAGTCCTCTAGGTCCTCAAGTGCAGTGCTTTGACTGAATCTAAACTTCGCAGAACAAATCCCCTTGATAAAATGATTTGTTCTATAAAACTTGGACTCAGTCAAAAAGCTGTGTCCCTGAGGACCTAGAAGGTCACTTGTAGCCTTGAAACTGCAGATTCCCCACCTCTGATCTAGATGCTAGGGCTGAACTCATTTGTTCTGTTGTTGTTGCTGCTACTGCAGAAATATATAAGTTCTTTCAGTACCCTCTAGATACCAATGCTCTGGGCCAAAGCTCTAATTGCCCCACCCTAGTTGTCCTGCCCTAGTTACTATTCTAATGGTGTATTAGTCCAAAGTTTTGATATATGGTATGTGCTCCTGTCTTATCAATCTTTATGTTTCTTCCGCAAGACCTATGACAGTGACTCACATACATTATATATATATATGTCTATAAATGTTTATTGAATGAGGTGAACAGAACTGAAGGTCATCCTCATCAGTGGTACAGACAGAATGCGATTCTGGGACTTGCCAGCACCACAATTATTCAAATTATTTCATAGTAATCCAATCAACTGATTATCAGAATCATCAACATTCATGTGTTTTGAGTTCCATAGCATAAATGGCATTGTACAAGCTTCTTTGAATACAAGTTATCAAATGTACAGGGCAACACAGAAAATAAAAGAGGGGGAAGATACCTAAGGAGGAAATCAAAAAGGCTGAGATATTTTGGATAGCAAAACATGCTAGCCTAAATTCATGTACGTAAGCTAGCATTAAGGTACAAGAGGCATCAGCGTTGTGGGCTGGGGCAGGGGAGGACAGCCTGTGTCAGAGAGCCTGAATTGGGTTCCTAGCTCTTCCACTCAAGAGGTAAGTTTGGGCAAGTTACTAGGCATTTCTGAGTCTCATTTTCCTAATCAATAAAAAAAGAGAGTCAGACTACATGGCTTCTGAAGTCGCTTCCAGCTCCAAATCTATGATCTGTTAAATAGCTTTCCCACAATTTGAGGAAAGGCAGGAATCAAGTGGATTGGTAGGAGTTAGGAGCCCCAAGTCCGAGTTGGTTCTACACCAATTATGTGACTTCAAGCCGGTCACTTAACCTCTGACAGTCAGTCGGTCAATAAGCGCTTGTTATGTGCCAGGCACTGTGTTGACTCTGGGGGTATAAAGAAAGGTAAAAGCATAATCCTTTCCTTTAAGGAGCTCCCCTGCTCAGTGGGGAGACAACATGCAACTGTGCAAATATGTACATTATGAATGGGAGATAATTGCAGAGGAAATGCACTAGTCATCACAGGACCTGGGAAAAGCATCTTACAGGAGATGTAATTTGAATTGTCTTGAAGAAAGTCAGGGAGCCTCAGTTTCCTAAAATGTAAAATAATCCCACTCTGCCTGTATCCCAGGAATAGTTTCATTTTGATTAAGGCGGAGGAAAGGAAGGGAATAAGTATTTGTAGAACACAGGCGATGCCCTCATTTGATACTCACAATAAGTTCTTATGCCCATTTACAGAGGAGAAAACTGAGGCTAACCAAGGGAATCACACAGCTAGTAAGCTCCTAAGGTTGGATTTGAACTAAGGTCTTCCTGACTCCAAGCCCAGTGCTCTATCCACATTTTTCTCACTTGGGTTGCTTTGAAAGGTGTCATAGCCTCAGTAAAGGTTCCAGGCAGGGTGACGCATTTTCAACAAGGTGCTTTGCCTTCCTTTCCTCATACCAGGGAGTGGAAACACCTGAAAACAATGGATCTGTTATAAAAACAAGAAACTGTTACCATTAAGCATTTCTTCTCTCCTCCAAATTGTTGCTTAGTTGCTTCCTTGGCCTCTCTCCCTGCCACCTCCTCACCACCCCCACCTCCTATCAGGCTGCTCCAGTTATTAAATAAGCCTTAATATCACCTACCAGTCTCTTAGCTCCCACCACACAACCCCTAGGAAACAGATTTTCCTTGGAGGAAGGAGACTGAGGCGATTCCCAGCAGTTAGACCCAAAACAAATCAGTCCGTGGTAAGCCCTCTTTCATTATGCCGCTACAGAAGGGCACGTTCTTGCCTCATTTTTCTACAGCTTGGCCATCCTTTCAGGTGTTTGCAACCCTCCCCACATTGATTCTTTCATCGTTACAAGGCAAGGCAGTAGACAGTCCTAGCCCAACACACCTGTCACCCACGGAGGACGCTTGCACAACTGATTACAGTGCCCCAGACATTTGCGCTACGACTGTGTATGTGTGTGTGCGCACATGCATGCTGAAGCGTGTTTAAAGCTCCTAGTGGGAAATGTCAATGTTGAAAGGCTTGTGGATTGCACAGAAGACATATTCCAAGTGGGGGGGGCGCCCACCCCAGAACGTAACGTGCTCATCAAAGTTGCAGAAGAGAACAGAGAAGAAAGGCTGGAATTAGCCCTTCAGGGTTTCTCAATCTATTGGGGGCATCAAGCTCCAACTCTGAGCAGTCTTTAATGAACAGCAAGGAAAACATGCTGCCAGTTCATGATGGGATTTAGTGGCAGATGCTTTGGAAAGACAAATCTCTAGAGACCCATCATTCCAAGGGATACTGTCATGTTGAAAATCATGTTTTGAAACAAACTCCCTGACCTGTGACAGCCTGTGTACTTTCCCCTCCCCATCCCCCCTTTCCCCATCTGAATTCTTAAATAATTCATGTCTGCTTTAGGCCAATATGTGAGAGGAATTTATTTTTTTCTCTTTGGTAGGCTCAATTTCCTCATCTATAAGGAGGGGAGGAGGGAGCAGCAGCAGGAAACCTTCTCTGTTGGACAGAGAGCTGGTTTGGAAGCCGGAAAGACCTGACCTCAGGTCCTATCTCTGGCACATGCTGACTTGTGTGGCCACCTGGCCTTTCAGTTTTCTCATTATCATTCTTCCCTTTTCCATCACCATTGGCATTATAGATGAGGAAACCAAAGCAGGGAATGTCACTATAGTCAAATTAACCATTCCCTGCTTTGTTTTCCTCATCTATAAAATGCCAGTGGTGATAAGTATAAACCAAGTATACTGAATATAGCATACATACAGAGGAAGCACATGTGGTTAAGGCAGTGTGTGTTTTTGACACTAAAGTACCCTGCTATCCTTCCCTTGTGGTATCCTCACCCTTCTCCCAGCTAAGTGGAACGTCCCTGCTGGGCAGTTCACTTAGCTAGGCTCCCTGGGGCTTACTCCTCTCTACCACTTAATTTGTACCACTTAACTGTATCTCTAGCTGGCTTCCTTCGGTGCTGCCAGAGGTCATTCACTTTAGAGCTACCTTCACTACTTTTTTGACTCCTAGGGCTTGCTCCCTTCTACTGTGTGGTCTCTTGCTAGGAAAAATGTTCTGTTATAAAGCTCCATGGCCAATGAGGGAAAGAGGAGAGGGAGGAGAAATAAACTGCATCCAATTGCTGCATTGATACAAGGTGAAAGGGCAAAGGGTGATCCCCTTTCAAGGGCCAGGAGCTAGACTGCCAAAAGCCCACAGTTCTTAAAAGTGCTTCTGCCAATACTCTCTCTAGGGCTGGCAAGCTAGCCATTCAAATGTTCCCTGGAAAAGTTTTGGACAGTCATCTAATTCTCTCAAGGAGAACTTTTTCACAACTCTAAAAGAGGCTTATGTGAAAACTTACACAGCATGAAGGACTTAAGATCTTGTCCATTACCTACCCTTCCCAGGGGAGACTTGGGATGGGGGTAGCAATTGGTCAAGCCAGTATAATGATCAATTGTTCCCTACTACAAGTAGTTTTGCACTCGGGTGGAATTGCTTTGGCACCAATATGAATTTTGCACTTCCTTCAAATTGTGATTTAAGATTCTCCTCTATAAGAAACCTGTCTTAACTATACTTCTGTTAAATGAAATAAGATTGTAAAATGCTTAGCACAGTACCAGGCACACAATAGGTGCCTAATAAGTGCTTGCCCTATTTCCATTCCTCTATCCACCCTCCCTTCCCCCACAACCCCCACTGATTTTTCTGTTGTTTTAATTTCCCTCAACGATTAGGAATACAGACTGTGGAAGTTTCATGAAGACAGAGACTATCTGACTTGTCTTTGTAAATCTCACACTGCCTAGCTTAGAGTTTCACCATGGTAGATATTTAATAGGTAGTGGATGAATGAATGGAGATGGGTGGATGAATTATAGCATAGTATCATAAACAGAGTTGGAAAGAATTGTAGAGGTCCCTTATTTCATCTAACCCCCTTATTTTACATAGGAGGAAATAGATCCAGAGATAAGTGATTGGTCCAGAGTCACATATGTAAGTAACAAAGTCAGGATTGAAACCCAGATCCCTTGACTACAAATTCAGGATACAATAATGAAATTGCTCATATGTTAACATCAATTTCTTTCCTGTGGATTGTTTTATTTGTGTATATTATCTCCCAGATTAGAGTGGAAGGCAAGGACCATGTTTTTACTTCCCATTCCTACCTTCCCACCCAATCCCCAACACTTTATATATTTATACAGCAAGCTCTCTAAATTCTCAGCGGTGTTATTGTTTGAAATGAGCTTCCTGTATCACCAAACCAGCATGAACTGTTAATAGCGCAGGTTGAATGTCTATTTATAAATCTGCTATACTCTGTAGTAAAATTAGGCCAGTCTGTTTGGATTCCTCTTTATAGGCAATTTCATTTTCTGTTTCTAATACAGTCCAGTACTATTTTGCTGGGATCTTTGAGCCCTTTCAGAGTAACTTTAAATTTAAAAAAAATTAAATCATACATGAAATTCCTATTTTATGCCTCATTTGATGTTGATACTCAGCAGATCATTGAACAAGGTTATCTCTATAGTCACATCTGTCACAGAATCTTATAGGATTTTAACACATGTGTAGTACATATATTATTGAATGAAAAGAGCCTTTAAGGCTTCATTTTGCTCTGCTGGTAAAATGAAGGATGTCTTGTAGAGAGTCCAAATACAAGGATTACCTGTGGACGAGTTCTCAAGGTGCTCCTATTCAAGAAGTTTGTGAGAGAGCATCAAATGAAATAATGTGTGTCCAGCACTTTCTAAACCTTAAAGTGCTTTAGAGATATCAACCATTATTATTTCATTTTTTTATATTGACTTCATTGAGTCCCAGAATACTAGAGAACCTTGTCAATAATATCAATCATTCAACATCAGCCTAATCATCTACACTGGATAAACAAAGTGGATTTTTTAAATGAATCATCTTTAAATAAATTATTTTTGAAAAGTGAATCATCAGATGACAACATGAAGTTTTGTAGTCAACTCACATAAATATGGCATGTAGCAATAGGACATAGAAAAAAGTCAGCTTTTGAATCTAGAAGATCTGAGTTGAAGATCTCAGTTCTTACACACCGCATGGATTGTGTTACTAAGACTTTTGGGAAACCCCATATGTAAATATCTACACAGATACTACAGATGAATCCCTTTGAAGACTTAATGAAATCTCAACTTTTCCAAGAGGCCATTTCTAACAAGTCCTGTCCTCACCTTCACCCTCCCACTACTTGTATCTACCTTCTGAGGTTTCATTTCATTTTTTGGTATGTATCCTGTATGTAAATGTTTATTTGCATATTGTCCTACCCATTAGAATTTAAGCTTCTTGAGTCCAGGGATGGTTTTTATGTTTCCTTATGCTCCCATTGTTTAGCACATTGCCCAACATAAAGTGATAAATACTCATTGATTGACTGCCTCAGCCTAGAACTGAATAAAAAGATATTAGACACTTAATCATATTGGGGAAATTTTGCAGGGCTTTCAGCAATCCCAAGATGCTTATTGCTGCAAAAGCCCATCTTTATAACACCAATATTCTCCTGGAGAGATTATATGGCTGCAAATCATAAAACATCATAATCTTAGAAAAATCAATATTGTAGGTGACCCCAAAGGGCAATGCGAAGATGCCAGTTGGATATGAATAGACTGTGACATATTGCTAGCCATGACTTGTGCATAGGAAAAAGAATAGTAAAATCGGTGAGCAGTCTTGGGTACTAGTAACAAGTGCAATATCTTCATCATGGAAAAGTGTAATCTTGCTATGCTTGGGGCTGGTTAGACCTTATGGAGAATCTTTACTGCATTTAGTCCTTGGAGGAATGAGGAGGGGCATTTTAAGATAGTTTGAAAACTAGACCCCATCTAGAAGAAAGAAACTAGAATAGTAGAGGGTCTGGAGGTCCTAGATATCTTGATATAAAAAGAATAATTGGAAAACAAGAATCTATTGAGCCTAAAAGGGAAAAAAGACCTAAGTGTTATGCAGAACAGTTAATTCTCAAATTTTATTTGTTTGTTTGGAGAGCTGCCCTGTTTTCTATATTGCTCTAAAGGGTAGAATTGGGACCAATGGGTAAAACTAGAGGGAAGCAGATGTGGTCTAAATATAAAAAAAAAAACTTTCTAGCAATTAAATGTATCCAGTAATAGATTAGGTTGCCTCGAAAGTTTTAGAGAAGTCTCTTTCTCTGGAGGTATTCAAACAGAGATTAAATGCCTATCTCTCAGAAACACTCTAGTAAGAGTCCTGAGATTCCCGCATTGCTTTTCAGACTCAAATATTCTGTGAAGTTTCTATAAACCCTTTCACTTTAACTCATTTTGTAAACACCTTTGGAAAGGAAATCTAAATATTCTTTCTAAATAATCTTCAGGAAGAATGTTAATACTCAGATTTCCAGAAAGCTTATACATTTATATTGCCTTTCTCCCAGAATTTTCTGATATTAAACCTAACTCTCCTCTTTTATTTTCTTGTTTTTATTGGTCTTTGGTTTTTAAATTGTCCCTAAATATAGCTCTCCTCTCCACGTTTTTTACCCTGTGAGCCATCCCTTAAGACAAAGATTGTAAAAGAAAGAAAACAATTGTTCAGCAAAATTAGTTAACACGTCAACCATGTCTGAAAGTGTATGCAACGTTTCAAATTCACAGTCCTCTGCCAGTGAAGGCAGGGAAGTGTATTTTCCCAACTTTTCTCGAGGCCAACCTTGGTTGTTACAATTGCACAATTCTCAGTATCTTTTGTTTGTTTTTTTCTGCCTACATGGTTGTAACCATTGTGTGTGATGTACTACTTGCTTCATTCTGTATCAGTTAGTATAAAGTTATGCCTCTTAGAATTCTGCATATTGATTATTTGGCAATAATATCTCTATTATAGTAATAATATTATTAGCAGTAATATTTCTTTACATTCATGTACCAAAGTTTGTTTATCCATAAATGAAAGTAGAGATCATCTACTTTGTTCCCAGTATTTATTCTGCCATAAAAAAGTGTTGCTATGAATATTTTGGTATATATAAGATCTTTCTGTCTTTGACAGATATGCCAGTCAGTAGGATTTCTGGGTCAAAAGATATAGACAGCTTAATTACTTCTTTTAATAATAATTCCAAATTGCCTTCCAGAATGGTTTGCCAATTCACACCTCCATTAGCAGGGTATTAATATGCCTGTCTTCCCACAGCTTCTCGCCTATGTTGATTATTCCTATATTTTGTTATCTTTGCCAGGTTGCTGAGTGTGAGGTAAAGCCTTGCTTGACTTGCATTTCTCTTATTATTAGCTATTTGGAACAATTAACTCTCCCTTTTAGGGCTCACATTGCTCCATTTAGAGCTGTGGATGGATAGATTGGTGGGTGGATGGATGGATAGATAGAGAGAGAGAGAAAGAGAGAGAGAGAGAGAGGGAGAGAGAGAGAGAGAGAGAGAGAGAGAGAGAGAGAGAGAGAGAGAGAGAGAGAGAGAGAGAAAATAAGAGTATTTACTAAGCCCTTTCTATGTCCTGGGCATTGTGTGAAGCTCTGGGAATAGAAAAATAAGAATAAGAGGTCCCTGCCTTCAAGGAGTTTACATTCTAATAAGGGAAGACAAAACATAAAAGGTGAAGGTGTAAAAGAGGGCACTCTAGGGAGGATGGGGTGGTAGCTGTTGTTGTGGGGTAGACTAGAAGATGAGCCAGAACAGGAGAGGAAATTTCTCCTCTGTAGTTCCTGCTGAGGTTTAGATAAATTCTGGTCCTGCAACGACTTGAAGACACCGTTCCCTCTGCACGCTTATGTCAGCCTGACATGCACTCTACCCATCATAGAAAGGAATTAATTATCTTATTCATTCCCATGAGATACACAAGGAATGAATACACTGGTACTTCACTATGACACTATGCAGTGGGATTCAGGATGAGGCAGGTGTTCTCAGATCTTCTTCAAGTTACCAAAATAGGTTATAAACTGTCTGTCTCAATCCCATAGTATGTACTCTGAAAACAGAATAATAACCAAGCTGTAGCAAATTTTTTTCTCATTTTAAAGAGAAGACAGAGGCTATATGATGGAGTAACTAGTTCAGCATTTCACATAATGGGTTGAGAAGAAATATATGTCAGTTATGGAAGATTATCTTAGGGCAGGTGACACATAACTCTCACCCAACCCTGACTCATGGTATCTCTGGTGTTTGGAATGTATTAGTCGATATTGAAATGGGAAATGGGGATGGGAGAAATTGGAGAAGGAACAGGAATGTATCTCTTCCTCTTCCCTTCCTTTAGCTCTGATCTGCCATTCTCCTATCAAAGACTTTCCATGACCCAGGGCCAAACTGGAACCCAATCAACATAGCATGGCAAAAAAAAGTGCACTGGATTTGTCCAAGAGAAACCCAGGTTGTAATCAACTTTTAACACTCAGTAGTTATATGACCATGGTCACATTATTTAACTTCTCTGAGACTCAGTTTCTATATCTGTAAAATGGGGTTAATGATGTCCATAATACTTATCTTATAGGGTGGTTGTGAGGGTCAAGTGAGATAACCATAAAATGCATTTTTGTCTTTTATAGCCAAGGCCTAGCACAAAATAATCACATTGAAAACTGTTAAATTGAATTGAAATGAAATGAATTGAAGCTGTCTAGTGCCTGGCCAAAGTTGTTACCACAGGAAAATATACAAACGGTTCCTTAAGATAAATCAATCAAGAAGCATTGCTGTTGAGTCCTTTCAATGCTGTCCTACTCTTCCTGAATCCATTTGGAGCTGCAAAGATACTGGAGTGGTTTGTCATTAAAGATGAGGAAACTGAGGTAAACAGGATTAAGTGACTTGCCCAGGGTTGCACAGCTGATGAGTATCTGAGATCGTATTTGAACTCAGAAAGATGTCTTCCTGACTCCAGACTCAGTGCTAGATTCACTGTACCATCTAGCTGCCCTACAACAACAGAAGTGCTTACAAAACTCTCGACAGAATCCTGATCTAAATTGCTACCATAGGAAAGTATACAAATGGCTACTGAAGATAATTCAATCAGCAAACTGACACACTGGCATGTGTAAGGCAAAAAGTCAGAAATGAAATAGTTCCTGCTATCCAGGAGCTTCTACTTTATTAGGGGTGATGTGTACATATGTCACTATGTACTTGATATAAGAATATACAGAATATAAGATATTTTGGAGGGAGGGGGAGGAGGCACCAATAGGCTTCATGTAGAAGGTGGTACTTCAACTGAGCTTTGAAGGACACTAGGGATTCAAGCAGTCATAGGTAAGGAAAAGGTGCCTTCCAGGCACAGGAGACAACTGGGGCAAAGACAGGCAGTTGGAAGGAAGGTGCGTTGCCTAGTGTGAGAAAGGAGAATGGAAAGGTGGGATCGGGGCAGATTGTGAAAGTCTTCACATGCCAAACAGAATAGCTCACTTCATCCTAGAGGTAATAGGGAGCCATTGGAGTTCACCGAGAAGAAAAGGTCAGCTCTGTGCTTTAGAAAAAGGGCACCTTAACCCTTGAATAGGAGCACTGCAGTAGGGCCTACAAAGCATGGTTATTCCTGGTGACAGCTCACTGAACTAATGGCTTTCCCAACTGTTGCCAACTGGACTCTACCTCCCTCTTCCCCCATTCCCCCCAGCTAATTCCGTAGTCAGTCCTAGAGCAGCTGCCTGATGGATAGTGACCTGTTTTAGTGAATGGCTCATTAACAGTCTGGGCTGGAGTTCAGCTGGTGAATGACTCCCCTTTCCCTTTCCCCGTATCATCTGCCAACCCAGCCTTCCAGCCATTGGTTGGACTGAAGCAGGTATCCTGGGCCAATGTGAAGGATGGAAATTCTAATGATCTGTTAACCTGTGTGGCTGGTTTGTTCTTCCTTCTGCCGTCCCAAGGCACTTCCCTCCACTCTTTGAAACAATACCCTTATTATCATTCATTATTTCTGCTTTTTAGTATTAAAATCTTTTTAATATGGCATTTGGGACCATCCGGGAGTTTTCCATTTCATGTCAGCTTAGGATTTATGTGTCAGTTTTGAAATTTTACCTCTGGGCTCAATAACTGCAATTCCCTTTTAATCTGTCTCTTGGACACCTGTGTTAAAAGACTTCAATTATTTCCAAACATGCCTGCCATTGGGAATTGGCTAGTCTAAGAGCATGACTCCAATTTTCTCTGGTCCAAAGCCTGGGGATGGGTGGGGCCCTTGGCATGTGGGATTGTTTAAATTGATTTTAATTAATTTTTTTGTTTTGGTATCATCTAAATTTCCCCTGTCATTTCCCCTTATCACCTCCCAGAAAGGAATCCTTTAAGAAAAAAATTGAAATAAAGAGAGGAAGAAAAGAAGAAATCAACAAAACCAAAACCAATTTCAAATACGTTGAAAATATCTGACATCATGTGCGGTGTTCCACACCTGTGGGAAACTACCCATCATCCTCATCCCTGCAAAATAAAAAAAGGCAGGAAGTTGTCCTCTCATATCTCTTCTTTGGTCAGACTTGCTCTTCAAAATTTCACAGCATTGGTCCATATTTGGTTTGTGGTAGTTCTTTTCATTTACATCGATGTCCTCATTTTGTTCATGATTTTCCTGGTTCTGCTTACTTTGCTTTGCGTCCATTTAATGGAAAGCTTTTCATGGTTTTTGTATTTATAATTACAGAACAGTAGTATTTCGTTGCATTTTTGAAAGGTTTTGACTTTATCTCCAGTTCTTTGCTACTGCAAAAACTACCATTGTAAATATTTTGGTGTATTTGGAAACTTTCTTTTTGTCAGTGACCTCCCTGAAGTATATGCCTAGCAGTAAAATCTTTGGGTCAAAGGGTAGACACTTTATTTGTAGAATTCCAAATTGCTTTGTATAATGGTTGTACTAATTTATTAATATACTAACTCTACCAATAGTGCCCTAGTCAGCCAATACTACATGCCTGCCCTTGATAATCCTTGAAGAGTTTTTTTTTTTAAATGCAAAAGACAGACTCTGGTTTCAAGGAGCTCACAGCTTAATTGGGAGACAACATAAAATCTACTAGCTACCAACAACATAATACAGAATAAATTGGAAATAACCATAGAAAGAAGGAATTAGCATGAAGTAGAATCAAGGAAATCTTGTTTATGAAAGTTGGGATTTTAGCTGGGACTTGAAGGAAGCCACTTTCCATAGCCCCTCCAATACTAATTCCCTTTTTTGTCATCTTTGCCAATTTTCTAGGTGTGAGGCAACTTCAAGATTTTAAAAAAATTTTCATTTCTCTTATGTGTGGTTCTTTGGAGCATTCTTTACATATTTTTAATAAATTGAAATTGTTCTTTTCATAACCCTTTATATCACTGGACCACTAAGCTATAGTGGGATGGATTTTGATCTGTATTTCTACGATTTGTCTTCTTGGATACCAAACCCTCATTGGAGATATTTGATGCGAAGACTATTTTCCCAAGCAACCACTCCCTTCCTATCCTAAATACATTTGTCTTGTTTGTTCAGAAACTATTCAATCTCATGTATTCAAATTAACCATTTAATGTGTTGTAATTCCTCTCTCTATTGCTTGGTTAAAAATTAATCTCCTATTCATGGCTATGAAAGGTATATGATTTAATTTTTTATGGCATGACTCATTGAATTGGCATGTGATTTTGCCTTGGTTTCAGAATGCCTTTTCTTACATGCGTTCTGGCTAAGGGCGGGGAGGGCAAGTCTAAGACCCTTGTGAAAATGTATTTGGTGAAATCAATAAAGTGATGGTCAATTTATAAATAATATTCTCACCTTCTAGAATGGAGACAAGAATTTTCTGTATTAAAATGCAAATAATGACGTAGCAAGTGCTGCCCCATTCAAGGGGGAGACATTGCATGACTTGAAGGGAAGCAGAATAGTCACTTCTGCCCTCTCCTCCTCCAAAGGAGACTTCAATTCCTGCCGGTTTAGTGCTAGGTTGGGAAGGAAGAGAAAGAAGTTGGTCTACTTGGCTCCCTCAAAAGAGGGGTTACTAGGCTAGAGTTATATCTTTCTGCTCCCTTCAATATTATTATTCTGTCTAGGGGATTTTGTTTTCAAGTTCAATCTAACTTCTGATCACTGTTTCATTAATTGGGGGTGGGAGATGGAACAAACTCTATATCCAAGGCTTGACTCCCTTCCCACCAAATAACACCTCCACAATAAACACATACAATGAGATCCTGGCTCTTTTAAAAAAAAATTGTTTTACAAGTCAGTTGGAGTTTCCTTCAACAAGCAAATGTGTATTAATAATCCAGGAACCTACACCAGAGAAGAGTGACTGCAGCATTGATCCAAGATACTGAATATAATAATTTGGTCATTTAAAGGCCACTAATGACAGTTAAAGTGCTTCCATATTAGAATGACAAAAGTTAGCCTCTGGATTGGCAAGAATAATTAATCAAAGTATGAGGTTACAAGATGGAGGATGCTGTCGTACTCTGTGCCATGGTTAGCTTCTTCCCCAAAACTTTTCCCTCTCTTTCCCCATGGAAACTGTGCTTGTGCAGTAGGACCTTTGTCTTCCCCACAAACAAGTGCTGTCATTGTCCTGGTACCAAAAAATCTATGGTTTTGACTGCATTTATTGGTATTAAATTCACCACACTCCACCTTTCCACATAGACCCCTCCATTCTCATGCTGACTCTTATAACTTCTACTTCTCTTACCCTTCAAATCCACTTTTTATGTTCATTTTAACCAGATTTCTCTAGGACAGATGCATACGAGGGTGAAAGAATCTGTGTAATATGATTCTTTTAAATATTAATTTTAATAATATCTTTTAACATCACCTTCATTTCTGAATATATCCCTACCCTTACACAGAGAGCCATCTTTTAAAATAAAGAATAAAAAGAAAGAAAATAATTCAGCCTAACTGATCACCTCATCAATCAAATCCAACAATACGTTCAGTGTTTCCCATCTGTAGTCCCCAACTTCTGCAAAGAGAGAAAGGTCATATAACATTGCATACACTGTTGGACTTGGCTGAAGTGGTGATAGGTAAGGAGGAAGAGTTCTCCAGGAAAGGAGGAATTGTCTACACAAAAGCAATGAGAGAGGAAATGGAATATCCTAGCTTGACTGGAACATAGAGTCAAAGAAATAAGAGGGAAAGTAATGTGAAATCAGTCCAGAAAGGTTTAAACCCCTTTGAGCCCCTCAGAGAATGCTGGTAGATTGCTGTTCATTTGTTATGGCTCTACAGGACCTCATTTGGGGTTTTCTTGGCAACAATACTGGAGTCCTCTGCCGTTGCTTTCTTCAACTCATTTTACAGATGAAGAAACAGATGAAGCAAATGGGGTTAAGAAACTTACCAAAGGTCACATAGCTAATAAGTCTCTGAGGCCAGATTTGAACTGAGGAAGAGAAGTCTGTCTACATCTAGTCCCAGCACTCTATCCACTATGCCAACTAACTGCCAAATGTGAGAATATAGTAAATTATAACTATAAAAAAAGACGTTATGAATTCATTCTCAGGTTTTTCACACAAATACTACGAGGTGGGTATGAGACCACTGTGGCTCACTTTTGTCTCTGAACTAATATCCATATTTGATCCTCCCCCAAAATCTAACCTCTCCCAAAGTACCTAATACAGTGCTCAACACACAGTGGGCCCCAACAAGTTACTTTCTTTGGGGGACCTTTTCTTCCTTATCCTTACAGCAGTCTAAGCTACACTGTGATACTTTGAAGTTCTCACCTCCAGACCCATGCAGTCACAGATAGCAGGAGTAAGGGTAGTAGTATTAATGTGTAAAATTCTTAAGGAAAACTAGAGACCAAAGGCTTCAAGCTTGAATCAAGAGGGTAAATTGAACCAGTGGATGAAGGTGATATGCCATGATTTCTTCCAGGTGAGGCATATAGACCACAAAGCTATCAGAGCAAAAACTATAAATAAGATAAGAAATGCATTAATATTCTGAAGTCAATGCTCAATGGAAATGTTTTTAAAACCATAAATAACTACAGATACCAGTCTTAATATATACATTTAGGATTGTAAAATGGATCACCAAAGATTTGGAAAGAATAAAATTCCACACATACCAACAAAATACAGGATGCATCCGTGTAAGCCATCCTTAGAAAGACCAATACTTTCTCATCAAAAAAAAGGGAGTGAATTAATGGATGGATAGACATTCTCAGAGCGTGCAACAAAACAAGTCAAAATGTACAGAAATACTTTTGAGATAAGCAGGCATCTTTTCACCATGCAAGAGTAAGGGATGATAACCCAGTACACACCAGAGAATTTGTCAAATGTAACTGAAAGCCATTTATCTCCAAAGGGAGCCTATGAAAATGGTCAAGATCCAAGGATGGAGCAATAGACCCTTCAATGTTGACATTCACATGAATTTAGCCAGCAGTGCACTGGTGCTTAACAACCAGTTTTCTGGGGAAATGAACCCACACACTTTAAAGCTTAATTTGCATTATTAGCACTTTCTCCAGTGCTTTCTTAAGACTAAACAATTAACCAAATAATAACTCAAGCCTTGGTTTGTAATTTTTGCTGTTTCAAGGTATAAATGCACACACTGCAATTTTAGCAGTCAGCTCAGTAGGCTTCAGCCAGCTCCAGCACAGCTCTGCTTCCAGTCGATGACACATTCACAAGGAAGTGTTGAACAGTTGGTTGAATCATGCAGGTATATGTGTGCGAACAGAAGAATGTGGAATGGCAATCCAGAACCAAGTCCATCATCACCAGATATTACAGGAACGCTATTCTTAAAGAGCTTATATTTAGTGATTAATGCAGATTATATGTGGAAATGGCAAAATATGGCACTACATCATTGCAGGGTACAAAAAATTAGCATCTGCCAAATACCTAGCCAGCCATGACCTGGTGACTAGAATTCTACAATCAGCAGCTTGGACTGACCTGTGAACTGGCAAAGAATCTCTACTAGAAATATAGATCTCAAAATATTCTTGAGAACTCAGTGAATAAACTATACTAGAACCATCACAGACTGAACTGTTGACCAGACAGAACACTGATGCATAAAAACTACAGAACATTTTTAATAGATGTTGCCAAACCAAATACAGTCTCCAAACTGTATGAAACAAACATCTTTCAAAACATAGAGACCTTGTAGAAGAAATCAAAATTAGCAAGGAATGGGATGAGGTCCATATCATCAAAGTTGCCATGTAGGGTGCTAGAATTATATCGAGCATGCTTGTAATAACCTTACAGAGGACAAGCTCATATTCCATTACTTTCATTCAGCTACAAAAAGCAGCTATTTTATCTACCTATCTAGATAAAATAAAATAAACATATATAAAATTTATAAAATAAAATAAATAAAATAAAAACCCCTACCCAGGGGTAGGGAACCTGCAGTCTTGAGTCCACATGTAGTCTTCTAGGTCCTCAAGTGTGGCCCTTGGACTGAATTCAAACTTCACAGAACAAATCCCCTTAATAAAAGAATTTGTTCTGTAAAACTTGGATTCGGTCAAAAGGCTTCACTAAAGGACCTAGAAGGCCTCATGTGGCCTTGAGGCTGCAGGTTCCTTTCCCCTGCAATAGACTATAGAACCCTAAATATAAAAGAAATAGTAGGATAGCTAGCCACTTGCCTCCACAGCGTTTCTGTCCAAACTCATTACAAGAAAAGAGAATTATTTTATGATAATAATATTTGCAATGATAGCAATAACAAGTGTGTGCCACTGGGCTTGTCAGACATAACTGAAAATGTTTTATCTCTGGAGAGATTCTATGAAATGACTCCAAAAGTGGAGTAAGCCTTCTATAGGTGGCAACCACGTGACCCCCTACAGTTGGATGGTAACAAAGAAGTGACAGCTACATGGGTTGTGTAGATCTGTTTATAGAAACAGGAGGGTTTGTAAGGATAATTCAGGATGATGTCATTGCCACCAAAAATTGCAGAAAGGCTATATTCAAGGAGCCCAGACTTATTGATCGACATAGATTATGCAATGAAGTGACAGAAACTATTTTTACAACAATACAGATTGTAAAAGTTTGCCAATTACCAAACACATGGCAAGGCATGATCAGGTGGCCAGAGTTATACAACAGAAACTCACTATCCTTTACAAACAGACAGATGACAAATACCCCTGCTCCAAATACAAATATCCCTAAGAATCCACAAATAAATATGCCAGAATTGGAGGAGTATCCTTAAAGACAAAACTGATCCCACATCTGCCTGGACATTAATTTCATAAAAATTTAAGAAGTGTTTAATAGATTATTTAACAGATATAAGCTCCAAAATATTCATAGTCTCCAAACTATGTAGAACCAAAAATATTAAGATTTACACGTCATCACTGCCATCCTATCTGGAGTTGTTCCAAAGATGCTTTCCGTGATAAGCTGATCTTCCAATAATACTCATGTTCAATACCACAAAGAAGGCCCAAGTGTGGCAGCAGATTCCCATAATCCCCATTATTGGGGAGGTTCAAGCTTCTGGATCTCTGAAATTCAGGAATCCTGAGCTGCCGTGGGGCTATCTGCACTAAATTCGGCACAAATATGGAAAGCCCCAGGAATGGGGGTTGGGGGACAGGTAAGAGAGAGGGCCTCAGACTGCCTAAGGAGAGAAAGACTGGCCCAGATCAGAAGAAGAACAAGTCAGAACTTCTGTGGCAGTGACCAGTGGGATCAGACTTTCCTTTCAGCCTGCAAAAGGTGAGGAGACGTTCCCCACCAAATGTAGATGTTTGATTTACCTTCACAGTAGACCGTAAGATGTTAAATCAAAAGCAATAATAGGAGGATAGTGAGTTGTCTTAGCCTATTTCTATCTGAACTCCATTAACAAAATAAGAAGGAGAATAACAATAAAAATTAGAGGCAGCATAGTATAATATATCCAAGTAAAATCAGGAAGAGGCAAGGTAAGTCTTGTCTCTGACTCATCCAGTCTGTGTCACTAAGACCATTAATTGTAGGACAAGCATTAATCTGCTTTGGTGTAGAGCAGTGACATGAAACCCAAATTGTGGGCCACAAATTGACTTAGAAATCCACATGTTAGCATTATCTATGTTGTATTGTATGTATTCTGTTAAATATTGCCCAGTTACATTTGTTTTTGGTTTGGGTGGGGAATTTTGTTAGCTGTGACCTCTGGTATAGAGGGGATTTCCTTGCCTGGAACTCCCTATGCCAATGAAATCACAGTCCCTCCCATTTCTCCCCTGCCCCCTACTCTAAGTAACACTTATGGTAACTGAGATTTCCAACATCCTTTATATGTATTGTCTCCTTTGAACTTCACAGAAACAAGGGTCAATTAAGTACAACAGATGCTATGATCCTCGTTAAACTGAGACATAGAAAGATGGAATGTGTTGACTTGAGCAGTAGATCAGTAGCAAAACCATGGTGAGAAGAGCCCATCTTAGGGGAAATACTTAATGTAGGTTTTGGATCATGAGGTAAATCCCACTGCATAGATTCTTTCCCCTCTTAGCTATTTGTTCAAGCACTGATGGAGACTTTTCTCAGAGGCAGGATTTCAATCCAGATCTTCTTTATTCCAAGTCCAACATGGTAATCACTTGGACCACCCTTCCTCCCAGATGCTCAAGAGTCCTAGAACCATCACCTGCCTGCCTGTGTTTGGTCTCTCTTCTAAAGCAGTGACTCCCATACAAGCCACAATACTCAGGGACAGAGATTATCCCTCCTGCTATTGGACCTGATTAGAGTGACTTAATTCACCCAGCCTAAAGACTGCTGGTCCTATGATTCAAAGGCATCTTAAATCAAAGGGATGCTACAAACCTCAGACTGGTCACAATTACTAAGCATATTCTTTCATAGCCAATCACAGAAGCAGATAGCATCTCAAAAACCTTCCGACAGGGAACCTATCACCAGAGATATAAAGGAGACCAATTGTGCCCTTACTGTTCTGCTCCATGGGATATGTGTCCACACCTGAAGACATGCCAGTTACAAGATCTGTTGCTAAAAGTCCAGGCCACAGAGGAGAGTTTTACATATTTATCCACAGGACCCAACTTCAGTTGGATCACAGGGGGGACCTTTTCTGGTGCTAGATCTTCCTGGATTCCTGGGTCCTGAAACCAAGTCCAGTACTCTATCCATTACTCCATCCATTACTTCATGATATCCCTCAAACCAATAAGGTATGGGGGAAAAAGCACTGAATTTGGAGGAAGCCTAGGTTCAAATCCTGTATCTCAAATTGATTAACCTTGAACTGATGCCAACCTCCTTGTGTCTGCTTCCTCAAATGTAAAGTGGCAAATGATAATACTCACACTGCATAATTGAGACAGTCTTTGTGGCACCATAAAAGCATAGATCTGAAGCTAAAAAGAACCTCAGGGGTCATTCGTCTGACCCCTTCATTTTATAATTTAGGAAACTAAGACCTAGGGAAATTAAATGACTTTCCAAAGGCCATGCAGGTAGGCAGTAAGCCTTAGAACCAGAATTCAAAATCAAGTCCGCTGACCCAAGCCCAGCCCTGTTTTCATTATATATAAGCATTTTGTAAAATTGGAAGGACTGTTTAAATATGAGCTGTTATTACAAAGTCAAGGGACTTATCGTTGCTTCTAGTTTCCTTGATCTCCAGCTGTTTATCTCCTCTTTAAAAGAGTCTTTTAAATCCCCATTGTGGCAGTTTCTCTTTTTATTTAATCCAGTTCTGCACTTTCACATAACAAACTGGTATTAACAGTTCTGGATGTCAGACTGAAGGCTCTCTCTTAACTTCTATGGTAATGTTCCATTGGCTAGACCTCAGGACCTTTTCAGTGATTTTTTTTAACCTTCTGTATTTTCCAAACCTCCCAAAGGACAACAAAAACTTAACATGACCTGGAGACCACATTCTATCAGTTTCTCAAGTGTGACTTAGAGGTAGCAACAGCTCCAGGACCAACTTGAGGGGAAATATTGAGTGGCAGGTTCTTAGCAAACAGACTGGTTTGCCCGCTCCTGGGAAAACCTTCTAGATGTTTCTTTCTGATTTCCAGGAGTGTGGAAAATAGTGATGGAAAATAGAGCTGAGGTCATCATCTCATGACTCCTGAGGCGTCCAAGAAGTTGCCTATCACAAAGGTGATGCCACCAACCTGTCACCAGTAGAAGAGGAGTCTTTTTCCCTAGCCATATGAATGAGTGGGCATTCAGCCACAGGCATTTTCTCACTCAGTTGTCCCCATCCTTGTGTCTGATGTCCGTTCTCACCCTGCCCCCCCTTAGACAGCTGACCAGAGTTAGGAATGCAGGCTGGTACAGAAAACAATTATATTGTCAACCACAAACATTTTGCTAAGTGCTCCCCATGCCTGTGTGCACAGTACTAAGCATTGTGGTAGGGACTAATGGATATTAAAACCTGGTTGATGGTTTTGTTTTGTTTTTATATCCTCAAATGCCCACCTTTCTCTTAATCTATCCCTCCCCCCTGTAACAAAGAAAAGCAAGCCCCTTTAACTCTCTGGGTCTCCCTCTCTTAACCTATAAAATCAAGGGGGGTCGGACTAGGTAACCCTGCTCTCAGTCTATAAACCTGTAGGAGCCTAAACAAAAATGGTAGAAAACAATTACCACATTTGACAATGTACACTTTGTTCTGATCTAGTAACCCCTACCTCCCTCCTATGAGGAATGAGATCTTTCATTATCAGTCCTCTGAGATCAGTATCGGGTTTTGGTTTTTTTGTATTTTTTTTTTTCAGTTCAAAGCATGGCTTCTTCTCAGTGATTCCCCCCACCCCTCATTTATGTTGTTTTAGGCATGGCATTCTTCTCTCTGAACCTAATTATTTCACTCAGCACAGAGTTCCCAGAATTCTTCTCATGTGTCTCAGAATTCCTCATCTTTGTAGAATGGATTGAATGAGCATCTTTCCTCCACAGAGTTCAAAGCATCTCTTTTAAATTTACCTTGACAAAGTGCTTCAAAGTCTAGGGGATTTGATGCAAAGTGAAGTAAGAAGAACCAGAAAAAATAAACACAATGAAAATGGAAACAACAAGATCTTTAAAAATCAAAACTGAATTCTATGTAGTTTTAATGACCTCATGTGGCCCCAGAGAAAAGATATGAGACTATACCTTTCCTCCCTTCTTTGCAGAGATGGATGGATATCTATGGGTATAGAACATGGCATAACATTTCAGATAAGGTTGATTATTGCTTAGCTTGCTGAATTTTTTTTCCTCTTTTTTTCTTCTTCTATGTTATGAGTTGGTTCTCTGAGTAGGAGAAAGGAGGAGAGAGTGGGGAACGAAGGCTAGACAACTGCATTAGCCTGCTGGCTGATGTCCCTTCCTCAAGTCTTTCTCCACCACTATGCGTCTTCCAATCAGCAGTCAAACTGATCTTCTTTAAGCACAGGTCTGACTGTGTCATTGCTCCCATTCAATCAACTCCAGTGGCCCTTATTCCCTTGAGGATCCAATATAAAATCTTTTTTTTGACTTTTAAAGCCCTTCAGAATCTGACTCCTTCCTACCTTTCCAAGCCTTTATACCTTCTTCCTCCAGTTACTCTGAGCAATGACACTGGCTTCATTGGCCTCCTAGTTCCAACATTCCATCCCCACATGAGAGCATTTTCACAGTCTATTCCTCTTACCGGGAACTCTCTTTCCTCATCTCTGCCTCTTGGTCTTCCTTCCAGTCTTAGGCAAAGTATCACTTTCTGCAAAAACCTTGTCTTGGATCCCCATCATAATGCCTTCACTCTGAGATTATTCCCACTTTATCCTGTTATCTTATCTTGCTTCTACATAACTATTTCTAGGTTGGGTCCGCCATTCAAATTCAAGTTCCTTGTGGGTAGGGATTCTTTTTTTTTTTTTTTTTGCCTTTTTTGTATCCTCAGCCCTTAACAGTATGCCTGGCAGATGCACAATAAATGTTTATTGACTGATTTTCTGAAAGTGATATAAAATATAAAGATTATTAATGACAATTATAGTCTCATGGTTGGGGAACAGGGCATACAGGGTGAGGAAGAGGAAAAGAAAGCACCTCATGAATATGAAATAAAATAAATATGAAAGAAAATGTGTAACATTGGAATTTTTCGGACTGTAGTTGCCCCTTCCTCCCAATCAGCTTCCCTATGACCATCTGACAAGCTCCAGCCTTTGCTTACAGAGCTAACATAATTTTTTGGTGGTAACCCTTCTAGAGAAGGGCTTAGCTCTGCCTGGAGATGCATGAATGAAACCAATGTTTCATTTTTGTTTTCCAATATTCTGGAAATCTGAGCTGTGAGGGCTGAGTTCTGATTTCAGCCTATTAGGACAGGAATGTGCTCAGTATCCCTGAGTTTGCTCCTGGATGAATTGGGTAATGGGAGAAGTTGGAGAACCAGTGGGAAAAGGGGCCCTCAGTCAGTCCACCTGAATCCTGAGAAGTCCTGAATAATTGAGCATTGCCCTGAAGTTAGCTCTCTCTCTCCAGCCCTAAATGGAAGATTTCTATTTGGCTATCAGACATGAGGGACAGACTGAGGATGCAGTAATCTAAGAATAAGTCTGTACCTTGGAGAACACATCTGGGATTTCAGCAATCATTTTTATCCTCAGTGGGAGTGATATTTGGAAGAAGAAAAAAAGGTCACTCTAACATAAAACAAAGCATCCTGTGAATGAGCCAAGATGCTGGATGACAAGATACTGGAGGCAGGGAGAGTGGGAAGGAGAGTAGGAAGGGGATCACAAATCACAATTTTGAATTCCCCCTGGTGTGTGATATGCTCATACCTTGTTAGAGAAAACATCAGAAAGGATAAATGATCACCAGGGACTCTAATCAGAGAGAATTTTTCTCCTTCCTCCCCTACAAGACAGATTGTATAACAAATCTATGGATGGAGGTATCCCACTAGGAGACTCCCCCCCACCTCCCTTACCCCATACTCAAGCCCACTTCAGTCATTTTAAGTGATTTCCAGTTGCTTAGAATGAACCCAAAAATCTTTCTTTCTTTACTCCCCAAGCCCAGAATCAAGCTGTGCCACTCTCCATAGCTACTGGATGATGAGGTGAACATAATTAGGTCGTGTTTTTTTTTCCCTTAGCCACTGGAGAAGGGAAAATTATTTGTAGAGGACTTAAGCCAGAATTCAAAGGAGGAGAAATTAGAAGACAGGAGGGAGGGGGAGGCAGAGAGGAGCCCTCCAAGGACCTACTCATCAGATTTACTCATTGGCATTTGAAGATTTCCTCTCACTTGGTTTCTTCCTTGGCTAATCTGGATTTCATTAGAAGTGTTTCTACAATATTTTTGAAATGTAGTCAATATTGGATTTCATGTTAATGGAGAATTTTATCCCCGTAGTGAGATCCCCTTACAGTCAGTCTGTCCCCAAACTGAGGTCAGCCTGAGCCCTCAGAGACAAAAACTGTCTTCTCTCTCACTCTCCTGTCTGGCTCATTGAATCAAGAAGACATTTCTTCCCAGAGCAGGCTCTGTCAAGCCCACCCAGTCCCATCTGGACTTGCATGAGGGCTCAGAGAATTAGAAGGAAGGCAATGTGATATAGTAGAAAGAATGCTGGGCTCAGTTCCACCTTTGCCCTCTATGACCAATGTGGTCATTGACAAATCATTCTACCTTTTGGGAGCCAGTTTCCTCATCTGTAAAAAGAAAAGGTGAGCCTGGGAGCACAGATTTTTAATTTGAAGGAAACTTAAGAGGCCATTTAGAACCTTTGTGTTACATGTATATAAGGAAAAGAGGCCTCGGAGGTTAAATGACTTTCCCAGTTTGACCTAGGTAAGTGGAAAAGCCAGGATTTGAACGTTAGATCCTCTGACTGAATCCAGTACCTGTTAACAGCCTGGTAGACTAGATAACCTCTAGTCACCTGTATCTCTTAAAACCTGTAGCTACCTTTAAAATGTAGCTCATTTGCCACCTCACGCCCAATTATCCCTCCCCCCAATTATTTTTGTTCTCTCTTGAATAAATGAAAAGTCATTTATTAAGGCCATTATGTGCTGATGTATTAAGTGCTTGGGATATAAATGCAAAAGCAAAGACACCCCCCTGCTTTCAAGGACACTGCCTTCTAACATAAGGAGCCAGCATCTACAGGGGGTCTCCAAAGTCTTAGTGCAGTTTTAAACTTTAATGACTTTAAAACTGTATTAAGATTTTTGGGGCACCCTGACTGCACTAAGACTTTTGGGACACGCTACATGTTGGAATAATGGCCTGGGAGGTGTCTTTTGGTTTTGAAATTTACAGATGATGAACAGAGCCACAGGGGAGTAGACTGGCGTATGCTTTCCAGAGCACTGACAAAGTTGGTTTGATTATAGCTCTAGAGCTGAAAATTGGGGGTGATAAAATGAGATAGGAAGGAGTAAAACAGCAGGTGGGTGGGTGGCACCAGGGAATAACATAAATCGTGGCTGGAGTCTTTCCCAGATGTAGTCGAAGTCTGAGGTAGCAGAAATTATTGAAATTATTTTGTTTCTACTTTGTAATTGCCAGAGGACTTTTCTTGGACAGCATTGGCCATGGAGTTTAAGTCCTGCCTCTGACATGTCTTGGCTTTGTAACCCTGAGCGAGTCATTTCCAACTTCTCAATGCCCCCTGGCAAACTCTCTTAGACTATTTAGTTGCAGTGATCTGACTTGGAGGGAGTTTCCTTAACTAATGAGAGTTCCCTTACCAGTACAATCATAGGTCCTGCCCCTCTCAAACAAAAATGTAGTTCATTATCCCAAAACATAGGTGCATGACCTCAGTCAATCAATGATAATTTATTAAAAGCCAACCATTCTTAAGGACAGGAACTGGTGTGTGTGTGTGTGTGTGTGTGTGTGTGTGTGTGTGTGTGTGCCTGACACATAGTTTGTACCTATTCTAGAGCCTGTCCTTTCTGTCTCTAATTCTATCACTCTATCATAGAATGATTATGTGTCATCAATCAGATTGGCCATAGGCAGAATTATGGAGTAACCAAAGCTTGTCTGGGATACTCTCCCTTCTTTGTTTCATACCACCCTTCCATTCAGATACTCACTCCCTTCAAGGTCCTTTCTCTTCTCTCCTCTCTTCTCTCACTCTAATTCTCTGAACAACTGAGATCAGCTGTGAACTTCTGCGGAGAGTCCCGTAACATCACAACCCCTCTGAGCCTACTCATCCTGTGAGATTCTTTTCCATATACTCCCTCCAATTTCACGAACAAATCTGCATAGCTCAGTCAACAATGCAGATTTTAAATTGAGATGTTATGTTATACCCACTTTTTTAAAATCCTAATCTCTAAGGGTGGAATGAAGGACTCTCTTCCTTGTTAAAGGAATCTGAAGCCATGGTTAAGCAGATTTGGAGAGGCAGGGAGACTTACTTCATTATATCTGAAATCATATTGCGTTGTGAGAAATGTGAAGAATTAGAAAGTGACTCTGCAAGGCAAACCCTGCCTACCTATAAGCTCCTGGCATGTTCACTAGCCACATGTCCACAAATGTCTACTTTTCCACACTGGGCTTTCAGAAACTGGTAGGCTGATGAGAGAATGTGGAAAAAAGTACTTCTGAATAGGCCATGACTGGAAAAAGTAGAGACAGGATGAAGAGGCCAACCAGTCCCACCCGCCTCCAAGAAGAAACCACTGTTGGCCAGAAAAGACCTGAGTTCAAATCCTACTTCCAAGTCTTACTAGAGGTGGAATTATAGGCAAATCCAATAGACTCTCTGAGCCTCAGTTTCCTCATGTATCAAATGGGGATAAAGTATAATTATTTCACAAGTTGGTTATGTTTGAAATGAGATTTATGCTATTATTAATTATTAGTGATACTTATTAACAAATGTCTATTGATTAACTATTGTGTATAAAGTATTTTGCAAACATCAAAATGCTATTTAAATGTTAGTGGTTATGTCATTTTCATACTTTTGGACGGGTTTCATTTGGTCCTAGGAAAATTGTCTATCCTGCTACTATTCTGTCATACTTAATGTTCTATGAACTGTTGGACCGGTGGATTAAACACCTGCTTTTAATCATCATATAATTTGCATAATATAAGCATTATTTAGCATAATATAAGTATATTATTAACTAATTCTATAATCAGCATTTTATAGCTATATATAATAGCATAATGAGGGTGTAAGCACATGCTTTACAGACTCCCTGAAAGTATTGTCAGTACAACCCCAGTGACAGACAAGAGAAGGAGGATGATATGGATCTCATCCCTGTCCCCACATAATTTTGATCTCCTTTCCTTGGTCTCTTTGCTTTGAAAGCTTTTTGCTACCTGTAGTTTGGAGAGTATGGGGCTATCTTTTAAAAACATCGTTTTTAAGTTTTTTGTGGATGATGTCATTTTTGGACATTTGTGGGAGTTTGGTGGATAGAGCACTGCACCTAGAGTCTAAAAGAACTAAGTTCAAATCCATCCTCAGACACTTATTAGTTGTATAACTTACGGCAAGTCGTTTAACTTCTGCCTACCTTGGTTTCCTCATCTGTAGAAGGGAGGTGATAATAATAGCACCTACTCCCCAGCATTGTTGGAGGATAAAATGAGACAACATATGTAAAGTGTTTTGCCAACCTAAAATGTTATATAAAAACTGGTTATTGATGTTGTTTTTATTATTATAACAATGGCTTACTTCCAGTACCAACTATTGATTGAATTCTCCAAACTATTTTAAAGTCTCTCTCTATATCGTGGGAATTTGCCATCTGTCAGTCCATAAAGAGTAGAAAGCTTCTAATGTATAATTCTAGCCACAAGGACATGTCTTTCTAGGAATCTGGTAGGTGCTAAATTTTTAAAGACTAAAGTGGTGTGCTGTGGAGTTTCTGCTATTTTTTTTACATACTCTAGTTTGATCGATCATTCTAGACTTCTTAAGGATAACTGTTCTGTAATTTCTAGTGGCAATAACTGGGCCCCGGATTGCCATCTGAAATGCCTCCAATTCCACAAACAAATCTGCATAGCTCAGTCAAACGTTCTTTATTTTTTTTGACTACATATTGTTGGCTGAGTTCCTGTGAATGTTTCCCATAGAAGGTTTTTTAGTTCAGTTCTTGGATCTTAACCATTTTAGAGGCTTCTCTTGAAATAAACCACTTTTCATTTTATTCAATAAATCCAATGGTATGTAAATTACTAACAGTCATTACCCTTGCTCACTCATGTGATCCCTACTTATTCCAAAAGGAATCCATGCACACACACACACACACACACACACACACACACACACATACATATATGTGAAATACCAGATCCAATCTGGTATGATCTTTTTTCCAGTTCCAAATGCGTGTGTTAAGACTGGCATTACATAGAAGCTCACTGTTTTAAAAGCACCCTTCCCATTCAGCTTTAATTTCAGGATGCCAGTAAAGGCCCTTAACAGATTCAGCCACAGTCCTGTCTTCAATATCTTTATGTTTAGTGTGCCTTGCCTAGAAGATACCGAAGTATTTGCTGTCATCTATTGGTTCAGTGTAACCTTTGAATTCAAACTTCAAGCCTTTAATTTTTATCTTTCTTTAATGTGTATGTTAAGAATTTCACATTTATCAGGTCCAAATGACATGTTGATACTACTGCTGGATAAAGATTCCATAAGACAGCATGATTCTTTGTGTTTTTCAATGGACCCACAAAATTCATGTCATCTGTGTACATTAAATGATAGATAAGATGTTTTGGTTCAACTCTTTTTATTTAGACCAAATAGTTGTGTTCAAGAGAGCTAATAATGAATGGACTTAAGGCTAGTCATCTAACCCTAACCTTTCTGATCCCATAAAGGGCCAAAAATCTGGATTTGAAGAAGGTACCCATTCTGATTTGCATGCAACACTGATTTTTCCACGTACCCACCAGCAGTGAGAGAAGGAGTTAATATTGTTTGCCAAGCTTGTAGACTCTCATGTCAGAGTTTAGAACTGGAAAGAGTGCTGGATTTGAAGTTATAGACCTGGTCTGTGCCATGGGGCCAAGCTGGGGTCACCCTGTGCACATTGCAGCTTTAGTATCAATAAAGTGTCACATCCTCTGCATGGAGTGTTGTGCTTGGCATGTAGTAGATAGCTGGTTGGTGCAGTGGAAGGAGTGGTGGACCTGGAGTCAGGAAGACTTGAATTCACATGTGGCTTCAGACTAGCTGTGTGACCATGGAAGAGTCACTTAACCTCTCTGTCTCAGTTTCCTCAACTATAAAATGGAAATAATAAAAGTACAATTGTTATAAGAAAATATCCATAAAGCACTTAAGCACAGTAAATGCCACACAGTGGGTGCTGTATAAACATTAGTAGTAACAATAGTAGTAGAAGCAGCAGTAGCAATAGTAGTAGTAGTAGTAGTAGTAGTAGCAGCAGCAGTAGTACTAATACTAGTGGTACTAGTAGTATTGGTAGTAGAAGTAATAGTAGTTATTTAATAAATGCTTTTTGATTGAGAATGGAATTTCTTTAACTAGGATAGTATAACACTACCAGCAAAACATTTGTGTTCATATGATAGGTCTTGGATGGAGCACAATTTCTCCAACACAACTCAGCCAACTCTCTTCCTGCTATTCAGTTTTCTCCCTAGTGAGTAACTAACACTTGCCCCAAAATACACTCATTAGTTCAAGCTCTACCTCCATCAACTTCAGGCTTCCCCTGCCGGACTCTAGGCTCCGCCAGTTTCTTTATCTTTAGTGCTGTTAGGTTTTATCCTACCTTCTCTCCAAACATCCCACATTCCTAGAGCTCCTTACCTGGTCTCCTACCTCCCTACAGCCTGCCTCTAACCCAAGACTGGCAAGAATTACTGGGAGAGCTTTTCTGGGCAAAATTGAGATTCAGTATGGGAAGAAGATCTCACAATGACACAGTGAAGAGTCCACGATTTAGGACCAAACAATATGGGTTCGGATCCTAACTTTGCTACTTACTACCTGTGTGACCTTGGGGAATTCAACTTTATAGCCTTTGGTTTTCTCACGTGCAAAATTAGAGGGTAGGACTTAATGACCCTAAAGTTCTCCTCCAGCCCTACATCGTTGATCCTATGATCTGATTCTGCTGCTAGTTCTCATTAAGGTTGGAAATTGCACTATCTTAAACCCCTCCCCCCCACCTCAGACTCCCCATACTGTGGAAGGAGCCTCTAACTACCTTTAGGTCACATAGGAAACTTTGCTGCAGGATGCAAATAGCTATGGGTTCAGAGGTCAGAGCCCAGACCCAAAGCCATTTGAAACATTTTCTCATCAAGAATATGTTTCTCTTCCTTTCATAAATCCATCCATTTCCCTGAGATGCTACAAAAAGTAATAAGATAATGAAGTCTTAGCTACTTGGAAGAAAGACATTGTATTACATACCAAGCATCATTATTATTACAGAAAATTAAAAAGCAACAGCAGACTTAACATTAAAATTTACATTGATCAGGCATTTTTTTCCCTGCTACCCACCATAAAATTGCATTAAATATAGCCCCAGTTAATGTGAACTATAAAAAATAGTGCTGAATGGTTTGTATTTGCTGCAGAATTAATGAGAAGTATATTTTAAGGAAAATGTGAAATTTATGTTGAAATTTTTTTTAGAACAAGTGTTGGGGAGGGGAGCACTTGAAATACTTTTTCCCTCAGTGATGATTGGGAACAGGAACTACAGATTTTTTCCTAAGTGAATTTATCACAAGATCTAGAACTGAAATGTACTTTAAAATCTAATCTATACCAACTTCCTCATTTTACAGATGAGGAAACTGAGGCCCAGAAAAGAGAAGTGATTCACCCACACATTACATAGGCATTAAGTAGCATAATCAGAATTAAAACCTGGATCCTCTGACCCCAGATCTTGTGTTCTTTCCAGAGTCCTTCATGTTTTACCACTATATGCTGCACTTGTCAAGAGTCCAAAGAGCTTATTAACAAATCAAAATAAGAAGTAATGTCACCAGAATGGCAGTAGCTATTGACAGGAACAGAGTTGGTCATAATCATAATGTGCCTGAGATGCAAGGAACAGGGGCACAACTCACTACTTTATGTTTATTCTCTCACTTATTCTTGTACTAGTCATCGTTCATTTGGCTATCAGAGCAATTGCCATTGATCACTACCCAATTGATGATTTGTACAGAGACTGAAAGGTGGCTGAAACTGATGATGCCAGTTCCTTATCATCTGCTTATAGCTTCCAAATAATTCTTGATATTTTGAGGAAGATCATTATTCGATATCATTTGTCCCCATTTTACCTATGGCAACTGAGTCATAACTCAGAAGTTATGACTTCTGAGAAGCAGAGTCATAACTAGTCATTCTGGCACCCAAGACAAATTCACTGGGACAGAGCGCTCAATAAGTCAATCACATTTATTAGATACTTACAATGTGCCAGGCACTGTGCTAAGTGCTATACATAAATATACATAAAGATTAAAACACTCACACACACATACACACACACACACACACACATACATACACATAGTCCCTTGCCCTTAAGGGATGTACATTCTAATAGGGAAGACAAAATGAAAATGGGCTTTGTCTCTCCTTCATTTTCGTAGAGTGATGTCTTGATTTGCACATGAATTGGATACAAGTGAGGCTGAGCTGCACAAGGTTATCAGCTTCTCTCTCCCTGAGTCATGGAAGTCCAGTGGCAGGACAAAAGTCAAGATGACTAGTGATGCCCCAGGATGCAGTGGATGACGTTGGCATCTTTGTATGTCTGACTAAACTCTGAGCATTCCACAGTATCTGCTTCAGCTACCTTCATGGCTATTAAAACAAATTGTTCTCATCCACCCGTTCTGCTGGGGAAAGTCTTCACATGCTTGGGATAGATGTCTCCCAAACTCATCGATGGATTTGTGACCCATCAACCTGGTTTAGCCCATCTGTTGAGATGGTTCCCTGGGGTGTGGCTACTGTGCCTCCTACAGCTTCTTGGAGCCATGGGTGAGAATTGAATAGTGGGTGGGAATCAAAAGTGAATGAGCATCCCTGAAGAGGACTCAATAGACCTCATACCAGAGATTCTGATCCTTCCTGGACACCCCATACACCCCATGAAAATAGGTCATACAAGAAATATACTGAGAAGATGGAAAGTAATTTGAAAGAGAAAGGCATTAGAAAATGGGAAGACTGGGACAGGTTTCCTACAAAAAGTGAATTTTTTTTTAACCTTGCAGGAAGCCATGGAAAATAAGAGGCAGAGGTCAGGGGACAGGAATTTCTTAGCATGGCAGATAGCCAGTTCAAAGGAATGGAGATGAGAGAGGGAATATTGTATTCAAGGAATTACATGTAGGCTCTGTATTTGGATCATAGAGTTCATGAAAGGTATAAGGTATGAGAAAACTGCAAATATAACAATGGATCAGATTATGGAGAGCTTTAAATGCCATAGGACTTCATATTTGATCTAGAGATAATAGAAAACCATTGGAGTTCATTGAGAAAGGGGTAATTTGGTCAGACCCATGTTTTAGAAAGGTTACCCTAGCAACTGAATGGAGCACAGATTGGAGTGGGGAGAGACTTGAGGGAGAGAGACCATTTGGAAAGCTATTACGGTAGTCCATGCATGAGTTAATGAGGTTTAACCTTGTGTGGTGTTATTGGGAGTAGAAAGGGATGAATACAAGAAATGTTGTCAAGATAGAAACAAGATTAGGTGTTGGGGTGTAATGAAGGGGTGCCTGGGATGGATGCAGTTTTCTGGGGATGGGCAACCAAATGATCATAGCATAACCCCACCCCCAACCATTCAGAGGAGGTGGACAGGGGAGAGAAGGAATAAGAATAGGGAGTACTGGAGGAAGCAGACCCTAGAAGAGGGGTGTGACAGTTTCAAGACCCACAGGAGGAGTGGGCTTAGGAGAGGAGAGGTCAGGGGTAGTTATGCTGTGGATGCAGAAAGATGTGGTGTGAGGCTGACAGAAAGTCACCAAGTAAGGGGACTGAGGAACACTTATAAGGAGGAAACGTCCCCTTTCATATTCTCTTCCTGGGAAAAAAATCTTCATTCTTCCTATCCTAGTTATGGTTACACACAGAAAAACAAAAAGCACAGGGCAAATTAGTGGCAAAGCTTTAAAAAAGAAACCTAACTCTTTTGCAAGGATACAGTCAACTTAAGTATAACTGTAAAGAGGGAAGGTGTAGTAGTACCATATATGTTGTGTATTTCCCCCTAGAATCCAGGTCCCTTTGTCCAGAGCAGGGATCCCAGGTTGGGGTGGGACCTCCAGAGCAAGCCATTCAAGTAAATGTGATTGCTGAACCACTATCAGCCATAAAAGACCATAGAAACAGGAGATAATGGGCAAAATTGGAGATGAGAAAATGTCCTTATCAGGAAGAATGGATGGAGGGAGGGAGCAAGGGAGGGAAGAAGGAAGAGAGAGAAAGAAAAGAAGGAAAGAAAAAACAGCAGAATCTGCAAACTCTGGGCCATTGAATTTGGCTTCAGCTCATGGGGAAAATCTAGCTTGAAGGATTAAAAATATAGTTAAAATCTAGAAAAACAGTGATTACAAAGAGCCACTAGGGTTTCATCAAGAACAGGTCATGCCCAAGTAAACATATTTTCCTTTTGACAGAATTACTAAACTGGAAAATAAAGGGAGTGCTATAGATTCAGTCTGCCTAGATTTTAGGGAGGCTCTTGATACAGTAACTCACATTCACCTTGTTACAAAGAAGATGGAGAAATATGACCAGACAGTAATTAGATGAATCAAGAAATATTTGAATGGCTGAACTCAATAAGTGTTAGAGCTTCAGTGTCAGGATTGCATGAGGTCCCTAATAGAGTATCCCAGGGAACTCTGCTCAGTCCCTTGCTGTATACTTTCTTATCCATGATTTGCTAAAGGCATAAATGGCACTTTCCTCAAATTAGCATACAAGTTGAGAAGGATAACTGATAGACTGAGTCAGGATCCAAAAAGGTCTTGATAGACTAGAGTATTGGTCTGAATCTAATAAAGGGAAGTTCAAATACATATTTTTTTTACACTTAGATTCAAAAATTGAACTTTAAGAAGGACAAGTTGAGAAACTCCAGATTAAGTAACAGTTTAAAAAAGATCTAGGGGATTTTAGTAGACTTCAAGCTCAATACAAGTCAGAGAAGTGATGTGACAACCAGAAAGTCAATGCAATCTTGGGCTGTGTTAACCGAGGTATAGTTTCTAGGACTATGGAAGCAATCACATTAGACTGTGGTATCAAATTCTGCAGAGCAAACTTTTTAAAAGACATTTGTGACTTGGGGCAGCTAGGTGGTGCAGTGCACAGAGTGCTTGACCTGAAGTCAAGTTCAAATCCAGCCTCAGACACTTCCTAGCTCCATGACCTTGGGGGAGTCATTTAACCCTGTTTACCTCAGTTTCCTCATCTGTAAAATGAGCTGGTGAAGGAAATGGTGAACCACTCCAATATCTTTGCCAAGAAAACCCCAAATGAGGTTATGAAGAGTTGGGCACAACTGAAATGACTGAACAAGAAGATGGAAGGTCTAGAGAAGAGCTTTAAGTCTGTGTCACATGGAAACTGGTTAAAAGAAGTGGGGATTTTTTTTTGCACAGAGAAGACTTGGAGATACACGATAGCTATGATCAAATATTTGAAAAACTTTCATGGGAAAGAGGGATTAGATTTGCTGTGTTAGTCTTGAGAACAGAACCTAGAAACAATCGGTCGAAGTTGCAAAGAGACAGATTTTGTCTTGATATCAGGAAAAACTTCCAATAAGGAGAGATCTCTAGAGGTAGAGTGGGCTGCCATAGGAAGTGATGAGCTCTTAGATATCTTAAAGCTGAAGGCCGGGTGACCGCTCATTGGGCTCCTTGAAGTCAGGATTCCTTTTTGTTATGGGCTGGACCTTATGAAGACATCTCTTCCAGCTCTTGACATTCCTTGAGTCTCATTCGAAGGAATTGGGAGCATTCAATGTGGGGAGAAAACTTAGGGCCACACAGGATAGAAGGCTTCAAGCAGCTAAAGGATGTTCACATGGGAGAGAAATTTGGATTTTCTTCCTGACCTTAGAAGAGAAAACTAGGAATGATGGCAAAGGGTGGCAGAGGGACAGATTTAAGTGATGTAACGAAAAACTTTATATAACAATAGAGCTGTCCAAAATGGGATGGGCAGCCTCATGGAGTAATGGGATCTTCTTCCCCAGAAGTCTTCAGTCCGAAGTCATTTGCTCAAAATGATGCTGAGGACATTTTTGTTAAGGTATGGATTGACCTCAGAGTCTCATCTAGTTCTGACATCCTTTAATTCTGTGATTCTCTACTTATTCTTCCTCCATCCATTAAAACAGACTGTTATGGCACTATTATCACAGATCATATGTTCACCCTGCCTTTCATCATCACTTTCACTTCCTTGAGCTGAGCCACTCAGACTTCCCAAATCCTCCACATTGCCTCACATAACCCAAATCTATTTGACCCAACCCTCTGTCCCTCCCTTTCACCTACCATCTCTACACATTCATCCTGGGAGGATGCCCAAGAGACAAAAAGTGCCCAGAGTCTCTGCTCCTTTGGCTAATAATCATGAAGAGTTCTATATATAGAAAAAAGGAAAAGTATGGACCTGTAAAAATGATCAAAATGGGCAAGTCAACAAACTGGACTGAGTCAAGAGATCTGGGTTCTACTCTGGACTCTGCTGAACATATATTCCATCTCCCATCTCCATGCCTTTGGCCAGGCTATCTCCCATGGCCAGAATCCATTCCCTCTTTGCTTCTACCTCTTAGATTGCCCAGTGTCTCTTAAAGCTCACCTTCCATGCCGCATCTTACATGATGCCTCTCCTGATCCCTCTAAGTACTAGTTTCTTCCCCTTCCAAACACATTGCCTTGTATTTATTTTGAACATACTTTTAAGTACATAAGTTGTCTCCTCAATAGAATATAAGCTCCTTGAGAAGAGGAGTTACTTCACTTTTGTCTTTGAGTTTCCTGTGCCTAGCATAGTGCCTGGCTCATAGTATTTCATAACTATTGGTTGGTTGATTGATTCATTGACATTGGGCAAGACAATTGGATTCTCGGGGCCTCAGTTTCCTCCTGTGTAAAATAAAGAGGCTGTGCTAAATTAGCTCCCAAGGTCCCATACAACTCTGAAAACCTATTCTGTTCTTCCTTTGCCCCAGGTTAAGAAGAGACGTATCTCTCAGTAGCAGAACTCCATTTCAGACTTCCAAGAAAACAAAACAAAGCATAACAAATAGAGAAGGGAAATTGTGCTGCTTCTTATCATTTCCTACTTCATTGTTTCCTCTAGCCTTGGCCTGAGCACATGGGAAAGGTATATTTATGAGGCTACATCAGATTACACTCTATTTGTGGGTAATGAACCTTTGCATAAATTTGGAGCCCAGGGAAGGCAATGGTTATTCTATGTGGTACTGTAGTTTCTTTTTTTGCATATTATAACTCCCCCCCAAATTTTTACTCTTCTTTCACTGTCTCAAAATAGATGAAAATTAACTTACTATAATTATCAAATGGCATTTGCTCTCCTCCAGAAAAGTCTTACCCTGATTGTCCATCATGGGATGGAGAGATGCAGAGTTATAATACCCATTTTGTTACCCGGCATAGAATAGTGAACTCATAATCAGGAACACCTGGGTTCAAATCCTGACTCAAATACTTATTTGACTGTGTGTCTCTGAACAGTCACTTAAGGCTAGACTAGTGTAGCAAAAGCTCTAGCGAGTTTCAGCAGGCTGGAAAGGTTTCAAATATGGTCCTGGCCAAGACTTCCTGATGTCCTTGGACCACCTCAGAGGTGAGGTTTAGTAGCTCGTCAGTTTACAGAAAAGATCATTTATTTGTTAATTACTGATGACTTTATTTGCCTTGAAGTAAGCTGAAAAAAAAATATTAAGGTGATTAGAGCAAGGATGTTGACAGTGGAACTCTTGTACCCTCAGGCGAGCTCCTTGATGGAAGGAACTGTCTTTTGCCTTTTTTGTATCCCCAATGTTTAGCACAGTGCCCTACATGCAGTAGATGCTTAATAAAAGAAATGTTTGTTGACCGATTCTGAGCCTTAGCTTGCCAATATGCAAAGTTCATTTCAGTTCAGTAGATATTGACTGAGTGCCTACTTAATGCAGAAACCCTGCCTCCAGTGTTCCTTATGGCATAGAGGTAACCCCTGGTTCTAGAAGGCTAGAAGTACTAGCAAGAACAAGCTCTTTCAGCTTTTCTACTAAGCAGGATAGGGTTCAAGTAATATGAGAGACTGGCTCTGTTGTCCAAAGGCCAACCCAGCCAAGTACAGAGAGTCTCATCACCAGCAGATTGCTCATTAGGTAATGAACTCAGTTATTATGACTCTTGGCAATCTACATGTGAGGTTCTTGGGCAGTGACTGCTAAATTCTCATACCCGTAGAGAATCTAAACCACATCCACTTTGATATTCCTTCCCAGCTAGGGTCTATGAAAGGAGGGCTCACAGATTCTCCCGAGACAGATCTAAAAAACAACAAAAAAGTTGTCAAAAGAGTTTATTTCCTTTTTAATAACATCCCTAGAGCAATAAGAAACATACTTTCATGAGATACTATTTGATCATCAGACCTTCAGGAACTCATGAGAAACAGAGGAAAGTGTAGTTAGTTAGAGATTATTTGAAAATGCCTGTGGCCAAGAGTGAAGTAAAGACATTCTGTGAAGAACTAGACAATATTCTGCCAACCATGTCAATATGTACCTTGACACTCAATTACTTTAAAGCAAAGGTGAGCACAGAAGAGATTAAAAGAATATATGTTGGAAAAATAAAGCCCAAGGATCAAGACATGAAAAAGGCCTCAAAATTACTCAGACACCTCTAACCTAAAAACTCTGTTCAGGAAGAAATTCCACAGGTGCTAAACATAAAAATCACCTAACAAAATGAAATGAAATGGATTCTATCTTTACAGACTGGTATGAAGCCAGCATGGGCTGATAAGATGGCGCCATGGTACACAGAGTACTGGGGCTGGAGTCAAGAAGACTCTTTGTGGGTTTAAACCTGGCCTCAGATACTTGCTAGCTGTGTGACCCTGGGCAAGTCACTTAACTCTGTTTGCCTCAGGTTCCTCATCTGTCAAATGAGCTAGAGAAGGAAATGGCAAACCACTCCATTATCTTTGCCAAGAAGACCACAAATGGGGTCATGAAGAGTTGGACATGACTGAAAATGACTTAAACACAACAAATGGAGTCAGTTCATTGACTCATTAGAGCTAAGGTCAAAACTTTTTTTAAACTAGAAGAAAGAATAAAGGAAAGAAGGTCATGCATGTGATTACAGCAGCTCAAACATGACCTGTTTAAAGGGGATATTGATCCTGAAAAATGAGAAATGAATAGAAGAATGAGTCTGGACCCCCTCCCTCCCTCCCTTTCCTTTCTGAAGGGGAAAGGTGCATTGAAATTGGGTCTACAATTTCACTGATATGGAGAATTCCTGGATGAAGTAATTCCTTCAACCAATGCATGTGGCCACTTTCTCTGCAATTGGATGTATCTGATAGGCAAATCTCTAAGACCAATGCTACAGTTGATAAGAACTATGATACCACACAATAGTCTAGATTTTTCTGTGAAGATGATTAAAAAACATGTTTCTTTATTTATATGTTTATTTATATATAATATATAGTTATTATATATAAATATATAATATTAATATTATATATATATATATATCCAGGCTTAATAAATGTTTGTCCATTGACATATTGCTTTAGGAGGTAGAAGGTAGATGAATATTACTGAAATCCCAGTGCTTAGAGATGAGCCGGTTCAATCACCCCATTTTACAGATGAGAGCACAGGTCTACAGCAGAAAATGGACTAACCCAAAGTCACATTGCTAATTAATAGCCAAACCCAGAATGAAGATCAATAATGTGTATTGCCTCCAGGTGGAAGACTTTGAAGACTATTTTCAAAGTAAATAAGGTTACTTGGTCAAATCCTTAGCTGATTTTCTATCTCATCAGTCCAGGTCCTGATACTAATACAGGTATCTCTGCTACTAATACTAATACATAACCTTATCCTTGCCTCCTTATCCTGTATAATTCAGGATAATTATCATTATATATCTTGATATCAAATATCCAGTCCTTATCCTTTATTTGCCAAGAACTATGCTGAGCACTATGAGCAAAAAAGACAAAACTTACTCAATTCCTGACATCAAGACATTTGATTTCTAATTCCGTTCTTGAACCATCCATCTCTTTTATTTTATTTTCACTACATTCAATTCAATAAACATTTATTAAGTACCCATGTGCCAGGCACTATGCTAAGTACTGGGAATACAAATAAGAAAAAGAAAGCTCAAGGAGCTCATAATCTAATGAGGAAAGACAATAAGGAAGGTGGAAAGAGGGGGCTTTTTGGACTTGTGTGTGTGTGTGTACGTGCGTGTGTGCATGCGTGTGTGTGTGCGCGTGCATGTGTGTGTGCGTACGTATGTGTGTGTGTGTGTGCGCGCATGTGTGTGGAATGGGACACAGTGGGATCATCTTGTTCCCCTCTCCTCTTCAAGCCTGTAGCCCATCTCTGTAATACCATCATCCTTCTGGTGATACTTTATGGTCATAAGTTGAATGACAGAATACCATCACACCCCAGAAGGATCAAAATTCCAGGTGATCTTGAAGGGCAATGATGACAGATATTCAGGATTTGTACAACATCGGTGATAACTTAGATACAAATGATGCATCATCACAAACATCTGTGACATGAATATGTGAGGCTGTGAATTGTACAGAATTAGCAGTACCATCAAGGTCAAATTCATATCCCTAAAACCAAGGCAACCTGTTTGGCCTAGTTGCCAGTACCACTGAATAGCTTAGGCAGGGTGCTGTGATGGAGGAAGGAAATACTGGGACTGAAGCCATAAAAGCTGAGTTCAATTCTTGGAACTCATCAGATCTCTGAAAATGGACATGTCCCTTAACCTCTGAACTTCAGTCTCCTTCTCTGAAAAATAGATAATAGGTTCAAAATCCAATTTTTTCTGGGTGACCATGAGTCACCCTGTTTCTATGTGCCTCAGGCAAATTCTTTGGACTTATATATCTATTCAGTCATAGATGGAGTGTGATATGCATTGATGGAGGGAATTTCTGCACCAGAAGTTCCTCTTGCTGATGAAATCACAGACCCTTCACACAAATCAGGTTCTTTTTGTACTATTTGTACCTACCAGAGAGTCTGTGAATACTACAGGGATGTGAGTATTTCCTTATTGTAAAACTGACTTTGGAAAGGGAGGGAGAGGTAGATGTGACAGGGAGTGCTAAATAATCAATCACAATATAGCTGCTTTGACTTGGTAGTTAAGGCAGCAAAATAAACCCTCAGAAATCCCACAGAGAATCCATAATGAGCTCAGGCGGGGAAACAAAGGGAGTCATCAAGGAGTCTCTCCACATGAGGCCAGCCCAACGTGCTGAGATACAACTATCAAATGTGTCAGCAGCCAGACAGTGAGTTTGATGAGGTGGAAGGGTTTGTTGTGACGATTCCTGATAGGGTGATTGGCACAGAGAGTTATTTTAAGTGTAGAATGAAGAAAGCCTTTCTGATGGGAGGAGCAGACAATGTGTGACGGCTGACAAGGCCATCAAACAAACCCTGCTGGAACTGCCGTGAAATATATCAGCTGGCATAATAATGAGGTGTCAGCCTTCAAACATGGGCTCTCTGATAGCTTGTCCCATGCAGAAGCAGAGAGAGCGTGGAGAAAGTACTATATTTGAAATCAGGAAGCACCAGATTCAAATCCTGCCTCACACACTTAGCTGTGTATAACAGCAAAGTAGGATTTTTTTGCTGTTGTTTTCTTTCTGGAGTTCAATTTCTTAGATTCTAGATAAATTGTGAACACCTGAAGGCTCAATCTCCTTTGAACCCTGAGAGTTCACAGCTGGGCTGAGTCGTGTAGGTTTTGTGCCTCCTGACTCTGAGCTAATCAGGAGCCGAGTCTTTGTTATATATACTCTGAGGTGAGGTTTTTGCTTTGGGGCTCTCACTTTGGAAGAAGATTCATCTGCCAGATGAGACTCTGGGTAGCTGTTAAGGAGCCCCCCAGCTTTGAAAATTCAGATGTTGGGGTTTCTTTCTCAGGTAACTATTTATGTATGTAATGGTCAAACAGTTGGATCTGTCTGTTGATCTGTGATATGTATATTACTTATGGTCAGACAGAAGTCTTGTCTCTTGGTCTTTATTTCTCTGTGTTTTCTGAATGTAATTAAAAAGGATTGTTGACCCCTTAAACAGCTTTCTTTCCTAGTAGAGCAGATCCAAGAATCTCTGCTATCAGGCATCCTGGGTATGCCAGTGTTGTTGCCTTTACACTGTGACCTTGGATGAATCACCTAACCTCTCTGTGCCTCTGTTTCTTCTTCTGTAAAATGGGGCTTGCAATAACATGGTTCATAAATCCTAGATCTGGAGGTGGGGGTGTCAGTTGTATAGGGCTATTCATAGAATAACATATCTAGAAATGAAAAGGACCTCAGTTCAATTCATTCATTTTATAGATGAGGAAAATGGGGCCCAGAGAAGTGAAAGGACTTATCCAGGATCACACAGGTAGTAAGTAGGAGCGTTGAAATCAGAATTCAGGTGCTATGATTCTGAGTTCAGCACTCATCCTAACATATGCAAATGCTCTATAAACCTTTATATGCCATATCCCTGTGAATAGTTACTGCTGCAGTCATGTACTCAGCTGGAAAACCATTGGTACAAGATATATTGGTATAATAATAAATAATAGATCACAGCGGTATAATAATATATAATAGCTCACATTTATGTAGCATTTTTTGTTCAGTAGTTTTAGTTGTATCTGTCTCTTCATGACCGCATTTGGGGTTTTCTTAGCAAATATAGTGGAGTAGTTTGCCATTTCGTTCTCTAGATCATTTTACAGATGAGGAAAATGAGGCAAACACAGTCAAATTACTTGTCCAAGGTCACACAGCAAGTAAGCATCTGAAGCTGGACTTGAACTCAAGTCTTCCTGACTCCAGGCCCAATGCCACCTAGCTGACCTATATAGCACTTTATGGTACCACAAACCATTTACATAAATCATCTCATGCAATTCTAAAACAATGCTGTGAAGTAAGTGGTATGATCAACATTATTTTACAAGTGAACAGATTAAGGCCAAGAGAATTTAAATGACTTGTTCAGAGACACAGCCAAATAAATGTTTGAGTCAGGATTTGAACTGGGGTGTTCCTGACTCTGAGTCCACTTCTATCTAGGGCAACAAAATGGGTATGGTCAACAGACTTAATAATCTGTTACTTTATTAACTTAATAAAACAGGGAAAAGATTTTTTTTTTTTTTGAGAAGAGGCACCATTAACTTTGGCTAATAAAATGAAGTTGTTATCATTGGATACCTTGTGAACATACATATCCAAAAGAAAGGTATGAATGTATGTTTCTAGTAGCTGAATTAAATCAATGTAAGGCTGGAGATGGGGGAGAGGGTGATAGGACCCTGAAGGACTTTCTAAAGGAAAGACAGTGTTGGGTTGTTTGGGTTTTTTTGTGGCTGTTGTTGGTTTGTTTTGGAGGGTTTTTTTATAGAATATAAGTTCTTAAGAGGATGTTTCATTTTTGTCTTTATATTTCTAGGACCTTGCATATCGGTGGGTCCATTATAGGTACTTAATAAACGTTTGCTTATTGATCAACATGGCCTCAGTTTAACATCTTACAATCCCAAAGTTAGAGATTTGGAAAGGACCTTTTGGGTCACCTCTTCTAATCCCTACCCAAAGCATGAACTTCACCTACACGATCTCCAACCAGGGGTCATCTAGTGTACATTGACAACTCAGTTCTGTTCAAAGGATTGTATCTTTCAAACTAGAAGGTACTTGTGAATTCAGATTGAGTACAGTATCCACATCCATGACTGTCTTTGTTGGATTAGGAAATATGTTCTTTGACCGCATTGGGATGATTTTACATTGCCTAAGAAATGGTTATAATGAAATGGGATAGAAAAGTTATCTATCAGGTACCATATTTACACACTAGAAATACAGTTATAATCAAGACATCCCCTGCCTTTAAGAGGTTTACATTTTAAGTGATGTACTGGATCAAAAGTCAGGAAGATCTGAGTTCAGATACATCCTCAGAAATTTACTATGTAACCCTGGGCAAGTAACCTCTGTCTGCTTCAGTTTTCTTATCTGGAAAACTGGGATGATAATAATAGCACCCATGTCCCAGAGTTGCTGTGAGGGGGGAAAAAAGAGATAATACTTGTGAAGAGATTTGCAAACCTTAAAACTTTATGTAAATGCTAGGTATTATTAGTAGAGGCAGACAATACATATGGAGAGTCACCAGGTGACCAGAGAGAATTCACCTGTGATTCGGCACCCAGTCAGAATTAGGCAGCTAGTTAACACAGTGGATAGAGCAACGAATGTGGAGTCAGGAAGATCTGAGTTCAAATCCAGCCTCAGATAGTGACTAGTTGTGTGATCCTGGGCAAGTCACTTAACCTCTGCCTGCTTCAGTTTCCTAATCTGTAAAATGGTAACAATAACAGTACCTACCTCCCAGAATTGTTGCAAGGATCAAATGAGGCAACATTTGTTACTTTGTAAACTTTAAAGTGCTACATACATTCTAGGTGTTATTAATTAGAACTTGTGGGTTAGTAGGTTGAGTGTTTGGCTTGGAGTCAGGTGCGCATCCTACCTCTGATCCTGATGAGATGTCAGATCCTCATTTTTCTCATCTGTAAAATCAGGATCACAAATGCCAGTAGCATTTTCTTTACAAAATAGTTGAGAGGCTTAAATATATGCAAATCACTTTGGAAACTTTAAAGTTCTGTGTAAATGCCAGTTAGCAGAAGTAGTAAAATGTGTAGAAGCCTGGTAAATAATGGCATAGACCAATCTCAGTTATCATCAAGTGGCCAGTTGGATCTAAACACTGCTGAACTGATCAATGGCCCCATAGTTCAGTTGCTGAGATGGTCAAGTGTCCCCACACGGCCTCATTCTTTCTGCCAAAGGGCTGCCCCACTACCTCCCTCTCCCACCAGGATAAGTAGAATAGCCCTCAGTTATAACAGTGTCACTGTCACTGGCAGCCAGGGTGTCACTAAAGAACGTGATCACAGTCTATTTTGGCCCTGGAGTTAAGTTTGAGAGGAGACAAGGGACTGGGCATCATTTTTTTGCTGAAAACAAATCTGACCCTAGGTACAACTTGCCCCTTCCCAATCCAAAACTCTACAAAAATAAAATACAAGTTTGATGCCTGCTCTGAAAATTATTAAAGTTTCTGAAATAAAGCTTTTGGAGACCTGAGAATTTTGGACAAAAGTTATTGAGACAGTAACTCAGAATCTAATTCCTAAAAGTCCTGGCAAATTTATCCAGGGGGCTGGTGCCAATATAAAAGTACCTAAAATTAAATGTCATTATTCTTTAGATATGTAAGCCTCAGGCCTAAACAGACATAAATATATCTATCTTCCCCCACCTGTTTCCTCCTAAATGGGACCCTTTAATTTAGAGAAATGGACAAAATTCTATTATTGCTATTGCTTAAGAACCCTTAAACTAAGTTTTCTTTTAAAAGTTTTTTTTTTTTCTGATGACAGTGTTTTATTTATAAAGAGACACATAATTTCTCTCTCCCTTCCCTTTCTTTTATTCGTTGGAAACTGTGGCTTGTAATTCTGCTGGGTACAAGAAGCAAGAACAAACTTTATAATGTATCAGTTGCAGGGGCAAGTTAATAAAGCTTCATTAAATGATTAATGTGTGGGTGCAGAGGTCTGAGCAACTTCAGCTGCGTCCTCAGGGCTCTGGACTGGGACACTGAATGGGGGCAGCGCCCCCTGTAGTTCCTCACTAGTACTACCACCCCTAAAGGCCAAAGGACCAGTTAAAAAAATTGAAGATAGCTGGCCAGGAATTCACTTTCTCTTTTCATAGATGATAAAGGAAACAGAAATTCCAGGATCTGTGCTAAAAGGTAAATTAAATTTTCAAATTAGTTGCAGTTAGATTATTTCAAGAGATTAAGGGTGTGAGCATGATAAAAATAAGTTCAGTTACCTGATTCATTTGTCTCTGATACTCAGTCATGTCTAACTCTCCATGACCCTATGGGCCATACTGTCAATAGGGAAAAAAAGAGGTTAACTGACTAGCTCAGGGTCACACAGTTCGTGTCTGAGCCAGTGTCTGCCTGACTCCAGGCCTTGCTCTCTATCCACTGAACCCTCTAGCTGCCCCAGCTAGCCATCTCCACACATAACAAAAGTTTCCATTTTACAAACATAAACTTGTCTCAGTATTTAACCCACTTCCAGTCTGTCTTTCTGTTTTTCTCCCTTATTGCATATAATCACATACTTGGGGACCTTTAATTTTTCTGTTGTCAATCCATGAATCTTGTGAGATTTCTCTAAGCAGTTTATACAGTACTTGCCACCATCCAGGGATGGGTAAAAGGATATTCCACAGAAGTCCAGAACATTAGGACTTTGGGATTCTCTAATCTAATCCCCTCACTTCACAGAAGAAAATCTAGTAATGCTTTTTTAAGAAAAAAATATACTCATCAATGGTAATTAAGAATAAAGCTGAAAAATGTTTCTTAATGTTTTTTCATCGACTTCTTCCTTTTACTGTCCTTGTCATTACACTCTTTCTTCAAAGAATGATCAGTAAAAGCCCTTGAAAATAATAACTGACAAGCATAGAGTACGCCAAAGTGTTTGCAGAGAAGAGACCTAGTATTAGCTAAGTTGCACAGTGGATAAAGTGCCAGACCTGGAGTCAGAAGACCTGAGTTCAAATTCAACCACAGACTAGCTGAGTGACCTTTGGCAATCTGCTTTACCCTCTGTCAGTCTCCGTTGCAAAATAAGAATAGTAACAGCCCCAGCTCCCAGGATTGTTATAAGGATAAAATGAGACATTTATAAAAATGCTTCATAAGTCTTAAAGTACTATATAAATACTAGTTGTTATCTCATGTGAACTGTATAGAAACACTCTGAAATATCCCCATTTTGTGATCGAGGAAACTAAGGCTTAGATCGGCTTGTTCATAGTCATGAAGCTATTAAGTGTCACTGTTAGGTAAGTAATATACCACCCACCTTTTATAGCTACCTACATGCACTGACGTGCTGGATCCAAAGCTGAATGTTACATTTTCAATGTGAGAATTTTAACCTTGGAAAATGGCAAATGCTACAAATTACAGGTTGATTTATTGTTCTGTTGATTATCTAGTTTTAGAAAAGTAATAGAGAAATGTTAAGAATGCATTTGAAACTGAAAAATAGTACGTTTTTAAAAAATCAATTTACCCAATGTACCTATGTGCATATGTTATTTCTCTCCAGATACATAGCTCATAGTAGATGTTTAATCAACATTTGCTGATTGACTAAGAAAACTAATGGTCAGAGTGAGTAAGTGACTTGCCCATGGTCACAGATATTGTAATAGATAAAGATGGGATTTGAAGTTGTCTTAACTTCAAGACCAAGACTTCATTCACTGCGCTATCCCATCTTTCTGTGGAGATAACACAGTAGGATCATCTTAATTTCTTTTAAATAGCAAGATAAATACTATCCTAAAGAATTGGTATGAGAATGGAGTTTCTGAAGGAGTTGAATGAGAACACATAAGACGTTGCTGATTACTGTCCAGTCACTTGAAGATTTTTTTGGTATTTTAATCTACTAATAAAGAATAATTATCAATTTGACATCTTTGCTGATACCAAATGAATTAGGAAGAAAGTCTAATATACATAGTGAACACTTGTGAGGATGTGTGTTAGCGACTGGGGCGGGCAGGGAGGGAAGTCGCCACACCAAAATGAAATTCTTCTTAATTGAAAAAGTAAAATAAAATAAAAGTTACATTAAGAGTCACAAAATCATCTACCTGGGAGGAAGAAGGAACTGTGCTCCCTCTCTCCCCCCCTTTCTTCTCCTTTTCCCCTCCTCCTCCCCTCCCCCCCATGAGAATGGATTATGGCTTGCCTGGACCTTCCCAAGACATAGCTCCTTCAGTGACTTGGAAGCTGATCACCCTGGCCACCAAGAGAGAACACTGAAGAATAAGAATTTGATATTTAAATATGATGAATGATTATAAAACTGATTTCCATTGGCCCCTAAAGTGTCCATAGATGGATTTAAAGGTCATCTGAAGAATTGGGTGAGAAGAAAATACAACTTTATCTTCACTAAACCCTAACTGAAATTTAGCATTTCCTTGAATTCTTTAAAAAAAAAAAAAACATCATTTTAAGAAAGGCTATCATAGATTTCACCAGATTGTAAAGAATTTTATGACATAAAAATATTAAGACCTCAACACGTGTTCCAGCCTAGATGAATGTGAGGAGTTTGGCAATGGCGATGGGAACAATAGTTGGGAGCTAGCTCAGACCCTGGGCTGAATAGCATCCTCTGGAGTACTCCTGGGATGATAGATAGATAGCTAGGTGATACAATGGATAGAGTAAAAGACTTGGAGTCAGGAAGACCTGAGTTCAAATCCTGTCTCAGGCACTTATTACTTGTGCAGCCCTCATCTAGTAACTTAACCTGTTTCAGCCTCAGCTCCTTCATCTGTAAGACAGCACTTGGACAAGATGGCCTGTAAAGTCCATTCTAATTGTAAGTCTGTGATCCTATAATTTTGCATAATTGTTATTAAGAAGCTTTGTTAAAAGCAAAAGGATATGCAAACAAGAGGGATAATTATTAACTTGACATCTTCACTGAATACCAAATGAATTAGGAAAAAGTCTAATATACATAGCACTTGTGAGGATGTGTGTTAGCAATTGGAGGGAGATGGGGGTGCCACACCAAAATGGAATCAATTTATCCCATGCAGGTAAATCCCTTGATGCCTAGAAAATCTCAGGGACTATATTTTTTCTACTCTGGCCTCAGAGCTCCATTGCTAAGAATCAGAGTAGAACTATTGGGAGAAGCTCTGAAGACAAGGATTTAAGGTTAGTGACAGATAAAGCAGAGTGGGGCACTCTGAAGACCATCTGTGCATTAGAGGCAGCATGGTATAAAGGATAGGAAAAAGAAGCTGGAGTCAGGAAGACCTGGCTTCACATTCCATCTTAGATACTCACTAGCTTTGGACAAATCACTGAAGGTCTCTAAGCCCCATTAACACAATGAGAATAGTAAGCCCAGCACTAAAGGGCTGTTGTCAGTAAGATAATGTCTGTAACATGATGTGCAAACTTTGACATAAGGTATCAGTTCTTGATGTATTGTATAAATAATAGCAGTGTTATTAATATTATTATTTGAGAGGTATACCTGTGGTTTAGGGACATTTAAGTGATGTAGTACATAGAGTGCCAGTCCTAGAGTCAGGAAAATTCTTCTTCCTAAGTTCAAATCTGGCCTTAGACATTTACTATGGCAAGTCATTTAACCCTGTTTGCCTCAGTTTCCTCATCTGAAAATGAGTTGGAAGAGGAAACAGTAAACCACTCCTATATCTTTGTCAAGAAAACCCCGAGGAAGGAGCCAAGATGGCAGAGTAGAAAGACTCACGTATGCTAGCTCCAAACCCACAGCCCATATATTTCCTGCAAAAGACTCCCCACAAATTCTGGAGCTCTGCAAGGCGGGCAGAAACACAGTGGAAAAGAGTTCTGTTCCAGAGAGCCCTGGAGAGCCATCCCCAGGGGTCCATCACACTCTGGACAGCAGAGTCCACCCCTACCCTGCCCTGGCCACATGGCCCCAGAAGAGCAGATCCGAGCAGGCTTCAGGAATCTTTGGTGGCCACGAAGGTCTCTCCGCCCACAGGTGCTCCAGGTCAGTGAGAGAGACTTCTGGGCTGGTCGAGAGGGGAGTGGGGTGTCTCCGTGACTTGGGCCCCCTCAGGAGGCAGTGGCAGACGCAGCGGCAGAGGCAGCAGCGGTGGCCCAGGACTCCTGGAGCAGCAGGCAGGAGTTCAGGGCCATTACCGAAAGTCTCTGCATAAACCCCCTGAGGGAATTGAGCCTGGGAGATGGCCCTGCCCCCACCTGCTCCATTACTGAAGGTCTCTGCATAAAGCCCCTGAGGGAACTGAGGCTGGGAGGCGGCCCTGCCCCCACCTGAGCACCAGAACTTAAGCTCACATTGAATAGCAGCCACGCCTGCCTCGGAAAGCCCATTTGAATCTCAGACCCCAAGCACTAGCTGGGCGGATCTAGGCGGGGGTGGATGAATCTCAGAAGTCAGGTAACAGAAAAGGGAAGAAAAATAAGACTTTACAAAGCTACTTTGATGGGGTACAGATGTTCCTGCCTTTCAATTCTGATGATGAGGAACAATGCTTACCATCAGGGAAAGACATGGAGGTCAGGGCCTCTGTATCCCAGACATCCCAAGTGGATGTCCGGTGGGCTCAGGCCATGGAAGAGCTCAAAAAGGATTTTGAAAGTCAAGTTAGACAGGTGGAGGAAACACTGGGAAGAGTTGCAAGAAAGAGAGAGAGATGCAAGAAAAGCATGAAAAATGGGTCAATACCTTGGTAAAGGAGACCCCAAAAAATGCTGAAGAAAATAACACCTTGAAACATAGGCTCACTCAATTGGAAAAAGAGCTTCAAAAAGCCAATGAGGAGAAGAATGCTTTCAAAAGCAAAATTAGCAAAATGGAAAAAGAGGTTCAAAAGCTCACTGAATTTAATAGTTCTCTCAAAATTAGAATGGAACAGATGGAGTCTAATGACTTTCTGAGAAACCAAGAAATCACAAAACAAAACCAAAAGAATGAAAAAATGGAAGAGAATGTGAAATATCTCATGGGAAAAACAACTGACCTGGAAAATAGATCCAGGAGAGACAACTTAAAAATTATGGGACCACCTGAAAGTCATGATCAAAAAAGGAGCCTAGATATCATCTTCCATGAAATTGTCGAGAAAAACTGCCCTGATATTCTACAACCAGAGGACAAAATAAGTATTGAAAGAATCCATCGATCACCACCTGAAAGAGATCCAAAAAGAGAAACTCCTAGGACCATTGTGGCCAAATTCCAGAATTCCCAGGTCAAGGAGAAAATATTGCAAGCAGCTAGAAAGAAACAATTCCAGTATTGTGGAAATACAATCAGGATAACTCAAGATCTAGCAGCTTCTACATTAAGGGATCAAAGGGCATGGAATAGGATATTCCAGAAGTCAAAGGAACTAGGACTCAAACCAAGAATCACCTACCCAGTAAAACTGAGTATAATACTTCAGGGGAAAACATGGTCTTTCAATGAAACAGAGGACTTTCAAGCATTCTTGATGAAAAGACCAGAGCTGAAAAGAAAATTTGACTTTCAAACACAAGAATCAAGAGAAGCATGAAAAAGTAAACAGCAAAGAGAAGTCATAAGGGACTTACCAAAAGTGAACTGTTTACATTGCTAAATGGAAAGACAATATTTGTAACTCTTAAAACTTTTCAGTATCTGGGTAGTTGGTGGGACCACACACACACATACACACACATGCATACACACACACACGTACACACATGCACACACACACAGAGACAGAGAGCACAGAGTGAATTGAATAGGATGGGACCATATCTTAAAAGAAATTAAGGTAAATGGTGAGAGAGAAATGTAGTGGGAGGAGAGAGGGTGAAATGGAATGGGGTAAATTATCTCTCATTCAAGAGGCAAGCAGGAGACTTTTTAGTGGAGGGAAAAAGAGGAGAGCTGATAAAAAAAACAAGAAGTTTACCCTCATCACATTCGACTAAAGGAAGGAGTACAATGCATACTCATTTTGGTATGAAAACCTATCTTACAATACAGGAAAGTGGGGGAAGAGATAAGCAAGATGGGGGGGATGATGGAAGGGAGGGCAATGGGAGGAGGGAGCAATTTGAAGTCAACACTCTTGGGGAGGGACAGGATCAAAAGACAGAATAGAAACAATGGGGGGCAGGATAGAATGGAGGGAAATATAGTTAGTCTTACACAACACAACTGTTATTGAAGTCATTTGCAAAACTACACAGATAGGGCATATATTGAATTGCCTGCCTTCCCAAAGGGAATGGGTGGGGAGGGAAGGATGGGGAGAATTTGGAACTAAAAGTTTTAGGAACTGTTTAGTATTGTTCTTGCTACTAGGAAATAAGAAATACAGTTAATGGGGAATAGAAAGTCATCTGGCCCTACAGGACAAAAGAGAAGATGGGGACAAGAGAAGGGAGGGATGATAGAAGAGAGGGCACATTGGTGATAGGGAAAATTAGAATGCTTGGTGTATTGGGGTGAGGGGAGGGGAGAAAAGGGGAGAAAATTTGAAACCCAAAATTTTGTGAAAATGAATGTAAAAAGTTAAATAAATAAATTTATAGTAAAAAAAAAAAAGAAAGAAAGAAAACCCCAAATGGGATCATGAAGAGTCAGGCATGACTGAAACAACTGAACAATTAACCTGTGTTTTTCATGGTTATGGGGAACTTCCACTGAGGAAATTCCCTTTACCAATTTGGATTGGCACTTACCCTGTAGTTTTAGTTTTAGAGCATTGCCTGAGACACAGAGATTAATTGATGTACACAGGGTCACATGGTTAATGACCAGAGCTAGCATTTATATAGGACTTTAAGGATTGCAAAGTTCTGTGTGTTGACTCATTTGTCTCATTTGACCCTCATGGCAACCCACGGGGTAGTTTCCATTTGACAGATAAGGAAACTTTAGCTGAGAAAGATTAAGAGATTTGCCCAGAGTGACCCAGCTAGTAAATGTCTGAGGTGAGACTTAAAACCCCAAGTCCAGGCTCTATCCACTGCATGATCTCACTGCCATAGTATGTATCAGAAGCAGGTCTCGAATCCACATCTTTCTGACCTTGGGGCTGACTCTCTCTTCACTGACACATTGCCTCTCATTACTATTATCACTAAAAATGTCTTCAATTCAACATCAATCATGGGTCATGGACTGATTATCTTCAATAAAGTATAAGCTCCTTGAGGGCGGAGACTTTTTTTGCATGATGCTTTAAATTAGATACTTCTAAATGCCTGTTGAATAAATAAACACAAGAAACCTCTTGGTACTTTTAAATGGCCAGGGCAGGGTAAAGGGAGGGGCAGGGTGTCCTGTAAGAGAGCAAAGACCTGAGAAAAGAGAATCACTGGCCCGGTGCTAATTTTCAGGATATATGCACCTGAGTTCCAAGAGCCCCTGGTCCCAAAGTATTGGCTTTTGAATCTTTTCTGGGGGAAGCAGTGAATCCAATAAGATGGATTAGATCTTCTTCTCACCACCCATTTTCTTTCTTTTGTTCTTTTCCCTTTTTGCTTTCTAATGCAATCAGCTGGACAGTGCTCCATGGGAGAATTGGATACCTGCAGAGTCCTTTCCGAGTCTCCCTGGAATACATCTCAAGTGCCAACGGGAGCCTCTCTGTGATAGATTCTTTGTCTCTGAAGAACTGCAGTGAAGGTATGTGTTATATGATTCCATTGCCTCAATGAATGTTTTGTTGATGGACAAGAATGCCAATGTGTATCAACTAAGTGTACTTACCAAGCAAAACTGCTTTTATCCACAATGGTTGAGAAACTGGGTATTTGGAGTTACCCTTCACAGAGAGTTTGTTACTTGTGAAAGAGGATCACTTTTCAAAGAGGCAGTATGATATGGTGGACAGTGTGATGAATGTAGAGGCAAGATCATGGCTGTTCCTCAGTACCTGTGTCACCTTGGACAAGTCACTTAACTGCTTTAGGCCTCCGTTTCCTCATCTGTAAAAGGGGGAGATGGAACTCTGAGGTCCCTTCTAGTTCTAAAGCTATGATCATGTGCTTTAGAATAAAGAAAAATCTATTTGACTTAAAAGCTATGGAACATAGTAGACAGCATGCTAGACTTATGGTCAAGAAGATCTAGGTTCCAATCTAGCCTCAGATATGTTCCAGGTGGATAATTTGTATAATTTAATCTCACTGAGACTTATTTTCTCACCTATTAAACAGGGATTTTTATAAAGCACTCACTTCACAGGACTATCAAGTAAGATCATGGTACAAAAAGCCCTTAAAGTGTTACATAAATATGAGTTGTTATTATTAAAACAACACCAAACATAATCCAATCTTCCTTTGAGGATCCAGAAGGCCCCTCAGAATCTTGTTGTGCTCCAGGATCGTTATGAATATCGTCATCCTTGTCTATTACTGTAAATGCAGATGTAGAATATCTAGGGTGTTTGACTTGGATTACACAGTGCCTGTGAAATGCCTCTAAGAGTTACTGTTTTGAATAAGTCATCGAAGAGTTTTTGAATAAACAAGCTATTTATCCTAGCTTCTTCACTGTCTGGAGTTCCTTTCTGAGAAACTTAAAGTAGGAAATGCCCACAGTTCTCCTCATCAAGAAATTTGGGGGCACATTCCCATGGCAGTCAGTGGTCTCTAAGCACTCAGTCAATAGGAAGCCAGGACAGGAAAGTCTTGACCAGGAACCAGCTTTTATTCAAGGTCTGTAGTAGGAAAGATAGAAAAAAGGAAGGAAGGAAGGAAGGAAGGAAGGGAGGGAGGGAGGGAGGGAGGGAGGGAGGGAGGGAGGGAGGAGGGGAAAAGAAGGAGAAAGAAAAGAGAGAAGGAAAGAAAGAAAGAGAAAGAGAAATATAAAGGCAGGGAGGGAGAAGGAAGAAAGGAAATAAGCACCTATTATATGCCAGACTCTGTGCAAAGTACTATACAATATTATCTCATTTGATCCTCACAACAACCCTAGGAGGTTGCCATTATTACAGTTGAGGAAATTGAAGCAAGCAGAAGTTAAATTACTTACCAAAGGTCACATAGCTAGGAAGTGTCTAAGGTGGGATTTGAACTTGGGTCTTCCTGACAGAAAGCCCAACCCTCTATCCACTGTGCCACTAACTTACCTAGGTTCCCAGAAATTCCCAATAATTTGAGCTTTCTGAATATGTGTATTCTAGATGAACAAAAATGTATTGCTTCATTCACTTGTTGATAGGTCTTGTTGGTCAGTTTTATTTACCTGGTGATGGCTCAAAGTGTACTACTAGTGCCATTAGTCATGGCTACCCTCCAAAGAAATTTAGTCTTGTTCTTGCCAGTAGTCTGTAAGTACTCTGTTCATTACCCTTCCTTGTAACAAATAAAAACATTTAAGTAAAAACATCCGACAATGCATGTGACATTCTGTACCCAAATCCTCCACCTTTGAACCAAGAATAGGGAAAAATTCCCTGCTATTTATTTACTCACAAATGGTACATGAGGCTCTCACCTCTGCCAGTGAACCCTGTAATGGAAGAGAGGCTGAAGAAATGATCTGGTGATGCCTGAGGGAGACTTGTAATGCAATGAAGCAGTCATAGGGGATGTCTCAAGGAGCAGGCATAATTCTTAGTATTAGCAGAAATCCATTTGAGCATCCTTGGCAGAGGGTAAAGTAGATGAGGGATTCCCTTTGCATTAGACTCATGATAGAAACTTGTACAAAAAGACTTTGCTCATCCTGTGATTATTCTTTGTCCCATGGATAGAAAGATCTCAGACTATCTGGTCAATATTTCTTCTCAACATCTCCCAGAAAATTGTTTCCATCACATCTATCCTATATCTTGGTACATGGTGCCTCATAGCAGTAGAGTCGATGGCCTGAGGATGTACTGTGAGCATATAATTGAGTGCTGGAGCCCCACCCAGATCCCTTTTTGCTATTTTACCCTTTTGAAATGAAAGGACCTGACTTCCAGTGAGACAACAGGATTTTGGGGAAAGTAGGTTGAACTTGTTGGCGAGATCTGGTTGGTGGATAGCATCACGGTGCTATGAGTAGAGTTAGATTAGGAACCAAAGGTCCTGGGCCCAAATCTTGGCTCTACCCCTACTGTGTGAACCTGGACAAGTCCCTTAAAACCTCTCAGGCCTTTGGTTTCCTCATCTATCAAAAGAAGAAGTTGGAGTAGACAACCTCAAGGTCATCTTGCTCTAAATCTATGGACACTTGAATCCTGGCTCTGACACTTACTTGTGTGACCACAGACAAGTCATTTATTGTCTCTGAGATTCATCTTCTCATCAATAAAACAGATATTGGGTTGGTCCCTTCTGGTTCTAAACCTTTGGGGCCTGTAACTTGACCACTTTTTTTCCTTTGCTGATTCAGAAGGCCTTTCAAAAATGCATGAATAATATTTCCTTCCAAGGAAAAAAAAAGGGAGCAGAAGCTCCACTTCTCTGCTTTTTAGACAGGTTAACTCAAGTAGCCCAGGCAATATTCCAAAAATTAATTCCTGTCTCTCTGTTGGGGTGATTCCACCCAGACCAAGGTCAAAAATCCTGCACAGGAAAGACTATCTCCTTACCTTCTTTACTGTTTCCTCCCCACCCTATGTATAACCATGGAAAAGCAAGGATAAGTGTTGGAAGGATGAGAGGAAGGGGGCTCTAGAGTCAGAAAACATGAATTCAAATCCTCCCTTTGTGACCTTGAAAAAGTCATTGAGTTTCCTCTTCAATATAAGGAGAAGTGCCTCTGGAAATACCTTCCATCTTTAAATCCCTGGTACCATGGTCCTATAACAGAATCAAGTCACATATCATTTAGCAAGCAAGAAGAGTCAATTTTGGTCCTAAAATTGATTATATTTACAAATAGGGGAATTACTTTTGGGTTGTCCCTAATATATTCTGGTTTTTTTTCTGGCAGATAGAAGCTTACCTCTTTTGAAGTTGAGAATTGAGGGAGGCAGAGAGTAAGTGAAGGGGACAGAGTCCTAGACTTGGAATCAGGAAGACCTAAGAACAAATCTCACCTCAGACGTTCACTGACTGGTTCAGGTTAAACTTGAGAGTGTTGTGAGCCATGCTCTGACGCATGCTTGACACCTCTGGACCCCTAAGGTCCCTTTCAGCTCTGAGGTTATAATCCTTACGTTCAAGTCATAGGACTGTGGTGAGAACCAAAGGAGATAGCATATGCAAACCATAGATACTATAGAAATATGAGCTATTGTTACTAAAATTAAGATAGAGCTAAGAAAAGGAGTTCCATTGGTAAATATATGTAAGCAGGATCAGTGGAAAGAAACTGGATGAGCTATTGAAGAACATGGGCCCCAAAGGTCATGAATTAAATGCAATACCAGCAGAGGTCTCTTAGACTATAGTCTGCTTGCATCCTTGTCATATCTTCATGGAGGAGCAGAAAATATGAAGAAAACACAGTTTCCTTTCTTAACATCTTGTTCTTCTGTACTATTTGTTTAATTTTTCCTTTCTTCTGGGGGGTGGGGCAGAGAGAGAGAGAGAGAGAGAGAGAGATTGTGCTTTTTGACTCATCAAGAAATGCGTCATCATGACTCTCCAGACATAGAGAGTGTCATAGAGTCATCAAAGAATCAAAGTAGAAGAGATAATAGAGTTAATCAAATCCAATCACTACTCAAAGCACGAATCCTATCTACAGTGTCCCTGAGAAGTTGTCATCCAGTATCCACTTGAAGACCTCCAACTGAATATATCTCTCATTTGGAAAATGTCTTCAAGGGGATTTCCATTCATTGTCATTTTCTTTGAATGTTTCTTTGATGTTGTATGGCTGTGAGCAATAGAACTGAAATTGAAGATCACCCAAAGGACAATGGGAACTCACTACTTACTTCTCCCCTGAAGAAATCCATTCCATTTTTGAACAACTCTAATTATTGGAATGTTTTCCATTATTTTTGAGCTTAATTCTACTTCTGCACAACTTCTATTCATCATTCTTAAGTTCTGTCCTCCAGGGCCATGAACAATAAACAATTCTTTATCCTCTTCTCTAAAATAATCCTTTAAATTGTTGACTATCATAGATAGCCCTTCTAAGTCTTTTCCAGGATTAATGAATAAGTGAATGAATGAATGAATGAAATTGCTTAGTATATTCCAAGTACTATGCTAAATATCCCCAATTGCATCAAACAAAATTTTTATGGTATTGTTAAGAATTCTACCTCTATTGACACACAATAATCCCATACCTCTCAACAGGATCCTCTTTCTGTGTGTAGCATAAAATGATGTATATAAAGCATTCTGTTGATCTTAAATATATTATATATATATATATATATATATGTTCAGTGATTATTATAGTGTTATTATTATTATTTGGTAGCGCTTTCCCCTTTGGTGACTTAGGCTTCAACTAGAAATCCATCTACATGACATCAGAGAAAGCCCTGTGCCCTGAAATTCGCTCTGACTCTCCCTTCTCCTTTGTCCCCTGGATCTAAACCACTACATAGACTGTCATCTCTTCTGCTGAAATTTTTCTTGACTTTATTTCATGTTTTCTATTCCTTCTATCAAGTGCCATCATTTTTATGCAGGCTCCTATACATGTAAACCTCAGTTGCCACAACAGCCTCTTAGTTGATCTCCCTGATAATGCTCTCTTCCTCACCTGATATGTCAGGAACCTTCTTATGTATTTGACATTGCTGTTGTTAAGTAACTTTCAGTCATGTCCAACCACCTATGACCCCTCTTGGCAGAGATACTGGAGTAGTTTGTCATTTCCTTCTGTAGCTTATTTTATAGGTGAGGAAACTGAGGCAAACAAGGTTAAGTGACTTGCCCACGGTCACAAAGTAAGTGTCTAAGGTCAGAGTTGAACTTCAGAAGTTGAATCTTCCTGACTTCAACCCCAACACCCTATCCGCTGTGCCTCCTAGTCACCCCAGACATTGTGTGACTACAAAAGAAGTGTACAGATGTCCTGGCTCACGATACATGTTGTTTCTCATATACATCATTCTATCTCTTCTCCATTACTCTACACAATCTGTCCCCATAACCTTGGAATTCTTTCCCTTCTCACCTTCACTGAAGCATTTTAGAAACTTTACTTACCTTCCACACTCAGGTCCAATGCCATCTCCTTCAAGAGGCCTTTTCTAATTTCACAACTATATTTATTTTGTACATATTCTGCACTTGCTCACTTGTGAACACAGGTCTGAGGATAATATACTCGGAGCTGGAGGGGGACCTTGGAGATCATCTTCTCCAACCCTGTCATTTCACAGAAGAAACAGAAAGGAAGTCACTTGCTGAAATTCACAAGGGTAGTAAGTGGCAAAGCCTGTATTTGAACTCAACTTTTTCCAGCAGACCATGTTGTTTCATATATTATATCATAGATACTATTATCTCCCTGAGTATAGGTTCTGATTCTCCTTTGCATTTCTATCCTCAAATACCTAAGGCAATGCCTGGCATATAGTAGGTATTTAGGGAATACTTATAAACTGGCTAATTGATCAATTGGCCAGCCTTTCTTTTTTTTTCAGTCTTCCATTTCTCTGACAAAAATTTTACCCCACTTCTCCCACACACCTAATCCTGCATTAGTAAAATAATACAGCCAGTTCACACCCAATAATACAGTCAGTTCATGTGCTTCTCTATTGCCCTTTGGGGTGGTCCTTAATTACAATTATTTGGAGACTGGACTATTCTATAATTATGTCCATACAACACCAAGGAAACATACAAGAAAATGACAATGAATTGAATTCACCCTGAAGCCATTTTCCAAATTGGCTGTACATTCCACTTGTACAATGCCTTATCACCAAAAGGTATCTTATGCCAGAGCCCTGAGGGAGTCTACAACATATGTATAGGCCTCCTTTCCATAGACAACCTGTCGTGGTCATAACCTAATATAGGGCAATCATCAAATCAAAGGACATGTGAGATCACCTCATCCATCCTATTCAAATTAAACTGAGGCCCAGAGAGGTTAAGGGACCTCCCTAAAGTTACATAGCTAGTTTGTAGCTGAGGTGAGATAGGAATTCATCTTAAGTGTTCTTTCATCATGCCATATCATTGTTGAGTTGTTTCAGTCATGTCCAACTCTTTGTGACTCAACTTAGGATTTTCTTGCAAAGATACTGGAGTCCCTTGCCATTTCCTTTCCCAGTTCATTTTACAGATGAGGAAACTGAGGCAAAGAGGATTAAGTGACTGTAATGTTAATGCACGTTAATGGTGAGTGGGGGAAAGAGTTAAAGATCTTTCCTGCTCATTAGTAGACCTCAATACCTTTTATCAATTTCTAATGAGCCACTGGTTCTCAAGTGTTGTGATGCCTCCGGTTTTAAAAAGTGTATATATGCTCTGAGATGAGGTTTTGTTTTGAGGCTTATTCATTAGAAGTGTTTATTTGGCCAGAGGAGACTCTGGGCAGACCCTAAGGAGGCCCCTCCCTCCTGCCCCGGCTCTGAAAACTCAGACGTTGGTGTTTCTCTCTCTGGTAACTATGTATGTATGGTCAGACAGTTGGATCTGTCTGTTGATCTGTGATGTATGGTCAGACATTTGGAAGCCCTATCTGTTGATCTTTCTGTTTTTATTTTCTGTTTGTATTTTCTCTGAAGTTCAGGGTACTAATTTTTTCCCCTGAACTAAGTGAATGATATATGTGCTTGATTAAAGTAGATTGTTGATCCCTCAAAAGTTGCTTTCCTTTCAGAAAAGCAGATCTAGGAACCTGTACAATAGGTCCTCCTGTATATGCCAGGGTCCTTGCTGATACAGTGATTTGCCCAGGGTCACACAGCTAGTAAATGTCTGAAGCCAGATTTGAACTTGTCTTCCTGACTCCCTCCAGACCTGGCACTCTATCCACTGTGTCATGTAGTTACCCACATATCTTACATACCAATTATTTTTTAGCCATTAGGAAAATATCTCAGTAATCCAAATATAGATAAGCTTACAGTCTGTCAATCAAGCATTTCTTAAACACCTACTATGTCTCAATCCCTGTGCTAGGATGCAGAAACAAGGAATGAAAAGATGATTGTCTTTGAGAGTCTTACTGGGGGATGGAGGCCAGAAAGAATCAAATAATCCTCTTGAGTAGGGTCACCATTGCTCTACCTGGGCTCTAGAATTCCATTCCTCCTCTCAAAGCAATTAAGTTAATGATTCCTTTTCTTTGCCTGGACCACAGAATAAGTTGAAAGTTGGTTTAGACAAGATAACAATAGAACTCTAAGAATGATTTGGAGTTAAAGGAAGTATGTTAAGTTCTTTCAATTATCTGTGAAAACTTGGTGTGTCAGTTCACCTCTCCAGACCTAGAGATTACAGTGGATAGAGTGCTGAGTCTGGAGTCTGGAAGACTTGAATTCAAATTCAGCTTCAGACAATTACTAGTTGAGTGATCCCGGGCAAATCACTTAGTCTGCCTTGGTTTCCTCATTCCTAAAATAGGAGTAATAATAGCATCTACTTCATAGAGTTAAGAGGATGAAATGAAATGAGATATTTGTAAAGTGCTTATCACAGTACCTGACACATGTTGTTTAGTCACAGTATATGACCTAGAACAACTTATTTCCCTTCAGTGCATCTCAGTTTGCTTATCTGTGAAGTCAAAGGGTTGGATTAAATAAGGCAGTTTTGCATAATGAATAGAGCTAGCCTTGAAGATAGGAAGACCTGGGTTCAAGTCTTGACTCTGAAACATACTGTCTTTGTAACCCTGGGTAAGTCATCTAACCTTCCAGCATGCCCCAGACAACTCTCTAAGATTTTGAGCTGAAGAAGATGACAATCTGGACTGATAGAAGGAGTTTTATCACCTGGGAATTTCTCATACTGATGGAAAGTACATTTTAGCCCAGTCCATATCCCTGACATCTCTTCCAGCTCAAAATCCTCTGATCTCATAAACTTTTGAAGAGCTGAATCTATCTTCTTCCTGATCTGGGATTGTTTGAGAATGGATTCAGTTGGTTTACTATAAAGAAGCATTTCCATGTTTTCGGAACATGAAATATGGAGAGTCTTCATAGAATCATGGAAAGAAAGAATTCCAGAACTGGACCTTGGTGACAGTCTTGCCACAAGTTAACTGTGATTGTGTGATCTAGGCAAGACACCTGTCTCTGTGAACCTTGGTTTCCCTGCCTGTAAAATAAGAATACTGGACTAGATAATTACTATGGTCTCTTTCCACACTACAATTTTGTGATTTAGAATTAATGATACTCTATACTTGTCTAGTGTTTGACAGTGATCAAAGAGCTTCCCTACCTTACTTCAGCCCACAATGGCCAAATGAGAGAGGATGGTAGGTGTTACAATCTCCATTTTAAAGATTTTGCATTCCACAAGTATCTAGTGACTACCTATTATGTGCAAACATCTTGGGAAATGTACAAAGGCAAATGGCAATCATTTCCATCTTCAGAGAGTCTGAAGTCTTAATAAATTATTTTTATTATTACATATTTCAAGTTCTCATACGGTGGACAGAGAATGGTTTGGAGACAGAGGCTCTGACCTTGGATCCTGGTCCTACTTCATACTGCCTATGAAAGCTCTGCATAACCACTCTAGGTTTCACTTTCTTCATCTGTGAAATGAGGGGATTAGCCTATACAACTTCAAGGTCCCTTTCCAACTCTAAACCTATAAGCCTTTGAGCCTACGGAAAGAAGCCAGTTTTGTACCTTACATGGCTTAGGAAATGGGTGAATGTCCATACATCAGCAAGTATTTATTTTGTACCTACTTCTTCCCAGGAACAGTACTAGGTGCTCAGAATATGAGAGGGGGGAAGGAGGGAGAGTGTGTGTGTGTGTGTCTGTGTGTGTGTGTGTCTGTGTGCGTGTGTGAATGAGTGACTATCATTCCCTGCCTTCAGAGGACTTACATGCTATTTGGGAAGACATATGCATATAGGGCAATATAAATAGAATATAAACTGGAGGAAGAAGGCCCTAGAAGCTGGGAGAATTAAGAAAGACCTCGTCTTGACCGGTACTTCAAAGGAAATTAGGGATTTTAAGAGACAGAGTTGAGGAGAAAGTACCTTTCAGGCAAAAACGGAGACTGAAGAGGGAATGTTGTAATTGAAAAAACAGCAAGGAGTCAGTGTAGCTGGGCCTATATATATATATACATATATATATATATATATATATATATATATATATATATATATATATATATATACCCAGCCTGGACTCCATACAGTCATTTCAATACCACTTGCATATGTTATATAGTTGTACATGTTGTTCCTCCAATGGAATAGAACCTCCTTGAAGGCAGAGACTGTTCATCTTTGTCTTGGTAACTAGGTGGTACAATGAGTAGAGCATTGGACCTGAATCAGGAATATCTGAGTTCAAATATAGCCTAAGACATTTACTAGTTGTATGATCTTGGACAAGTCACTTAAGCTCTGTTTGCCTCAGTTTCCTCAACCATAAAATGGGGACAATAATGGCACCTATCAACCAGTGTTGTGAGGATTAAATGAAATATCTGTAAAACATTTCGCACAAGCATTTATTAAACACTTGCTTCCTTCCTTTCTCTGCATCCCCAGCACCTGGCACAGCACAGGCACAAAGCAGACATTTAATAAACAATTATTAATTGATTGATTGATCTGTGATTATATTGTATCTTCTACTAGGAAGGATATCTCTGACCAATTTTGCTGAAATATTTTGAGGTCCTTAACCTAAAGCCGGGTATGTTAAGAGCAAAATAATTACATCTAAGCCTTTGAAAGACTCAGACCAAACAGCAGTCAGGCTAGTTTGAGTGTGTATTTTCCCAGCTCAGGCCCCTGTTCTTATAGAGTGTAGGCTGATATTTTATCCCAGACTTTTTCATTTGGAAAAAATGAAGGCATCTCGTAGTCTTGGCAGGCAGTTGTAAATGTGCATCTCTGTCCTCTCTCTATATCCACTCTACCAAAAACAGCAGTAAATAAACTGTGGAGGAGGGCCATCCTAGGCCAACAGAAGAGCCAAAAAAGAAATGAGAACAGCAGGAATGGAATCTAATCATTGGCCAGCTGTTTGGAAGCGATCAGTATCTGGAACAGGGGGCCAGAACCAAACTGTGCAAAATGAGGGATTAGCTTGCAGGCGCCTGGCACCCTGATGAAAAGCAAGGGCTTCTATGAACCAGAACCCAATCTTCAAAGCAACATCAAGACCTGTCATGCTTCATTTGTCCAGAGGCAGCTCCTTAGCCTGATTCTCAATTTATTCTTTTGTAGATCAGAGATAAAAGTGGGGATTGGACTTGGTGATGTCCAGAGGAATCTCTCTCTTATCACAGCTCATTCATCCATTCATCAATCCATCCATCCATCCATCCATCCATCCATCCATCCATTCATTCATTCAGTGAGCATCAATTAAGGAAACATTATGTGCCAAATACTTGTTAATGCAAGTATTGACCAGGATGTTACCTCCTTGAGTCTCATGACTTCTCTTCCACTTTGTACAAAAGATTCCCTCTGCCATGTTTTTGATGCTCCATCCTTGTAGAGTGGAGGGAGTCACTGTGATACAAGGGAAAGAGCATTGGTTATAGAGTTACATCCCATGTAGGCAGGCCACCTAATAACAACCACTAGCATTTATGGAATGTGCTAACATCTGCAAAGCACTTTATATATTTTATGATCTCATTTGATTTTCACAATAACACTATGAAGATGACTTTTTCTTGGAGATCTTGCACCATCTGTGTTCACTTTTCACCTGGTTCTCCCCCTAACTGACTCTTTGAATGCTTCTACGTCCATTCCAACAGCCTTTTCACCCTGAGGATGTCCCACTCCCCTGAAACCCTTCCTCTGATTGGTGAATTCCTGCCCAGGAACACATTTCATGTAGAGCCCAGATTATCCATTCCCACTACTCACCTGTTTCCACATGTGTACCCTCCCTTGATCCCTCCTTTAGAGCTCCCTTTTATTGATTGTCTTTCCTTCATTAGAATATGAACCCGTTCAAGGGCAAGGATTGCCTTTTGGAGGAGATTGTATCTATATTCTCAAAACTTATTATATAACATAGTATAAGTACGGGCTTAAATGCTCTATCTATCTATCATCTATTTTACAGATGAAAAAACTGAGAGTGAGAGAGGGAGGTAACTCACTAAGAGTCACACAACTGTTTGAGATGAGATTTTAATTCAGATCTTTCCAATTCCAATTCTAGGTCCAATGCTTTATCCACCGTGCCAACCAGTTATTTCACTTAGCCTCTGATTCATCAACTGTAAAATAAAAGGATTGGACTAGATAGCCTCTAATGCCTCTTCTAGCTCTGATCCCCAGTACTTCAGCTCTTTGTGGCTAATTTAAGTTTGAAATGTTCTCAATGCCTTGAACAATTCCAAAAAATGGACTTCCTTCTTTACAGAGACCATAGGGAAAAAAGCTGAGCCAGGAGTCAAAAGACTTAGATTTTTGTCCCAACTCCACAATCCAGGAGTTCTGCAATTCTAGAAAAGTCATTTAATCTCTCTCAGCTCCAATTGCTATCACCGTAAAATGAGGAGATTAGCATCTGCTTTGGCATCACAAAGATGTGTTATGAAGCTGAGCTAAGATCATGTTATCTTAGGTTGTATTGAGAAGAGCACAGGGCCAAGGACAAATCAAGGAAGTGGCAGTCCTTTGTCCAATTCCATTCGAAGTGCTTAGCTGTGGGCAGCACACATTAGGACAAATATAAGTCAGTTGAGAGTATTTAGAGGAGGCCAACCAGGGTAGCAAAGGACCTTCATTCCAAAGACACAGATTTGGCCTTGATGTGAATGAGAATTTCCTAACCATTCATGCTGTCCCAAAGTGGAATGTGTTGTCTTGAAAAGCGATGAATCCTTTCTCCTGGAGTCTTCCAATGGAGGCCATATGACTATTTGTCAGGTATACTGCAGAGGGGATTCTTCCTTCTGATGAGTTAGACTCTTCTAATTGTCTTGTAATTGTTTTTTTTTGCTTCAAGCCTCTCCCTAGTCTAATCCACGTTCCATTCAGCTACCAAAGGGATTTTTCTAAAGCATCAATTTAAGTGTTGTCATCCCACTATTCAGTAAACTCCAGTGGCTCCCTGTTATCTCTAGGATCAAATATGAAAGCCTCTTTTTGGCATTTATTTAAAGCTCTTCACAACCTGACCTCTTCCTTTTTTAAGAGACAGATAGATGACACAGAGCTTGGCCTAGACTCAGGAAGACTTGAGTTAAAATCTGGCCACAGATACTTACAAGCTGTGTGACCGCAATCAAATCACTTGACCTCTGACTGCTTCATTTTCTTCATCTGTGGAAGGAGAAAAATAAGAGCACCTCCCAGAGGTATTGGACAAAATGAGTTACTATTTGTAGAGCACTTTGCAAGCCTTCAGGCATTGTATCAATGCTAGCCCTTCTTCCAATCATCTTGCTCCATTTTCCTTGCCATGCTCTATCTACAGTTTAGCCATGATGATTCATCTTCCATCTCCATGGCTTAGAAGGCCACTATGCCTTACTTGCAGTGCTTTCTGTCTTCATTTCTGCCTCTTAGAATCTCTGACTTCCTTCAAGATTGAGCTCAAATGTCATCTTCTGCAGGAGACCTTCCCAGGCTCCCTAAACCCAACCTGGCTACCAGTACCTCCCTCTCACTCGTATGTATTTTGCACATTGCTTTTTCTGTATGCATTATCTCCACCATTAGAATGTAAGCTAGTTATTTTTGTTTGTTTTTCTCAGTATCCCTAGCACACTTAGCACAGTGTTTGGCACAGTAAGGACTTACTGCATGCCTATTGATTGATTCAATTCTCGATTTATTGAATAACCTCTGAGTTCCCTTTCACATCTAAAATTCTCCAATTCTGTGAATGTATGTAAGAGCACTTAGTTAATGCACAGCATTGTAAAAATATAAGTAGAGACACAGTCTTCTTGTCCTGACTTGTCCCTTTTCCTGCACAGCCTCAGGTATGAAGTGGGAAGAAAAAGGCTTTCATGGTTTTAAAGTCCTTTCTTCCTCTCCTCATAGTACTCTGAACTGAATGCCTCCTACAGAGCTCTGGGTCTCGGACTTGTTTGGAGATGCACTCAACCCATTAACAAAACATCCTTCTGTGTCGTTATTTTTACATTATTTATGCCTTGTATGGAAAAAGCTGTCCTTGCACTCCAAGAAATGTGTTTATATTGTAGGTCCCCAGAATGCCTAGAATTCTTACCCATTGTCCTGTCCCTGGAATATATGTACTCACAATCTGAGACCTCTTTGAAAGCTGCATTGAGATGGAGATTATTTGATTCATGGGGCAACAAGGTGAACTCAAACTTTCACATACTTTACTTCAGAAGCAGAAACAAAAATATCACCAACTTTATATTATGGAAACTATGAGGAATCCTGGCTACATCCTTAAGCCCCCAATGTGGGATTTCATCATTCTGTGGGTCAGTTTCCTAAGTTGTAGAATGTGAAAGACAGAGTAGGAAACCCTTGCAAAAGTTAGGTATTTGGAATTTACCTTGAACATAAAAGGTATGAGAGGCATAGTGCCCCATTTGTAGTGTTTCAAAATATGGGGGCACCGACAAAACTAACATAGGGAAACCTGAGTTTTACCCTCGAGTTCTGGCATTCAAGCCCCCTCTTCCTCTCTGTGATGAATTCCATTCCCATGCCTTGCCTGGTGGTCTTTTTTCAGACCACATAGCCACACAGTCTACAAAATGGCACACCCTCTCCAAAATGACAGTACCTATGGTTATCCTGTCCTCCGTTCTACAAAATAATTGTTACTCTTTAACATACTGCCATTCTCTCCTCCCAAAAAAATTTTTGCCCCAGATGAAAGAACTAAAGAATCTCAGGGAATAGCTCCAATAATGTATATTTTATAGGTAGATAATATGAACAATGGAAATTCACCTTCTTCACTGAGTCCCCCTTATAGGACTTACTGTTTATTGATCTACAGATATTTTGAACCAAGTCTATGATTTCATTGCTATAGGGAATTTCTGAAGAAGAAACTCCCTCTACCACTGCAGATTACCCCTTTCTCTCTAGCTTCCAGTCTTAGAGAATTGCCCAGGGCACTGAAAGGATGAATCACTTAGATACTTTCAGGCAACCAGCATGACTAGATGTGGACCCTGGTCTTCTTGAATCTGAAGCCTAGGTTATACCAGGCTTCTCAGGTCATTTTTTATGTTGCAGGCATATGCCAAATACTTATGTATTTCCATGGGCTTCCCATGTGCCATCTGCTTTCTACAACAAGGAAGCAGCCACAGGACAATGAAATGCTGCTTCCGTCTTCTAATGATAGAGCCAGGTTAAAATGACAATTCCTCCTTTTCTCTCAAGTTATTTAGATGCTTTTTGACATACATTTGTCTTTTAGAATATGTAATCATTGATAAAGCCAGTTATAATGTTTTGAGAGAAAGGAGTGTTTTGTGATAGCAGTGGCAGCTGGAGTAGGATAGGGGAGGTCCCTTGCTAAATATTTGGCCCTTGGAACTTGCTTGGAAATAAAGGCAGCCAGAAATGGTAATAAATGAATGGATGAACAAAGAGATAGGTAGATAGATAGAGTTTCAGGTGTTTTGAGGTCACTCTCACCCCCAAAGAAAATTACTTCCAAATTGCAACTCCATAAAAGGAATAATTGAAAAGATTAATCACACTGAAATAATTGGTCTTTTTACAAGTAATTTGGAGCAATATTCAGTCATTGACATCAATGTCTAGTAGTAAAACTCTAATGTATTTATTTTATTAATGGCACTAAATGGTGGTGTTGCTGATTATAAATATTTCATAACTTTTAATTCATTAAAATGAATCAGTAATTTCCTAAACTATTTATTAGCTTTAAATCATCCTTAGCATTCAATATGTAATTGCTACTTTGCCTTGAGAATTTTAAAAAATTATTAGGGGGGGAGAGAAGTAATGGAATAATTTTGGATGTGGAGAATTAAAGCCCACTTACAAATGAGTCAGCTTCTCCCTGCTGAGTTCATCATAAGCCAGGGCTTTTCTTGGAACTTGCTTGCATTTTTCAGGCCACAAAGGTACCATTAATAGATAACTTTATAACCAGCGGCACTAGGAGATAGGCACAAGTGAATGGAATCTACAGATAATGCAAAAAGTTCAGACCGGCCATGAGTTTTGATTTTCTCTTCCCCTTACTTGACCCCCCTGACCATCACCTCATTAACCTCCTCTCAGCAGATCAACTAACTGCAAAAATAGTACCAATCCTATATTTTATTTTCTGTCCATGTCTCTGTTTTCAGACAGAGTCTCTGGTAGAAAAAGGACTAGAATCCTAAAGTCATCTGACATCCTAGCCTTCTAGGCCAACCCCCTCATTTTACAGATTAGGAAACTGAGGCCCAGTGAAATGATATGACATAAGTGTTAGAGGCAACACTGGATTAATACATAGAAAGGCACCCAGTGAGATCACCTGGTCCACTTCCTACTGAAGAATGCCTAACCCTCTCCAAATCATCCCTGACAAGTAGTTGGTCTGCCAACCTCCACTTGAAGACTTTTAGTGACAGGGAATTCACTCCATATTTAAATAGTTCTAGTTGTCAGGAGATTTTTCTAGAGATCAGAATCACAAAACTTTGAAATTGGAAGTGACCTCAGAGCCGACCTATTCTACCCTTATATGATTGAGAATTCCCTGCATAATATCCTTGATGGGAGGTCATCCAGAAGACCTCCCCTGATGTCTCCTGGGGAAGCTCATTTATTTCACCTTGGTGCACTTCAATTATTAGGGAGTTTTTCCTTTACGGAGCCAAAAACCTGCCTCCCTTGATCTTCTACTCATTGCTCCTAGCTCTGCCCAAGCAGAACAAGGTTGATGCTTCATCCCCATGACTAATCTTCAAATGCGTGCAGACAGCTGTTGCATGCCTCCCAAGTTTTCTCTGAGGTAAAGCTTCTTGGGTCCTGCAGCTTTGCTTCATTTGGCACAGCCTCTGTTCTGTTCACCCTCCTCTGGATACTGTCCAATGTATTAGTGTCCATTCCTAAAAATGAAATCAACACAGTACTTCAGATTGGGTCTGACCAAGAAAGAATATAGGAAGATTAACATCTCCCTCTACCTTTACAAATGTAGCCTCAGATAATATTAGCTTGGAGGCAGTCTAACATTCATAGATAAGTCTTTTCTTTCTGTGGGCCTCAGTTTTCTCATCTATTAAATGAAATGTTGGCTTCTGAAGTCCCTTATGGCTCTAAAACTTGGATTCTGTGATTTTTGTATCATCTTTCCTCTTTTCTGTTATCGTTCAGTCTCATCTGACTTTTTGTGACCCTTTCAGGGATTTTTTTTGGCAAAGATATTGGAGTGATTTGCCATTTTCTTCTCCAGTCCATTTGTTTTTCCTCCAGCTCATTTTACAGTTGAGGAAACTGAGAAAAACGCAGTTAAATACCTTGCCCAGGGTCACACAGCTAGTAAGCGTCCGAGGCCAGATTGGAACTCAGGCACATGAATCTTCCTGATTCCAAGTCCAGTGCTCTATCCATTGTGCCATCAAGCTGGCCCTTAGAAGGCTGATTCTTTTTTTCAGCCAAAGTGGTAGACAAATGATGCCTAAAGTCATTCTGAGCATTCTATGACTCTATGAATAAGAGTTAAGCTGCTTTCTGTCCTGCTTAAAGTCTGGAGAAGCTATGTGGTCTTTGACAAATATCTGAGTGATTCTTGGAGTGAGTTGGAGAATGTTTTCTTCCCTCCATAGCTCCCTGATTTGTGGCAGGTCTATCACAGAATCAGTGAAGTTCTGAGTGGCAAAAGAATCCACCATCTTGTCCTACTTCTTATCTAAATTAAGAATCCTCTCCATAACATTTCCAACAAAGTGCTCATCCAGCCTTTGCTTGAATACTTTAATTTGCTGTTTCCTTTTTAGATGCAGCTAGATAGTGCAGTGGATAGACTTCTGGACCTTGAATCAGGAAGATCTGAGTTAAAATCTGACTTCAAACACTTACTCGCTGTGTGGTATTGGGGAAGTCATTTAACCACTGATTTAACCAGTTTGCCTCAGTTTCCTCATTCACAAAATGGGGAGAATAATAGCATCTACATCCCAGAGATGTTGTGAGGATTAATAATTGCTTAGCACAGTGCCTGGCACGTAGTGAGTCCTATGTAAGTGTTGGCTATTAATTCATCTTGTTGGCTATTATGTTGTCTTCTCCCACTGCTGCTCTTTGAAGGCAATGATTATCTTTCTGCTCGTAGCTGCATTCCTAGCACTTAGCACAATGCTGGGCACACAGTTGTTCTTTGTCCTTTGTTTTGAAGAGGGCCAGTGACCTCCAGGGGTGATGCGATGACTTGCTTGTGAATTGGATTTAAGTAAAGCAGAGTTGCACTAAGTCATCAGCTTCACTCTCTTCTACTAGTAAATGCTTAATAAATGCGTGTTGTCTGTTTGGCTTTCACTGATGGGGAGCTCACTAGCCCCTGAGACAATGCATTCCATCTTTCAGACACCTCTAATTACTAAGGTCCAACTCATTTTGAGCAGAAATTTCCTTTATCCTTCTGATTTCTGACTCTTGGTCCTAGTTTTCCCCAATGGAGTTATGCAGAACAAATCTAATCCTTTTCCACATGACATCCCTTCAAATAGTTTAAGACAGCCATCATGTTTTCCCCTAGTCTCCTCTTCTGCAGACTATACGTTCCCAGAAGATAATCAGAAAAAATACATTATGTATTTACTCAGAATAAGCAGGTTTTGAATTGATGGAGAAAGACTTTGGGGGAAGAAAGAGGTTCTTCTCATTGTCACTAACCTTTGACTATTCCCTCTACCATTTGGGGTCCTAGGTTCCCCACCCCTCTCTAGCAGCTAATTTGGGGAGAAACCAGCAACACGGACCAAAGGTCATTCCTCAAGGACATAAGGTATGACCATTGCCCTAAGGATGTCTCCCAGACCCCCAACTCAGTGAATGTCTAGGACAACGCAGAGAAGGGTGATGACAATGACTTCTTTGCATACAGGTGTTACAAATATACTTCTTTCTTATTTAAATAGTCATATTTGTCTGTAATCACTTTGATTTACACCTCAAAGAACTCCATGAGTTGTATTCCTTTTAAGGCAGAGGTGCTTAACCTGGGATCCAAGGACCACCCTTCAGGGCTCTGTGGATAAACTTCAAGGGGTTCATGAACTTGGATAGGAAAAAATCCAACTTAATTTTCACTAACCTCTTACTGAAATTTACTATTTCCTTCCATAATAAGTTTTTTTAAAGTATCATACTGAGAAGGAGTCAATAGGCTTTACAAGACTTTAAAAGATGCCCATAAGACAAAAAAGGGTACGAACTCTTACTTTAAGTCTGGCGCTGCTTGGCCCCATCCCCTATTTCCACACACCAGGGTATAGCTGTTAAATACCTGCCCTTCCTACATAAACCCCACTGGAAATGAGCTTGCAGAGAATTCTGCTAGTATCTCTGACCTATACACACTACTACTTTACCTGTTTCTCCTTTTTAGCCTTTAAAGTTTCTGTCCTTCCCTTTCTACTACTCTGTTGCGCTTTAGTGTCTTCCCTTTTGTGTTGGATGGCTTTGGATCTTCCCCTTAAAATCTGAGTCATGGATAGGCTCACAGGATACAGACCGAGATTCAGGTTTCCAGAGCATCCAATCTAGAGGGGTCAAACTCAAATAGAAATGAAGACCAGTAGAGAATATATAAAGATTCCCTTCAGGCCATGTATTGACTTAGAAAGCCACATATTAATATTATTTATATTTTATTATATTTATTTATTTGCTTAAATATTTCCCAATTACATTTTAATCTAGTTTGAACTACATCAAGGAGTGTCATGGGATGCATGCAGTCCATGTATTTAACACATTGGATCTAATCCAGTCCTCTCATTTTATGAAATATGAATAAACCAAGATATGATATGATAGATAGTGCTTTAACAAATCTGTCCCATGGGGCTGTATCCTAGGGTGTCAGTATTCAGGGGGCAGGCTGCTTCGCCCTGGCAATTTGGAGACCTATTATTTTGGTACTCTTTGATCATGTCAGCCTGAACCTTGCTGGCTCACCAAGGCCACCAGCTCTGATCGTATAGCCATGGTGCTCTTTTCCCTAAGGATTACTCATACCCATTCAGTCCTCAGTGCAACCAGGAGTCTTTGGGGAGGAGTTTCCCCCTTTCTTAATGCAACAGCTCTATTGCTTCTACTCCTCTCCCTCTTCCCTTTCCCAACAGTCTCCTGTGTTAACACTAGCTATGACCTTGGCAAAGGAATTTCTAGTTTGGGCTCTGCCTGGGATCCTGCTTAGCATGATAATTCATTCTTTGAAGGGCCATCATTTGTGATCAGGACCTTGGATAGGTCACTTCATCTCTGAGGCTTCAAAAGAGAATAAACTTAAAGGAGGTCTCAAGCTTTTCATCAGTAGCAGCACAGCAATGAACAGTATTTATTCAGTGGTTGCTCCATGGAAGTCGCCTTGGTGAGCCTAGCAGGGAATTAGAACAAGATATATCAAAGTAGTCTTTGCCCTCCAGCATCTTAGGAAGCTGAAAAGAGAGTGTTTCAAAGCTTAATACAACAGAGTTAGTGCAGCACAGAAGAAAAAGCATGAGAGATAATAATAATACCAGCATTTATATGGCACTTTTTAGGTCTGAAAAACATGTTACCTTTTTCATTGTATCCTTACAACAACTCTGGTAGGTAGCTATTACTCTCTCCATTTTACAGATGAGGAAACAGAGGCAGGCAATGATTAAGTGACTTGCCCAGGGTCATACAGTAAGGAAGTATCTGATAACAGGGTTCAAATCCAGGTCTTTCTGACTCCAAGTTCTCTGTCCATTGCACCACCTAATTATCTCCATAGATTATGGAGTCAAAAGATCTGAACACTACATCTGGTTCTACTATTGACTAAATAAGTGTGGCTTTCTGATACTTAAAATTCCCAAACCTCACTATTCTCCTTCCTATAAAATTGAGAGGGGGAAAAGGTAGAGACCTAATGGAATAGATGTTAGATGCTGCATAGTATAGCAGGAAAAAAAAAAACTAGATTTAGAGTCAGAGGATCTGGGTTCAAATTCTGCCTCTCTTATTTACTACTTAGATGACCTTAGACTAGTCACTAAATTTCTCTGATCTTATTTCCCTATCTAGAAAATGAAGGAGTTAGAATAGATAGCTTCTGGGACCTTTTATATCCTTGTGTGTGGTTTGTCCTCCGTTCTCAAAGAGAATCACAATCTCTAAGGTCCCTTCCAGGAATGGAACTTTTAGACCTTCTCTAGCATTTCCCATGTAGAAAGTGCTTACCAAATATTTGCTAATTAACTTTCATTAGTCATTCATGCTACTAAAATTATGGAAGTCTCATCTTTATTTGAGTTTTGAATAATGATCTGCAGAATCCAGGGCCATATTTGTTGGGCAAAATGTGGTTTTTCCATTGGTGGTATTAAAAGTCTTTGGAGATTGGGAAAGGAACTAGGGAGGAAAGTGGATAGTAGTAATTGATGGGATCTGCAAAGATATAACTCCCACCACCACGCCCTCCATTCCTTTCCATTCAAATTAGTAGTATGGCCCATAGCCTATGCCTCATAGAGAGCCAATGGCAGCAGAGTATGGTAATTTGTAATTAGCGTAAAGTTCAGCTGTTCAGGCTTGGAAATTCATATGGATGCAATAATTTAATTTTCTTAAAAGGCCCAGTGAGGTTAAAAGTCAGAATCTTGTTTGGCTTTTAAAAGCTGATCCTTTTAATAGGTTTGGAATTCAAATATAATTAAAATGCTGGCTACAAAGTTGCTGCGGTTGATACTAGGCATGGCAGGAAAGAATAAGATTCCCTAAAATGAAGGGTAGCCAACTACCAGCCCTAGAATGGATGGAGAAGAGCTGAAGCTTCCCACCGCTGTCCTTGGCTCCTCTACCAATTGTCAACCCAAGTCTGCTCCCAAGCAGGAAGGGACTGGCCCTCCTCTAGGTGCAACCTTCATGGTGCCAGTGTCTGGAGATTGAGGGTTGAGATAGCCTCTGCTGGTAATAATAGCACTACTATTACTGAGAGAGAGAGTCTGCCTAGACACACTGAAGTCAGGAAAGCCAAGGAGAATGGACATTCTGCTCTCAAGAGTTTGTGGACAGGAAGAATGTGTGAAGAATTATGAGTTTATGTTGTATAGAGCTAGCAGTATGACGATAAAGTTTTCTCATTCATTCAGGGAATAATTATGAAGTATTGTCTATGTGCTAAGAATTGGGGCAGGTACATAGGTTATCTGAAGAAACTGAGGCCTAGAGAGGTAAACGTGTGTGTGTCACACTCAGAATGTAGCTTTGCATTGCCCTTTGTGTCATCTATAATTTTTCTACTACAGATGTAGGGATGATTTACAACCATGTAGCATCCCTGGGTTCTAGATGGAACAATCTACCCATTAACCTCAATTAGAAATATTTCAGTATGCATAGTCCTTCCAGCTGTCATTCCCAGAGCCTCTTACCAAGAAGTGTCCTACCCACACACAGGATTGCATGATACGGATTGAGCAGCTAGGTGGCTCAGTGTAGAGTTATGGTCCTGGAATCTAGAAGAACTTAGTTCAAATTTGCCCTCAGATCCAGTAGCTGTGTGACCCTAGGCAAGTCACTTAACCCTGTTTGCCTCAATTTCCTCATCTGTAAAATGAACTAGAGAAAGTAATAGCAAATCACTCCAGTATCTTTGCCAAGAAAACCCCAAATGGGGTCATGAGGAGTCAGATACAACTGAAAAAGACTGAACAAAATGGATTGACTAATTCTTTGCTATTCTGTTGTACAGAGCTATAAAAAGTAACCAAATGGAATTAATATTGCAGTGGTGTGGAGTTTTGTTTTTTTTTTACTAATTCTTTGCTCTTTTTAGACTGACAAAAGAATTGTGCAATTTAAAATTGTTAAAGTAAAAAAGAAGCACTCTGCAATTTTCCAGATGAAATGTACATATATGCCAATAAGTATGATGCAGGAAAGAACAGGAAAGGAGCAAAAGACTCTCAGACCAAGAGCTCTAAGAAAATTGGAAGAGGCAAAGAACACTTAAAAATAAAACACAGGAGTGGGGAAGCAAGAGGAAAGAAGTCTGAATGCATAAAAGGAAGCAGGAAGGGTCAGCTCCTGGAGTTCTAGTAAGGAAAGAAGGCAGGTGATCAAGAGCACCCTGAGGCTGAGATTTTCTCCTTTGGAGAAGTCCTGTGTGTGGAAAATGAAAGGATCCTTAGTTGTTGGCTATGCCTATATGCTTTGATGGACCTATGAAATCATCCATTGGCACCAATCACAATCCTTCTTGATCATTCATGCCCATACTCTGCTATAAATCCCCCGTAAGAGGCCATTAGATGGCATGCTAAATACAGCGAAGGTCTTGGAGTCAGAGAGATCTGAGTTCAAATCCTGTATCAGAAACTTGCTTTTCATCCCTTGGCAAGTTATTTAACGTGCCTTGACTCAAGTTTCTCACCTGTAAAATGAAATAATAATAGCACTTAAGTTATTTTGAGGCTCAATTGAGACAATACACGTGTAACACTCTCAATGGGTTTCTTGCACTCACATATGTAGATTGAGTCCCCAGAGGTACAAGGGACATACCTACTACTTTGAGATTTGAGTGGGTTACCCATACCTAATGCTACAACTCATGAATCGCTACTGGTGCGCTTCCAATTGATGATCATCGAGTAAACATGATCAACTCTTGTTATTGTTAGCCATTTTCAGTCATGTCTGACTCTTGGTGAACCCATTTGTGATTTTCTTGGCAAAGATTAGTTTTTAATAAAGGCATTCATTAAGCTGTCATAGTAAAACAGCAACATTCATACCATAACATGGAACATGCTTTGCCACAAATACTTTCATAAAAAGAGTAGGCTCAGATTTAGAGTACAGTGATAGTGAGACACATGATGTGTGATACAGATATGGCAAAGGCAGCAAAGACTCATGGTGCTCCAGGAAACTGGATATTTTTGCTCCCTCTTCCTCATGCAACCCCCACCTTAGTACAACATTGCTTCTGGGTGAGTTCCCCATCTGGGTATCCAGGGCCAGCTCTTATCTGCTTCCATCAAAGGAGTAAGGAGAAGTAAGAGTAGGGAGCCTTTATTAAGTACCTTCTAACTACTTTGAATGTTGTGGATAAGTTCAATTACCTTGTTAGTGTACTTTCCAGGGATGTATATATTGACAATGAGGTTGATGTACACATTGCCAGAGCCAGCTCAGTGTTTGGGAAGCTCCATTGAAAGATTTAAGAGAGAGGAGGAATTAGACTGACTACCAAACTGAAGGTCTACAGAGTCGTTGTGCTGACCTCATTATTATATGCTGGTGAAACATGAGCAGTCTACCAGTACCATGCCAGGAAACTGAATCACTTCCATTTGAACTATCTTAGGAAGATTCTAAGGATCACCTGGCAGGATAAGGTACCAGACCCTGAAGTCCTTGATCAAATTGAACTGCCAAGTACTCAAACTGTGCTTCAGAGAGCCCAACTCTGATGAGCTGGCCATGTTGTTCAAATGCAAAATGTACTCTTGCCAAAAAGACTATTTTATGGAGAACCCACATGGGGGCTGGCAATCACATGGTGGTTGGAAGAAGTGATACAAGGACACTTCTCTCTCAAGAACTTTGGCTTTGACTGTGCAACATGGGAGACACTGGCACAGGACCACTCAGCATGGCATGCCCACATCAGAAAAGGTGCTGTGCTCTTTGAGCAAAGCAGAGTTGAGACAGCACAAAGTAAATTCAGGATGTGCAAATTTGGGTTATCCACCCCAAATATTCACACAGACTATCTGTGCCCAAACTGTGGTAGAGCATTCTGAGCTCATATTGGTTTGATCAGCCAGAGTTGGACACACTGAAATTTCACTTCATCGTGGTGACGTCATTTTGGTCCTCTTTGAAGACGGACAACAACCAACCGTTACCACTAAGTTACCAGGCACTGTGCTTTACAAGTGGGATTACATTTGGTTTACAGCAGACCTTTCAGGTAGATACCATTTTCATCCTCATTTTACAGTTGAGGAAACTGAAAAAGGTTGAGTGATTTGTGAGAATCACATAGTTATTATGTGTCTGAGGCTGGATTTGAACTCAGGCCTTTCTGCCTCCAGATCCAGAGTTCTATTCACTCTGCCTGCATACAGGAGCCTTGTTCCTTGAAGTCACTTTCTCCCACAAATGATTCCCTGTCTTGAATCTCTAGGCATCTGGAGTTTGTCTGTATTTCCTTTAATTGTGCTCTGAAATCTCATGGTTGTTATTTAGTGGGTGTCATGTCTGATTCTTTGTGACTCCACTTGGGGTTTGGGGGTTTGGGGTTTTTTGGATTTTTTGCAAAAATGCCATTGGTTTGCCATTTCCTTCTCTAGTTCATTTTATAGAAGAGGAAACTGAGACCAGTAGGGTTAAGTGATTTGCCCAGAATTAAATAGCTAATAAATATCTGAGTCTGGATTTGAACTCACCTTCTCCTGACTCCAGTACCAGCCCTCTATATCCTGCACCACCTAGCTACCCATGAAGTCTCTAGAACCAATTAATTCCCATTCTGCTAGATAAGATATCTTCCTTTGAGAAAGCTACTGCTAGATACCATGGCCTATGAGGGGAGAAGGATACAAGAACTGCAGGTTTTTCTTCCACAAAATACCACAGGCCTACCCTTCCTTGAACTGAATCTCTGTCCCTAGGGTTTAGCTATTTAAAACCCTGCAAAGTGGCTGTCTAATTATTGCTTCTCCAATGAGGTCGCTCCCTTTAATTATGGAAGACTAAGGTATTCGTTCACACATCATAAAGGGATCCGGGTCTAGAGGTATCTTTATAGTTAATTACCTTGTGGTTATATTCTGAGCCTTCTGCAATGGGGAGATGGGGTATTCTCCAAAGATTATTCTTGTACAAAGGTTCTTTTTAAAACCTTAAAGCTCTATATAAATGATAGCTGTCATTATTATTATTTTAATGCTCTATAAAGCACAACTGAGGTGTTCCTCTAAATCTTTTAATATTTTGAAATATCATTATAATAAGCAAAGGCTAGCCATCTGTTATCTCTTAGTTTCACTATATAATCCCACTCCTTTCCCATTCAGAGGGGTTCCTTAATGATGTCATTTACACCACTTTTTGTGTGCAGGTTAATGTGGGTTGTAGATTTTATAGCTGACTCACCACCAGGTATCTTTATGGCCCTTAGAGTCTGCTACCATTTTGATTCTTGGGAGATTATTGTCTTCAGTCACTCACTGCCATATAGCAGCCCTGGGACAAAGTGTTGGTCTGGAGAAGAAAAACATTTGTGTCAGTAAGAAGCTTAGGTTAGGATCTTTGAAACCACTCCTCATTTTTCCAAAGGGTTTCCTCCCTCCTGTTCTCCTCCCATTCAATTCTGAACCCTATTTATTGGTGTTGGACTGGAAGTCACTATGACCAAAGCTTGAATTCTGCCTCAGATATTTACTAACTGTGCAACCCTAAGGACATCATTCAGCATCTCAGTTTTAGGGTTATCATCTCTAAAATGGGAGTAATGATGGCACATACCTCACAGGGGGTTTTGTGGGGATCAAATGTGATAATATATGTACAGTGTTAGGCAAACCTTCAGGCACTGCATAAAAGTTGTCTATTTTCCTCAGTCTCTCTCTCCCCCTGTCTCTCTGTCTCTGTCTCTCTGTTGCTCCTGCTCTCTCTCTCTCTCACTGTCTCTCACTCTCTCTCTGTAAGGGGGCAGACTATCTCACCCACTACGCCAAATGCAAGGAGGCAGATCTGTTCTTCCTAAATTATGTCAATTGTTGGGTGGCTTACTCTCCCAGAGAATAATGAGATAGAGAGGGAAAGAAAGAAAGAGAGGGACCCTTTAATACCAGCTTGGTTATTAATAGGTTTTATTAGGGTTAATTAGGTTAAGTGGGGAAGTATGCTAACAAGAGACCAGTCATCCTGGGCAGCAGCAGGACGAAGTAACATCTTGGATCTCTGCACTAACTCCAGGTCAGGTCAAGTGTTATATAAAAACTGAACAAAGGAGGTCTAATGCCAGGGATGGCTCAGGGTCACATGTCCACATAGGAGAGTTGGAGCTTCTTTTGCTGTTTACATTCTCTGTGAGAGTCACAGGTCATGTTCCCATTCTGGCCTATCCCATCCACTCCACCCCGCATGACCTGCTCATACAATCTTTCTAATAATCTCTTCTGCCAAGTTCCATAAGCAATGCATGAGTGGTTTTCTTAACATGGAGGAAGCAGAGGAGCCTTCCAGTGAGTTATAGTCCACAATAGCAAGACAAGCACAAGTAGAGAAACAACAAAACCAACAAGAAAATTGTGATACATTTGTTATACATTTCTTCCATCCCACTCTTAGGGAAGTGAAGGAAGAATCAAAGGCATCTGATGATTAGTGGAAATAGGGAATTTCTGAACTTAGTAGAGGCCAACTGAATTTCTGAACTAAGTTCAAAGACAAAGAAGCGTGGCTTGGGCAGTTTTACAATATATTGTGGGTGATGCAGAATAGAATCAATTACAAAATGGGATCTGAATAATTTGATTTTCTCAATTTCCTCTTTTGTTCAATGAGATACCTGTAACAATTTTCCCAACTAGTCAACATAAGAATAACAAGATCTACCAATCGTGGTACAAGTCTAGCAAGAGTGGCTAAAACCACATGCGAATCTTAGAGGAGAAGAAAAAGAAAATTGAGAGAACTCAGTATATAGATACAGTGGAGTGACCATCAACCTACTCTCAATGTCCATTTAATCAATAAGTTTCATCTTGGATCTCAGATGTTCCATGTGGCCATCTGGTCTCTGGAAAACTCTTTTCTTGGACATTCTGGGATAGGTCTCCTCTTTAGTAGATTTCCTTGTCTGGTACCAACTTGCTTGTAGAGACTCCTCAGATGTTCCTGATAAAATCTTTTATAAAACATATTTCAATCCTAATTGGTGCAGCCTCTCAAATTTTATTTCTCCAATAGCTACACACACACACACACACACACATATGTATATGTATATGTGTATATATATACAAAATGGAGGTAACAACACTCTGTAGGTAGAGGCTTTCTACTCCTAGGTTCAGTGGTTACACAAATAGATTTTCTTGCAAGACTCTGACTTTACTCCAATTGTAACAAAAGACTTGAGATGGGATATGTAGATATGCTTAAGTAATTAATTCTCAATTGTATACAGAAAACAGCATATAGATCAATGTAGCTGATTGTAATAGAACATGTTCAGTTGTTAACCATATTCAAATGGAATAGATATTACACAAGCATTACTCTCACTAAGATGATTGATGCTATTGAAATTATGTTCCTTAAAATAAAACAGAAGTGGTTTCTTACTTTAACTGACAAATTAATAGATTTTTATTCTTGTTTCACAAGCATTTTTTTATTTTTGTCTAATTATTACCATAGCATATTGAAAAAATGAGCCATTTCATGGACTTAATCTCACACACAACTATGTAAGTATTAGTAACAGATGAGAAGCCAAAGTACTAATTCACTTGGTTTTTTGGGATATGGAATGTCTAAATGTTCAGATCAACATATTAAGATTCAAAATATTAAGATGTTACCCACTTGCATTGTGCTCATACTTTCTACTGACCACTTGTTCTGATTATAGAAATTTGCTCTAGTAGGAAAAAGCAGGAACATGATTATTACAGCCATTCCTCAATTGATGGCATCCCCTCAGTTTCCAATTCTTTGTCACCACAAAAAGAGATGCTGTAATATTTTTATACATGTTGGTCCTTTTCCCCTTTTATGATATCTTTGGGATACAGACCAAAGAGCGATATTGCTAGTTCAAAGGATATGGATGGTTTTATAACCTTTTTGGAATAGTTCCAGATTGCTCTCTGGAATGGTTGGATCAATTCATAGCTCCACCAACAATGTATTAGTGTCTCAGTTTTCCCACATCCTCTCCAATATTTTTCATTTTCCTTTTCTGTCACATTAACCAATCTAATAGGTATGAGTGGTACCTCAGAGTTGTTTTAATCTGCATTTCTCTAATCAATAGTGATTTAGAACATTTTTTCATATGACTATTGGTAGCTTTGGTTTCATCTGAAAACTACCTGTTTATATCCTTTGACCATTTATCAGTTGAAGAATGACTTGTATTGTTATAAATTTGATTCAATTCTTTACATATGTGAGAAATGATGACCCCATTACTCTTGAGGGCACCACCATCCTCCCAGTCACTCAGGCTCAAAACCTAGATTTCATCTTCAATTCCTCAATTTCTCCCTACACCCACTCCCTATATCCAATCAATGGTCAAGCTTTGTCCTTTTCGAGCTTCATTTTCTTTCCTGTATATGCTCCCTTCTCTCCTCTGACACTGCCACCTCCCAGGTGCTTTTTATTACTTCCAGAATCAAATATAAAATCCTATGCTTGATTTTTAAAGTCCTTCATAACCTAACTCATTGCTACCTTTCCAGTCCTCTTACTCTTTACTCCCCCCGCCCCTACCTCAGTTCTCCATATATCTAGTGACAAAAAATTACTAACTGGGAATGATGTCACTGGTTCTCCCCATGCCTAGAACTCTTCTCTCCTTCCTCATCTCCAGCTCTAGCATCCCTGGTTTCCTTCAAGTCTCAGCTAAAATCTCATCTTCTTCAATAAATCCTTCCCAGTCATTCTTAATCTTGGTGCCTTCCCTCTGAGATTATATGTGTCTTGCTTATACAGTCATGGTTTGCATGTCCCCTTCCATTAGACTGTGAACTCCTTGAGAGCAAGGACTATTTGTATTTTACCTTTCTTTGTATCCCTAAGCTTAGCACAGTGCGTAAGTAGGTACTTAATAAATGCTAGTTGACTGAACTGACCCTAGAAAAGTCATCTAACTTCTCATCCCTAGGCAATACTCTAAGATTCGAGTCTCAGAGTAAGTACCAATCTGTAGCAATGGGTAGCTAGGTGGAGCAGTAGATAGGACACTGGGCCTGAAGTCAGGAAGACTCATCTTCCTGAGTTCAAATCTGGCCTCAGACACTTTACCAGCTGTGTGACCCTGGGCAATCATTTAACCCTGTTTGCCTCAGTTTCTTCATCTCTAAAATGAACTGGAGAAGGAAATGGCAAACCACTCTATTATCTTTTCCAAGAAAACCTCAAATAGGTCATGGAGTCGGATATAACTAAAACAACTGAGCAACAAACAACTCATCTGCATTGTTGAAAAGAGTTTACCTACTGGGAGCTCACTATCCCAATGAAGTCACAGGTTCAATTAAAAAAATGAGAAGATACTGTAAGGTAGTGAGTGGAAAGAATGCCAGCCTCAAAATTATGGGTTCAGTTCCAGCTTCTGACACATGCTGACTGCATTGGTCTGGGGAAGTTTCTCATCACCTCTCTGAACCCCCCCCCCCCCCAGAAACTCACCAAGAGTATAAATTGCAGAGTAATTGCTTATCTGATTTGGCATATAAGAAGTTTCCTGACTGGGAGTCTCCTCTGCCAATCAAGCACAGGTTTGGGCCCCTCCTCCTAAATTGTAAATTCATAATATGCTCAATTCTGCTGCTGTGAGTCCCTCCTTTTCCCCTTTATTTTCCTTTCTCTATATGTCCCTTTCCCCCATTACTCATTCCTTTCAGCCTATACACAATACTAAATCATCTCGTCCATTCCTATTAAAATCAGTCAGTTAGTTAATAAAGTGAAAAAGTCAATCAAACCAGTAGTTTAGTGTTGTATAAACTGCTGATTGATTTTTTTCTTTATAGCTGATTATTTTGACATTGTGTAAACAAAGTCTCTGCAATTCCTCAAATCTGTCTAGTTTTTTAGTGGCTATTCAATTTAATTCAAAATCACATTTATTAAAGTCCTGTCCCATGCAAAGTCCTGTGTTCAATGCCAGAGGCGATACCAAGATAAATAGGGCAGGGTCCCACCTTTGTGGACCATTTAATTTGTTGGAAATAGGGGGAATAAGGTTTGTACACACACACACACACACACACACACACACACACACACACACACACACACACACACATCTGTAGTACAAAATAGGCCAAAATCAAATACCCAAGTATGAGAGAAAGTGCTTTGTGATGTGCAAGGTCATTTCTGACTATGGGTCAGGGATTTTCTCACTGGTTTCTCCAGGATGTATGTGGGACTTCCCTCACCATACTCCCTCACTCCAGCCCTCACAGGCACCGCCCCCGCCCCCACCACCCCCAGCTTCTCCCTCTCATTGGATGTCTTCTCCCAGAACTTCCTTCTGAAGAGGACACTCAAACCAGCAGTGTCTGGCTGTGTGTCAAGCTTTCGAGTGTCCCTCACTGCTCCCTTCCACTCTTCCTTTTTCAGCTTCCCTTTATTAGTTTGTGTTATAATTCCCTGTTAGAATATAAGCTCCTTTGAAGTGAAGGACTTTCTTTCTGCTTGCATTTATATTCTCATCACTTAGCACAGTGCCTGGCACCATCAATGCTTGCTGACTGAGAAGAAATCAAGGAAAACTGCATGGAGGAGATGGCATTTGAGTTGGATCTTATAAGATAGATTGAATTTCAGCCAGTGGGAGAGCATATCCTAAGAATAAGGGACGCCATAAGCCAAGGCAGAGGAGCAGAAAAGCATGACTATAATGGGGGGTAGAAGGTGGTGAGTCCTAAAATTTGGCAGGAGCAGGATGATGAAATAGTGCCGTGAAGACCAAGAGGGTGCAAAAAGGAGAGGGTTAAGTGTTCAAAGAGGGTTGAGGAAGGCTTGAATGCCAGGCTAAGTGACTTAGACTTTTCTAGCCAAATATGGAAAGGCATCAAAAGATTCTGAGCAGAGGAATGATAGGATTCTGCACGTTGGTAAAGATTGATCCTGCTTTCATGTCACGGATGGCTAAGAGGAAAGAGAGGCTGAAGGCAGGGAGACTGGTAAGGATGCTTCTGCACATGGAATGATGCCACAAGAATCAACATGGATAAGAGGGTCTTATCTTTATACCCATAAGAGATCTTAGAGATCATCTAGAATGACCCTCTTGATATACAAATGAGGAAACTGAGGCCTGAAGAAATTGAGGGATGTGGCCAAGGTTACATGCTATACAAAATTTGAACCTAGATTTTGATCTAATTCTAAATTTAGTCCTTTTCCCACCACCCTCCCCCACATTATTGCCAAACTCAACCTCAATTCAACCAACTCTTGTTGGACAGCCACATGGCACCCTGAATGGATCCCAGCTGAGATATGTACTATCTGTGTGACCCTGGAAAAGTCACTTAACCTTTCTGCCTTAGTTTCCTCATCTGTAAAGTGAGGATAATGATGACATCTACCTCGCAGGACTGTTGTAAGAATAAAATGAGGTGACATTTGTAAAGTACCTTGCAAACCTTGAAAGTACCATATCAGTGTTAATTATTATTATTATGTACATGTTATATTACATACATAATTATACATACATATTATATACATTATATACATATATAAAAGGGATGCCATAGCTGGTATTAACCTCAGTCTCCTTCCCTTCCAAACCATAACCGTTCCTGAGAAATAGATTCAACAGGACTTGGCAGCTGATTGCCTGGGAAATTAGGCCTGTCTCTTGTTTCCTTGAGTATATTTTTCTGTCTGTGTCTACTCTCAGTTTTCTCTTTGTCCTGATCTGTGAAGTGTGAAGACCTTCTGCCAGGCTGGTCTGGGAATTCAGGGAACAGAATACAGTGGCACTCACATCTAAGCTATCTCACAGGCTTAATGATAACCTATAAACAGCCAGTGAATCACTTACACACACACAAAAAGAAGGACATAAGGAGACATGTGCTGCTGTCTCATTGATACCCTTGAGTCCCAGTCCTGGTTGGCTTTGGAAAATGAAGCTGTGCATGTAGCTGCAACCCAGACAATCAGCTCTTCTGAAACTGCAGCCTGATCCAGAGAGGTCTGACGCAGCTAAGGGCTATATGGTTTAATACTACAGAAGACAAAGGAAGCATTTTACAAATGCAACAATTCAGGGTTAGCAGACCCTCAAGAATACTTGAAAAGCCAAATCATAAGATCAAATTAAAATGTGTGTATGGACAGATAGAATTCCTTTGATGTCAGAAGTGATTTATAAATCAATCAGACATTCTGGCTGTTTTTGTCAACGTGACAATACCCCTGTCTCTGACAAAAGAATCTTTATCATTCCACTCCTTTATGGAAGGTGCAGCCACTGAGAACTTTCTAGGTATGTTGCATCATGTTTTATGTAATTCAACCAGTCCTAGAAATAAGCAAAATAATACAAATAAAAAAACAACATTTAATAAAAGTTTTTTTTAAAAAAGCAAGAGCTCTCCTAGGGTATTGATATATCCACGGTCTTCAATAAATCCTAGTAGAGTGAGGATGTGCCCAGAATTCTCACCAGGAGTATGGGTCCAAAGCTTTCAGCCAATTCAACCTTCAGTTTTCTCATTTTTTACCACCTGCTCCCAGCAAGAGGCCTTGATCCACATTGTCTTTGGACAAGATATGATGTTAGGATCACAGATTTAGAGCTAAAAGGGTCCTTAGAAGCCATTAAATCCACATCTTCTCATTTTACAGATAAGGATACTGAGGCTGAGAGCAGTTAAAGGACTTGATCACACAGCTAGTAAATGTCTGAGACAGTATTTGAACCACCCAGCTCTTCCTTACTTCAGGTGCCATGTCATATCACTAGACCATTTTGCTTCTCACATACCATGCTGCCTCATTAATCCAGGGAAATGAGATGTATATAGTAGGTTTTCTTGTCAGAGCAGGGCCAATAGACATTAGTTATTGAGGTTTTTTTCACGCTCTGCATTGCCAACACAATTGGAAATCTACCCCATTCTACCACCAACTATATGTATGTCATCAAGTCCAAAGATAAGAAATGAATAAAAAAGCACAAATTTATCATTATTTCTTATTTGTATGTTTTTAAGTTACTTACTAAGCGCTATGTGCCAAGCACAGTACTAAAAGCTGGGAATACAAATGCAAAAAAAGAAAGCTAGCCTCTGCCCACAAAAATATTACAGCCTAAATAGAGTAAGACAGTACATATAGGAGAACACTGGCCAGGATATTTTTCTCTGAGAAGTCACATGGCTAGAGGATAACTGGTGTGTCCTTTCCAGGAATGGCAGTGCTGGTTCAATTACTGTTCACTGAGCTAGAAGTGCATAGTGAGGGAAAGAAGTAGACTAGAATACTTCATGCCTAACAGTCAGGCATTAAGAGGTCCCAGATGCAGCATGGTTGTTCTAGTGGGTTAGATAGTAGAACTCTCCCTAATCAGGAGATAGAGGGGCCGGCAAGAAATGTTATGGCCACCTCCCCAGTGGGATACACCTCTATCCAGGACTCTTGTTTAGGTGTCAAACCTACTTGTCTCTCCCTGAACCAAAGGCCATGGTTTCTTATCTCTAGTCACAGACTCTTGCAGGGCGAAGGGAAGGAGGAGAATATCCTGCCCTGAGTCTCATGATGGGGAATAATAACCTATCGTGGATATTTGAGCTCTCCATATCAACTTCTTTCCCCCTAGATTACACTCAGATAAAGTTATTGATTTCAACTCTTGTTCCCAAAATGGGTGCACTTTTGTCTATATCTTTCCTCTGAGAATCCAAGGAAGTACCCAGAATTCTTCTTCACTACAATTTAGGGAGCCCGGCCAAATCAGCCTTCATCACATGTCTAGCCTGGTATGAGTTCTTTGACCGTTCTGTTCACTGTAATGATGTATAAAAGGTAGCATTTCATCACATCGATCATGGTCAGCTGTATGTATTGTAAAGATGGGAAAGATAATCATGTAGGCAGTGTCATGTCCTGGTGCAGCAGCCATAGAGAGCATCTTAATCCCTAACCCTTTTTTTTTTAATTTTTTACTGACAAATTTTAAAACCACCAACAAAGGCAAATATAAAAATAAGGAATGAAATCTTACTTCTAACCATAACTGTAATAGCCTGCACATTTTACTAAAGTAAAATCTAACTAATTAGCCAACCAAAATAATAATCAACAGTTATTGTGTCTCCCTTTTTCAGTACCTGACAGTCTGTTCCCTTTGAGTGGTTTTCGGTTTCATATGCTCCTCTGCTTCTACTGATCTCATTTTGCATCATTTCGTATGTCTTTCCATATTTCCTTGTGTTTTTCCTATTTATCATTTTTATAGTGCCATAATATTCCATTATATTCACATGCCACAATTTATATAGCCTTTCTTCACTCGTTGGACACATAGGTTGTTTCCAATTACTTTGCTATTACAAATAAAGAAGCTATGAATATTTCTGGATAGATAGATCCTTTTATCCCTTTCATTGCATCTTAAGTAGAAAGTCCTAGAAATAGAATTGCTGGGTCAAAAAGCATGATCAGGTTTTTGATTTTTAATGCATATTAAAAGCCAGATTGCATTCCCAAAGGTTTCCATGAGTCTACACTCCCAACAGTGTAATGGAGGGTGTGTTTCCCCATAACCCTTCCAGCGTTGAAATTTATCATTTTGTACTATATAGGACAACTTAACAATCTTTAGCTTCTACCTGACAGTAGTTTTGCTTTGCTGATTGCTGGCAAGTCAGCTTTTTAAAAATTTGCTTATCAATGATTTGTATTCCCTCCCTTAAAAATCATAGCTAGCCCTGCAACTCTCCTCATAGTCTAGAATTTGACCCTCTCCTCTTTCATCTCTGACCTTGTCCCTTCTCCCTCTCCTCTCTTTCGCTTCATCTTCCTTTCTGTACTGCAAAGCTGTCTGCTTTTCCCTTTGAGTATCTGAGTCATAATGGACCTACTGAGCTCAGCCTATTTGCTATTCCATTTCCAAACAATTTGTAGGAATAAGACCCAGCTTTGGAATTGAGTGTTTTTATCTCATTTCTATTTCTCCTTTATTTGTATTATCTTGATACAGTTTTCTCAAAAACCCCATAGGCAAGTGAGGCCCCATTACCTCTAATCAGAATCATCATAGAATTTTAGAGTTAGAAGAGATTTGATAGCCATCTAGTCTAGCCTTTGGCAAGTGGTCATTCATCCTCTACTCTCCTTTTTGCCTCAGTTTCCTCATCTGTAAAATAGGGATAATAACAGCACCTATTTCCCAGGATTGCTACATAGTAAGTGCTATATAAATATTGTTATTGTTTTTATTATTGATAATTGAAGACATCCAATAAGGGGGCATCCTTAGGCAGCCCATTCAACTTTTGGAAATCTCTTAATTATTAGGAACCTTTTCTTAATTTCGACACTAAACTTGCTTCCACCCATTCGTCCTACCTGTGCCCTCTCCCTATGAGCCTAACTGTACCTCTTTTAATGGAGTGCCAAATCCCATTAGCTTCTTTGGCTACCAATGATTCATATTGAGTTTCAGTCCACTAAAACTTCTAGATGTTTTTCTGATGAACTGCTATTCAAGTCATGCCTTTTCCATCTTATACTTAGGAACTAGATTTTTTTGAACCCAAGTATAAAGTATAAAACTTTACATTTATCCTTATCAAATTTCATCTTCATAGATTTAGATGAAATTGCTATCCTTCCAATATCTTTTTAGCCCTGTCATCCATTGTGTTAGACCTTCTAGCCAGTTTTATGTCCTCTGTGAATATAAAAAGCATGCCATCCAAGTAACTGATAAAAGCGTTAAACAATGCACCAATTATTATTGGTTTTCTGAGATAAGAATTAGAAATGGAATTATAACCTCTCCGCAGTATAAGTGCTTCTGGCTTCTTTCTCCTGTGGAACAGTATCATTTGTCTTTGTTCCGGGGTAGGTAAAGACCTTTGCTAATTTTGTTAACAGGTGGTCACCTAGTCTGCCTGTGAACTTTCCACACATATGGTCCACAGAGAGTTCATTATGTAGGTGGTAGTCTCCTTGACTCTTGCCCCTATTCCTTTGGTCATTTTCCTCACTATTCCACTATTTATTAGTACCTCAATTAAAAGGGTAGTGAGAGGGAAGATGGGGAAGGACCAAGTCTACATAAGCCAACTTGAATGGTAAAAAAATTTGTGATTTCTTCTAGTGGAGAATTCCCTCTCCCAATCACAACCCTTCTATGGTATAATGGAAGGGTAGTAGGGAAGGGAAGGGAAACAAACATTATTAAGTACCAGTAGGTACTTACTTGCCTTACTTGGTACTTACATGCCAGGCACTGTCCAATTGTCTCATTTGATCATAGGAGATAAGTCAATAGGGAATCTCTGAGAACACATAGAGGTAAAGTGACCTCACCACTTAGCTAATAAGTTTCGGAGGTGAGATTTGAAGCCAAGCCTCCCTGACCCCCCCATTAGAACATTAATTACATTGCTATGCTAGACCTTACTTGTAGTCTAGAATGTTGATCTACGTGCAAATCACAGTGAAAAACTGAGCCAAATATGTGGACGATGTAAGTAAAAGGTAATGTCTCCATTATTTCCATTTTCAGAGGTTTTTTTCCCTTCCAAGGTTCAGTTCAAGTACCATCTCTTAGCAAGTCTTGTCTTCTTTCCAACTCAATGATTTTACTCTCCCTAGAGCACCTTCAGGGCTGCTAGGTGATGCAATGGATGGAATACTGAGCCTGGAGTCAGGAAGACTGATCTTCCTGAGTTCAAATCTGACCTCAGACATTTACTAACTGGGTAACTGTGAGCAAGTCCCTTAATCCTCTTTGCCTCAGTTTCCTCATCTGGCAAATGAGTTTTAGAAGGAAGCAGCAAACTACTCCAGTATCTCACAGAGTTAAACATGACTGAAATGACAGAACGACAAAGAATACCTTCAAAATTCCTGTCTATACCACTCGCTTTTGGTCAGGATCACAGATCTGGAGCTGGAGAGGAACTCAGAGATCTACTCTAATCCACTTATTTTCCTGACAAGTAACCTAAGATCCAGAGGAATGAAAGAACATTTTTACTTTTTAACATCTCATCATATTTTTAAAGAATTTTAATCCTTTTACGTTCCTGGTTAGTCCAGACATACTTCACACTCCATAAAAGTGGGATTTATATTTCATCTGGTGATTTATATCTCAAACTGGCCTTGAGTCAGCAAGACCTGAGTTTAAAGCTGAACTCAGGCATTCACTAGCCATGTGACCCTGGGCAAGTCCCTTAAACTCTCTCGATTTCAATTTCTTCATCTGCAAAATTGGAACAATAATAGTGAATAATTATAACACGTGCTTCCCAGGGTTGTTGTGAAGATCACATGAGATAATATTTGTAAGGCACTTAGCACAATGCCTGGCACCTGTTGTCGTCACTGTTTGAATCATGTTTGACTCTTTATGACCCCATTCGGGGCTTCCTTGGCAAAGACACTGGAGTGGTTTGAGATTTCCTTCCCAAGTGGTACACACAGTAGGCACTTAAGAATTTTTTACTTCCTTCTATCCTTAGGCATAGATGACCCTCAAAATAGCAGATGGATAGATAAAAGGACAGAGTATTCCGGAATGTCACATATGCCCCCATGCTTGTATATGTCCACTCACTGACTCTTCTGTGGGATATGTCTACATTCAGAAATTCTGCTCTATTTTCTGAATACCCATCATAGTGGTGCTGACTTCCATCTCGTTTTAAGTGTCATTTAGTTAAGAAAGAACTTAAAAAACTTCATAACTCTTGCTTCTTTTTTCCTTGATAAATACTCTTCACAGCTAAGATGATGAAAACGGTCTGCAAATTGCCTCTAAGGTTCTCAAGATACAATAAAAAGAGATCATAAGGATGGAGGTTAGGAAGATAATATGTATTCTGTATTTTGGTCTATATTCTCACTAATGTGAGTACTCCCTCCATTGCTGCAGATTGTGCAGATTTTGTCCATGTTCCTCCATAAAGTTTCAGAGGATCCAACCAGGGCACCATAGGCCTAGGTCAATGGATATCTGTGAGACACTTGGACCCCATCTTCACTGTGATTCTTCGTTCTTGCAATATGATCGGCCCTGATCCCTTTCCTGTGATACCTTTTGTGCCGCTTATTTATCTGTGGTATCTTTAAATCCACCTGCTCTTTGGATTTCCTGAACTTTTAATTCTTCAAAGACCATGGTGTTCCATGCTTTTAGACATTTGGCATTACTGCGAATGGTGGTGTTGTTGCAGTCTTGTTGGTGTTGCAGTCTATTGAGCTGTTCTATGAAAAAATTATATGTATGTATTTGAAATTTGGAAAGTTTGGGGAAAAAATTTATACATATGTATACAAATGCATATGTATATATATATATGTATATTTATGCATATATGTATATTTATGCATATATGTATATAAAATTTTTTCACAGACCAGCTCAATAGACTGCAAGTTCAAATACAAGTCACAGACTGAGCACTATACACTCTTCATCCACTTAGTTTTTCCTGCATGTATGTTAAGCTAATATCTCTTGAATATCCATGTCTCACTGAGGAGGCCCCCTAAACTGATTCTGGATTTGATACTGTCAAACATAATATCATCTAAAAACAGCAACACATGAAAAAATTTACCATCCACAGGAATCTCTTTTCCAGTGGACACTATATAGGACATCCTCTGTGACATAAGGAATGTCACCTTCAATGTGGTTTTATTGTTTTTTTGGTTTGTTTTTATTTGTGTTTGGCTCTACTGTACATAAAATGCAGTATTTGTATGTTTTGTTAAGAATAGTCATTCCAAAATATTTTCAGAGTTTTTCCACAAAAAGGAAGAGTTTGGGGGTATTTTCATGCTTTTAAAAACAATCAATTACTCAGACCAAATCTTCCTGATTAGTTCAAAAAGATATTGCTTAGGGTGGGAAGCCCAATTTTCCTATTCCAACTCTAACATCAGTTCCTTATATCTTCTCGGGGTAAGTCATTTCTTCCCTCACCTATTTCACCCTCTCAGTGGTATGTGGAGGATGACTTTAGGCCCTGTTGAGTGATTGAAACCTTGGAAAGAGAAGCACTGCACATATTTCATCCCTGCAAGGACATTTCTATTTCCGTTCTTAAAAATGTCAGGTGTTGGCTATAAAATGGTAGAACCCTTAAAAAAAAAAAGACAATTGTATTTGATTCTGGTCCTCTCTCTTTAATTAATACCATTGTAACAATGAAAGGCCCTGATTTGATGGAAGACAATTAACTCGGCAATGTTTGGCCTTTCCTATATTGAACCTGTGTTTATTGCCAGTTACGAATGAATGGCTCTAAGTTCGGGTGGCGTTTTTAAGAGCTTAGATTTATTTCTCAGAGAATATTAGGGCTTTGTAATCTCGCTCCTGAAATGGGGAAGCAGGGGAGGTCTCTTAAGAGGAATGAAAATTCAAGCCTAGGTAAGGCCAGTTTCCAGCTAAGGTACAGTATTTTTTCTGATACTTTTAGCAAACAGGTTGAGATTTGGATTCCTCTGTACATTTTTAAATAACTTTTCTGAAAGGAAAACTGGGTCTAAACCATTGATTTGAATTGTACTGGATTTTTAAAGTGTACTACTTTTAGACTCAAGGATGATAAATTGAGGAGTTATGTATTTCAGTTTTTAAAATGTGACCACCATTGAGGTTCCTCAGTCTATGTACAAAGATTGAAAGACACAATTACCTTTGGAAAACACACTGAGTAACCTGTATTCAGGAGAAACCTAAAGTATTCAAGACCCTGTGATCTTACACTAGAACCCACCATAAACAGCTGACTAAAACAGTCAAAGGAGAAATCTGGTTAAAGTTGTAGCCTAGATATCCTGTTTTTAGTGTGACTCCTAAGGTCCAACAGATTAGAATTCTTTGTACAGGGAAAGTAAGCCATATTAAAAATGTAAGACTTCCCTAAAATATACCACAGGCCCTCCCTAAAAAAAGTGCCTTGAACTCCTAACCTGATGCCATCATCAAAGAATTATTCAAAACACTTGGAGAAATTCAGTTCTGTTCAATACCTACCACGTGCAAAGAAAGGTACTGCTGGAAAGAGAAAGATGAATATAATATCACACCTCTGCCTGTGAACTTTTTAACTAGTTAATTCACTTAATGACTATTAAATATCTGCTCTGGGTAAACTTCCTGACTAAAATTTTCAATGTGATACCTCTTCTTGGTCACCCTGGGTAATCAAATGTTATGCTTTGCTGTTGTTCAGTTGTGTCCAACTCTTTGTGACCTCATTTGGGGTTTTCTTGGGAAAGATACTGGAGTGGTTTGCCATTTCCTTCCCCAATTCCTTTGACAGATTAGGAAACTGAGACAAACACAGTTAAATGAACTGCCCACACAGTTAGTAATGACATAGGTAGTAAGTTTCTGAGGTTGGATTTGAACTCAGATCTTCATGACAGCTCAGTACTCTATCCATTGCACCACCTTGCTGTCCCAGTGTTATGTTCACGGAAGATAAGTTCTTTTAGGTTCTCTAAAACTCAAAAAATTTGACCTAATTGAACTATGGGCAAACAAAAGGACTACTGTCTAAACTCATTGCTAAAAAGCTGATCACAAGGGCATGATTTAAAATTATTTTTTATTTTATTTTGCTTTCCATTCCAAATTCTCTCCTTCCCTTTGCTCCCTCCCACACCCATTTAGAAGGCAAGAAATAAATCCACATTCTAAATATAGAGTCATGAAAAACACATTTCTGCATTAGCTCTGTTCTGGGAGAGGAAAAACAAGAAAAAAGGGGAAAAAGTGCTTCAATCTGCACTCTGAGTCCGTTGGTTCTCTCTCAGGAGGTGGATAGCATTTTGTATCCTTTTGAAATTGTAATGGATCGTTGTATTGATCAGAGTTGCTGTCTTCACAGTTCATAACCCTTGCAATATTTTTGTTACTATGTATATTGCTTTCTTGGTTTTGCTCATTTCACTTTGCATCAGTTCATATAAGACTTCCTTGGTTTTTCTGAAACCATCCCCTTCATTTCTTACAACACAATAGTATTCTATTACATTCCTACACTATAACTTGTTCAGCTATTGCCCAATTGATGAGCATCCCCTTAGTTTCCAATTCTTTTCCACTACAAAAAGAGCTGCTATAAATATTTCTGTACATGTGAGTCCTTTTCCCTTTTTTATGGTCTCTTTGGAATACAGACCTAGTATTGGTATTGCTGGATCAGTTTTATAGCCCTTTTGGCATAGTTCCAAATTGTTCTCCAGAATGTTTGGACTAGTTCACAACTCTGTGAACAATGCATTAATGTACTTGTTTTCCCACATCTCCTCCAACATTTGTCATTTTCATTTTTCTGTCATCTTAACCAATCTGAGCAGTATGAGGTGGTACCTGAGAGTTTTTACATTTACATTCCTTTAATTTTTAGTAATTTGGAGCATTTTTCATATGCCTTGAAAACTTTGATTTCTTCCTCTGAAAGCTGCCTATTCATATCTTTTGACTATTTATCAATTGGGAAGTGGCTCCTATTTTTGTAAATTTAGCTTAGTTCTCTGTATTTGAGAAATGAGACCTTCGTCAGAAAAAAATTTACTGCAAAACTTTTTTCCCATTTTTCTGTTTTTCTTCTAGTTTTGACTGCATTGATTTTGTTTATGCAAAAATATTTAAATTTTATGTCATCAAAACTAGTTATTGTACCTCCTGTGAATTTCTCTATTTCTTGTTTGATCATGAACTCTTCCTCTATCCATGAATCTGACAGGTAATTTCTTCCATCGTCCTCTAATTTGATTTGTATCTAAATCATGTACCTACTTTGCGATTATTTTGTAGTAAATTATGGGATGTTGATCTATGCCTAGTTTCTCCCAGACTGCCTTCTAGTTTTTCCAGTAGTTTTTGTCAAATAGTGAGTCCTTGACCCAATAACTAAAATCTTTGGATTTATCAAACCCTAGACTACTGTGCTTATCTGCTTCTGTATATTGTGTTGCTAACCTATTCCATTGATCAACCACTCTCTCTCTCATCCAGTGCCAAATTGTTTTGATGATTATCACTTTGTAATGTAGTTTGAGATCTGGTACCATTAGCCCGCCTTCCTTCACTTTTCTTTTTCATTGATTCACTTGATATTCTTGACTTTTTGTTCCTCTGGATGAATTTTGTTTATTTATTTTTTTATTTTTTTCTCTAGCTCTTTAAAATAATTCTTCAGCAGTTTGGTTGGTATAACAATAAATAAGTAAGTTAATTTAGGAAAGATTTTCATTTTTATTATATTGCCTTCGCTTACCCATTAACAATTAATATTTCTCCAATTATTTAGATCTATCTTTATTTGTGTGATTTCTTTCATAATCATATTCATATAGTTCCTCTGTGTTTGTGTGTGTCTTGGCAAGTGGACTCCCAAGTATTTTATGCCATCTATAATTATATTAAATGGAAGTTCTCTTCTTATCTCTTCCTACTGGGTTTTGTTGGTAATACATAGAAATATGGATTATTTATGAGGATTTATTTTAGATACCGTGACTTTGCTAAAGTTGTTCATTGTATTGACCCTGATCTTACTGAAAAGCCTTCTAATTTATACCCATTATCAATAATACTTATTCTTGGCTTTATTTTTTAACATTTATTATTTATTTTTAACATTTTAAAAAAATTTAATTCCAAATTCTCTCTCTCCCTCTCACCCCTTTCCCATTCACTGAGAAGATAAGCAATATAGTATCAATCATACATGTGAAATCATGCAAAAATATTTTCATATTACACATATCATGCCCCAAAAAATCAAGAAAATTTTTTTATTTTATTTTATTTTTTATTTCAATTTGTACTCAAAGTTCATGAGTTCTTTCACTGGAGGTGAATAGCATTTTTCATCATGAGTCCTTTGGAATTTTCTTGGATCATTTTCTGATCAAAGTAGCTAAATCTTCGGTTGTTGACCATCATTACATTATTGCTCTTTGTGTATACAATGATCTCCTGGTTCTCCTCACTTCACTTTACATCAGTTCATATAGGTATTCCTTTTTTTTCCTGAAACCACCCCCGTATCATTTCTTATAGTAGTATTCTAACACAATCAACCATATACCACAAAATCTTCAGTCATACAATGATGGGCATTCCCTCAGTTTCCAATTCTTTGCTATCACAAAAAGAGTTGTTATAAATATTTTTATCCATATAGGTCCTTTTCCTTTTTCTTTGATCTCTTTAGGATACAGACCTAGTGGTATTTCTGGGTCAAAGGGTATGCACAATTTTATAGACCCTTAGGTATTGTTCCAAAGTGTTCTCTAAAATGGTTGGACCAGTTAACAATTCTACCAACAGTTCATTAGTGTGCCTATTTTTCCTCATTCCTTCTAGTATGTCATATTTAAAAGATGTAATGAGGTGCCTCAGCTCTTTTAATTTGCATTTCTCCAATCAGTAACAATTTAGATGCTCTTGCTTTTAGATAGATACTACTTATTTTAAGAAAAGCTCCATTTATTCCTGTGTTTTCTAGTATTTTAATAAGAATTAACGAGGCATTGTATTTTGTCAAAAGCTTTTTCTGCATCTATTGATATAATCACATCATTTTTGTCATTTTGTTATTGATATGCTCCACTGTGTTTTCCTGATGTTGAACAAGCTTTGAATTTCGGGAATAAATTCAGCCTCATCATGGCATATGATCTTTGTGATATATATCTCTGTAATCTCCTTGCCAGAATTTTTTTCTAAATTTTTGCATCGATATTCATTAAGGAAATTGATCTACCCAATTGTTGGGCTTGTATCCAAACTGCACTTTTCTTTGAAACTTTTCTTGTAGATGTTTTCAAGTCATTTTCTTCTGAGATTGTATCTTGAACTGCCCTGTCAACATAATAGCTTTTTGTGTTCAGGTTCTATTTTTTTGTTTTTGTTGCTCATTTTTCCAGCCTATCTTGACTCTGGACTTTGTTAGACTTGAGCCCTGCTCACCTCTGAGTGGGGATGATTGACCTGAAGTTCAAGCTTCTTTGTGTCCTGCTGTTTTCACAGCTAGGTTTATGGACCTGTAAGATTTTGCTACTTCTAGGTCACTACACTCCAAGTCAGTGCTCCTATCCTTACCTAATTAGAGCCCCTGCTTCCTTGCAGTCACAATCACTCCTCTCTACCCCAGAACTGCAAGCCAGAACAGACAATGGAGCTGCCAAATGACTCAGTGCTAATATGGGAGTCCTCTGGAATCTATTTCTGACCAGAAGTTCAGTCTCCTACCTCCCCTTGGTGCTAAGCACTCCTGGTGCAGCCACAACTACTACTACTGCTGCTGCTGCTACTGCCACAGTCTCCAAGGCCCACAACCAATGCCCCCCACCCCAGTGTCTACAGACCTCTCTTTTTGTCTTCCTAAGCTTCCCTGGGCTAGAAAAACACCTCACTGTGACTTTTGTTGGTTGTCTGACCGAAATAGAAGACATCAAGGTGATCATCTCCCTATTTCTGGAAGTTGCGGGGTTTGTTTGTTTTAGTGCAGTGTAAGATTACATTAGCTATTTTGGCTGCCACATCATATTGCTGAGCCATATTGAAATTTCAATCCATAAAAAACCCCACATCTTTTCCAAAACAATTGCCATCCATCCATGCCTCCTCCATTTTATACTAGTGAAGTTGATTTTCACACCCAAGTGCAAGACCTTAAATTTATCCCTATTGTATTTCATCTTAATAGATTAATGATAATGCTCTAGATCAGGGCTTCTTAAACTTTTCCACTCACAACCCCTTTAGTGCTTCTTTAACTGTGGGTTACAATCCCATATGGGGTTGCAATCCTCAATTTGAGACTGTCAAGATCCTTTTAGATCCCAGTGTCATCTACAGTGTTGCCCCACTCTCCCAGCTTTGCATTGTCTGCAGATTTGACCACCACATCATCTGTGCCCTTTTCCAAGTCACTGATTTTAAAAAAAAAATGCTAAATAGTGGAGGGCCAAGAATAAATTCCTGGGCTACTTTGCTGGAGATCTCCTGCCATGTTGATATTAGAAAATTACCATTTACTCTTTTGCATCTGTTTATCTAACCAGTTCTGAATCCATTTGATCAGATCTCTAATCAGTAACACTTAATCTTCTCCACAAGAATAATGGAAGATAATTTATCAGAAGTTTTATTAATCAACCAATAAACATTTGTTAAATATCTTCTATGTGCCAGGAACTTTGCTAAGGACTAGGGAGGAAGGAAAAAAGGAAGGAAGACAGCAACAGCCCTGACCTCCAGAAGTTTACAATCTAATGGGGAAAAACAACACATTAAAGGAAGATAGAAAGTGAAGATTGAGCAAAGATACCCAATCAGGAGGCATGGTGAGAAAGTCAAAGAAGTTCCAAAGTAGTGCAACCAGGTGAAAAATGAGATATATGAGCTGAGGTCTTTACTTAAATGAAGGTTTGGAGTTCATGGCCCCACTCTCCAATCAGAGGAGCAGATGGCAGGAATGAGGTTGGAGTCCCAAGACTGATGAGATCTCCCATGATGCTAAGGCTATCCCAGTGATGAGTTTCCTGGGATATAGTGGAGAGGTCAGGTGGAGAATTCCAAAAGTAAGATATCAAAGTAAGAAATGAAGAAGAATCTAAGTAAACCACATCCACAACGTTGATCTCATACAGTAAAAGTTTTCCTGTCAAAAAGGGAAATAACGTTAGTCTGGCAAGACTTGTTCTTGATGTCGTTATGCTGGCTCTTTTTATTCACTGTTTCTATCTCTAGATGTATCTAGAATAGTATCTTTAAGAATCCAGTCCAGAATTTTTCCCCAAATCAAAGTCAAGTTGATTTGCCTATAGCTTTGAAAACTCTTTCCATTCCTAGTTGTACAGATGGGCAGCAACAAAGGAGTGGGAATGGAAAAGAGTTACCTCTCTGGGCCTCAGTTTTATGGGGGGTTAGACCAGATTAAGCCCCCTTCTTCCAATTCTAAATCCATGCCTTGGGTTGGGCCTTTCCTCTTATCATCCCTGATGCTTTCCTGTCTCCACTAAAACACCTGAATAGGACAGAGCTCATACACTGCAAGATTTGTTACTCAAAAAGAAAAGAAGCCTAACAATCATCTTACACTCTCTCTAAATGTTAAATAAATAAATGGAGTAAAAGGGAAGGATAAGATAAATGCCATTATCAGGGAAAGAAATCAGAGTAAAGGTAGGAATGAGAATAAAAAACAGAGGTAACTCATTGTCTACTCACTCCTGTTCATTTGCCATACATGAACTCCTCATAATTCACAAACACACCCTTCCCTGCACACACATCAGTTACATAGTTTTGCTCTACAAACTTCTTCTTATATCTCTCACTTCTAAGCCAGGATAGAAACTTATTTTGTCAACTTTGAGCGAGACTGCTTCCTTCTAAGGCCTCAGTTTCCTTATCTGGAAAATCAGAGGACTGGACTCAATAACATCTAAGATCCCTTCTAGCTTGAAGTCTATGATCTTATTATACTGGGTATGTATGAAGAAAAATGAAAAAGGATGTCATGTCAGATAGTATGGAGTACATGTCCCCTTTCCACTCAATTACCTCTTTCTCATTCTTCCATCTCTAATTATACTCCACCCCATCGCCAGCCATCTTGACCTGTGTCTTGCCCCTGGACTCCAGTGACTCTGGAAGAGATAGTGAGGCTGATGACTTTGCACAGCCCTGCCTCACTTAAATCCAATTCACTTGCAAGTCAAGACATCATCTTCTTGATATCATTGGTCCCCTTCTAGAATGAAGGGCGAGTAACAGCATTAATCTACCCATTCATTTTCATGGTTTATACATCCGACTTCTTCCTCTCCTTCTCTCCCTCTGGTCTTCTGCCCCTCTATCTAATAATATCTGTTAAGCAGCTTTTCTCTAACCCACAGTCGCCCGCCTTCATTCTCCTGTCAAGCTCTTTCTCTTTATCTCTGCCTTCTTTGTTTTCCAAAAATCTCAATGAAGTTTTAAAGGTGAGCTACCCTGATTGCATCTCCTCTCCATCTCCCTTTCCATCTCTTCCCCTAGCTTGGCCCCACTTTCTTTTCTCCTCTTCTTCCCTTCCCTTCTCCCTCCTTTTTGAACTTCCTCCTTCTTCTCTTCCACCCTTCCCCCTCTCTGTAATATAGTCAGAGGGGCCTGATATGATCCTTGAGTGAAGTAAACAAAGAACAGACCAAATGTAATTTGAAACTAATGTCCCTAAATCTTTTAGACTTTAGGTCAACACTTACGTGAATTGGGGAAAAGAACTCTACTCTGACCCTGGAGAAGAGATGAGAAAAGGCATTGCTTTCCCTTCTTTGCAGAAATAGAATATTGTGAGTGTAGATCGTTGTATGTAATATCAAACATATTCCATACATTGGTTGATTTTACTGAGCTCTTTTTTTCCCTTTTTTTGTTATGGGGCATGACTCTTTGGAGAAGGGAGAGGCCAGGGACATATTCACAAATAAGTGTGGTATATAAATAAAAAATACCAATGAAAATTTCAAAAAAATTTTTTTTTCTAAAGAAAGAGCTAGGTTGTCCTTGGTTCCATTCCCTCCAGCTTTTTGAGGTTATGGGCCATAGAGATGAAGTGAAAGCTTCTGCTATTCCCAAGGTCTGCTGAAAAGGAAAACTCTCAACCCTCACCCCCTCCCATCTACTTTCACATGTTGAGCTTGACTCCACTAACACATAGGGAGCCATTTTTTCAACAGAGAAAAGTCGTAAGTTGTAGGGAGAAAAGGGACAGCTGTTTAATCACTCCACAGCAGCACTCTGCAGTGGTTATGGCCTAAAAGTGCACAGAATGATATCTGCAGCTAATGCTTCAGAGGGTGTGTGGGGAAACAGAATGTAATTACCCAGACTACTGTTTTTCCGGGATACCTCCATGAATTCTCCAACTCCGGTGAATAAGGTTGAGGGATCTTTAACAATTGGTTTATGTACCATCTGAAAGCTGTTCTCTCCACCCCCCAATGGCACACAGACCCTTTTTGCCAATCAAGGGTATTGATTTGCAGCAGATGCCGAGATCTGCCTATGAAATCATGAGCTTCCCAAGAGCTCCTGAGAGAATGTCTCAAACAAGGCATATCCTGTGGCTGTACTCTGCCTAAATGGCGAGGACAAAAGCCCAGTGGGCACAGAATTTTCTACTGCCTCATTTGCTCCCGAGATATCATAGCGGGACAGCAACATTCCTAGCCTTGTAGTTACCATTGACAATAGCACTCACTAGCAATAATTACCAAGGGATGGAGGAGAACCATAAATAGGGAGTCCCCCCTCTAGACAGCCACCGTGTCAGGGAGTAGGGATACAGAAACAAACAAAAAAAAAAAATAATCCCTACTCTTTAGGAGCCTACATCCTATAAAAATAGACATTCTGATCCTTTTTGTGTGTGATAGACTCCTTCAATAGTCTGACAAAGCCCTTTTCAGAACATTTTTTTAAATATTTGTACCATGAAAATATGCATAGAATAAGATACAGTGAATACAAAAGAAACCACTTATACTGAAATGCCAAATGTATTGAAATGGGACCACTAGGTGAATTAGTGGATAGAGACCAGGAAGACCTGGAATCAGGAAGACCTGAGTTCAAATCCAGTCTCAGAAACTTACTAGCTCTTGGATTCTATCCAGCTCTTGTGACTTTGGGCAAGTCATTTCACCTCTGTTTGCTTTAGCTTCCTCATCTGTAAAATGGGCGTAATAATGGCATCTACCTCCCAGGGTTGTTGTGGGGATCAAAATGAGATAATAATTATAAAGCATTTATTTAGCAGAAGGCCTGGCATATAGTGGGCACTATATAAATATTAGCTGTTATTTTATTTATTTACTATAGGATTATCAAATTATTTCTAAAAACAAATTCATGGACCCAAGGCTTAGAACCCTTATGCTTCAGCATATGCACAGATACATCAATGCAAAGTATATGCAAAAGAATCCAAAGTTTCACTGAGTGCTTCAAATAGAGATTTCCTGAAGTGAATTTAAAATATGAGGCAATTTACAAAAATGTGTTTCACCCGCAGCTTTTGAGGAAGACATTTATCAGGGGGAGTAATGTACATCTGTGATAAGTAGGTCTGTCTAATGCTGGGCTCTTCCTTTACATTTTTCTATGTCCTTAAGAAGTGAGCAGGTTTCATTGCTGCAGGTATAGATTACAATAGATGTCTTCTAGCATTCCTTCCAGCTCTAAGATTCCATGAAGGAGGTACTGACCTACAGTGGGAAGCAGAGGGCCTAAGTTTGTCTCCCTTCTCTGCCATTTAGTATCTTTCTGACCATGGATAGGTCGGTTAACCTCTCTGGGCCTCAGTTTTCTCATCTCTAAAATGGGGGAGTTTGTCTCCTCTAGCTCCAAACCTATGATCTTGTCATTCTATGTGGTACAAGGGCTCTGATGCCAGTGAGATCTGGCTAATGATATTTAGAACAATAGTGAAAATCATCCCCAGAAAAGACATAAAAGAAAATCAATAGGACAGCCTAGAATTTTAATTAAAAATGAAGGTAATCTAGAACATTATCAGTGAGTGCCATCCATTACATTGCTATAAAACTTTTAGAGAGCATGACAAGAAGTGGGATAACCAGCAATTATTTTAATCCATTCCAATAATTTAAGTTCCTTGAAGGATCAGGGCTTCATTTTTGCCCTTGTATCCCCAGAACTCTACTAGCATAATACCTGAGCCAGAATAGATGCTTAATGAATATTTGTTGATGGATCAATTCATTCAATCCAGGCTTTCAAGCTTTGGAGGTCCGTCTAACTTTCTGTTGTTTTTTCTGCATAGGAAATATTGGTTCCCTACCTATCAGTAGTTCTGAGACTACTATAACCAATCATCCCAACTTTGGTCATGCCACTGGACTTTGCTGACTGGAAGAAAGAGTGATGTGGATGACTGTGTGCAACTCTGTCTCAGCTAAATGCAATCTCCCCAAAGTCAAGACATCACCCTGTGATGTCACTGGTCCTCTTTTGAAAAAGGCAAACAACATCACAATGCTTTAGACTCTTCCAAAGAGCAGGGCTCTGGAAATTCAAAGCTAAATTTACATCCATCTCTGAAAAAGAAAAAATAAGATAGGACAGCCTTGAGGCATGCCACGTTGAACCACCTGCGTATGAGGTTAGAGGCTCTCAAAATTGCAAAATGGTCTCCTCCAGAGATAAGACAGAATGTCTTCTCTGCCCCTCTGTGAGAAGACAACAGAAGCTCACCATTTAACATTACATTGGGAGCTGTTATGAATTGAGTCTCTGGAAGCTCACCAGAGTAGCGTATTGATCTCAAAGTCACACTCAGGTGGAGAGACTATAAATTACCAGTCAGCTTTTATTACGTGAGAGACTTTCAGTCTCTGAGAACTTGACTTACTTTCTTTTATTATCTTAATGAAATACCTTAGATTGAGAAAGCCAAGGCGAGGCTCTGAGCCAGTAAGGAGGCAAGCAGGATTCCAGGGCCAGCTTACAAAGCATTCTTCCCTAAGAGGGAACAGACATTATTCCTGCCAGGAGATGTTTTTGTGTAGGGGATAACATTATGGGTGGCCATCACAATGCAAATAGAGCTAGAATCTGGAGGTTCAGAACTGGGTGGGGCAACCCAGTTTATCCAACTTCCTATTGCCAGATGGGACAATGGTCTCAATACAAAGCCTTTCCTAAGTTAATTTAGGTTTTCTGTTGCTGCCCAAAATGATGTCATCCAAAGACAGATGAAGTAGTTGATGAAGAGAAATCTTATATTCTTCAGTTTCCTTCTCCTTTCCTCCTATAGTCTCACCACTACTGCAAACCAAAAATAAATAAATAAACCCTTTATTCAACCTAACAAAAACCTCTGATAAAAATTTCTTGGACACCTATAAGCACTTGGGATTCTCACTGATAACTAGAGGAAAATTTCAGAGATACCTTCCCTTTACCAATTCTCAGTTTATACTTGTTAATATGATGTAGACATTTCCAAAAATATTCACCCAAAAGTAGACTTTCTTTCCCATCCCCAACCATTAAGAGGCTATTTATACCTTTAAGCCAGAAAACAACAATAGTGATACCGTCTCTTTCTTATGTTTCCCTCACAATATCTAGCACAATGAATGGCATATAACAATCCTTCAATACATATTTGTTGACTAATACCTGTCCATCCTCACATGTTACTTTAGTTTTATGACTTTCTAATGTACTATAATATTATTTAGTATCATTAACCCTTTGTATCTCATTTCTCTTCCACAGTAAGCTCTATAAAGGTAGTGACTGTGCTCGGATCACTTCATTTCTCTCCCTATACCTAATGCAGTGCTTTGAACACAGGAAAAATTTAATATACATTAATTGGATCAGTCAATCAAGAGAAATTTATTAAACTCCTGCTATGTTTTGGGCACTAGACTAAGCATTGAGCATATGACAAAAACAAAGGAGTCCCTGCCCCAAGGAGCTAATATTCTATCATTTACATGTCCAAACAGTGTGCACCTATATACAAGATATAAAAGTCAAATACAAGGTAACATCTGAGGGGAAAGCACTAGCAGCTGGAGGAAAGACTTCCCATAGAAGGTGCCATTTGAAAGAGTCTTGAAGAAAACCAGGAACTCTGGGGGTGGAGGTGAGAAAGGAGAGCATTCTCATCAACAGGGACAGCCCATGTAATAGAAGAATGGATGGATGGATGGATGGATGGATGGATGGATGGATGGATGGATGGATGGATGGATGGAAGGATGATGGATGGACTAAGTGATGATAGCAGAACCAGTAGAGGACTTGGTTTTTATCAAGTAGTAAGAAATTCATGAATATAAAAACAGGGCAATCTGTTATTTTCCTGGGTGAAAGGTTATTGTTTCTTGACTGTCAACACCAGTGAATAGGGCAATGTCTTGGGGAATCCAAAATAATGGGCAAAATACCCAAGATTTGTATTTGGCTTTGAAATCAACACTATCTGTATTTCAGAGAATCCTTGATCTTGACAGTATGACTATTCGTTTTACCCATCCAGATCAAATTTGATATGTTCCTTCTCATCCTATCTGGTTATTGTCCATCCTCTTTGATGAATTCTCCATAAAAGACTTTCCCATCCTACCTGAAGCTTTCCTCCAGGTCTTCAAATGTTTCATGACTACCAGTACAACCTTTGTCCTGCTTTCTATTATTCCTCAGTCTCATAACATGATCTTTTTTCAAGGATATGACTTTGATTGGGGTTTTTTTTGGACCACTTTGTACACGTCATCATTGAGAATATGTTGGAACCTACCTACACTCACATGTATCTTATTATTAACTTTTGGGTCACCTACAATTTATTCTTCAGATATGATGATATTCTGTGGTTTACAACCATATTTAGCATCACTGGGAAGATATTTGTGTTAAAAAGATAGGCTTTGGCAGTAGAGATCAGCTCTACAGTTTCCCAAATTAAATCAAGACCATTCTTTTACTTCTATTCATTTCCGTGCTCAGCTCATTATTCATCTTCTGTGCCTGTCCAAGACACAAATACTGGCAAAATAACTTAAGAGGCTGCCCATCCGACTGCATGTAATAATCTGAGAAATAGATATTCTTCATCCATTTAATTTTGCCTGTATTAGTACAACCTCTTTAGTGGCCAAATATCTCATCAAGAAGAGGTTGTAGTGCTCTTGAGCTTGAGCTCAAGTCTGCATATCATGTGCTAACCAAAGCATCTGGAGAACCTCAGCACTATCTATAGGAAATCTCCCTTCTCCTTGGGCTTTACATGGAACATCCTTGATGACAAGGGGAAAACTTTTGATGAGCAAATATGTCCTTGTTTTATACCTCATCTGACAATAAATTAAAGGACCATTGTAAAAAGTTAGCTCTGTGGTTGTATCAATAAAGGTATCTTATTTGATGGTTATATTTGCATGGAAGACATATTGTTGGTGGAGGGTCTTTAAGGCTATGGATTATTCTACCAAGTCAAATGCTTCTTAAAACCAATGTACAGTTAACTCAACAGGAATTTGAATTCCCTATGCCTCTCAGTCAGTTGTACAACTGTTAAAATATGGCCTATTGTAGAGAAACACACACAAAATTCTGCCCTTTCTCTTCCCAGGTTTTCATCAAAGATACCCTTAATACACACATGGACCATTTTCATAAAGATTTTATGGCAATAAGAAAGTAGGCATATGGGTTGGAAGTTACTGATGTCTTTTCAGTTGCCTTTATTTTTGGTAATAATACCTACTGTCCATAATATTTCCCATTCTTTTGGAATCTTTCCTTCTCAAAATATCTTGAAAATGGACCCCTGAGTGCCTTCAAGTCTCCAGCACAGATTTTCCCTATTTAGATTTGGTCTTCTCTAGCCACTTTTTCCAGCTTCATCTTCTTGTGTGCTAGTCCCACTTAAAATATTATTTATTTCCCTTACTGATTACATTTTACTTGGGCTACTGTTTAAAGTAATTAACATTCTCTGAGGTAGCACCAATTAGCACCAAAGAAAGGAATTCCTAAAATATGTTGGGCAGGAGGGATGGGGAAATGGGGTGTTGATTACAGGTTGAAATTTTCCCATATTTAATCCACAAGATGGATATTATCTGTTTGTATTATTACGGGTTTTCCCCCACTGACCTCTTGAACCAGGCCAAGCTATGGAAAATTACATGTGAAGAAGCATAACATTCTGTCCTTTTCCTATAAGATTTCTAGCCCAAGAAATATCCACAAGTCCCAAGTACCTGCAGACTTACAGCCAGGCCTAAGAATTCACTTGACTAGAAGTCTTAAAGAACTTTAAGCTCCTAAAAAATAGCAGTACTTTCTGATGATACCTTTACCTGAGTCCTTGGAGGGACCATGTGGCCAAAGGCCATTTAGAGGATCTAGTTCTGATCTAGGGAGTTTGTAGTGCTCCTCTTTTACATGATTCCACTTTTCCCCATTCTATATGGCTCAGAGAAAACAGGTGAATGACTATCCTGTAGTATCTTCCTTCCCTTACTGTCAAATCTGACCTCAGATACTAGTTCTATGATCATGGATAAATCATTTAACCCTATTTGTCTCAGTTTTCTCGTCTATACACTGAGGTGGAAAAGGAAATGACAAACCACTTGTGATGGCAATCAAATTAGGATCCTTGCTGTTTTTGTTTTACTAAAAGTATCTTTGATTGATTAATGTGATGAAAGATCTTTCCCATCCATTGATGGGCCTGCCCATTGTGGGAAACGATGAGGGAAGTTGTTTTGTAGGAGGGTCCCAAGTACCTGGGTCAAAGAGTTGTGATGCCCTCTGGCTCTAACAAAGGTATAAATACTCTGCATCGATTACTTTGGGGTTTACTGACTGGAAGTATTTGTTTGGCCAGATGAGGACTCTGGCAAGTCGCTAAAGAGCCCCTCCCTTTGAGAATCCAGATGTTGTGCTTTCCTCTCTGATAACTATGGTCAGAAGTTGGAGTCCAATTGTCTGTGGGATTCAGGCAGAGAAAGCTGTCTGTTGACTTTTTGATTTCTCTGTATTTTCTTTGAAATTCAGAGTGCTGACTCCCCTGAATTAGGTGAATGATATATGTGCTTGGTTAAAGGAATGATACGTGTGCTTGATTAAAGTGATTGCTAACCCCCCAAAAATTGCCTTTCCTTTTATGAATGCAGATCTAAGAACCTATGATAGCAGACCCCCAAGTACCTGTATGTTGGGGTGATTCCTGATTACCACTCCAGTATCTCTGCCAAGAAAACCCCAAATGGGATCACAAAGGGTCAAACACAACTGGAAGATGACTGAACACTGAAAAAGACTTTAGAACTTCTCCCTCCTCTAAATGAAGCCTATATGGATTGGAGAAGCATTTGTTAATCATTTGCTAGGTGCTAACAGGTCATGTCATCATCTTGATGTCATGGTCCTCTTCGAGAATGAAGGACCAACACAACAAGAAGTACTGGGGATGGAAATAGAAAGCTGAGACAGTCCTTACTTGGAAGAAGCTCACAGTCTACGGGGGAGCAAACCCGTAAAGAAGGGTCAGTGTTGATGTTCAGTTCTTAGCAGATGGAAAGGCAGGAGAGGAGAGCAGGGAGATAGTGAGGTCCTAGAGGTCCCGGGGAGTAATAGCTGCTTTGAGGTTAGGGTGGAGGGATCTCTGAGATGCCTCTGGTGGGAACAGAGATGTGAGAGTCAGCACCCAGGTGACAGAGGATATCCTATGCCCACTGGGAACTTGGAGCTGTGATGACCAATAGAGAAGGAGAAAGTCTGTGGCTACTCTCAGTGGCAGCAGATGGTGTTAATCTATCTTCTGACCTACCTGGGTGGACTGAAACAGGACAGGGGAAGATTTCCAGCTCCCTACCATGTTGGCCAGTGGAGATAGATGGTCCCTTCTATTTCTGGCATCAGATGTGTTTGCACAGGAAGTGTAGAAGGGAAAAGAGAGCAAGGGAGGAGAATAAGCGTTTATTAAGTTCCTTCTGTGTGCCAAGCCCTGTGCTAAGTACTTTACAAAATGATCTCGTTTTATCCTCACAACAGTCCAGGGAGGTAGGCACTATTATTGTCATCCTCATTTTATGGCTTAGGAAACTGAGGCAGACAGAGGTTAAGTGACTTGCCCATGGTCACACAGCTAGTATCTGAGACCAAATTTGAAGCTGAGGCTTGCTGACTGCACCAGAACGATGACTTTCAAATTGCACTGTAATCCAGTGTGCTGCATTTTAAAAATCCAATTGGAAGAAAGAGGACAGACTGTACATTTACTGTTGCTTGGTGGCGGTTTGAGTTTTCCTAGAATCACAGAAAGCAGAGGGCTGTCTAAAAGGTAGAAAATAATAGATCCTCTTAAGAAAGGAAGATGTTTGGGGTCATTCATGGTTGAGAGTAAAGGTTCAGGGGAAGGTTAAAAGCAGAAATGAGACTTGGCTCCTAAGGGAGGCAGTAAAACATAATTTAAAGAGCCCTGGCTCTGGAGCCAGAGGAACTGGGTTCAAGTTCTGCCTCTGATACTTGCATTCTAGCTGAGTGGTACTATACATAGAATGTTGGACTTGGAGTCAGGGAGACCTGAGTTCAAATCCTGCTTCTGGCATTTGGGTGACCCTGGGCAAGTTATTATACCTCTCTCACTCCCAGTCTTAGTTTCTGCAACTGTAAAATTATGATAATAATAATACCTACCTTCCAGCGTTGTTAGAAGGATCAAATTTATAAACATGCAAAAAACCCTTTGCAACCTTTAAAGCCCTCTATAAATGCTAGCTTTTATTATTATTGGCACTACTACCACCACTTCCTTCTCTTTCTCCTCCATCTCCTCTTCCTTTTCTTCTCCTTCTTCTTCTTCTTCTCCTTTTCTTTCTTCTTCTTCTCTTTCTTCTTCTCTTTCTTCTCCTTTTCTTTCTTCTTCTCCTTTTCTTTCTTCTCCTTCTTTCTTCTTCTCCTTCTCCCTCTTCTTCTCCTCCTCTTCCTCCTCCTTCTCTTTCTTCTTTTTCTTCTTCTCTTTCTTCTTCTCCTTCTTTTCTTCTCCTTCTCCTTCATCTCCTTTCTCCATTTCTTCCACTACCACCCCCACCACCACAACCACTCCTACTACTACCTGTAAGACCATTGGTAGAGTTTCTTCATCTATAAAATAAGGGTTTGGACCAGGGGTTCTTTCTTGTTCTAAATCTATGATGCCTTGCTTTAATAGCTCTAAAGTACAGTGCATAGTATGTCCTCTAACACTGATAAAACCCAGGCTTCTCCCTTTCTGTTCAGAGAGTTTGGAATAAACCAATCCCATCAGCTACAATGAAAACCATCTTGTGTTCTGTTTCTCTTGATTTCATTTATTATTTTGGTATCTCAGCTAACCTAAACTTTATCTGTCTGCAGGGCCTTCCAGAGTGCTCTTTGCACATGGTAAGCACTCAATCTACATTTGCTGTATTGGTTGAATTGAAATGATTGCATCCCATTTGTAAGCCTCTAAAGCTCTCAGGAAGTAGATGGTAGTGAAGAAAGGGGAAGCTTTCTGTAGTGTGGTTGTTATTGATTGGTTGAGCCAACCTCCAAGACAGTACTTCCTACAAAAATATTTTTTTTAAATTCCAAAAACCAGAGTTAGCAAAATCCAGGGCAGAGCTAAAGCTATGACATCATCTTTTTATTCATAGAGAGTCGTTTTTGGAGAGGCCTGTTCAGTGAGATATCTTTGGTCCCTCAATGTAAGGATGGACAAGACTTTGAAATAGCATTGGGGAACTGGATGCCTTAAAAGTCCATAGGTAATGGTGGACTGTAGTAAAATGAGTGTTGGATGAGGAAAGACATTGAGGATTTAGGTTTCAGTCATCTGAGACTGTGAGACTTCCTTCATCTCTTCTGGCCCTGACTTCCCCCTCAATGCAGTGAAAGGGTTGAACTAGACATCCTTTAAAACCCCCGGGGGTCTCTGTAATCCTGTGATTCTAGGCAATAGCTTAACTGAAGGCAAGTTGAGAACCATGGGGTTAAACACCCCTGTTCCCTGATGTTGCATGTGCTCAGAATAGTCTGAGCAGAAAAGAAAAAGTTGCAGGGTTCATGGTCTCAGTTCTAAGACTCATCCAAAAGACAGTACCTCTGACAGCTCAGTGAGTCTTAATTAGATGAGATTAAATCAGCAGGCCTGCTTCTGGTAGCTAAAAGGCTTTTCCTTTGAGTGAGCCCATTCAATTAGGGCTAGGGCCCATTGGACAGGGTTTCACAACTTAGGGACTGAATCATGGCCCAGTAATGGATTGGGGGTGGGGAAGGGATTGCAAAGGTCTGTGAGAGAGGAAAGGCAGTAAGTGTTAGATTTAGCAACTCGGGAATTGTTCCAGTAGATGAATTCTTCATGACAGGTGTCAGAATGGCGCTAAATAAAGTAGAGGCCTATATAAAAGAAAAAATCCCATTGCCAGAAGGGCAGTATTCAGGTTTGGAGCCCAGCAGTCCAAGTGTAATCATCCACCATCATTTCCTTTGTGTGGTTTTCCAAGGAAGCTCAGAGCCCCTATTCCTCCTCTTTCTCCTCCAACCAGCCTATGTGGTATACAGCATGGTACAGTGGAATAACATTAGATTTGCAATCAGAGGATCCTGGTTCAAGTCCCAGCTATATCACTCACTACCTGTGTTACATTGGGCATGGTCTCCTTGCCTTGAGTGTTCCCTCATTCCAATCCATCCTCCACTCAGTTGTCAAAGTGGTCTTCCTAAAGCACAGGTCTGACTATGCCACATTGTAAGCCCTGATGCTTGGCCCACTGCCACCCCAGCCAGCTTACTGCCCAGCTACTGCTGCTAACTTGATTATCCAGAGGGGAACCTAGTCAGTGTATTCACTCTGCCCCAACAGCTATAAAAATGAATCTATAACTCTCCAGTTCTCAGTCAGAAATCTCACTTTGGTAAATATCCTAGCTTTAAATCTCTCTCCCTTTGCTGGCCATCCCCAATAGCCCTATTCAGTGCTGCATTTGAGCAACAGCACACACAGTCCAGCAAGTTATTAATTAATAGCTTTATCCCACTGACCAGTTTAAGAAAGCAAATATTTAAAACACAAGAGTGAAGAAGATTTTAGGAAACAAGTCTTCCTGACTCCTGAAGCATGCACTGGCCCTTTCAAAAGAGAGATGGAAAGGAGCAGGGCAGGGGAGATGAAGAACCATTAGCCTTTTTCTGCAATCCCAGTGGACTTTAGCAGCACAAGCCTTCAACGAGACTTTGGCATGATTAGACAAAGGGGGAACTGAAAAGTTGAGAAGGAGGTGAGATATTCGAGTCCAGGCATGGGGGCTAAGTCTGGAGAAGAAAGGATGGCTGCTCTGGGACCCTTCTCCACAATGAAAGTTCCAGGAAGAACTCACCAATGAGAGTCAGAGTTGGTCCCTTGTACCAGTCGTAGGATCAGAGCAAAGCTCCCAAGGCAGAGATGTTGAGGAGGACAATGCTAGGAGATGGATGAAGCTTTCTTTAGAAAGGATTAGATTTCAGCAGCCCAAACTTTGCCTTCAAGGAGGCTCATGCATGATTCAGTTCCTTTAGGAAGGGAACTTCCACCTAAACAAACAGGCATCCATCTCCTTAGGGATGCCTACAGGAGATTCCCTCCAAAATCACGCTACACAGTGACCCTGCAAACCAGGCTCTGGAGAGTTAGCTCCCCACTTAGCGGCATATAAGCAGCTATGGTTAGTAAAATGATGCCCCTACTCTGCTGGAATTTCTCGTAGGACAGGTGCTAATCTTAACTCAAAGATCTGGAGCAGAGAGGAATCTCAGAGTAGTAGTCTAAACCTCTCATTTTAAAGATGAAGAAACTGAGGCCCAGAGAAATAAAAATAATAATTAACATTTATACAGCACCTACTATGTGCTAGTCACTGTGCTAAACATTTTACAGTTATCTCATTTGTTCCTCACAACAACCCTGGGAGGTAGGTGCTATTGTTATCCCCACTTTACATATGAGGAAACTGAGACCTTGAGAGGTAATAATAATTAACCTTTAATATGATTAAATTATATAATAATATGAAGCACCTACTATGTGCTTTACAATTATTATTTCACTTGATCTTTACAATAACCCTGGAAGGTAGGTACTATTGTTATCCCCATTTTACAGAACTTGCCCAGGGTCACACAGCTAGTAAGTATCTTAGGACAGATTTGAACTCAGACCTTCCTAACTCCAGGCTCAATGCTCTATCCACTGTGACACCTTATCCATGGTCACACAAGTAGTCAGCATCAGAAGATAGATCTGAACCCAGATTTTCTAACTCCAGAGCCAGGGCTCCTTGAATCTTATCACAAGGCTGCTTACACTTTTTGCAACGTCTATGCATTTTTAGGAACTAACTCACACCTAGAAAGGCAAACTTTTCTTGTACTCACTCGCCAATACTGCCTTTGGTTGGAAGTTCACGGTCTCCTCTCCTTCTTTCTCAGACACTCATTTCTATCGGCATCTCCTCCATTTCAGAGAGCACGGAAGAATCGATCTCAGGAATTAACTCCAGGCATGAGGAGGTGGGGGCAAGTGCTGACTGTCTTAACCCAGCCAGCCTCCTGCTTGGAGCTCTGTCCTTACCACCCATGACCTAATCGTGCAGCCTTAGGGCAATTATAATTCCATTTCAGACACATATATTCCAGTAGAACATCCTCCCTCTTGTTTACTGAGTAAAGGAGCATCAGCTGTTCTCTTTTGTCATTCTCCCACTCCCTACCAGCTCACCCGGCAGCCCCCAAAACTTCCCATGCTGTTTTTGAAGTGCCAATTCCTAGATTGTAAAAAGGGTTAACAGCTTGATGTTTTCACGTTGGCATTGTCTAACAGCAAATCTTCTGCTTAATCAAGTTGTTTGCTCCCTTGCCTGAAAATTGGTGTAATTGTGAATGCAAATACATCCAAAGTGAAAAATTGATAGTTGATTGATAGGAAGGAACAATGCATCAGTTTCATTACCTCCCATTTGAACACAGTGGAGTTACTCATTTTAGCAGACAGGCTAGAGAAAAAAACTGAAATAATGTGGCCTCAAAGTGGGCTGCCAGAGCTAGACTCTTTGCTGAAACTAGGAAGGAAGTCAAACTTGACTTCTTTCCCCTTCTGCTGAAAGCCATGACTAGGGTGGGGCTACTAGGGTTCCATTAGCTTGATTAAGAAGATATATTTCTTTTCTTTATCAATGTAGAGATATATTTCTTTTCTTTATCAATGTAGAGACTGCCATCTTCCCCACCACTACACATGCCTTCTGGTGTAACCCATGTCCCTCACTCAGCCCTATGTCCAGGTCCTGTCATCATGGCATCCCATCCCTAGGGCCCACCTGCCTGCATATGGGTATATCTGCAGTTCTGGAAATCACACCACCGCTTCTCTGACTACACCCAAGATTAGACTGTCCTCTGCCATACCCCAAACTTGTTTTGCCATAAATGAATTCCTAGTTATGATCCTGCTCCTATTTCCCATTTCCTGACTCTTTCACTGTCCTTCCCTTCTCTGCTCCCCACATATCTATGCCACACACAACACTGATGTCCAAGCCCTCAAATTGCCTTTCAAGGTCTATGGAAGGACCGTCACTGCAACTCACCAGCCATCTTCCTGCTTCTGGCTCAGACTAATGATCTGAACCAATCTCTCTTTTCTTCTACAGTTAGTTTGGTGCAATGAAAGTTAACATGGTGTGGCAGGAAGATCACTGAACTTGGAGACAAAAGGCCCAGGTTTGAGATCAGACTCTGGCTCTTTCTAGGGTGAGCCCTTTGCCCTCCAAGCCTGTTTCTTTATCCACAGAATGAGGGCATTACCTAATGAATTACTAAGGTCTTTTCCATATCAATAATGCAACAAATCATTCCTTCAGTGCCTGGGAGGCACAAGGTTCACTGATAAATTAAATCCCACTAAGACAATATGTTATTCTTCCCAGGTACACTTATATTATAAAAGTAGCTCCCTGAGATACCAGTTTAAGTGTAAAGAAGAAATCTCTAATGGAGGACGATCATGGACACTGTTAGAATTCAATGGCAGAGATTGTTTTAGGAGATGGGGCCCTTGAATCCCATCATTTATGGGTCCCCTAAACTCATTCGACCTCCCTTCTCTAGGGTTGGAAAAATAAGGAATGAGCTCCACTGTTACAATTCAGATAGACAATGTGAGGTTGCCTCTGACCACGTATATCATAAGACCACGTGGGTGGCATTTTAAAAAGTTCTAAGAGACATAATCTCTGGGTAATTGAATCATTTTATCAATGATGCCAGCATTTTAATAAAAGGATGCTCATTTGACTGTCTCTCTTAGACCAACCATCCCTCATGGTAATGGGTTTACAATTCATATACCCTTGGAAGAACAGTTGTTCCTGAGGGTGGCAATCAACTCTGATTGGTTAACAATTAATGAGAATATGAACATTACAGTGAGAAGGTGAGATATATTATATGAGAGGTCTTGGGATATATGACTTAGATCACCCAAATCTTGGTCAAAGAGACTTCTCAATTTCCAAATTACCTGTCTGACAAAAGGAAGAGTAAACACAGGTAACAGAAATGACTCTATTACACAAAACTTGGAATTTCTTTTACTGTCTTTGATTAGATCTCAGCCATCCTGACTGGATAAATCTTTTAGAAAGATTTTCAACACTGGTTGATTCCTGGATGAGGAAGTAGAAAGGGGGGAAAGCCTTAGTCCTAATACAATAATTAGTTATTAATACCAGCAAGAAAAAATCATTTCTCACATTGGTCTGAAGCTGGAAGGGAACTCAAAGGTCATCTAGTCTAATTCCTTCATATTACAGATGAGGAAACTGAGGCTCTGAAGTGTTAAGTGACTTGTCCAAAGTCACATATTTCCCAATTCTGGTGCAGGTATGAGTGGGCTCTGAAAGCAGACTTAGTTATTACCCCAGACTTATAGTAATAAAAGTGACAGTTCACTTGCCACAATGACAACTCAAGGGGAGGAGACTTAGGGACAATCAATCAGCAAGCATGTTTTAAGCACCCACTATGTGCTAGGCACTAGGCTGGCATTGAGGATAAAAAGGTAAAACCTAAAACTGTTCCTGTCTTTGTGGTGCTTACTGTCTATCAGGAGAGATGATATGTATATATAGAAATAGATTCTGATTATGTATAAAATAAATGCAGGGTAACTGGGGAGAGAAAGTGGAAAGGACCGTGGCAACTGGGCATTGGGATCCCATAACTACAGGATGCTTCCCACCTTTCAATCAGTTCTTCCACAACACTCATTTCACTGATATTGTCTGTCTATCTGTCTGTCTCTCTGTTTCTCTCCCTCTCTCTCTCTCTCTCTCTCTCTCTCACACACACACACACACACACACACACACACATACACAAACACACACTTTTTCACCATCTAGCATAGACTGGTTCCATCCAAGAGATATGCCATTACTCTGCCATTACTCTGTTTCCTTAAAACCTCTATCAGAAGTGTTGGCACGGTCAGGCACCAGTAAGGTCAGTCCTCAGTTCAGGGTGTCTCTCCTTTTCTCTTCTTTCTGCACCTTTGAGAGGACTCTCTGTTCGTTCTCTGCCAACCACAGTCAACCACCTGTTGTGCTTGAATACAAGACTGACCATGTTGGCAACATCGAGGCACTGTCGCGCAAACATAGCATTATAGTCAGTTTCTTCTTTTGGTCTTGACCTCAACTTTCTTCCCTATAAAATGAGGATAACTATTCCTGACTCATCTCTCCAATCTCCAAGGACTGGAAGAAAGAGTGTATGAGAGTAGGTATAATTCATGGAAAAGAGTGTCAGATGTGGAGTCAGAGGGCTGTGGAATCTACCATTCTCATTTGTGGCATCTTGGGAAATCAATCAATGAGGATTAATTACCTCTCCATTATATGTGCCAGGCAGTCTTTGTGCTAGGTAAATCACTTCACCTTTCCCAGCCTCTAATCCAACTCTAACATTTATTGCCTGTGTGACTGTGGTCAAGTCCTTTAACCTCCCCAGGCCTCCGCTTCTTCATCTATAAAAAGGAGGGAGTTGGATTAAATGACCCCTGGCATCCCTTGTAACTCTCTGTCTATGATCCTATGCCTCTATAATCTCTGCCCACACCCTTTATCCAGCCTGTGAACTCGACACTTGTGGCATTCAGAGAAGACCAAAAGGAATGCGGAAGTGAACTGTCTAAGCCCGAGCAGAAAGCAAATGGCCTCTGACCTCAGTACAGGGATGGCCTGTGCAGTCAATTCTTTTATCTTTGCACTGAAGGACTTAAAACAAGTGGGGCAAGATGGAGACCTTGGTCATCATTTTGTATTTAGATGGGCTGTTCTCCATCCTAGCCTCCATCCCGACTCTAGCAGCTGACAAGCCATTTGCTTCAGCATAATGCCATCTGATTTTCCCACTGTGACTCTTAATGAGTTATTAAGCTGATGCCATCCCATGAATCTAAGCCACAAGGCAGTGAGGAAAACAAGTGAATTTGAAGCAACTCAATCCTGAATGAAACAGGAAGCCAAGGTAAAGCTGAAGCCTGAGGAAGGAGCTGCCAAGGGCAGCTCATCATGCAGTTCAGAAGGAAATGAAGTGACAGGTTCTGTCTAAAGCCTGTTGCAGAGCAGCTCCTTGGGCAGTCTGACCTGGGCGGAGTCCCCACAGTACTCCCTACACCCTACCCAGAACCTTCCTCAAGGCTCCACTCCAAAAGGAGTCATGTTGTATCCTCACTTCAAACAGAGAAGAGAAACCTTGCATCAATTGGAGTAAAGTATCTGAGCAGAAAGATTACAGATCTAGAGCTGGAAGAAAATTCAGCACTTGTGGAGTCCCAGAGCAGTTAATTAATTTGACTAAGGAGGTGACACAAGTAGTGAATGTCAGAGGTGGAATTCAAACCCAGATCTTCTATCTCAAAATCTAACATCCTTTCCACTGTACCATGATGCATCTTCCTTAATTTTGTGGTTCTTCACTCGTCTCAGTCATGTTTGACTATTCATGACCACATTTGGGCTTTTCTTGAAAGATACTGGAGCAGTTGGCCATTTCCTTCTCCAGCTCATTTTTACAGATGAGGAAACTGAAGCAAATACTTTTAATAAGTTTCTGAAGCCACATTTGAACTCAGACCTTCCTGACTGTAGACCTAACACTCTATCCGCTATACCATCTAGCTGCCCAATTTTTTACTAAAAGTCAAAAAGCCTTATATTAGAAAAGGCATCATAATATAGTAGAAAAGGATGCTAGGTTTGGAGCTGAGACCTGAGTTTGAATATCATCTCAGATATTTGCTAGCTGTGTGATCATGGGCAAGTCATTTGTCCTCTGAGAACCTCAGTTTTCTCATGTGCAAAATTGGAGATAAGAAGATTTGAGTGATCTACTTCATGGGACTGTCATAAGAAAGACACTTTGCAAACCTTAACACATTAGGCAAATGTAAATTTTTACTGTCTCTAAGGTACCTTCCCCTCTCATAATCTGCCATTCTGGGACAGAAGGACACATTTTAGTCCTATCACCATCACTAACCAGATGTTTGAGTTGGTCCTATGACTGTCATCTCCATTTCTACAACTTTTACCCATTTTTCCTAGTTCTGCCCTTAGGGGCCAAGCACAACAAGTCTGATCCATATCCCACATCTGTGTCAAATGCAAATACATAAACCATACATAAGGATCCCTGTGGACCACAAATTGATTTTGAAAATCACATATTAATATTTTCTGTACTTTATTGTATTTTTTTCATTTTGTTAAGTATTTTCCAATTACATTTTAATCTATTTCCAGAGGCGTGCAAGAGCATTATGAACTGCAGTGAGACCCTTGAGCCTTGTGTTTGACACCTCTGTTTCAAATTTTGTTGTGGTTATTGATGATGATAATTTGGTTCAGACTCTTTATGACCCCATTTGGGGTTTTCTTGGCAAAGATATTGGAGTAGTTTGCCATTTCCTTCTCCAGCTCATTTTATAGATGAGGAAACCAAGGCAAATAGGAGTGAGTGACTTGCCCAGGGTCACACAATTAGTAAGTGTTTGACATCAGATTTGAACACAGGTCTTCCTGATCCCAAGACCAGCACTCTATCCACTGCACCACCTAGCAACCCTATCGTCCAATTGGTAGCTCTTTAAGTACTTTAGGAATGCTATCTTATCACCCCTTATGTGTTGTCTTCTCCAGGCTAAACAATCATTTATCTAATCCTTGTAAGACACATTCTTCAGGCTCTTCATCATCCTGGCTGCTGTCTTCTGGATGATGTCCAGATAATCTTTCTAAAACTGGAGAGTTCAGGACTAACCAGACAGAAAATGTATTTTGACCAGGGCAAGCTCTTCCCTTATTTGGAGCCCAGTGTCCATCAGAGTACATTCAGCGCATTTTCCCTTTTTGATTGCCATGTCATACCCTTAATGATAATAACAATAAGAAAAATAATAATAGCTAACATTTATATAGTACCTACTATGTGCCTGGCATTGTGCTGATAGCTTTACAGTTATCCTCAAAACAACCCTGGGAAGCAGGTGTTGTTATTGTCATCCCCATTTTGTACATGGGAAAACTAGAGCAAACAAAGTTAAGTGACTTGTCCAGGATCACAGAACTGGTGAGTATATGCGGTTGGATTTGAACTCAGGTTTCCTGACTCCAGACCCAGCACTCTAATTCACTGGGCTACCTAGCTGCTCCATGAGCTCAGAAGTCCAGTAAAGAAGAGGCAGTATGATATGTATATGATGGATAGTGGTGCTGGATTTGGAGACAGGAAGATCTAGGTTGAAATTTCCCATCTGAGCCTTATTTACTAATTGTGCCTTGGGCAAGGCTCTTAACCTCCCTGTGTTTCAGGCAACACCTAACACTTAATCCGTAGCTGAGCTACAGTCTGTCTTAGTAGAGGAAGTTGTCACACCTGAATCACCTCATGGGTATGACAGGTCCTTTGCATGGTTTCATAAGTTTGCTGAAACTTCCCCTGGACTTTTTTCACCTGACTTATCTGGTCACAACTATCCTGTCCTGCCCTTCCCAAGTTGGTTTCACCAACACAAAGTGAAGCAGTCTGGTCAATATGGGTACCATGTAAACAGAAACAGCTAGAGTAACTGATACATCTATGAACATAAAGCCTGACCACCAAAGACATCCAACTAGTCACTGTGCATAAGCTTATCTGCCCTGGGAAGGACAGGATTCTTGGTATGTTCAAAGCTTCCTGAGGTCAGCTTATATTATAGTGCGTTTGTAAAGAGGACTAGCTCCTCTAGTACCCCTGGCTAGAGCACTCTATAGGTTCCAATGTACAAGGGCCTATCAACTTAGTCAGTCTATAGACCTGGAAGAGCTGTGGCTCTGAGTCAAAGGATCTGGATTCAAATGCTGCCTATGACACAACCTTTTATGTGACTTTGGACAAATGACTTAACCTTTCGGGATATCAGTTTCCTCATCTGTACCAGTCCTGATCAGGATGAAAGGGTGAATATATCAACCAGCTGCCAGATGTCTTTAGTATATTCTTTGTTTAAATCATGATAAATCATAACCAAGAGGTAGAATATAACGGATAGTGGGACAGGCCTCAGATTCAGCATGTCAAACACAGGGCCCATGGGCCTCATTGTGGTGTGACCGCAGGCAAATTATTTAAAATCTCTGTTCCCTAAGCAGCTCTTTCAGACTATAAGTGACAAACAAGCTGCCAATCAGCCTTTATAGGGGAAAGCTGCAAAGTAGGAATCCCCCACAATGATGGAAGGAAGGAAGGAAGAAAAAGAGACATGGAGAAAGAAAAAGAAAGAAGAGGGAAGGAAGAAGGGAAAGAAAAAGGAGAGGAAAGGAACAAAAAGGAAGAAAGGAAAGGTAGAAGAGGAAGAGGAGGAAGGAAGAAAAGGAAAAGAAGAGGGAGAGGAGGGAGAAAAGGAGAGAAAGAAAAAAGAAATGGAAGGAAGGAAAGCACCAAGTGTCAAACTTTACAATGATCCTTATTAAATTTCATCTTATTCTATTTACTTTTCACTTTGTACCATGTGTTGTGGAGGAGCTGAAGAGTGATCTTCATTTGAATCCATTGCATTCAATAATCCTGTATTAAGTCTCTGCTCTGTGTAAAGTTTCTAAGTTCTAGCATACAAAGAACACAGGGCAAATAGTCTTTGCCCTCTTGGAGGTTACAGCCTTGTCAAGACAACCATCCATGCCTACAAATGGCTACGACGTATAAGGAAGAAAGTGAAAAGTGCCCAGGAGAGGTAAAAATTGTTAGAAGACTCAAAGGAAGGAGAGCATATCAGAAATCCTTTTGGCAAATTTAGCATGGAGGCCCAGAATTCCTACCTCTTTCTAATTTCTAACCTTCCAAGCAAAAACCTGGGATCTCTGCACTAGGCAGAAACCATCTCTAGCTACCATTGCATGTAGCCCATTAGTCACAGCTGCTACCCCTGCAAATCAGATGAGATCAGTGCCTTTTAGAGGGCTTATTCAGGCAGTTTTCTCAAAGACTGATAGAAATGCTCATCATTCTAATTACCAAGCAGTGAAATCTTTTCCTGACAGGTATCACCAGGTTAATTAAAAACTATGTTTTGATCATAAGAAAGCAGACACATTTTCAATTAAGGCTCAAGACATAAGCATCACTCAAGATCCAGGTAATTGTGCTGCTGAGTCACTAATATAGTGGTATGTCGAAGAGTCAATGTGAGAGAACCTCAGATTGATAAAAAAACAAAGTCAAATAAAATGAGCCTAGAGGACAACTAAGAATCCTCTGATTAGGATTTGAAGATATGGGATTTGAATCATGGTTCCTTGTGTGATACTCCGTGTGGTCTGTTCAGTCATTTTTCAATCGTGTCCGATTCTTCATGACCAGTTTCAAGGTTTTCTTAGCACAGCTACTACAGTTGTTTGTCATTTCCTTCCCCAGCTCATTTTGCAGATAAGGAAACTGAGGCAAACAGGATTAAGTGACTTGCCCACGGTCACATAGCTAGTAAGTCTCCGAAGCCAGATTGAAATTTAGGAAGATGAGTCTTCCTGACTCCACTCTATCCACTGCTCTGTGGTGGTGTAAGGCATGTTCTTTCACTTTCTCTGAGTTTCAGTTTCCTCATTTCTAAAATTCTAGTATTGGTTCCTTCCAGTACTAAATCTTACAGTCCTTTGAGTCTCGCCTTTTTTGGGGGAGCACCAACTGAATGCCAGTTTGAAGATATCAGGTGATCAGAGCTAGTTCATGTCATTTGTGAACAGCCAGAAGAAATTGTTACCCTAAGGTCAGGATGGAGCTTCGGGTCAGCACCAGAAGGCAACCAATATTAGTCTGGACCTGATGTGAAGAACCTGCTAGACTGTTTTATATATTAGTATATATGTTGCTTCCCCTTATACAATAGAAGGCAGGGATTGTTTTCATTTTGGTCATTGTATCCTGACACATAACAAGTGCTTAGAAAATGCTTATTGATTGAATGAAGAACCCATCAATGAATAAATGAATGAATGTTGTATTCCCCAGTATAATGAATATAAGCTTCTTGAAGGCAGGAACTCTAAACTAGGCAGAATGTCTTTCTATCTTCAGTAGGATCCTATGCCTTGCAGAAATTTAGTAAATGATTGCTGAACTGTGATGAAGAGAGTATTTACTAGGCAAATAGAGATGATCTGTGGTTGTTTTCAATGAGGAACAGAGGCTAGCCAAGAGCAGTGAATAGGATGAAGTCGAGATCTCTGGATCCCTTTCACATTCCAGATTCTGTGTGCATATATCATTTCAAATCAGCCAAGCTGGGATCTGACCTTGATGTCTGTTAGCCCCAAACTAAGGTTCTTCATCTTACCAAATGTTCCCATGGACTATTTGGGCCCAATCTGTGGTAGATCCTTCTGAGTTCATATTGGTCCGATCAGCCACAGTCAGACACACTGAAACTTGACTTTATCATAGTGATGTCATTTCGGTCCTCCTTGAGAATGAAGCACAGCAGCCAACCAACCATGTTACCAGGCCCCATTTCCAGACGGGTTTTGAGAGTCTAGTCACTGGGGCTGATTGAGGTTCAAGTGTCATGCCTCATCCCTGTCAGTACTGGTCTTTGGGAGGCCTCAGAATGAAATCTCTTTGAGATGGCTTTCACTTTTGTCTTTGCGTCCTTACTGCCTAACAGTGTCTGATAGTATGTAGTAAATGGTTAGTAAAGACTAATTGTATTGAATTGAACTTCAGTCAGGATGTTCTGGACTTTCCTCCCATGGGGAGGCAGTTCCTGGTTGGGAGTACCAGGGTACAGTGGAGCCATCTGACTCTCTTTGGGGTTGGTGTCCTTTGCAGGCAGAATTGGCAGTGGGGGACTTTAAGGTCTTTATGTATGGAGGAGTATTGGGGGAGGGGAAATTATACAAATGTATTACATATTTGTGCTCAGAGTTGGGTTAAAAAAGGCAACTTCCAAAGTACCATATGGGGAAGGTGTGACTAGTGGGGGAGTTTAATGGATCATAAGTGTGATGTCACTTAATGAATGTATTATGAAGACCAAAAAAGGTCTCTTGGGCTCTTGAATTGCATTAATAGAGGCAAAGTGTCTACAATTAATGAAATGACCAGACTACTTGTTGTATCCTGCTTGTACCCTGCCCTGGTTGGACCACATATGGGTGATCGTTTTCAGTTCTGGGTACTGCAGTTTGGGAAGGGTATTGATAAGCTAGAGAGAATAGAGAGAAGACCAAATGTAATGGTGGCAAGCCTCAAGTTTATGCCCTATGAGTATCAGGTGAAGGAACAGAAGATGTTTAGTTTGAAGAGAAGCTTTAGGAGACCCTTCCTCTTGGCCCCAGAGGAAAGAATCAGAAGCAGTAGGTAAAGCCTTAAAGAGATTAAGTGTGATATCAGGAAAATCTTCATGCTGGAGGTATCCAGAGTGAAATGGGCTGCTTTAGGATGTGGCAAGAGGAGGGGACTGCCTCCTTGGAGGTGACAGTTTGTCAGGTATGTTTGGGTTGGACAAGATGACCGCTAAGGTCTCTTCTACCTCTGATATTCTGTGATTCTATGATATTCTGTAATTCTGTGAACTCACATTATTAGTTGAAAAGAGAATCAGTGGCGACATGATTAGGTAGCATCATTCTTTTGCTTAAGTCCTGGGTGGAACTGTTTATACTTGTTAGTATAATTAATTGGAGCCTTAATGAGGCCAAGGTCATAAATTCCCCTTTATGAACTGGGTAGGGAAGGAATATGTTGACAGTATATTCAGGACAAGGGAATCATAGGCTTATAGGTCAAGAGTGGAAGGTCATCTAAGCCAATCCTCCCCTTTTACAGATGAGGAAACTGAAGTCCAGAGAGGTTAAGAAACTTGCCCAGGGTCCCATAGTGGATAAATGGCAGAAATGGAATTCAGACACAGGTTCTCAGTTTCCAAACGTTTTCCCCTTCCTCCCTAGGAGTAAGCAAGGAAAGCAGCTACTTTGGGTACAACATGCAGATCTGAGGGCATAAATGTGACACAAGAATTTTTAATACTTTTTACAAGTGTATGTCTTTTTATTACCTCCAAAATTCCCCTCTTTGTGCCATGTAGGTATTTATTTTGTGATAAATTACTCCATATGTGTTATTTTCCAAGTTCAAAAACTCTAATGGGCAGTATTTAAGCTTTGCCTTAGGCACACAGGTGACTTTCCTGGCTCTGTTATGAATGGGAAAGGTCTCAAAGTTGCTGCTACCCTCTCTACACTCCAGGTTTAGGTTTTCCAACTAAAAATTTTCAACTAAGCTAGAGTTCTTTGGACCCTAGAAAAATTGACTTGTACTGAAACTCATGTAGACTGATTTATTAGGGAAAGCTAATTCAAGAATTTACCATGAGAAAAATTAACTTCCTGATGTTTACACTGACCCATTTGACTCATTTTCTCCTTAGGGGTGAAAGTGAATGTGGAATCCCAATAAAGATCAGAGGTCACTAAGTCTATAGGATAAGTACAAGGTGACCAGATATTGTTATTGTCTGGGCCCTTCTCTTATAACCAATGATGGAGACATAGTGCCCATGTTTCTAGCCAAGCTCCCACTTTTCAGTTCTGTGAGTTGTCAAGGTACTTTCCTGTTTCTCTCCCTCCAAGACTTACCTCCCTTCGCCTCTTATAAAAAGCCTGTTCTAGGCAGTTTTCAGATGAAGAAATAAAAACAAACTATAGTCATATAAAAAAATGCTCAAAATCACTGTTGAGTAGAGAAATGCAAATTAAAACAACGCTTTCTTTGGTCCTAACTCTGTGAAGTAATCCTTAAATTTTTGTGTCACCTTGGGGCAAGTAAGCTGTGACAGGTATGAAGTTTTAGGCATGGGGAAAAGGCAAGACACTGGACTAATAAATAGTCTCCGATCATGGAAAAGGAGGGGAGAAGAGAAGGGGAAGGGAATAGAGGAAAGGAGAAGGGGTAGTGGGGGAGAAGGAAGGAAAAGAGTGGGAGGAGGAGGAGAGGAAGAAGAAAGGGGAAAAGAGAGGAGAATGGAAGGGAGGAAAAGGGAGGAAATAAGAAAGGAGAGAAAAGAGGGAATGAGAGGGAGAGAAAAAGGAAGAGAGAGAATAAAGGAGAGTAGGGGAAAACAGGAGTAGGAAGAAAGGAGTGGGAGGGAAGGAGAGACATGAGAGGGCAGGGAAAAGAAGGAGAGTAGAGGAAAAATGAGAGGGAAAGGAAGGAGAGGAGATGGGGAAGAGGAGGAGGAAAAGGAAGAGTAATGGAAAATGAAGGGGAGGAATGGAAAAGGATGAGGAGAAGTGGGGAGGGGAGAGAAGGGGAGGGAGAGGCAGAAGGACAGGGAGAGGGAGAGGAAAAGGCAGGAAGTTGTATTTCTTCAGATGAGCATATCACAGACAACAGCTGAGGGCAATTATTGTTTACATCAGGACCTTAGCAGGAATCTGCTAACTGCCGATCAAACTGCCAGTATCCCATAATAAGTATAAGATAAAAAATCTGAGAAAAGGGCAGGAATGGTTGCTTTTTTATAAAAATAATAATAATAATAACTTTCCTTGGGAGCTCCGAGTGCAGGGATCAGCCAGTTTTGCCCTGGCAGATAGCAGCAGGAATGAGTCAAGGATGTCAATTTCAGCAAATCCAGACGGTGAGGGCACTGTTCCAGTGCCCTACAGAGGGTTACATTGTTTGTATTTCTTCCAGTTTCAAGTAACAATTGTATGAGTTACAAATTGCAATTGATCTTCCTGCTAGAAGAAAAAGTTTCAAGTATAGCTCTCTCCTTTGACCTGTTAGAGAGAATGCAGTTTCTTGAGTCAACTTTCCTTGGCTTTCTCTCCTTGAGGAAGTACACCCAACAAGAAACAAGAAGAAAAGGAATCTAGAAGAGAATTCAAAGGTCATTCAAGAGGATGAAGAATATAAGATAGAGAAAGAAGGGATGAAACATCACTGACTCGTAGGAGCTTCATTATTCATTCAGAGCCCTATGCCTATAAAGGGTGAAGCTGGACTTTCTGAAAAGAAAGCTGGTCCCTGGCTCTTCCATATAAGGACAAGGATCCATTGCTTCTGCCAGGAGACAAGAGAGCTAGTCCTGGTCAGAAGAAGAGATGAGCCCTGGGGACTAGTACCCTGCCAAGAGAGTCCTAAGTATACAGTCAGCACGTATTTTATTTTCTTGAGACAAGTATCAAGGACATGATGGAGAGCCTTCCAAATCCTTGTCAAGCATGATGATAAATACAGGTTCTGATGACGCATGTGAAGCCAAATGATGCCTCTGTGAAGGGAATCAGGAAAGTATCTCTGAGGACAAGAAAGTCCTGGGCAAAAAACAAAAAACCCTGAATGATTCAGACGCTGTCTTCGTCACGGCTGCCAATGAAAAATAAGGGCTTCATAAGAGAACAGAGAATGGGAGAATGGATGAACAGATGGCTTCAGACAACTAGGTGGTACGGTAGATAGAGCCTGGAGTCAGGACAACTCATTATCCTGAAGTCCAATCCAGCCTCAGGCATTTACTAGCTCTGTGATCCTGGGCAAGTCACTTAACCCCATTTGCCTCAATTTCTTCATCTGTAAAACAAGCTGGAGAAGGAAATAACAAACCACTCCAGTATCTTTGCCAAGAAAATCTCAAATGGGGTCACAAAGAATCAGATGTGACCAAAAACGACTGAACAACGATGACAAAAAACAACAAACAACTTCAGGGAATAGGTTTGAATACTGAAGCAATGTTTTAGATACAGAAATTGCATACTTTCTTTTGTCTCATTAGAGTTAGGAAGACTATATTTGCCTAGGGGATGAGGTTCTAAACCATTTTATCTCATAGTGTTCTGGTGAATCCTATGGACTCCTCAGAATGATTTTAAATTCATAAAATAAAATACATAGTAATAAGGGAAACCAATCATATTGAATTATACATGTCAAATTGTTTTAGAAAAAAGTTCCCTGGTCCCCAGGTTAAGAACCCCTGGCCTGGAAGTGTGAGGAGCACATCTGAGGGGCATTAAGTTGATAAATGAGGCACGGAGAGAGAAAACTGCCCACATAGAGCACTAAATGAAATATGACAGACTGTACCTAGGCATGCCATAGAAAGAGTGGCAGCAGACAGGCCAAGCAATTTGCCAGATATAATATACAGGAAAAGAGACAGCACTATAATTCATGACTTCAGATATCTATATACAAATGTAATGATTTGATCCAGAGATCTTAATTCATTGAGGGAAATTCGAGACAGGTTGGGATATGACTCATGACTGAAATGCCTCCAGCTTCCTCTTACCATCCATCCTAGATATATCTTCACCCCTCTCCAGGTTCCACTTCTGACTCTCAAAACTTCCTCTACCATGCTACAGATGCCTCTTCACCCTGAAAGTCACCTCTGCCTTTGTGGCCCCTTCCTCCAACTGGCTGTTTCCACCATTTTATGGAAAGCCTCTAGACTCCTGAGATTCCAAATTTTCCTCTATCCTGGTGCTTTTCTGATTCCAAAAGGAAGTTTTTGTATTGCCTTCTCTGATTAGAATTAAAGCTCCTTGAGGTCAGGAACTTTCCTGTTTGAATTTGTATACTTGGCATTTAGCACAGTGCCTGGTATATAGTAAGTAGCTTGTTGACTAGACTTAATAACTTCTTGTTATAACGTAATAACTGCTTTTGGACTGACTATTCACCTTCTAGTGGATGTTCCTCCAGTCTGATGATATTTTTCCTCAAATAAAGTGCCCATAATTGAACATAATATTCCAAATGTAGTCTGCCCAAGGCAGAATGCAGTGGGGTTATCATGTCCATTTTTCAGGATACTATTTCCTATTTAGTAGGTGGCACAGAGGAGAGAATGCCAGGCCTGGAGTCAGGAAGACTGGACTTCAAATCTGGCCTCAGACACTTAACTAGCCTGGGTAAGTCACTTAATCCTGTTTGCCTCAGTTTCCTCATCTATAAAATGAGCTGGAGAAGGAAATGGCAAACCGCTCCAATATCCTTGCCAAGAAAACCCCAAATGGGGTCACAGAGAATCAAACATGACTAAACAACTGAGCAACAAAAAAAGATTGCATTCATTTTCCAAGTTGAACTGGTGATTCCTTTCAAACTGGCAGCTCACGTAAGCCCTCAATTTCCATTCTTTTCCTTTTGATTGAGTTCAGAAAGAGAACACAGAAAGGACTGAATGAGTCCATCAGGAAGCCAGAAGGAATCCCAAAGGTTCTGCTGTGAAACTTGGTGCTGCAATAAGACTTGGATGACAGGCTGAAAAGTGGGTAGAGATGAGGAACTCATAGCAGTACCAATCACATATCTCTTAGGGCTTCGTCACCACAGCTCCTATATACTAAAATTATTCTGTGGGGAATAAAAAGGATCATGGATCTAGGGGAGAAAGGGGCTTCAGAAGCTATTTAATCCAACCCTCTCATTTTATAGATAAAAAACTGAGATCCAAGGAGGTTTAATAACTTGCCCAAGGCCAATGAGTAATAAGTGACAGGATCAGCATGTGGTTTAAGACCCAGAATATATCCTCAAGCTCAACAACCAGATGCCAGGCTTGAACATCTGTTTCTTAATGATGACTCAGTTCTCTCCATCATCCCTGTACTCTAAACAGAAGCTTGCTGAAGGAGATACCTCAAAACCTCCAACCAGCTAGAGCAACTGTTAGTTTTCTTTATATCTATGCCCATCTGCTACTTTTTCAAAGTCTATTATTGAGTACAAAAGAAAATGTCAACATATAGTTCTAGGCCTTTGAGTCAAGGAGAGTAGAAGATGGGAGTGGTCGCACTAGAAAGAATTACAACAAATGTTGAGTGCTTCAGGGGAGAGTCAAGTTTCTATGCTTTTCTTCTTTTATTTATTTATTTTTTGATTGGTAAACATGTGTTTTCTCTCATCTTTCCTCTCCATCCTCCCCCCCTCCACCTAGTGGACAAAAAGAAAAAGTAAACCCTTGTGATAAATATGCATAGTCAAAGCAAAAAACCACATTGACCCAATTCAAAAATATGGGTCTCATTCTGCAAATTTAGTCTATCACCTCTCTGTCCTCTGGTAATATGACTGGTCCTTGTGTTGATCAGAGTTCTTCAGTCTTTCAAAGTTGTTCATTTGTACAGTGCTGTTATAATATAAATTGTTCTCCTGGTTCTGCTAGTTTTACTCTTCATCAGTTCATAAAAATCTTCCCAGGTTTCTCTGAAACAATCTACTTCATCATTTCTTATAGTACGGTAGTATTTGTCTTACATTTTTATACCATCATTTGTTTAAGCATTCCCTCATCAGTATTGAAATGTTGTAATATAAATCCCAATTAAAATATATATGACAGAGATTATATAGCATAAATATATAATAGACATATTATAGATATATAGAGATCAATTTCCTCTTTCTTTGGGATATAGACCTAGTAGGCCATGCTTCTATTAAAATGAGGAGGCAGATGAAATTATTTTATTGAAAATTTCAAAGAAGTAGGATAGTCTGTTAACAAAAGAGCACAAGTTCCAAGAGGCATATCCAAATGGTAATATGATGGGTAAACTGGGATAAAGTATGAGTGGGAAAGGAGTGTGATGATTAGAGTAAGGGTAAGGGAGAAGACCATATAGGCATACCTTTTTTCCACCTGAGGGAATTAAAACAGCAAGTGATAGCAGGAATTGAATGAACTATGCTGACTCCATCTTGTGGCTCTTCAGGAACTCAGTTCCCTTTCCATTCAGTTATGGGTCTAGTCTGATTTTTATCTTGTGAGAAAAACTGTGTTCAATTGTGAGAATTGTGAGAAAATCTTTATTACATTTTTTGAATCTAGCCCTATGTGTCTGGGAAGCTAAAGCATCTCTACCTGCTGCTCAGAGACCCTTAACTAAGGGTTATGTTGACCAGAAACCCCATCAGATCTGAAGATTGATGGAAGGAGCTTGCCCACAATTATGCCTCTCAAGCAGCCCCTATATCTTACCTGAAAATTGACCCAGGCCCTGATCAATCAGTTATTGTTTCCTTTGGTTGTTTTCAGATACTTGAGGGGAGTGAAACACCTCCTTTTCTGATTTTAGAAAGTTGCATTGTCTCCTCCTTCAGCTTGGAAAGTCCCTAACATTCCCTCCAATTAGAAATCAGATTACCTAATTTTGTATTTTGGTTAATTGTTTTCTTTTAATTAATTGGTTTTATTTGACTGTTTTTAGTATATAAAAATCCGTCTCCTCCTGTATTCAGGGTCCAGTGCCAAAGCTGAGGAGACATGTTCCCTATTTGTTGGGCAATTGGCAGGCATTGCTTAATAAACTGATATGCTCAGAAGCTCAAATCTTTGTTTTCTCAGTCATTTCATGTTTCACCCACCACACACCTAATGCAAAAGGAAATAGATTGGCATGGAATGTTTTCATAAGTAAAATTTAACCTGCAGAGGATTTTTAAAATTACTCTACCCCAGAGTTATAAAGAAATTGAAACACTTTCCATGTCTTGATATTCTCTGCAGACTCTACTTCAAGTGTATTTCTGTACATTGAAGGGATTTTTTTAGACTTTTAGACTCCAGGCAAATGAAATGGGAAAGGGATAAACGGCAGCCAACTTGATGCTCAGCCTCAGCATGGCAACTGTGCCATGATCTGCTCTTTGTAAAGCTGACCACTGAGAAAGAGTAGTGGAGAGGAGTCATTCCTGCTCTGTTTCCCTCAGCTCCCAATGGGGGGGGGGGGTAGGCAAGCCGCACACTACCCTGATCAGAAGATGCCTCTCACTGATTCCAGGAGCTCCATTTTGAAAGCAGTATTGACAAACTACAATGCAAATCTACAAGGGCAACCCAGCAGTGAGGGGATGCTCCAAAACATGTAATATAAGGAAGAGTTGAAGGAAATGGAAATATTTAGCCCATAGAAGAAAAGACTTGGGGGAAATCTGAGCTGTCTCCAAGTGTTTAAAGAGTTGTCATGTGGAAAAAGGATTAGGCTCATTCTGCTTGGCCCCAGCGGAGCTGTTGAGGCTTGACAGGTGGAAGTTATAGGGAAGCAAATATCAATTAAACGTGAGAAAAAACTTCCTAATGAGTGAAACAGTTTGAAAATAAAATGAACAGTCTATCACTGAAGCTGTTCAAGGGAAGGCCGGAGGACTGCTTGTTGGAGAGTATTTGTGTTTCTAGTGTATTTGAAAGAATCCATAATTTCATCAACATAAGCCCTGCTCCCCTCATTGATAGAGATCTTGACCTATCCATGCCTTCTTATCATGTGTGATTCTTGTCCAGGCCTCTCCTTAATTTCTGCAGAGAGGATCTGCTGAATGCACAGAAAGCCTTCTTCTGGGTATTTTAATATTTCATGGATACCAGTGCTACACTTCAGTTGTCTGTCCTTGTATCTATTGCATGACCTGTCCACCTCCTTTCCTAATCACAGATATCCTTGATCACTTAAAAAAAAATCTTTGTTAATATCTTTTATGCCACTCCAAATGCCCCAAATGTCATTGGTAATGTGATGTACTTTATTTGTATTCATCATATATCGTTCTTTGACCTTTTGTGGAGAGTTATGAGCTTCTCAAGGGCAGGAACTGTATTATGTCTCTCTTTGTATCTCCAGCACTTAGCACAGTGCTTGGCACATAGTAGGCATTTGATAAATCTGTAATGACTCACTGATTTTTGAGTCACCTTCCATTTTGATTCTTCTAAGAAATAGTTATCCAACCATATCACATCACCTAGAGAATATTGAGAATATTTGGCAGCAAGAAGCAGCTTGTTATGATTGAAGCTTGGCCTTAGTTTTCTCATAGTAAAATAGGGCAAAAGAGAGTATTAAATTAGATGATCTCTAAGAACCCATGGTTCACTTCCTGTGTGTACTTCCTCTGTACTTTGGCCTCAGGTTAATTTTGATCAGCAACCTTGCCTTGCCAAAGGAGTCCTGAAAAAAAGCATGGGGATGGCCCAATGAAAATGCATCCCCACTATTAAAGAGCCAGCTCCTTGCAGCACAGTGAGTATAATCCTTGATGAAGACTGGCACCTCGTATACACTGCACCTAAAATGCTTCCTATTTATATCACATGCTGCCATATTTTTTATCTTGAAAATGCAGATTTTTTAAAAACACTTCAGCGTGAATAATAATGTCTGAGAAAAAAATAAACCAAATATGGGTGTTAATTAAACTGGCTTAAAAGTGAATCCAAAGGCAACATGGTTTTTCGTTACTCTGAAAAATAAACATACATTTATGGCCAAAGCAAGGGAAAGTGTTACTCAGTTCCACGAATGTGATGTAGTCCACACTCTTCCTACTCCTGCTACTTAGAGCCTTTCCAGATATAAGTACTGATGAACAGACTCTGGTTTTTGTCCAGTTGTTTTTCATCTTTTTACAGATGTGAATACCTTGACTGGTCTCTTCTTGACAGCTACGAACCTCAGTAAGGAGAGCCAGTAATATTCCAAGGATTCATGCAGTCCTAATGTCATCTGCAAACAGAGATATCAGAGAACTGTCATTTACAGGAACTAGCTCTATTTGGACTTTACGTAGTCCATCCTCCATGACAGCAACAGTCATGTTTGGGTGAAAATATGACCCCTCATTTTATATTCCATTTAATCAGAAGATCATTGAGCTACACTTTCTCTGTAATTGTGACTACCATGATGTAAATATATTTGTGACAATTACCTTGTTAGTGGAGCATACTTAAGGCTACATTTTGCTCTACTGTATATTAATGCTTTTTTGTAATAAATGAACAGGAAAAACAGTGGGATCATATAGATTCTCTATGTCTCTTAGTCAAATGTGTGACTGGGAAGATGCAGTCTTGTGAAAATCTGCCTGTTTCATTCTCATATTTTCATCAAGGATACCCTCAAGATGTACATAGATCCTGCTTACAAAGACATTATAGAGATGAAAAAAGTAGTCCTATCAATTGATTAAAAGTGTCTTCTTTTGGGGAGTGGGTAAGATTTTTTTTTTTTTTGGTATTATGATATCCAGGATCTTTTCCATTTGTCCAATGAAATCTCCCTTCTTTTGAGATGTCTTGAAACTTGATCCGTGAAGGCTTTTAAAAGTTTACCACTTCTGAATAAACTTCCTCCAAGTGTATCTGAACAAGTAAGGTTGCTTGTGCTGGCTTCCTTTTCTTGAGCATCACTAGAGTCCAAATGTCCACTGCCACGGATGACAAAAACAGATTATTTTCAAAACCCAGGCAAATCTGTTCCATTTTCATATTTATTTTCCTCCTAATAGTTTTATCTATAAATATCCTTAGAATGAACTGACTTAGTTGGATCTCATTTTCTCCAGGCACATTTTCCTCATCATTACCTTTCAGTAATGAAAACAATACTTCTTGGAATCTACTGTCACCCTCTTCCATAATATTCTGTAAATTTAATTATACTCTAAGCTGCTACTTTACTTGTTTAAATGTCTCTCTGCTTGGCAAGGAGATCAAGTGTTTGCTGGCTGAGGGAGTTTCTGGGACTTTAGGCCTCCTTGTTGTAGTAGCTTTTACATTAATAGAGCATTTCTAAGAAATGGCAGTAATCAGAGTCAAGGTCCTTGCTTTTATTGAATGTCTTTTTTTTTCAAATCCAATAGCCTGTCTAAATAGGTTGAGTTGGAACTGTTGTTAACTTCTTCTTTCCATCTCTATCCTTCTAATCTAGTGCTAAATTTTACTTTTGTTGAAACCATTCAATGATCTGAGTATACAAAGACAGTTGTTTCTGAGATGTGTCAGTCGTAACCAGTTGTTTCCTGTCTGATAAGACACAAAAGCATTTTGTGAGCAGGCTATCCCTTTGCGTTTGCCACATGCTCTACCTTGTGACTCTCTTCTTAAGCAAAATATTATATATATATATATATATATATATATATATATATATATATGTGTGTGTGTGTGTGTGTGTATGCGTGCATGTGTATATACACATGTATTTTCATATATACATGTCTTCATATATACACATACACACATATATTAGAGAGAGAGAGAGAGAGAGAGAGAGAAATATGTTCACTTTCATTTGCTGAAGAAGACCATGCCATCAGAGAAATGCAATGACTTGCACTTGACTTTGTTTTGAGTGAGGGAGGGCTATGCAGGTCACGAGCCTCACTTCTCCTCCAGAGCCATCTCAATCCAGTGACCAAATATTCAAGCCTTTGACATCTTCCATTTCTATACCCTGAACCAAATTTTCCAACTTACTTTTTTGGCATACTCTTCTGCCCCACTTTGAACTGAAAACTCTGAGTAAGACTTGGTCAAGTTCTGATAGAGTTTCTCCATCTCTTCATTCCCTGAGGCAAATACAATTACCCTTCCACATCAAGGGGGCTGGGAAAAGGTAACTCCTTGATCTGAAAAATCTTTTTGAAATTTTTTGGCCCTTCTTTCATATGAGAGAAGAAGTTTGAATTTTTTTCTTTTTTCTATAAAGTATTTACAGTACCTTATTGTAAAATTTGAGTTGATGTACAATATTAGACATATTTTTATGCATATTTGAGTTTCTAAACTTTTTCTGTTGTTTGTTGGCCATTATGTGTCATCTACAGCTTCTGCAAAACTGGCCTTGTCTAACTCCCAATCCATCCCTCTTTCCACTGTTACCCCACTGGGATGCTGGGAGAAATGCATGAAACAGTGCTTGCCAAAGTGCTTTGAAAACCATAAAGCATGATTCATATGCAAAGAATGACTGACTCAATCTAGAAGTCACTGATAGAAAGAAGAAAGGGGAGGACAAGGAAGGAGAAGAGCTTCTAGAAATGACTTCAGGACAGAAATTAGAGAAGAAATTATTTCCTTGGTTGGAACTGAGATCCAGTGAACTGGTAGCAGAGGGAATGGCCAGATGCAAGTCAGTTACTATTATCTCATTTATTTACTACTGATTTGGAGACATCCACAAATTGGGATAAGAATTGTTCCTTAGTTCAGGGAGCAAAATAAGAGACTTGAATAGTTTAAGGTTTTCCCCTGAACTAGCAAATTTAAAGTAATATGGACTTAAGTTCTGTTGCCAACACATTAAGTTGGACATAGGGGAGGGACATAATGAATACCAATGCTTGGTTTTATTTTTTTTAATGTGGTTGTCTATAGGAAGTGATATGATAATTGACTGTACTGATGGAACAAAAAGAAAACATTATGCTACAACCCTGGCATTTTTTAAGGCAATGTGGCATAGTAAAGGGCAAACTGGACTGGAAGTGAGGGAGACCTGGCTTCCAATCTTACCTAAGATATTTATTAGCTATGCAACCCTAAAACTTTTCTAGGCCTATTTCCTCATCTATAAAATGAGAATAATATGAGTACTTACAGGGTTGTTGTGAAGGTCAAATGATATACAGTGCTTTGTAAGCCTTAAAGGGTTATATGGATGTTGGCTGTTATTTCATTGTGATTGGCATCCTTAGGAGCTTGGGGCTGCAGGGCCAGGATGAGAAAAGAGTATAAATATGCCTTATACAAAAAGATTTCCTCCCCATTGTACTCCTCATCTGTTATGCAGAGCAGCTGCAAAGGACAGTAGAGGTATTTACTTCAGACGATGGTATGTGGAAGCACCAGAAATACTTGGTGGATGGCTTTGGGGAGTCAGCAATCACAGAAAAAATGTGTTGGTGTATACACTGGATGGAAAAAGGAGTATGGTTTGGGTGTTAAAGAATGAGAAGCCTGCGATCATGTGATATGGGAGTGTTGGAGCCTTGACGATGTGTTGTGAGACTCCTGGAGTATGTAAGTAAGGTCATACTTTGTATGAGTGAGTAAAAAAAAGAAAATCAAGATTATGCATGACCTAGTCATCCTTAGCCCCGTTAGCGTATACCAGTATAGAGTGACAGTGAGTATGGGCTTCTCCTGGTTTTGTTATGGAAGAAGACAGAAGACTGTCCAGAGGAGAAAGAAGGCAATGACTATCCTAGAGTACTGGGGATGATGACATCCTGCTTTGGCAGTGTGACCCCTAATTCTGGTATTTGGAGATATAGGATTAATCCATTATACCCAGGATTCCTCAAACTTAACTTCACAAGGCAACTTTTGAGTAGGTATCAATATGATGGCAGAGATTTTAGTTCTCAGTCAGTTGCTAAGTCTTACTGATCCTTACTTACTGATTTCCACAGTATTATATTTGATATACGTACTGGCCCAAGACCAGTGAAATGCGAACTTCTGTGGTCAGATTGTTTCATTTTTACCTGCGCACATCCAATGTCTAGTACAATGCCCAGAACATAGTAAGTGAATGATTCATCCTTGCTGAGTTGAGTCTTTCCTACCTTCAGCTCCTCCACATGCCACTACCAGATTAGGAAGAAGGGACGGGGAAGACAATAAGCATTTGTGTGGTATCAACTCTGTACCAGGCACTTACACAAATATTTCCTTTGATCCTCCAACAACTCTGGGAGGTAGGTACTATTTTTGTTCCCCATTTAGTTGAGGAAACAAAGGCAAAAAGAGGTTAAGTAACTTACTCAGGGTCACATAGCTAATAAGTGTCTGAGGTCATCATTGCTGACCCTAGGCCTGGTGTTGTATATCCTGAGCCACCTAGCTGCCACAGCTGACAATAAATACGTCATTGCCCTACTCAAAAACATGTAGTGGCTTCTCATTCATTGTTTACAAGACATTAGATACAATGACCCTAAGGTTACTTCCAGCTCAGTATCCATGGTTTTAAAAAATATGATTGATAATATCCAATATATTTAATGCTTGGAAAATTCAGAAGCACAACCCTTTGTGGTATAACCTCATGGGGTTATACAATTCCTCTTTGGAAACTAAGGTCCAAAAGGTAAACTGCCCAAGGTAAGATGGAAATGAAAAACACCACTGAGACCACCTGAATTCCGGCCCTGTGCTTGGTCCACTTCTCTCCAGTGAGTCAGAGCGCCCACTCCATCAAGACATGAACTAAAAACTTTACAGTTTTACATGCAGTTTACTTATTTTTTTCCCTCCATGTTTTGAAAAGCTCATGCTTGTGGATGATTGCATTTGTAATTTTAAAAAAGAAAAGGAAAAAGAAAATCTAGGAGAAAAGGGGGAGAAACACATTCACTAAGCAAAGGCAAAGCCGAAGGAGCAAGATGGCAGATCTTTGTCAGGTACACATCTACCCCAGGGGTCAGCGCTAGGAGGAGCTAAGAGCAGCAGCCAAGCCGACTGCTTTCGGACACCAACAACAAATTTAGACTTCCAGTGATTTTTCTTCCAAGGAGCTCACAGTGTTCAAGGTCTTGATTCTGAAGTGGTTAGTTCCATACCAATACACCTGAAATTTCCAACCCATTCAACAAATATTAAGTGCCTGTTGCCAGCAAAGTTTGAAGCTGGCTCATCCCTGGGAAAGATACAGTGGCATATGCTCTGCCTTCAAGTCCAGTAGGGAAGAAGACAGACATAAAGCAAAGGTCAGGGAAGTACATATTATTAGATGAGGAATGTGTCAAATCCCAGTCATTGCTGTTCAACCATTTTTCAGTTGTGTGTGACCCTTCTTGACCCCATTTGGGGTTTTCTTGGAACAGATACTAAAGTGGTTCACCATTTCCTTCTCCAGCTCGTTTTACAGATGAGGAACTGAGACAAGGTTAAGTGACTTGCCCAGGGTCACACAGCTAGTAAGTCTCCAAGGTAGTATTTGAACTCAGGAAGATGAGTCTTTTTGACTCCAGCCCCTATTATGCCACCTAGTTGTTCTTAAATCCCAGGGCTATCACTAATTAGTCATGTGAACTGGACAAATCACTTAACCTCTTTGGGACCCAGCTTCTCAATCCGTAAAATGTTGGGGGTTGAATATGTGACCTCATAGTTGTCATTAGACGTTAGAATATAAGCTACTTGAAGGCAGGGGCTATCTTTTTTATTGGTGCCTGGTCACCAAGTGAGTGCTTAATAAATGCTCATTGCTTGTTGCCTTGACAATGCCCATATTATATAGTACACCAGAAATGTAAGCTTCTTTTTTTCAACGCTCTTGGAAATTTGATCCACTCTCTTGACTTCAATTTACATAAATAGTTCCTAGATCTGTCTTCCCAACACTAATCTCTCCCCTGAGGTCCAATCCTACAGGTCCAACTTGCTGTTGGACAATTCCACTTGAATATCATCACCAGCACTTCAGTTTCTTAAACCAAATTCACTGTCTTTCCCCTCTAAACTACCCCTCCTCCCACTTTCTTTTATTTCTCCTGCTATCCTCCCAATCCCCCAAGCCCACATTGGAATCCTCTGAATTCCCGCAGTTTCTCTAATCCGTTTGTTAGTCCTGCCAGTTTCATCTCCAAAGTATCTCCTAGATCCCTCCCCTTTTCTCCATTTACATAGCTTTAGTTCAGGACTTTAGTTCAGGACTTCATCATCTCTGTAACAGCCTCATCATGGCACAGCCTTTCTGCGTTCAGCTTCTCCATCTTCCCATCCGTCCTTCACACAGCTGCCAGAACAAGCTGCCTACCACACAGATCTAACCAGTTTGCTCCCTGGTTCAAAAACTGTCAGTGGCTCCCTATTGCCTCCAGGTGAAATCACGGACTCCTCTGCCTGGCCTTCAAAAGCCTTTACACAGATTGGTTCCAACACACCTTTCCAGGTTTGTCTCACAATATTCTTCTTAACATACTCTAGATACCCAACAAAGTAATCTAACAGCTATTCCCCAGTCTTGTCCTGTACTCTGCCACCTACACACACACACGCACACACACACACACACATACACACGCACACGCACACACGCACACATGCATGCACGCACGCACGCACACATGCACAATCTATCCCCATGGATGGAATGCTCTTCCTCCTCACATCACATGAGTGTTACTCATAGAATTATAGATTTAGAGCTATAAGAGACCTTACAGGCCATCATGTCACTGTCCTTAATTTCACCTTTCTCTTCCTGTAAGACCTAGAAGCAATGACATCTCTTTTATGAAGCCATCTTGGACCCTCCGAGCAGAAAGGGATCTTTCTTTCTCCACATTTCCCCAGACCATTTTATCTTTGTAATATTCCTTTGCCCCTGTAGCAAGTATGTCTCTTTGCAGTATATTTATTTGTGGACACATCATATTCTCCCTAGTATATTATAAACTCCCTGAGTATAATGACTGTCTCAGGGCCTAAGCATTGAGTACCAGAACCTAAGTAGACTGGGTATTTAATAAGTTTATTTAATTGAATTAAAGTATGAAGTGTTATGAAAATATCAAGAAGGAAAAGACAATTTCTAGTTGGGTAAGATCAAGGAAGGCTTCGTTGAAAAGGTTGCATTTTTCCCCAGCACTTAACACAGTGTCTGGTATATAGTAATAGATGCTTAATAAATGATACGTCTTTAAGGGTTCTTAATAAATGATGTCTTACTGCTCCCAACCATGGGCAGGCCAACACAGATTACCCACTCATGCTACAGTCTCCTGGAAGTAGATCCACAGCAAGTTCCATGTGAATTATACCATAGTAGGTGATTTTGAACATGCAATAAACCTCCATTAGGTATATTATTTCATTAAGCTTCTTTGATTTGAACTAAGGGTGCTTACAGGCTGCCCAAAAAAGTGTATATATTAGTGGAGACCTGGCCCCTAAGATTTTGAGTGGATGCAGACCCAATACCTTGAACATTGGTTAGTTTATCTAGAGGCCCTTGTGTGAGAGGACTAACTCAAGTCCTGCATGGAAACATCACATTTTCAAGTTATAAGCATACAATAAAATCCATATAACACTGAACTATAATTAGCAGAATTCAACCTTCAATGTGCCCAAAGGCAATTCAAGATCCAAAAAAGCAAAGATTATGGAAAGATATGCAAAGAATGCTCTCACTATTATCATATTAAATTCAGCAAAATATGAGCTCTTTTAGGGTAGGAATGGGTTTGGGTTTTGCAACAATAATTAAAATAATATGTATAATTTATATAGTGTTTTAAGGTTTATGAAGATTTTAACATATATCTCATTTGATTCTCATAATAATAACAATAATTTTAAATGATGTCTTAAAGTAATTTGTTCAATCAATAAGAATTTATTAAGCTTTTGCTATGTTCCAGGCACTGTACTAGAGCAGCTAGGTAATACAGTGGATAGAGTGCCAGGCCTGGGATCAGGAAGACTCATCTTCCTGGGTTCAAATCTGGCTTCACACACTTACTAGCTGTGTGACCTTGGGCAAGTCACTTAAACCTGTTTGCCTCAATTCCTCAGATGTAAAACGAGCTGGAGAAGGAAATGGCAAACCACTCTAGTATCTTTGCCAAGAAAACCCCAAATGGGGTCACAAAGAGTTGGACAACAAGGGCACTATATTAAGTGCTGAAAATACAAATATATACAAAAAGAAAGACAGTCCCTGTACCCAAGCAACTTACATTCTAATAGGGAAGATAACATATGAAAGGAAATGTTGTCATTGTTTGTCCTGCATTCTCAAAGAGGACTATGACATCAGGGAGATGATGCCATGATATGCAAGTGAATTGAATTTCAATGAGGAAGCGCTGTGCAAAGTCGCCAACCTCACTTTCTTCTCTGGAGCCATTTGGATCCAGTGGCCAAATATAGATCAGGGCAACTGGAGATGGCCCTGGGTGCAATGAGAGACCTTGGAATTTTTTAAGCTAAGGTCTTTCCCAGGTCTCAGGTGGATGAATGGGTGGATGGATGGATGGATGGATGGATGGATGGATGGATGGATGATCTAGAACTAGGAAAATGAATAGTGCTGCTGTATTCTTCAGGGATCAGTTCCTGTATTTGTATCCCTTGAGCCTGGTACAGTTCATGGGTTAGGTGGACACATGAATTCATTGACAGAAGATAACCTCCACCAATGCAGATAGACAAATGCTATGTGTCTTACAGTTTTAGGGAGTTGTCCATTGTGCTGAAGTGACTTGCCCAGAGCCATGCAGCCAGTACCTTGCAGAGACAAGACTTTAATCCAAGTTTTTCTGGCTCTGATAGTCAGTAATATCTAGTTCACTCTCTGCTATTCCAATGTCTTGCATATAGTACTGTTTAGTAAATAGTCTTTGAACGGAATTGAATCACTTTCTTGAAATATGTAAAGGATTTCTGTAGAAAGGCAGACTCAGTATGTTCTGTCTGGCCCCTGAAGATGGAACAATGGATGAAAGTTACAAAGAGACAGATTTAAGCTTCATTGAAGGAAAAGACTTCCAAATAATTGGAGAGATTCAAGATTGGAATGGGCTTGCTAGAGAGGTGACAAGTTTAGCCCCTCTGCTCCCCACCCCCAGAAATCTAAAAGGGAAGCCTGAGGATGTTGTACAGGAGACTAATTCTTTTTTCAAATATGGGTTATACCAGGTGGCACCATGTTTCATATCTACTTTAGAAGAAGCTGTCCTTATCCTTTTTGTGTCCTGGCCTCCTTTGGTGAAGATTATGGACCCATTCTCAGCTTAATATTTTAAATGAACAAAATAAAATACATAGAATTACAAAGGAAACCAAAGATTAGTAAAAGAAATGTAATTTTTTCCCATCTAAATTCATAGACTTGCTGCAATCTAATAAATTTAGAATTATGAGCCCTAAGCTAAAACTCCCTTCTCCAGTGAATTGAGAATCGTAGAATTGGGAAATAGCAATGAACCTTAGAGTACGTCTGGTCTACCCACCTCATGTGAGTGAGGAGGAAAGTGGGACCCTGAGAGATTAAGCAATACTCCCAAAGCCACAGAGCTAGCTAGTGTTAGAACAGGACTTGAATCCAAGGCTCCTGATTCTCAGTTCCACCAGACAACATGGCCTTATAGTATGCTAAATATAAATATTTAGCAATATACATGATGATATCATCCAGTATAGTCACACTCTACTATCTCATCCCAATGCAGAGGTGACCCCAGCATCTTGGAGGCTATGCCAGAGTATGACAAGCTCCTAAAAGCTAAGAACAAAAAAACTATGATAGCTGTTTATCTGAGGACCAGTTTAGTCAAGGTTAGAAAGTCCAGGTCATCTTAGAGCTGGACACTAGGTAATGACATTTGTGGGGAAGGGGAGAGGATGGTGTTTGGCCACTGCAACTTACAAGGACCTTGCTTCTCCATCTTAGAATTGCTCATTTCCTTTAAAGTTCAGCTCAAGTGCCATCTTCTAAATGAGGCCTTTCTCATCTCCTTCATGCCAGTGCCCTGCACCCACCACAATTCCTTTGCCCTTCTCTTGAACAAATCTTTTGCATATTTATACATGAAGATGAACTCTTGAGATCAGGGACAGTTTCATTTTCGTCTTTCAATTCCCAGTGCCCAGGCACTATACATATTCTTAATAACCATCTACTGATTGATTGATACTTGAGAGACAGTATGACAAAGTGGATATAGTGACCAGCCAAGAAGTCTCAGGAAGACTTAGATTTGAGATTTGCTTCTGATATGTTATCTGTGAAACCATGAGGAGCTTATTTAATCCCCAGGAAACTCTCTACGACTATAAATGATATATGGATTGCTGAACTGCATTAGTGGAGAATTTTTCCCACTGGGAATTCCCCCTACTGAGGAAATCATACATCTGAGCGAAAAAGCTCACTTTTTGTGTGTTTATGCCCTGTCTCCCAAACCAGACTAGAGAACCCCCAAAGGCAGAGAACTGAGTCTTATACCTGCTTATGTCACCATGAAAATGTTCTTCCTAATTCTAACAGTTGCTACCAGAAAATATCTTGAAGTTGGGAATGTTGACTCATTTCTTTTCAAAAGGTACTGAAACCACTCTGTTCCCTTATGATTATAATAATGGTTGATAATGCAACTTCAATTTCCCCATTTGTAAAGCATAGCACTTTCAGGTTTACAAAGGCTTTTATTCATAATAACCCTGTGAGATGGCTAATGTACGTACTTTTCTTTTTAAATCCAGATCTATGATTTTATTTATTTATTTATTTATTTATTTTGGTGTAGGAAATTCCTTACATTGTGCATATTGACAATTTATCCATAGTCTTGAAAGAGTTACTTGAAGCACTGAGAGGTGAAGTGATTGGCCCAGGGTCATACACCCATCAAGGTTGGACTAGAATCCAGGGCTTCCTGATTCTGAAGACATGCTGCCTTTCAAATAGTTTCATTTTGCTGATTAAGGAAACTGAGGCTAAGAGAGGAGAAGTAACTTAGTCATTCTGTAAATAATGGAGCCAGCATTCAAAGCTACCTTTTCTAATTGCAAGCCCAATGGTCTTTTATTTGTGTGTGTATTTTTTTAATTTTTATATCACCTATATCTTTTTTATCTTGCTTATAAAAAGTAGTTTACTGAAACATAATAGTAAATTCATATGATACAAAAATATATTTCATCATAAATCTTGAAGATGTAATATTGAAAATCAATAAAACCACCTAAACTTGTTTAGAAATCATTTACCATTAAATTAATATCAATGCATAAAATATAACGTTTCTTTTTTCCCATGTCTATTACTAATCATCAACCCACTTTCCCTTCTGTCCCCCCACATCACCAATAGAAGGATTCTCTTATAACAAATATGTATAATCAGGCATAATATATCCCTGCCTATGAATGCATGCTTGGTTCTAGACCCCAAGTCCCTCACCTCTTAGCCAAGAGAAGGAAGGTGTGTTTCATCCTCAGGCTTTTGAAGTCATGAGTGGTCAGAGTTCCAAGACCTTTCAGAGTGATGCCCTGCTTCACATTATTGCTTTGGTCATCATGCAAATTATCTCCCTGGTTCTGCAAACTTCCCTCTATTACTGTCAACAAACATCTCCATAGTCTTTTGAATCTGTCATATTCCTCATCTCTTGTGGTTCCAATATATACATATGCCATAATTTATATAGCCATTTCCCAATTGATAGACATCTATTTTATTTCTAGTCTTTGCTAAAACAAAAAGTGCTGCTATAAATATTCTTGTACATGCAAGTCCTTTTCCTCTTGACTTCTTCCATCTCCATAATCCTATCAGTGGGTCAAAGAGTTCTTCCCATAATATAGTAAATTTCCCCTATATCCACACTACCTCCTTCTTAGTAGACTGACCACAAAGGACAATGCCCACTGCCAGGTTAGCTTTCGTTTTCTCTTATCAAGACCTAGCAAGCCATCCTGCTTTCTTTGTTATCTCATTTCCAGCCTCCAGTCTCTCCCCCACTCCAGGTTTTAAAAATAGCTCCCTTCAGTTGTCTCAGTTGGGACTATAATAGGTTGGGGATGAAAATTAATTCTCCAAGGTGAGATTTAGAATTGTTCCTTGTTTACTGAATAAACCAGAGAAGAAAATGACACATTTTATAGGGAGCCCTAATGAAAAATGGTTAAATGCCAAACTTTCTCAGGGAGATTAATGGTAAAATATACTCAGAGGTCATTTGGAATATTAAAAAATAAAACTATCGGTGTGTATTTTCAGTGAAACAATGAAGATAAATATCAAATCGGGAAGCCAAGATTCTAATTGGAAAAAGAATCAGTCATCAAACAAAGGAACTGTTTAAACTCCAAACAAAGAACTTAAAAAAAATTGTGTTTAAATATCTTTATGGAAATCAACCATAGAAAGGGACACATCATGCTTATCTACTGGCAGGTTGTACTTAGCCAAATTTAATCAGGGGCCCTAGAGTTGAGACTCTTCCTCTGTGTGAAGGACCTTGTGAAAGCTCTAATCTCTGCAGGTAATCTCTGTCTCATTTTTTGGAATTTTTTCCAAATTCCAAGTTTATTTCTTTTGAATGCAAGGAAAGTAGGTTTATGTTGGTGATATCTATAAGCATTATGAATAGGACATTGGGCCCAGAGTCAGAAAATCTGTATCTGACTCTCAACTCTATTACTACCTAGCTGTGTGACCTTGAAAGAGTCTGAACTGGTTTCCCCATTTATAGAAAAATCCTAGTAATGCCTACTTCACAGAGGTGTTATAAAGCTCAAAATCAATATGTATGAAGTAATTCTAGACTTTAAAAATCTATACAAGGGTAAACTATTATTATTTGCTTCAATTCTTCCAAGTATCTGAGACCTCATTATTAGGAGGACTCTTTTCACCAGCAAAGATCACACATTCTAGGGGTTAACAAATGATCAATCATCCAATAAGCAAGCATTGTGTAAATGAGATGCTGGGGATACATAGAGAATATTACTTATTACCTGGAAGGGTAATGGGTTTTTTTCTCCATTTATTAAGAGAGAAAAAAGTGAACCATTGTATGGTTAGTTTGATCCTAGAGTTTGATAAATAAAATATTTCTCATGATCAGTAATTATCTAAAAGGCATAAGGGTGCCTCAGGTCTATTTATCTAATGAGACCCAGTGTCCTTTTTTCCAAGAAAAATCACTTTCCTAAAGTAGTCAAGGATTCCTTGTTTTCTCAGGTGATCCTAGTTAGGAAAGGGGACTCAACATACTGAACTGTCTCAACCCAAGACTCAGAGCCAAGTTTGGTCTTTTAAGACAGTAGCATCCCTTAGGCCATGATGACCAGCAGGAGTGAAAGACTGAGCTGCTGAGTTGATCATGGATGGGTCAGAGAGGCAGAAAGTAAATGGAATTCCTTTTCTTCTTGTTTATTGACTATTGACAGTAATTACAGATTCTCTCTGCACCCAGAGTAAACATTCACCTACCTAGACAGGGAAATGGAAGGATCCGCCCCACCGGCCTGTCAAGCTTCCTGTTTGTCTGGGCCTTTGGAGGGAATTTTTAATTAATGGAATCCCCAAAATAGTGATAAGGACAAACTGGTCTATTGGTTGTTCCCTGTACACCAAATATCCTATCCTCTCTCTGGGCCTTTCTGCCTCTTTGAAGCTCTTGCTCCCTTCAAGGTTCAACTACAGCTACACCTCCTACAAGAGACCTTTCTTGGTTCTCCTAGAAATTAGTTTAGGTTCATTTTGTAATTACTTACCTGAGTACATGTTGTTTCCCTCCAGTGAAATGTAAGTTCTTTGAGAACAAAGATTTGTTTTTGCATCCCTAGTATCTGGAACATAGTAGGTACTTCGTGTTGTTTTTCAGGCATTTTCAGTTATGCCAGAGTCGTCACGACCTCATCTGGATTTTCTTGGCAAAGATACTGGAATGCTCATTTTGCAGATAAGGAAACTGAGGCAAACAGAGTTAAGTGATTTGCCCAGGGTTTGAAGTCAAATTTAAACTCAGGAAGAGGAGTTTTTCTGACTCCAGACCCAGCATTCTATCCACTACAACACCTAGTAAATACTTGTATTTGATTTCAAATCTTACCAAATATATGAGGTATATCATATAAAAATTATTCCCATTTATTAAAAGGTAAGGAAGTAGAGGCTTAGAAAGATTAAGTGATTTGCTGAAGATCCTACATTTTGAAATGCCAAGTGATTCCTCCATCATGACTCCAAGTCTCAAGTTCTATCAACTGTGACACCTCACTGCACTTAATGGAGTGTCCAATTATTGGTCTTTTGCCCCATTGCTTTGGACAATATTCTTATTAATGACTTAGAAGATGGTGTACATGCTTGTCAAATCTGCAGACGATATGACACTAGGAGAGATCACTCACATTTTAGATGATAAGTGTTCAAAAAGATCTGGAATGGTAGACTGAATCCAATAAGATGAAATTTAATGGGAATCAATATGACAATCTACACTTGAATTTTAAAAATCAATTTTATAAGTATAGGATGGAAGAGGTGTGACTAGATAACTGTTGTAGTGAAAGGAGTTATAGTGAATTTAGGCTCAGTATAAGACAACAGTGTATCTATCATAAGCCAAAGAGAAAAGAAGGAAGGAAGGAAGGAAGGAAGGAAGGAAGGAAGGAAGGAAGGAAGGAAGGAAGGAAGGAAGGAAGGAAGGAAGGAAGGAAGGAAGGAAGGAAGGGAGGGAGGGAGGGAGGGAGGGAGGAAGGGAGGGAAAGGAAACGAAAGGAAAAAAGAGAGAAGAAGGGAGGGAGAAAGGAAGGAAGAAAGAGAGAGAAAAAATTCAATTAATTATGCTGAATTGAGAAAAGTTTAGTGCTGTGCTGTTTTTTTTTTTAAAGTGAAACCAAAATAATGAGAAGACTAAAAACTAAGCCTTGAGAATTAGGAGAACTAGTTGAAGGAATTGAGGAAATTTAGCCTAGAGGAGGGAAGGCATCAAAGGACCTGGTTTCCAGTTCCAATCCCAGCCTTTTATTATCTTCTTGACCTTAAGCAAGTTGGGTAACATGTCCAGGCCTCAGTTTCCTCTTCTGCAAAATGGGATGGGGATGGGGGTGGGGGAACATTGATTAGATGATCTCAAGGATCCCTTCCTGTTTTAAATCTATGCTCCTATGAACTAGAAGACAGATGGCAGGCATTTGAAGGACTAGTCCATGGAAGAAGGATTTTAGGATGGTTTTGCTTGGCTTTAGAGAACTCTAAAACAGTAGTATGAGAGAAAGCTGCAAAGGAGAAACTTCCAAACATCGGAATTGCCAAAGGAGGGATGGGTGCCCTTTCTCACCCCTTCACCTTGAGGAGGGCTGCAATAAGCACTGGTCAGGGGACATTATAGGAGAGATTCTTGTGTTTGTGAGTTTGGTTACTCACTTTTAACTCACTCCCCACTTGGAGATTCCATGTAATCCTATCCATCCATACCTAGATCCAGTCCTAGTCCTCATGCTGGTGAATGGAGAGAGCTGACATTTATAGTAAGAGCTGGCATGTCCCTACTATTCACTGTCAGAATCAGGATTAGAACCCAGATCTTCCTGACTCCAGGTCTAACACTCTCCTTGCCTTTGGTCAGTCCTTCTCTTTAGTAAGGAAAGCAGGCCTGCCCTTTCTATAAGGAGACTGCCAGAATAATAATTTATAAGACTCAAATAATTTATAAAACTCAATGGAATTGCTCACTACTGGGGTTAATTTATGGAACCTCCAGGCCTCAAATGCTGCCGTTAACATCAATGAGGAAATGGCAGCTTTTGACTTGCCCACATTATTTGACCGTGTCTTCCTGAGGTCCCCATCTATCCTTCTTTCCTGAGATTGCTCAGGCTTGGAGACTTGAATGGCCTGTCCTCATGAAATCTTCTCTCTGAGTGATAGAATGCTAGAGCCATGCAGTCCCACCAGGCAGATAATGCCTAGACCTCTGCAGAGAGCTTCTGAGTTTTGCCTCCAAAAGAGGCCTGGTCAGCTCAAACTTTAACTCACCTTCTTCTGGATTTCAGAGCAAGGTCCTCTTGTCCTAAAGATATTCTATTGAGTGTTCCAGTTTCTTTAATAATAATATAGTAATAGCTAACATTTATACAGTGCTCATATAGCCAATCATTGTGCTAAGTGCTTTATAATTATTACTGCATTTTATCCTCACAACAGCCCTGGGAGATAAGTGCTGTTATCATCCCCATTTTACAGATGAGGAAAGTGAGGTAAACAGAAGTTATATGACTTGCCCAGGGTCACACAGCTAGTAAGTATCTGATGTCTGAACTCAGTTCATCCTCTCTCCAGGCCCAGTGCTATGGCCACTGTGCCACCAAGCTGCCTAAGTAGGAAAGATGTTAAAGGAGATCAGTTCAAACGTCCAATTTTAATGTCACAGAAAATCATCTTGAACAGACAGTGACAACATAATGGATTCAAGTCCTGTCTGTAACACCTATGTGACCATGGAAAAGTCATTTAACTTCTCAGTAACCCCAGGTAACTCTAAAAGAAAATAGGTCATAGATTCAGAGCTAAAAGGAGCCTAATGCAAGAATTCTTGACCCAGGCCCTCTAACCCTTTCCCAAAGGACTAGTGGATAGATGACCAGTGGGGTCATTGAACTTGGATGTGAAAAACAGTGAATCTTAATTTTCAAAGGAAACTTTTGGCTTCCTTTAAGATCATACTTATTTTATTTTATATATTTGAAAATATTATTCTGAGAAGAGATCCACAGGCTTTTACCAAATTGTCAAAAAAAAAAAATAACCCATGACAAAAAAAAAACTATCAAGAAACTTTGATTTTATGCAATTCCCTCATTTTATACATAAGGAAGCTGAGGTGAAATTAGTTGACTAATATCATTCACACAGGGAGTGTACATCACAACCAGAATTTGAACCCAGTTCCTCTGACTCCAAACCTAACACTCTTTTCATCATACCATTGTCCCAAGGGTACAGTGGGAGGAAAGGCTGGCTTTGGAGTCAAAGGTCCTGGCTTCAAAAGCTAAGCCTACCACTGAGTACTTAACCTGTATGACCTTGGGCAAGTCATTTCTCATTCCTAGTCCTTACTTCCTCATCTGTAAATTTCGGACAGGGAAGAGAAGCAGGATTAGGAGGTCTCTAATGTCCTTCCAGTTCTGAAGCTGTGTACTTAAATCCTTTATAAATTGTAGATTAACTGCCAATGTCTCTCAGTAGAAGAAATTTTCATATCAAGGGTCTGCTGCATTAATCACAGGTCCAACACCTCCCCTCCCCCCTAAAGAAATAGTCATTAAGTATGAATTTACCTGAAAATTCATTGTGCCCTTAAACAGAAGTTTGCCCCTCAAATCCATCTGGCAGCATCCAGTCTGTCTCCAGGAACATGTGTTGTGCATACTTGTGCATAGGAGGGATGGGGGTAGAGTGGGTACTATGCAAAAGCAAAGGGAAAGAAGAACTCACCTTGACTGAACTCAATAAATCATCTGTGCTGTATAACAGCAATTTGTGTAACCTGACCTGTGACACACACATGTGCAGTGTGGATCTGAGCCAATGCAGCCTACATCAGGAAAAGAGATAAATGGACCTACAAATGCATCACAGTGGTTAGAGGGGGCTGCTTGGGGAATCAACTGACAGCTGATGGAGGTGGGTCACATTAGAATTCTGGAATGAAGCAGTCTCAGGTCAGGAGGTAGTTTGTTTAGCAAGGAAGAAAAGATGAAACTTCAGGAGAAAGTGATTAATAATTGGAAGCATTAATGAGCCTGATGTTAATGATACTAAATCAACCTAGCAAATAAGGACACATGTAGGAGCTCCCACAAAATGTTTTAATAGATCTTCTTCCTTCCCTTTGAGAGGACATGGCATTCTTGATAACTATGGCTGAGATTGTTCATTGGATTTGGGTGGCCTATTACTTTCAAGGTTGTGATAATTAAGGTAGGATATGGGACCTAGGAGAGCAGCTGGTGGGTTAGATAGAGTACTGGGACCTGGGGTCACTCTTAGTGAGTTCATATCTGGCCTCAGACACGTACTGGTTATGTGACCTTGGGCAAGTCACTTATCCCTGTCTGTGTCAGTTCCTCCTCTATAAAATGATCTGGAGAAGGAAATGGCAAACCCTTCCAGTATCGTTGCCAGGAAAACCCCAGATGGGGTCATGAAGAATAGGACAGGGCTAAAAAAAACATGTCTGAATGACAAAAATTATGTAATTGGCAGAAGGCTATACTTCTAGAAGCTAGGAGGCCCTCGATTCCAATCTGCCTACGACATTAAGTAGCTGCACAACCATGGTTCCCCTAATCTCTCCAAGTTTCAGTTGCCTTAACTGGACTCTTAGAGATGGCCCCCAAGGTCCCTTCCAACTCTAAACATGAGATCTTCAGTAGGTTCCTCATACACAAGGATTCTCCTAACAAGGAATTCCCAAGGACTAATTGTCATTATGGCAGCTTGAGCTAAGGAGTAAGCCCTATAATCAGAGACTTCAGAGGCCATCCAGACCAGTCCCTGCCTATAGTAGGATTCTGTCAACAGCAGAAATCACCCTGGCTCTTTACTCAGAGGACATAACTTTCAACCCTGTCTCTGGCATTTATTACCTGCATGGTCCTGGACAAGTGACTTCATCTCAGTTTCCACATGTATAAAATGAGAGGATTAGATGAGGCATCCCCTTTGGATCCCCTCCACCTTGGACTCTATGATCCTCTGATCTTAAGCCTGTGTATGGAAACCACTATCCTTGGGTGCAACATGTTCACAAGCATCTCCTGGCACCCCAGACTCTCTTCCAAAAACCCTTCAGATCCCCGTGCCCATGTCAATAAAGGGGCCTTTGACTTAGAGCTCTTTGCTGCCCTCCTACCCCTTCTCCTGATTTCTGCTGAAGTCCTGTCCCAGCTAACCCCTTCAGTTAAGTCCCAGGACCCAGTGACTCTGAGCCAATAGAACCATGGCACCAGGCTGGAAGAGAAAAGTGAGTAATGGTGAGGCTCAGATGAAATGTGGTACAAAAAGTACCTTACCACCCCTAGTCGTCCTCCTTCTCCCCATCCTTCATCACTTTCCATCATCAACATCTTCCATCATCCTCTCCAGTGTTTCCTAGTCTAAGGTGGCAGTCACCTGGTATCTGGGCTTGGCTTCTCCAGTCAAAATGTCTTTCTGCACTCCCTGCTCCCACTATTGTCCCTTCTTGTCCTGGTTCCTCGGACAGTCTATCAACAGCCAGCGAGGCTGCACCATAAGCCAGAGCAAGTTTTCATAACAGAGTGGTCCCTATGTGGGAATTTCAGCTCCTTTATTAAACAATTCACTAGGGGGACTTTCCTCCTTGAAATTTATAGGACCCATAAAAAAGGAACTTGAGAAGACAGAGCGGTTGTTTTTGCCACGCCTCATTAGTTCTGAGCCTGGCCCAGCAGTAAAGACCAGAGTGCTGGATGGCCATCTAATGAAATTGGTCCTAAGCACAAACTCCCAGTAGTAAGAATGGGGGGTGGGAGGGTCGGGGGGAGGGAGAGAACACAGGGCAAGGAGATTTGTCAAGGTCTGGGATCATGGAGAACCACAGTAATCCCTCTCTGAGGCAGGTTCCAATTCTTCCCCTATGTACTCTACTCTCGATCTGACCCACATATCATCTCCCACCTTTATGCCTTTGTATAGGCTATCCCCCACACCAATGCTCTGCCTTCTCACTTTCTGCCTCTTAAAATTTTTAGTTCCCTTCAGAGCTCAATTAAATGTCACCTCATACAGCAGGTCTTTCCCTATACCCTTCTGTGTTAGTGCAGTCCACCCTAAATTAGGTGGCTCAGTGAATAGAGAGCTGGGCCTGGAATCAGGAAAACCTGAGCTCAGATCTAGCCTCAGACACTTACTGGTTGTGTGACCCTGGGTAAGTCATTTGACCACTGTTTGTCTCCATTTCTTCATCTGTAAAATGAAGATAATTATAGCACCTGCTTCTGAGGGTTGTTGTGAGATCAAATGAGTTAGAAATTGTGAAGCATTTAGCGCAGTGCCAGTTACATAGGAAGCGTTATATAAATGTTAGCTATCATTTTACATATAGACACACACACCCCTTCTTGAGGGTAAGGCCTGATTTATTTTTGACATTGTGACCCCAATAACTGAGTTCCTAGTGCATAGATGCTGACTATATGCTTAGTGAATTGATTTAAAGAGAGCAAGCACGAGTAACTCTGCGACCTGCCATTATAGCACCATAGAGAACCCAGAGCACTCAGAGAAGAAAGGCCTTCTTTTTCCCACCCTTAGATTCTCCCCTTTGTGTCAGTGGGTTGGGAAAAGGGGAGACTCAACTGCCCTGCATGTGCCTCCTACCATCAGCAAGGGCCTTCTTCCAGCTCTGGTCACTGCTGGACAGAGGAAGGCTTGTGTAACAGAAGGGAACCTAGGTTCACCACAGTTCCTGTCACCTCCTACATGAAGCTTTTCCAAGGTCTCCAGGTTTTTAGCCGTCTTTTCTTCCTGATATAATTTCATAAACACACACACATTAATACACACACACACACAAACACACTTTGTTATTCAGTCGTTTTCTCAGTCATGTCCAATGCTTCATGACCCCATGTGGGGTTTTCTTGGCGAAGATACTGGAGTGGTTTGACATTTCCTTCTCAAGTTCATTTTATAAGGGAGGAAACTGAGCTAAACAGGATTAAGGGGTTCATACAGCTAGTGAGTATCTGGGCCAGATTTGAACTCAGAAAAATGAGTCTTTCTGACTTCAGACTCAGACCTTTATTCACTGTACCTCATGAAATAATTATATACATGTTTAGTTATAAATACACATGCATGGTACATCTATATAATATAATTTGTCTACATGTGTGCACATATATGCATGTATATGCCCATGTGTGTGCATGCATATATACACATGCACAATATATGTATACCATATATATTATATATATACCATATATATGCCCAAGATATAGGTATATATCCATATATATACACATACATATAAATGTATATGTGCTTGCCTGCATGTGCACATAGTTTATAGAGAGCTGGACCTGGTGGTGTCAGAGGATTTGAGTTCAAATTCAGCTTCAGGCACTTACTAGCTCTGTGACAAGTCACTTTATTTCTGTCTCCCTCATTTTCCCCATCTGTAAAATGGAAATAATGATAGCACCTACTCCCCAGGTTGTTATGAAGACCAAATGAGATCTTTATAAAATGCTAAGCACAGTGCCTAGTGAGTAGTAGGTACTTAATAAATGCTTGTTTCTCCCTCTGTCCATCATTTTACAGATGAGGAAGATGAAGCCCAGTGAGTAACTCTTCCAAGTTCGCAGAGGTAGAAAGCCACAGAGGCAATACCTAGAACCTCTTACTCCAGAATGAATGCTCTATGAAAAGTTAGAAGCAGCTAGGTGGTACACTGATTGGAGTGCTAGACTTGGATTCAGGAAGACTTATTATCCTGAGTTCAAATCCACCTCAGACAGTTACTAGTTGTATGACCCTGGGCAAGTCACTTAACCCTATTTGCCTCAATTTCTTCATCTGTAAAACAAGCTGGGAAAGGAAAAGGCAAACAGCTTTATATCTTTGCCAAGAAAACTCCAAAATGGGGTCACGAAGAGTTGGACATGACTGAAAAATGACCAAACAGCAACAGCTGGAAGGGACCTCAGAAGCCATCTAACCCAGCCCCCTCTTTTTTTTTTAAATTTCTCTGATGAAGGAACTGAGGACCCAGAAAGTTAAGTAACTTTCCCAAAGTCACACAAATAAAGTGCCAGAGGTGAAATTTCTACTCCAGAGCCAGCCATCTTTCTCCTATACCCCACTGTCTCATCTTAGATTCCACTCAGCTACTAAGTTATTCCTGAAGCCTTGCAGGATCCTCCAGCTAAAATATACCTTTTCCTTCACCTCGCATTTTCCTAGGACACTATTTGAATCTTTCTTCTGCCCTGACACACTCTACTTTGTCTTAAACTAATGTATGTGATGTTTCCCTCTATTGAAATATAAACTCCTTGAAGGCAGGGACTATTTTTTTTCATCTCTATATCTCCAGCATCTTGCCCAGGGCCCTGTACATAATTGCAGGCGTCAATCACTTGGCCAGTCAGAGCTGCTGCCTTGCCTCCCAGCTCAGAGGCTGCAGTGGCCCAGGTGAAACACTGCCAGCTGTCAGACAAAGAATTAACAACTTGGGCTCCAGCCCAGGGACTGGAGAAGGTAGCTCCCTCTGAACCCAATGGCACCAGCTGCCCAGACAGGAAGAAAATGTCATTTCCAAGCTTCCCAGGTGACATCACCAACAAGTACAGAATCAAAGCACAAAATTAAAATTTATATAAAAGACTCAAAGCAAACCCTTAACACGTAAGCAATGGGTCTCAGACATTTCTTTGCTAACTTTGGCCCCAGGAAGTTTTCTCTAAGAAAATGTCTTAATGAGAATTGTACAATATTACACAATTCCCTCCTACGTTGCATTGGTAAAGGGTTTTTCTTTCCATTTTCATTTTTGCTTTTGTGTGAGGTTTTGTTTTTATAGCAGTTGTAGTAATTTGTAGACATGCTTCATCTCCTGATTAAACCATGAGTACCCTGAAGGCAGGAACTAGGTTTGTATGTCCAATCCCTAGCATGGCTCATGGCGAATATACTTCATACGTGTTTGGAGAATTCATTATAGGATCATAGTCTTAGAACTGGAAGAAACGTTAGAGTACCACCTTTATGTTTTACCACTGAGGAAATTGAGTCCCAAGAGAGGTTAAATGATTTGCCCAAGGTCATACAGCTAGAATATTTAAGGGAAAATTTGAATACTGGTCTTCCTGATTCCAAGTGTATCTTTCTGTTTACTGCACCCCATTTTCTGCCTTTCTTTCTTGTTCTTTTCATTCCTATAGGTCCATGTAAGCTCTCACAGGAAGGGCTCTTACAAACTCATCAGTGTTTGGTTTGGTGATCAGTATCTAAGCAGCATCTCTGCATGCAGGGAAACCACTTGGGCAAAAATTGACATTCTGATTCTGTAGAGGGTGCAAAAAGAATGAGAGAATTAATATTATACTGGCATATTAATACTTAATTATTCATTGTGATCCACCTTTTTACTTTCTATTTCCTGTTAAGGTCAGTCAGTCTCTCTGAAAGGCATGTCTGATTGATGAGATGGCTCCTAGCACTCCAGACATGTGTTCATCAGTTTTTGTCAGGACTGGACCTAAGTTTGGGCAGGACCCCATCCAACCAGAAGACCTAATTTCTGTTGAAAATATAAACAAATTCCAGTCTGGGCAAGCCCTTACCCTGAGGGAAGGAATCCCTGTCCATGATGCTTTCCATTGGAGTTTAGAGTGACCCAGCTCATGAAGGAGAAAAACCAGCCAGAGAAGTCCAGATGGAGATGGATTGGATTCCCCCTGCCCAGATTGCTGAAGGTGGCTGAGTCTCATGACCAAGCCAGTTCTCAGTAGGAGTTGAACACTTTTACCCCACCTCCTCATTAAATGTCCATCTATCAAAGTTAAGTGTGCCTTGTCAGAGGAATTCCCTTTCAGAAAGTATTTGAAGTGTTTCAGGGTCTCCTTTGGTTATGGAGAGAAACCACTGAGCATCAATGTATTGATTGCTGGGTAGCCTAACCAATAAACTGATTAGTAATTGGAGGTTTTTAATACTCACCAGTAGGAGGATTATTGTGTTCATGCCTTGCTCAAGGAGATAGGTCAAGGTTGGCAAGGGCATTAGGCATCTGGAAGAGAGCTGAGGGGGGATGGGTTTCATGGGGACCCTGAGATGTGCAAGAAGGATGAAAAAGATTCAAGTGTTCCTTCCTGCTTGCTCAAGACCCCTCCATATCCAATCAGGCTAAGTCTGGCCTATTCTATCTCCATAACACATCTCATACATGTTCCCCTTCTTTCTACTGATCAGATCACCACTCTACTTCATGCCCTCACCAACTCTAAAGTGGACCTGCTGCATCAACTTCCTCATTAATCTTCCTGCCTCGTTTCTCCCCCCAACTCATCCTTCCCGGAACTGCCAGACTGATATATTCAAGAAGCACAATGCCTCAGTAACTCATTCAAGAAGTTTCAATGGCTCCCTATTACATCCAGGATGAACTACAAACTGTATTTGCCATTAAGAGCCCTTGAGGAAAGCATTCCAACCTGTCTAGACTCATTTCACATGACTAAGTCCTTGTTCCAGCAAAACCAGCCCACTTGACATTCCCCATACAGAACCATCTATCTCCCTATTCTGAATGTTTTCAGCAGCTACCTCTTCCCAGTCCTCAAATTGCTCTCCCTCCTCAACTCGGCCTCTTGAATTCCCTGAATCCCTTCAAGGCTTAGCTTAAGCAGCACCTCCAAGAGGCTTTTACTAACTCAGTCCCTCAGTGGTTAGTAATTACATAATATTAACTTTGTGAGGCAGCTAGGTGGAGCAATAGATAGAGCACTGGATTTGGAATCAGAAAGACTCATCTTCCAGAGTTCAACTCTGGCTTACTTTGCTAGCCGTGTGACCCTGGGCAAGTCACTTAACCCTATTTTCCTCAGTTTCTCATCTATAAAATGTGTTGGAGAAGGAAATGGCAAACCATTCCAGGATCTCTGCCAAGAAAACCTTGAAAGGGACCACAAAGAGTCAAATGCAACTGAACAACAACAGATTGACTTTGCATATATTTTGCATTTAATGATCTGTATACCAGCTATTTCCTCTAGGAGAATGTAAGCTCTTCCACTGTTTCACTTTTGGCTTAGTTATTTCCAGGACCTGTCACAGTGTGTGGCACATAGCAAGCGCTTAATAAATACTAGTTAATTGAATAAGAGTTGAAGGGGCAGTGGAAATCAGCACATAGTAGGCACTTAACAAATGCTAGGCAGTGCGGATAGGGCACCGCATCTAGAGTAATGAAACCCTGAGTTCAAATCTGGCCTCAGATGCTTAGTAGCTGTGTGACCCTGAGCAAGTCACTTAACCCTGTTAGCCTTCTTTTTCTCATTTATAAAATGAGCTGGAGAAAGAAATGGCAAACCACTCTAGTATCTGTGCCAAGAAAATCCCAAAAAAGCTTTCAGAAGAGTCAGACATGTCTAAAAGCTACTAAACAACCACCAAAGTTAAACTGAACTGACTGAGAAATGAAGGGACAGTGGAGGTTCAGTGTAACTGACCGGCCCTGACTTCACCACTTCACCTAGGCCAGTTATCCCCACATGGAGGAAGGAAATGAAAACACAGCATCTTAGAGGTGGAAGAACTCTTTGAGATGATCTAGCCTACAGGTTCTCCACCTGTTTGTGCCATGGATGCCTTTGGCAGTCTGGTGAAGTCTGTGGACCGTTTCTTAGAAGAAGCTTCTTTTTAAATTCATAATTAAAGGAAATGGTAAATTTTAGTTAAAGGTTCATGAAAAATATGTAATTTTTCCCTGTTCAAGTTTAAAGACACACACACACACCCTCTAATAACCTCTCTACAAACCTCTTGTACTTTAAAATTAAGACCTCTCAGTACCATAGCTACAGATAATAGCCATGTAAGATGCACAGAGCTGGGTTCTAGGAAGGCATGAGGTGCAGACCTTAGCAAAGGAGACACAGTAGATTCAATGATTGTGGACCCACTCTTCCCACCCTCCCCTACCTTCCTAACGATCCCAAAATCCTGCTTCTCAGGGCTGGTTCTGGTCTGTGCCTCCATGCTCCTACGTTTGCTCTGCTGTGGTCAGGCTGAGAAGGACTTGCCTGTGGAAAGGCTGAGGCAGATGGAGCCTTTGTAACTAGGAGTTTGAACCCGTAACACTAATTGTGCCCAGCCCAAGAAGCATGAAGCATATTTTTATTTCGGAGGAGGGGGCAGTGGGAGGATCGGGAAAGTAGGGCACCATCCTATGGGTGGTAGAAAGAAAGTCCATGATTGCAGAATCAGAACTTCAGAGTTGGGAAGAACCTCAGAGGTCATTTGGTCCAACTGATATCTGAAAAGGAATCCCCACTATAATACATCCATCAGGTGGTCATCTAACCTTTGCTTAAAGACTTCAAAGGGGAGAGACCTAGAATCCAATCCAGTAAACACTTATTAAGCACCTACAACATGCTGAGCATGGTTCTCCCAGTATAGCGCCTACCTTTGAATCACTCTGACAGTTAGAAAGTTTATTGGCCTCCTTGCAACGGCTATCCTCTATGCCTGGTTCTGTGCTCTGGAGATTATGGCATATGCGCACATGCACGCACACAGTTTCTCCAGTGCAACATCTATGATGTTGAGTTGTGTTAGGTGTGATGATATGAGTTTCTCTCATATCATCATAAAATAACATTTTCTGTTCTGGCTTCTGCTTCTCACTTCACATGGCCAAGAGAAATCTGCCCACCCACCTGTTCATCCTAAGCACAAATCTCTCTGTGATGTTAAGGAGAAAAAGGAAAGAGTGCTGACTTGTACTTACTCATTACTTTTGCAGGGATAGATTTATGAGGGTGTCTAGGAAAGGAGGAAATCCAGATGATAGCTGAGCTGGGTTACAGGAGCGCCAATAGAAGGCTCCCCTAACCCCACACCTAAGGCCAGTCTTAGGCAAAGTGTCTCTGTTATCCTCTCAGGGAATTAAAAGAAAAATACAAAACAGCTCTCTACTCTCCTGCCTACACTGTCACAGCCCACTCCCAACCCTCATCACCACTGGGATATAAATTCATAAGTACAAGATACCAGCATAAGGATATCATATTTATCACCAGGAACATAAAGGACAAGAGAAAAACTCATCTCAGCCCACCATCTTGTATCTTCCTATTTAACTAATTTTTCTTACCAATTCAGTGCTAAACTCTGTTGTTTCTAACAGATTACAACTGCTTTCAATATACTCTAAATGTTGGTATCCTGGCAAAAGTCTCATTTGCCCAACCCTAATTATAGATCTAGGTAATGTGGTAAGCCCTAACAGAATATCGGAGTTCTTTTCTCAGCTCTAAGATTAACTAGCTGTGTGACTTTAGGCAAGGCAATACATCTGACTGGGCTTCATTTGTAACATGCAGATAACAATGTGTTCTTGTACTTTAAAATTAAGACCTCTCAGTACTACAGCTACCTATAATAGCCATGTGAGACGCACAGAGCTATGTTCTAGGATGTCATGAGGCAGATGGGTGGCTCAGTGGAGAGAGTGCTGGGCCTGGAGTCAAAAAGACTTATCTTCCTGAGTTCAAGTCTGACCTCAGACACTTTCTACCTATGTCACCCTGGGCAAGTCACTTAATCCTGTTTGCCTCAGTTTCCTCATCTGTAAAATGGCAAACTACTCCAGTATCTCCGCAAAAAAAACAAACAAACCCTCCAAATGGGGTCATGAAGAGACAGACACAACTGAAATGACTGGACAAAATTCATTTCACAAGGTTATTGGGAGATAATCAGTAAATATTTATTAAGCTCCTACTGTGCTCAGGGCTCGATATGTATATAATGTAATAATGTACACAAAGCACTTGTTATATAGGGTACAAATGGTCCAGCTGATTCTGTAATCAAGTCCGAGCCATTCAGCCTTGTGAGACCCTTCCATAGGACAATTGTATCTGAAGCAGCATAAACTGATGTGCTTGTGTGTCTCTCTCTCTTCCCTAGGGATGCCGCCTATCTCCAAAATGGCCCTGAAGAGCTCCTTCACCTGCTGGAATGGAACAACCATCCACCTGGGTCAGGCTTGCAACTTTCAAAGAGACTGCTCTGAGGGTGAAGACGAGGGAGAATTGTGCAGTGAGTAAAGGAGGGGAGGGGCCCCTCTGAGTTCTTCTTCTTGCCCTCCCCCTGGCCTCCCTTCCTTAATCGAAGCTTTCCCCCTTTGTCCCATGCTGCCTGTCTGAACTTGGGCAAGGTGCCTCTCTAGGCCTGAGCCATCTCATCTACAATAGAATATCTATAACTGTCTCCATTTGCTAGAAATTAGAGCTCTCATTTCTAGCACATCCTGACTCTGCTGCTTTCTCTCTGGGTCCTTGACTGATTTTCTATAAAATGTAGGAGGTAAAGCTAAGTGTATCACTAAGGTCATTTTTAGTCAAATGTCTGTAATCCTATAACTTAGTCCTCTCCAAAGCAGAGGCCAGGACTCCTGGGGGACCAGTCAATCAGAGAGGAGGAAGATGGGCTGCCATCTCACCTTCCCAGTGATAGTCAGATATAGAGCTTATCTCTAATACAGCCAGGCCTAATCTTCACCCATCAGAGCCCAGTACTCTGCTACTCCATCCCATACTGCCCAGATTCCAACCCCCCAATTTCAGAACCGGGCATAGGCACCTCAGCCCAGGCACCTACAACAGCAGCTGTTGAAGTGTCTTTGGGAAAATCCCCTCCTCACCCCTCCCTCACCTCCAGCATATGCACCAGGGGGAAAAGATCATTGAAAAACAAGTAAAAATAAAAAATGAATACCATAAAAACGGTAATTGATAGGGGTGCATGATCAGAAATGACAGAGGATGTTGCTATAGGTCGTGGAAGTTGAACTGAACCCTTTGGAAAGTTTCCATGCATAGTAGCTTAAAGAAACTTCTGGAATGTTTTCTTCTGTGCCTTCCATCCTCTCAGAAAGCCGCTTCCCAAAGGTCTCACAGCTAATCAGCGGCAGCACCTACCTCACTGAGAGGACGGAACAAGACAACATACGAACAGTGTTTTGTAAACCTTAATGTCCCGTACAGAAGCCAGCAAGCATCCTCACTATTATTGTGACTCGTGGTGAGAATAAATAAAGATTGGTCACAGACTTACAGATTTTGTAATAGAAGCAGTGGTGTGTTGGAGCTGGCTCCAAAGGGCTCCTGAGAGCTGATTGTTAAATTTTTATTGTGAACATTTACCCCTTAGAAAAAGCTCCAAATCAGGATTCAGTTTCTTATTTTGATGATTATTTAGACTGAGGAAAGTGATAGAGAAAGTGTTAATGCAGATTAAACATTAAAATGTATCCTGCATTCTTTTTTTTCTGGAGAGATGGTTGTTAAACATTTACCAGAACACTCATTCCTGGCTAGGAGGAACCTGGAGGCCACTAATCCAACCCCCTCCCTTCACAGATGAAAAAATAGAGTGGCAGGACCATTACGTGAATTGTCCAAGGTCACACGGGGATAAGTGTCAGAGATAAGATTGAATCTGGAACACTGACTCCAAGTTGACTTCTCTTTCCCCTATACCACACTCTCTTTAAATATACAAAAAAATTCTTAGTACAGTGTAAACCTATTTCTTTTTGCCAAGCCTGGTCTCTTCTCTCTAAACCCACCATATATTTACTTTGTGTATATTTTCTCTTTGAGAGACAAAATGGTGTAGTGGATACAAAGCCAACCGAAACCCAAAAGAACCTAGGTTTGAATCCTACCTCTTATGAATACTGTCTGAATGACTCTAGGCAGGTTGTTTAATCTCTCAGTGCCCCAGGCATCTTCCCAAGATGACAAGGTAACAGCATGTCTTATTATCTCTGCATTGGTCAATGAAGCTAGCTCACCAGGAATCTCCTACAATAATTAAATCACAGGTTAGGGAAATGTTTTAAAATTTATTTTTATTATTTGTTAATCCTATTTCTCCTAGTAGACTACAAACTAGTTGAGGATAGGAGTTCTTTGATTTTGTGTAGCAGCTCTAGGCACTTACTATCTTCTTCTTGTGACCTTCTCAAGGTCATAACCTCTGTGTTTCTATTTCCTCATCTGTAAAATGAAAATGATGGAACTAGGTGCCCTTGAAGGGCCCTTCCAACCCTAAAGCAAGGATTCTATAATCCTGAACTCTTCTTGGATCAGTGACAAGAAAAGAATGCTAGACTGGAAGTCATAGAGCCTGGGTTTGGATCCTGGCTCTGCTACTTATGACCTCATGTGACCTTGGGCAAGTCATTTCTCTTCCCTAAGTTTTAGTTTGTTCATCTGACCCGTCCCGCAGGTCAACAATCGTGGGTCAGGGACGCTGGAGAGTGCCGGGGGAGCTAGGCTCGAGGGGGACCCGGGGGACCTTGGAAGGCCACGAGGTCCGGGGACAGGATCACGGAGAGGAAGGAGACCGAGGCATAGTTGGTAACAGGCAGTCTCAGTTTATTTAGCTCAGGGTACAGCTTATATAGTAATTGAAACAGGGAAGAGGAATAGAAAAGAATGGGGAGGGTCCAGGGCGAGGGTAGTATCTAATTATGCAATCTTTACAATGAGGCTATTTCCTGGGACTGGGGGCCAAGCCCTTTTGTGGCTGCAACATCTATTGACAAAGACCTCTTGTGATGTTTGCTTTTTGCAAAGCAGGGCATGTTGACCTCAAGGGTGAGGGGCCCAGCACTTAAGTGCTGGCTCCCAACATGTCCCCCTTTTTTGTTTAGAAATGCAGGTGAAAGGCCTGTCTTAGGCTATGTGGCCTGACTCCATGCCTGGTACCGAAAGTGGGCAGGGCCCCTGTCTTAGGCTATGTGGGTGGCTCCCACCTCCAGCATTTCTGGTAGGTGGACCCACAATAATCCCGTCATTGGGTACCTCTGCAGCCAATGGCATGATTATCCAGGTCATGGGGCCACAATATTCCCGTCATTGGCACAGTCACAGCAAAAGCACATTATTGATCATAGCAGGGTACAGGGACGCTTTTGAAAAGTTTGATGGTATAATTAGCAGTAACCCTAATATAGTCCCAGGAGGAAGAAGGACCCCAATAAGTGTCACCCGTGGTTTCACAGTCCCAGCTACGGCAGTAATAATCAGTTATGCCTCCACATTTGGTGTTCAAGGCACGGCTTCTATGAGGGCCGGGGCAAACATAAAAGGGGAGTGTTCTCAACATACTTCTTCGGGATTGTGTACCACACCCACCCCATGGATCAGGGAACTGCTTTCCGGAGGGGGCCTCCTGTTGATCAGAATATCCCTCCAAGTCCCAATTGGCCGGAGCCCCTATGGCTAGTTTACAAAGATCTGCCGAATGCAAATCTTTGAGTGATTTGAAATGAAGCTTTTGAAATTTCTTGGGAGGGGTGTTTTGTGCAATTTGGGCATCATCTGCATGGTCATCATCATTCTTATTCTCATCCTTACTGGAAGACCCGTCCTAGGAATGAGAATCCGCAGGGGGTTCCTCAGCGGAGGATGAGGGGGAGTGCTGTGTATGCCAGATTGTCCCCACAAACAAAAACTTGCCCTAGTGGGGGGTACAGGGGGTCAGAGGTATTCGTCCAGGAAGAGCAATTGGGGGGCAGGGAGGACCCAACATTGAGGGTAATAGAGTTATGGGGGGTAATTCCGGTGTAGCAAGGGGAGGGGAGAGCAAAGGGAATGCCGGGCTGAACCTTAAAGTATTTAAAACCAAACCCATTCCAATTCCCAGGGATACCCTTCTATAGACAAGGTGGGAAACCTGCGACTAGTCCTGAAAAGTTAGTGTCTCTGAAAAAGAGTCCCATTATTATCATGGTATAGTCCATCATCTTTAAACATGTGAGAAATATTGCCTTGGATGATAAACTTAGGCATTGTCTCACTCCATGACATCACCCTTAACCATGGTGGATTCCTGACGAACGCCCATCTCTGTTGTTCCTTCGGTGCTGGGTCGATGGACGCAGTGTTCTTGAGTGTCATGATAAGTACGAGAAAAATGAAAGGAGTCATCGTGACCTAGTTGATTAAGCTTCTCCAGAAGTTTTTTCATCTGCCACTGACAGCACCTCCTCACTTCCTGTGACCGCTTCACCTTGGCGGTTGTCCTCTATCACTTTATTCTTTTCACTGGAACCCAAACTTCTTTATTATCATCTGTTAAAACACAAACATACCCTTTTCCCCACGTTAACACTGTATGAGGACCAAATCAATTTTTATTCTCATCGTGCCTCATTACTGGCTGCTTTCAGGGCACTTATTATTGCTGATTCATTCTTTGCAGACTCCTTATTAGGAAATGTTAAGAATTTCATAGCAGCCATTAAGCCATCATTATAGAATTTTAAATAATTTAGAATATAAACAGCCAAATAGCCAATTGTAATTTATCATCAATTTAGAGTATAAACAGCCAATTGCGAATTTATCGACTCCTGGTCCAACTCCTCCTTTTTCTTTTTGCAAGTAAGTGTCCAGGGATCGATTTTCTCGTTCCACTATAGCTTGACCAGTGGGATTATGGGGGATTCCAGTGACATGTAAAATGGAAAATTCCACCATTAACTGTTCAATGGCTTTACTGACATAAGCTGGACCATTGTTTGGTTTAATGCTTTTTGGTACTCCATGATTTAGAATGTGACCGAGTGTGTGTGATATAAAATATTGTTGTTTTGGCCCTTATTGCTAGTTGAACTTCCACAGTAATCTGTTTAATACTATCTGCCCTATCAGGAGTATAGGCTGACTCTAATCTAGGTATCAATAGTGCTGTATACTTTCTGTCTGTGATGATATTGCAAGGTTCTTTCACATATAATAATGCTTGCAATACTGCATATAATTCATTTTGTTGTGTAGAAGTAAATGTTGTTTTAAATTTATGCATCTCCTTTTTAGATGGAATATACATAGATGCCCTAAAATTTTTTTTTTTTTTTTTTTTTGTTGCATCTGTAAAAACATTAACTCCCTCTACCGGTGAGGAAGAGCATTTGTCGGCCAAGACCATGGCCACGTGGCAAATTGCCACCCAGAAGGAATTGGGAACCCGTGTTGGAAATTCTGATTAATCAATATCTGCCATTCTACAAACTCTTGTATGCAGTTCTCTATTTGTTGACTTGTATACATAGTATAAATTGTGTGAGGTTCCTGTCCTATTAACATCCTTACTCTCTTCACTGCCTTATGTATGATTTGGGCTACCAGCACAGCATAAGGCACACAAGCTCTGTTCTTTATCTGAGCCAAATGTACCCACTCAATAATCCCTTGTTTTTGATGTAAAACTCCAGTGGGTATTTTTTCAGTGAATAAAATTGTTACTTTCAAGTCCTGTGATTCTAATATCCTGCTAATAGTACACCCCATAATCTTTTTCTGCACTAATTTCAAACATGTCCATTCTCTGCATGAGTTTAATTGAGAAGGACCTTTCAATAAATCATATAATGGTTTCATTTGATCAGTTGTAACTCCCAACTGTGGCCTACACCACTGAATTACTCCTATCAATTTCTGAAAGTCATATAAAGTTGTAACCTTTGTAGAATCTATGATAGGTGACTTCAAACTTAAGCCTTACCACCTTATATCATTGTTTCACAGGGTAGTTTCTCCTTCTCTGATTACATTTACTCTGAAAAAGAAAACTTTTTAGAAATTAAGTTGTTAATAAGTTCAAATACTAAATTTAACTTTTGCTTAAGCCAAGGAATGACTACAAGTTCAGATTAAAAGAGCAAGATCTTTTCTGCTTCATAGACCATTACATATTAATTTATCAATACATTGTCTTGAAAATGAAAATTTAAAACTGTTTAAAATTTGTCCTGTTGTTAACAGTCACTAGACTTTTACAAAAAATTTAGTTGAAAACCTTCAAAATAATAGTTCTCTTCTTACTTTGAAACAAAAATAAACCCTTAAAATTAAAATCCATTAAAGCTTAGTTGGTATGAAAATGTCCTTAGGATATGAATGCCGGAAGTATTACAACAAACCAAATTCTTAATTATCACAGAATATTAGATGCATCCCACAAAATGCTCTTTAGTCAAAAAGGTGCAATATATACTCTCACATTGATAACAGTAAGAGACTGATTACAGAAAAACACTACTGCTTATAAAATTCTTTTAAACAATGGGGACATCATCTTAGGTGAGTCTTAGGTGAGTTTACTTAGATTGGGGCTCACGTGTTTTGTTGGTCACTTACTATTTATTGATCATAAAATTTGCTATAGAAAGAGAAAGCAGGGACATGTGACATAGCAAATAGGACAGAATAAAACATCCTTGACTTTGAATTCAGATACAAATTCTCCAATTATATAGTATCTGTTTCATAGCCAGACTCAGGAGTAGTCAGGTGGAAAACATTCCCTTTGAGTAGCTTGTGGTATTCCTCTGATACTGATTTAATGCAACCAACTATACTCAAATTCAAACTCAAAAACAAAAATATTTGTGGTCTCACGTCTTTCACCTTTAATAACAATTCCTTCATCAGCTGAGAGCCAGATAGTCATTCCTATTCTCATGGAGCTATAAGTAAGCAATAATGATTTACTAGGACTCATATGCATAAGGGAATTCCATTAAGATCTTTCCTTTTCAAGTTTAAAACTTGTTCAAATGTAAAAGCCAATTGCAAAAAATCCTCTCTAATCAAGTCCTATTCATTGTTTATAATTTGCATAAGCCAATCAAAGTTTCTTTCTCAGGACTGATGACTACCTACTGGGATGGTTTCCTAAAGGCCTTCACAATTTTACAAAATAAAGGGGATCAGTACCGCACCCATGCCTGCCATCAACAAGCATATCTAAAAAGTTTTAATTCAATTCCTTTTCTACACACAGCAATCAATTAACAGCTTTAGGTTTAGCATTAACACAGTAACTCCAAATAAAAATCTTACAACTTTTAAAGTGATAGCCAAATTGTTTTAACTTCTGTAATGGGCAAAGGTGAAAATACCTGGTTTTCTAAATGACAATTACAAAAACCAAAACATTCTAAGACAAGGTTAGCAAGACTGGTAAATTTAAAATAACAGAACTGGTTTTACAATTTTCCCAACATCTTTTGGTTTCAACAATATTCACATTTAGAAATTACTTTCTCTAACACTTTCTGAATTGCAGGGGTTACTCAATTTTTACAATACAAGACTATAACACTTTAGAAACACAACAGTAACACCAAGAGTGAAACTTAGGTGTCACTAATTACATTTCCAAACCATCACATATAAATATTATTAATAGAAGATTGGGCTTACTAAATGTAAGGGCTGGTTGGCTTGTGATCTCATACTGCTGTGACCCAACCCCTACCCTCTGGGAAGGGTAAATTAAATTTCCTACTATTCTTTAGCATTCTCTTCCTTTGATCTAATCTGGAATGATAAGAGTTACAATTCACTGTAGACCCAGCTGAATGATAGTTGGGACTGCAGGGCAAAAATCTTAATGGTTCCATCCTTTACTCAAGTAAATTTTACTTCTGTGTCCACTCCTTAAGAACTTCTTTGAATGAGAGAGTTTTTGAATTCCTCAGCTGAAGGGAGGGAGACTTCTGGACAACTGCCCAGTGGCGCCAAGTCTATTCCATTCTGCTGGAGAGTTTCAAAAGCTTTATCTCTGCTGAGGTGTCCCTTTAAGATTTATGCATATTTCCAATTTGCCTAGTGCCAAATAATATAACAAATCCTGATCTGTTTTAAACATCCAATTAGGAGTGACACGTTTCACTTAAAATGTGAACAGAATAACTACCTTTTGGTTACTTCTCATTATACAAAATACTTTTCTTTTAGGTGAGGCATGAGATAATGAAAATGCTGATCAGCCTGCACCAGATCTCTGTCTCCCTCCACCCTCACAATTTGGCCAGAATCGGGAAGGCAGAGAGAGAGTTCAACCAAAAACCTTCCAACAATTTCCAAAACTTTTACGCTTTCCCTAAACTTCACATCCACGTTGTTCTCCATTTAATGGGCCTTGATCAAAGCCCCCTTTAAAACTGCACAGACACTACGTCCCTGCATTTCCCATCCAAGACTACACCTTGCAATCACATAAACTAAATAATATAAGATTAGTTCCTCTCTTTCTCTCTCCCATACCTCTCCCCGATGCTGCAGCCATCAGAGAGAAGGGAGGAGGGGGAGGAAAAGAGATAACATTCCAAGGTCCAGCCACCATGGAGCTGACCGTAATAACTCACAAACACACGCACACAGAACATGTAAAGACAGAACACATATACAGACAATAAAAGAATCCAAAATACTGAGAAAAAATTGTCAGAAATCCTCTGTACACATTATAACTCTGGCTTAATTTCTATCTCTGTGTAACTAAGCCTTGCATAAGATTCCCTGTCTAGACTTTCTCCCATACAAGACTGCTCTTTTAGACTTATTCCTGCAACTTTTTACTACACCACAGATATGTGCTGAGTGCCAGAAAAATCATAGAAGTCTTTCTTCTTAACCCTTATTCCTCTCTTTTTGAAATTATGTTTTAAGTCCTTAACAAAAGTCTGTTCTTTGGACAATTGAGATCCCATGGTGTCGATAGACGCGAACACTTACCTTAATGAATTCTCAGGGGTCCGGACGAGTTGGGGCGTCTATCGGGTCACTGTCCAGTGTTCGTACTGCCCCACGTTTGGGCGCCAATTGACCCGTCCCGCAGGTCAACAATCGTGGGTCAGGGACGCTGGAGAGTGCCGGGGGAGCTAGGCTCGAGGGGGACCCGGGGGACCTTGGAAGGCCACGAGGTCCGGGGACAGGATCACGGAGAGGAAGGAGACCGAGGCATAGTTGGTAACAGGCAGTCTCAGTTTATTTAGCTCAGGGTACAGCTTATATAGTAATTGAAACAGGGAAGAGGAATAGAAAAGAATGGGGAGGGTCCAGGGCGAGGGTAGTATCTAATTATGCAATCTTTACAATGAGGCTATTTCCTGGGACTGGGGGCCAAGCCCTTTTGTGGCTGCAACATCTATTGACAAAGACCTCTTGTGATGTTTGCTTTTTGCAAAGCAGGGCATGTTGACCTCAAGGGTGAGGGGCCCAGCACTTAAGTGCTGGCTCCCAACATTCATCCCTAAAAAGAAGGGTTGGATTTGATGGTCTCTGATGCCCTTTCCAACTCTAAATCAATGACTCTGTGATGATTTTCCATACCTCTGCTAACAGTAACCCAGAACAGAGCAATAATATTCCATCTGCTTTGGCCCAGTACACCACAGCTCATTTATGATGAACAGCCTTAACCTCAAAAGCCCTGATTTTGCCTTTACCACAACCCTTAATGATCTAAACTGATCACCCATTTCTGCTCTGCATCTGGTTTACTTTGGTGGGACAGACAGATACTTAAAACCCCAGGCCAAATTTCCAGCTCTTAGAAGAGAGAGAATAACTATTTCTCATTACCAGTCTAGCCAATCGTTGGCTTCTGTTGAAAGAAACCCATTATTTATTTGTTTGTTTTTTACAAAGAGCCAGATGAGAATTTCCTTTGTAATTCAGAAAGAATCTCATTTTTAAACAGAATTTGGAAGCCAGGCTTTTGCATTATGACATTGTTCTTAATTTAAAACATTTAATAAGGACTGGGTTGCTAGAAGTCCTCACCACTGTTGCCTTGGAGTTCCAGTTCACTGCCTTTCGAATAGAGTTCCTACAGCTTAGGTTACTGTGCTCATCCGCTCTAATAAAATGAAGACAGACACTGTCACCCAGTGGGGGGGAGAGAATGTGTGAATGTATTTATCCATGCAGCACTCTCAGAAGCCTTTCTTAACAATGTCATGAAGTTTTGTATTTGGAAAGCTTGGGCATCCATTGGTGCTGCTTCTTACTCACCAACCACCCCACTGGGAAGTAGGTCAAGTTTGTCATGTCTTGTTACAGATGGGAAAACCAAGGCACAGAGGAGGTAATTGATTTTTGCTCAGGGTCACACAGCAAGTCAGGGACAGAACCATGAGAAGTCTGAACCCACTGGTATCAGCCTATTACTGAATGCCCCATGAACTTTCTCCCAACTTGGGATCTAGTCCTGGGGATACAGGAATGAGCACAAGATAGTCTCTCTGCAGGCACTGAGAGTGTAAGCTCTGGGCCATGCTGGCTTACTCAGCCCCACTTTCTTATCGACAAGATGACATCTCTTTCCCAAAGAGCACTTGGCCACATAAAAGAGGAACTAGTCAGAAGTTGTAGCAAAACAGAAAAGTAGAAAGCTATCAAGAAAGAGCCATAATGAATATTTTTTCACCGTGAACCCTTCTCTGCTATGAGCTGTAAATGTGCATACACGCACGTGCACACACACACGCACATACGCACATGCACACATACACAACCACGACTTAGAAGCTCACGAGGCCATAGATCTACTTCTGTAATTGAAAGGACCATCTCAGAAGCTACCCACTCCAACTCTGTTACTTTACAGATGAGGAAACTGAGACTTGTTGTCTTCTTTCTCCTCCCATATCCCTCTGACCTCCATCAAAGGAAGGTAAGCTTGGATGGCCAAAAGATGCCCAGTTGACTTGGGTTTTACTAGATCCTTTCCTATTTCCATCTCCTCTCCTCTCCTCTGTCGTGTCCTGTCCCCTGTCCTGTCCTCTCCCAAAACCTTAAACCTATGAAACTGGGACTCCATTGGGGCCCTCCTAGCTTCAGAGTCATTATCAATAGTAACTGTGGCTATTTCCCACTCAGCCCGATGTCTTTCTTTTTCTTAACTTCTTTAAAGGGGCCATGCCCTGACTACTCCTTAAACAAGCCTATTCAATGAATGGGCGTTGCCTCACCCTAAGTGAGTGCCTGCAAAGACCTTGGCCTAAAGGGCCCAAGGCCTCCCCATGCATTCTGGGTCATCTCCAGTCATCCTGAGGAATTTTAGTCCTCTTGATTTAGATGGTTCTGGAGGAGAAGTGAGGTTGGTGATCTGCACAGCCCTCCCTCACTCAAAACAAAGTTGGGTGCAAGTCATGTCATCATTTCTCTGATGGCACGGTCTTCTTGGGCAACAAAGGACGAACAATCTTCCTTCAAGTGATATGATATATATAAAAGCACTTTGAAAACCTTGATGAACTATAGAAACATACCTAGCATCATCTTTTAGTTTCCTGTGTTAGGATGTATCATAGAAAATCTCAGTGTGGAATTCATTGACTTTATTAGTTTAATAAACTATAGTGTGTCACATAGTCTTTAAACAATTAAAAGTTTAAAAAAAAGACACTGACTTTCAAGTCAGAAGGCTTAGGTATGAGTCCCAGTTCTACCAATTTCCTAGATGTGTAGTGCTGGACAAGTTACTTTAATTTCCCTGAGCCTCAAGTTTCCTCTTCTGTAAAATGGACATAATATCACTTTCTTCCTAAGTTATGGGGAAGAACATGTCTCGTAAAGTCTAAGGTCCTATATAAAGAGGAACTAGTATGTCAAATGTTTGGTTGCTTTTACTTAGTGTTCTGTACCAATGACCTCTACCATCGCATCCAACAAAAGAAAACCGAAGTCCTATGGTCCCACAACCAGTAGCTATCCCTCTGTAGTTCCAAGCTTTCCTGTTTCTGTATTAGAATATTCAGTTTCAATCTATTCTCTCTTATCCTACCCTAACCAACCCTATCCTGCCCTCTCCTCTCCTGTCTTATCCTGTCCTATGCTACCCTATCCTAACCAGTCATATCATACCCTATCCTATCATATCCCATCCTATCCTATCCTACCCTACCCTACCTTATCCTACCTTATCCAACCTTTTCCTCTCTTCTCCTCTCTTATCCTATTCCATGGAGTCTACAAAAGGTTGAAAAATACTGCTTTAAACTAGGGGTCTCCTACAATGCATTATAGTTTGAGTCCATCCTGCAAATCCTACAGACCATACTACTGTGTCTTACTCAGATTCAAGAGGACAGCTGTGGTTCAGCAGGTTGAGTGGTGGATCAAGAATCCAAACGTGTTTAAATCCCAGTCTTGAAACTTACTACTTATTTGACCATGGCAAGTCTCTCAACCTCTGTTTACTGTTTCCTCATCTGTAAAATGAGACTGGATTAGATGACTTCTACTATCCCTCCCAGTTTCAAATTTATGATCTTCCAATCTTAAACTGCACAAAGAAGAGGAACTTCACTCAAAACAAAGTCAAATGCAAGTCATGTCATCATTTCTCTGATGGCATGGTCTTCTTTGGCAGCAGACGAACACACACATGCATAAAGAAGGCCAGGGAGTCTGAAACAAAGAGATCAAAGCAATGGTACCTCTGCTCAGACCACCCCCAGGTCTACATTCCAGTAGTTTCCTCTACCCAGTCCCAGAGGGATTAGCTCCAGGGCCAATGAGTTAAAAGATACAAAGAGGTACATTTAAGTTTGAAATCAGGAAACACTTCCTAATAATTAAATTCTAGGTTCCATCATCTGTAAGAGGAAGGTAAAATCACTTGTACTGTTACCTCACCTGGTTAGAATCCCTCATTCAGAAAACATTGATGACATGCCTGTGATGTTCCAGGCTCTGTCTTAGAGGCTACAACCATGAAGATGAAAGTAAAACAATCCCTGTCCTCAAGGAACTTATAGTCAGTGTGCTCATATATAGATGTATACAAAATAGATAAAAGCTTTAGGAGGTAGTCCTAGCATTTTAAAGGGATCCTCTGGAAAGCTCTTTGCAAGCCTAAAGACCATTATAATTCATTAGCTCTGTCCAGCACCCTGATCTAAGTGGCTGGTGACCCCAGGGCTATGGACAATTTCATACCTTTGTACATTTCTGCTTTTCAAAAAGGCAGTCACATGGTACAATAGATAGAGTGCTAGGCTTGGAGTCAGGAAGACCTGAATTCAAATCCAACCTCAGATACTTTCTAGTTGTGTGACCCTGGACACTAAACCTCTCTCAGTTTCAAATACTTCATCTGTGAAATAAGGATAGATATTAATAATACCTACCTCCTGGAATTGTTGCAAGAATGAAATAAGATAACATTTGTAAAATGTTTTGTAAACCTTAACTTGCTATGTAGGTGCTAGTTGGTATTATTCAAAGTATTTTCATTATTATATAAATTTCTCGTTGTGTGGTTTGTTCCTCACAACCACATTACAAGTTAGCTGGGGCAGGTAGTAGTATACCCATTTGGAAGATGAGAATACTGAGGTTTGCAGAGACAGTCACATGACTAGCAAGTGGCAGATGCAGGGTAAGACGCCAGATCTCCTAATGCTGATATTCTGCCTAAAGTATCTGTGTTCCAGAAGATAGAACGCATTTTTGGACCCTAAGCCCAAAACAGAAGGCAGTCAACTGACCGAGGGGGGACTCAGCTCAGCCTCCCTCCCTGCTCTCCCAAGAGCTCCAGCTCTCCTGTTGGGTAGGCATCCTGTAAGGCTAGCCTGGCAAGGCTCTCTCTATATTTGAAGCACATATCACAGCAGGGGTTCCTTCCAGCTACCAGTTAGTTGCCGCAAAGTGAAGTAGATGGGGGACTCCTCAAGGGGAAATAAAAAATAAAACAGAAAGATTTCTTCCTTTACTGTTGGATTTTTCATCAGAGGAACTTCACACAGGGCTTAGGGAGGAAATGATTTCTTCAGTGGGATATAAATGGGAAGAGATGTTCAAAGTCAGTGACAACTTGTTTTAATTTATGATTATGCCTCTGTGTGAAAAGCCCAGAAAAGCAGGGCAGGAGGTTGGGGAGGATGAGTAATAATTCACCGAAGCACTATCACAGCCAGGAAGTGAGAGGGCCCCTCTCGTCAGGGGGTAGCAAAGTGAAAAGGGGGGAAGGGAACATTATTTGTGCGTTGGGTTAACCTGTCTTTCTGGGTGGAGGAATGTGGTTCCATCCCTCCTGTTGGATGGAGACCATTCTTCACTGGCTTGGCCCTCCTGTTATCTCCTGATTGACTATATCGAGATCGGGATCCATCCCCAGAGCCTGTGAATAAAGGACCGTATGAACAGGACTCCAGGACCATTTAACAGGCAGGCACACACTTCTCAAAGTCAGCCGTCTAGCCCATACGTCATAGATCCAGGGTTGAAAAGGTCTTTAAAGTCATTTAGTCCAACCGTATTATATTATAAATGAGGAAACTGAGGTCCAAATAAGGGAAATGACATGCTTTATATCGTAATGGAAGAGTCACAATTCAAATCATCTTCCCACCTGCACCATGCTAGGCTATATGAAGAAGACATCTATGTGGATCTCACCTTATGACTCTGGACCCAGGGAAAGTCTGAAGAGGAGAAAAGGATTATACCCTTTGCAAGGCTAGCTTTCTAATAGGCAGAGTAGGAAGTCTCTTCTGGGAATGATTGGAAGTAAGCCATTGAGGGGCTTCCTACTGAAAAACACTTTCCCTATTTGCTCATCTTGGTTTCCTGGAATTCCAGTTACTCCACTCATTTCTTCGAATTAAGCATAATTCTCAACTTGATGTTGTTTTAAAATGCAGACACCTGGTAATCTCTCCAGTACCTAGCACTAAGCGCTTAATAAATGCTTGTTAAATGGGTAAACGTATAAATAAATGAATGAATAACACCAGAAGTCACTAACAGCTTTGTGGGAATTAGACTATGAGATGCCTTTCTTCCTTAATAGGAAGGATTGATATCATGAAGAGACAGCTAGTGTTTGCTCATCCCATACTTATTAGCATAGTGCAGTCCACACGTAGATGAATGAATGAATGAAGAAATGAGAATTCGTTAAATATTTGTTATGTGCAAAGCACTGTGCTAAGCAGCAGGATACAAACAGAAACACAATATAGTCCTTGTTCTCAAGGTGTTTGCATTCTTATAGAAGATAGCTTAATATAATTATTAATAATATAATAATATAAACATATAATATAAACATATGATATATAAGTTATATATAATAATACATAATATAAAAATACAAATAAAATTATAATTCATATTAATATTATTAATAAACATGGATTGGATGGAAATTTAATTGAAATTTGGAATTTCATTGACTGCATCTCTGCTTTCTCCTTGCAGAAAAACTCCCAGCTGGATTTTATTGTGACTTTGAGGATGGAGACTGTGGTTGGATTCAAGGCATGGCCCTGTCTGATACTCCTCAGTGGCAAGTTGGAATCTTGGAGGATGCCCCACTTCCAAATCACCAAGGTACCATTCCCCTACACACACATTCCAACCCAGTACCCTTCCCCCCAGAAACTCTATCATAGCATGAGATAAAGGGCAGAGAAGGAGAGATCAAAGCTAGAGCTAGAGAATCTCATAATTTAGATAATGGGACTAGAGCAGGTCCAGATAAGGTCACTTCTGCCTGGCAAAATTTTGCCCTTGGAAAGTCTATGTGTAATTCCTGCTTATTCCTTTGGCTTACTTCTGACTTGAAGAATCATCTGATTAGTTCAAAGGTGTTTATGATCTTTGCTAAAGGAAAAACTTGACAAGGGTAGAGATATAGGAATTAACTGAGAGATATGTTTTCAGCCCTGGGAATGGGCAGATGAATGCACAGGAAAGTTGTGTGTTATTTACTCAGTGTCCTGTATCTTGCCTTGGGAACCAGATATCAGATTTGGAGCCTCTCATTCCCATGGGAAATTAGTGTCATGCCCATAAGACCCTCTACCCCATCAGGTTCTTAAAAGCTTGAAGCTTAGTCCCTGGATCACAGAATCTCAGTTAGAAGAGACCTCAGAGATCGTCCAATCCAACCAATGCCAGGACAGGAATCCCCCATGTAACCAAAAAGTGACCATCCAAACTTCACTTAAAGACCTTTCATAAAGAGAAACTTCCATTGCCTTGCAAAGAACTGGTACTTAATAAAGGCTACATTGAACCAAACTCATGGACTCTCAGGAAGCCCATTTCACTTTGAGACACCTCATTTGATGGGAAATATTTCCTGACAAGTCAAAAACTATCTCTGAAACTTCCACCCATTGCTTCTAGGTACATCCTCTAGAGGCAAAAAAAACAAAACAACAACAAAAAAAAAAACACCCTAATCCACCATCCACCTTCCACATGGCTGTGAATTCTGTCTCTGCTACTTATTACCTGTGTGACCTTGGGCAAATGACTTTAAGTGAAGGGGGGTGGATCCGATGGTCTCAGAGGTGTCTCTCAGCTTTGAGTCTGTAATCCCACAATCCTTCACCATCCTGTTTGGCCCAGTACCAACTGAGAGAGAGTGAAATGAGCAGGACCAGGAGAACAATTTGTCCAATGCCAACCATATGGTAGAGACAAACCACTTTGAATAACTTAGGAAGTCTGATTAGTGTAATGACCAACCAGAGAGCTCACGAATGAGCTTGTGTCCTGATAGAGATGTAAAGGACTCAGAAGCATATTTATTTGACATAGCCAATGCATACATTTGTTTTATTTGACTATACATGTTTGTAACAAGTTTTTTGTTGTTTTCTTTCTTTTTTAATTCAGGGTGGGAGACAGATTTTGCTGATTAAAAGAAAATAACTTTTAACTTTTTTAAGTGTTCTATACAGCTTGCTCTCACCTACTTTCCAAATAAAAGCAAAGGGCTGCCATAGAACTAATTTAACTGTCTGACTTGACAGATGGTTATGGCAGACCCTGTCATGGGTGAGGAACTTCTAGCCTTGAGGCTTCATGTCACCCTCTAGATCCTCAAGTACAGCTCTTTGACTGAATCTAGGTCCTCAAGGGCAGCCCTTTAATTGAATCTAGGCCCTCAGTCAAAGGACCACACTTGAGGACCTTGAGGACCACGTGTAGCCTCAAGGCTGCAGGTTCCCCACCCCTGCTTAGGTCATTAGGGCAGTTCTGCCATTGCCCTGGGAGGTGAGTGAAATGGCTTCCAGTGCAAAGCCATGGCAAGACCTAAAGCCATTCCAGATACAAAAGAAAGATTGCTTCCTGAGAACAAGTCTCAAGACCTGACCTCACCCCTCTTTCCTCAGGATCTACATTTTTTTTTCCTCCCTAGGATAAAAAGAGGAATATAGCCTGTAGGTTTAGCAACCTATAATTTCTCATTGGTGGGCTTCTTACAGAAATCCCTCCCTTTGCAGAAATGACAGCAGAGAATAGGATCATGGATTTATAACTGGAGGTGACCCTCAAGGTCATCAGTGCCAACATCCTCATTTTACAGTGAGTTTAAACGATTTGCCCTAGAGAGTACATGTAGTAAATGGCAGTCAGGATATGAATCCCACTCCTCTGATTCCAAATCCAGATCTCTTTCCACTACAGTATGCTTTTTGAAAACTAATTCCCATAGTAGTGGTGGGTTTTTTAAATATAGTAATAAAATGTAGGTTTCTTGAGGAATTGATTAATTTCTGTTCTTGCGTTAGTAGTGCTTACTTAGCACAGGACCTGGCACATATGTAAGTGCTATTGATTAATATTAATTAATAATAGTGATTAATATTAATTAATGTTATGACATAAAATAGAAATATGTAACATAGTTAAATGTGTAAAATAATGACATCCAGATAGCCCATTTACCTCCTTTAAATATATGGAAAGTTTATTCTTAGTCTCCAAAGATTTCCAGCTAAAATGTCTGTATATCAGAAGCAGTTAGGTTTCTGCTAAAGTAATCCCCAACCACCCTGAGGAGAGAGAGAGCTGAGTAACTCTTCATTCTTCAGGATCTCATTACTCAGAATGTGAATTCTCCATATTTAAATTAGCCAGACCCTCTTGCTTCAGCTCATGTCTCCCAACTCTGCTATGAGACTTGATGGTATCTCTGACAGAAGTTCTCATAGAATCTTCCAGTTGAAAAAGACCTAAGAATTTATTTAGTCAATCTCCCATTCGTTCATTCAGTCCATCAGTAAACTTTTATTTGCACTTACTTTGTGCCAGGCTCCATGCTAAGCCCTGGGGATACAAAAAAAGGCAAAACATGGTGCCTGACCTTAAGGAGCTCACAGTCAAATGGAACACACAAATGGCACATACAAACAAGATATATACAGAATTCAACACTGACCCCTTTTGTGTCATCAGTGGCAGATGGCTCTTCCAAACTCTCCTTTCCTTGGAGCCCATAACCTTATGAGATATCCTGGCCCATCACAGAACAGCTCCAGTTGTGTTACAAGGATTATATTTTAATTGAACTGAATTCTACCTCTCTATACCATCCACTTACTGATCTTTTGGAGCTATGTGTCAGGTTCCTCTTGCACATGACATAATAGGAAATATTTGAAGACAACTATGATCCATAAAGTGGAAATGATCTCTTCAACCTGTTTGATATGAAAGATGAGCAAGATTTCAACTGGCAGTCACCACAGGACCGCAGTATTTAGAGCAGGAATAGATCTTATGAGTCATCTAATCCAACACCATTCATTTTACAGAGAAGGAAACTGAGGCCCAGAGATGTCACACACCCCAGCTATCATACACCTACACCCCTATCACATCCTCTCTTGACTCCTCTTATCCTGCCTATTCATCCCCAGATCCTTCAACAAGGACATCATTTCCAGCTCCTTTCTCATTCTAGTTGTCCTCCTCTGGATGGCCTCCAGTTTGTTCTTGGCAGATATACTGGTAAAAAGCTTCAGCAGTAAAGAGTGAAGTGAGTGGCTAAAAGGAGATGTGGAAATTTTATTTTTGGATATGAAGCATTCCCCTAGCATTGAATATCTACAAAGATCTTTATAGTTACTAAAGTTGTATAAGTTGTCCCTTCAGCAGCTTCACTCAGCTAGCAGGTTTCATTATGATGTTTGAACACAGGTCAGGGCTTACAAGAGACCTCTCATTGTTGGGACCAGGGAGGATGGGTTGTCTCTGATTGAGACATGGGTGAGAGAAGAGGAAGTTGTGCCTTTGTTGTTTCCCATGAATACTTTAAGGACAAATGAAGAGTGTAGGTTAAATGATTTACCTAATGCCATATTATTCTGTGGAGAGCAGGCCAAGTATACAGCCTTCTGTTTGGAAGCAGGCAGGGATGAGAAGCCCAGGAGATACATAAACTTAGTTTCCTAGAAGGATAATGAAGGTGATAATCCAAGCAGTTTAGAAATATATCTTTTTCATAATCCACATTTAGTGTGTTGACAGCAGTAACTTTTAAGCACACAGTATTGAATAATGCCCTCTGATTTGGAGATAGCCAAGTCAAGTCAAGATAGTTAAAAATGTTAGCAGCCTAGTCTAGTCCCAGCCTGAGATAGTGTCTTCATTATCGCCCTGTCCACTATACCATCATCCCTGTTCCTACATCACAGCATTGTCCAGTGAAAAGAAGGCTTCACTGAGAGTTGGAGAACCTGGGTTTGAATCATAGCTTTGCCACTTGCTACTTATGGCAAGTCCCTCGATCCTTCGAGGCCTCAACTTCCTCATCTGTAAAATGATGAGGTTAGAGTAGATGGATGGTCTGTAAAATCTCTCCCTGCTCTCAATCTATAATTCTATGACATCTGTGGGCCTCTGTGTAATGAGCCATGTTGAGCTTGATGACTCATAAGATCCATTCCTGTTCTAAATGTTATGACCAGTGCCAGTCTAAATCTTACCCATCCTTTACACGTAATAAGTTGAGCAAATCAATACCAACCTCTTCCATATAATATTTCCCGATCCTTCCATTACCCAGTCATCAAGTGATCCCACTCTCTTGAACTCACATTGCACTGTGTGCCTCACTTATGATGTATAAACTCAGGTATTTTTACATTTCATTTTGATTTATGCTCCTTTATTTACCCACTTTAGTCCAAATCTACTACATATAAGCTCTTTGAGAGTAAAGACCATGTCATATTTATGGAGGTAACTCTTTCATTGATTAGCACATACTATGTATGTATAAATGTGTGTTGAATTGAAGAGACATTCATGCTTTTGCATTTTTTATCAAAAATTTTACTAAATACACAAGATTTTTCATTTCATAAAGTTGTCAGATGTTGATCAGAAAATATTCAAATAAGTTAATAAGACCCTTGATTCTATTTATTGTCAACCAAGTTTTATTCTTGCTACAGTTTTTAATAATACTTAATCTTTCCCTAGTTATATGTAGGAATAACTTTTAACATTTTTTAACTTTTGAATTCCAAATTCTATCCCTCCTTCCTTCCCATTCCCCCTCTCCAAGAAAGTAAGCAATCTAATATACATTATACTGGTGCAATCATGTAAAAACCTTTCCATATTAGTCATTTTTTGCAAGAGGACTCAAAAAGAGAGAAAGGAAAAGAAAGAAGTATGTTTCAGTCTGTATTCTAGATAACAATCTCTTACTTCCTCTCCCCGCAGGCTACACAATGCTGCTTAACACTAGCAGGGCTAGCCCAGTAGAAACTGTGGTCCTGACCAGCATCATGTTTCCTGCACCAATGAAGAATTCTCCTTGTGAGGTAAGTTCCAACATTTTCCCATTTCTCTGTTTCTAATTCCCAAACGATGGTTTTGATGAAAATGATGGCCTCTAGGCAAAGGCTAGCTAGGGCCATCCTCCTGAGAAGAGGAGGACCTTCTCCTAGAGAGAGCTCATCCCTTTGGTAGAGGTCTGCAATGACTTCTAGTCAGTCCTGGCTCCATACATCATGTTTTCCAGTTCTACCTCAGTACCATAATCAAGTAATTTCATCTCTCTGGGTCTCAGTTTTCTCATCTCTAGAATGAGGGATGTTGGACTAGAAAAATGGTCTCCCAGATCCCTCCTAGCTGTAACTCTATGACCATAGTATCATACCAGCAGCACTGAATTCCTTGGCATTCATAGTAAGTAAGTAAGTAAGGCATGAATGAATGAATGAATGAATGAATGAATGAATGAATGAATGAAAGAATGAATGAACATTTATTAAGGATTTACTGAGTGCAAAGCACTGTGCTAAATCCTGAAGATACAAATAGAAAAGGAAGACAGTCCCTACTCTCTAGGAGCTCACATTCTAACTGAAGAGACAATATGTACTGAAGGTTTCAGCTGCAAATCGGATGGAAAGGTCCCATGGTCCTTGGTGTACAGTGGCAAAGTAAATGGTAGTGCCTTTTCTTTCAGGTCATTTCCACTGATGAAATCATACCAGGTTATGATCTTGAACCATTTGACAGTATCAGGGACTTTGGTGACAAGAGCTGTCATTTTGGGGTCTTCCAAAGGGGTGGCTGTAGCTTCTGCAGGAGCAGTAACCCAAGCCTTAATGGAAATCCCAGTATTCTCCTGAAGCAGCTAGGTAGCACAGTGGATAGAGAGCTGGCCCTGGAGTCAGGAAGATTCTTCTTCCTGAGTTCCAATCTGGCCTCAGTCACTTGCTACTTGTATGACACTGGGCAAGTCAATTAACCCTGCTTGCCTCAGTTCCCTCATCTTAAAATGAGCTGGAGAAGGAATTGTCATAGTGCTCCAAGAAGAGCTTCCCCAATTATGGCTGAGGGCATGTAATACTAATGAGATTAAAGATCTTCCCCACCCATTAATGGGCCTGCCCATTAAGGGGAGATTTGTAGGAAGGCCCATAGCTTTCTTAATGAGGCACTGGTTCTCAAGGGTTGTGCTGCCCTCTGGCTCTGAAAAGTGTATTAATACTCTGAGTGAGGTTTTACTTTGGGGCTTACTCACTGAAAATGTTTATTTGGCCAGACAAGACTCTGGGCAGCCCCTAAGAAGCCCTGCCCCGCCCCCGCCTTGAAAATCCAGATATTGATGCTTCTCTCTGTGGTAACTATGTATATATGTAATGGTCAGACAGTTAGATCTATTTGTTGATCTGTGACGGATATATTGCTTATGGGCAGGCAGCTGGAAACTCTGTTCATTATTATTTCTTTGTATTTTCTCTGAAGTCCAGAGTGCCAACTGCTTCTGCTGAACTCAGTGAATGACATATATACTTGATTAAAGTGACTGCTGACCCCTCAAAAGTTGCTTTCCTTTTAGAAAAGCAGATCTAAGAACCTGTACAGTAGGCCCTCCTGTATATGTTGGGGTGCTTGCTTTTACAGAGCGCTGAGTTGGAATCGTTACTACTCCCCAGGCTCTTAGGTTCAGGGTCCTAGACTATCTCCATTAAGGTCTCAGTGGAGATAATGTTTGAGGTGGTGAGTTTGACTTGCCAGGCACATGCTACCTTCTGTCTCTTCCTCAGGGTGCCCTGCTGCCTAAGCCAGGATGGCCTGTCAGCCCTGTGAGTAACAGTTGGTGGGTGAGGCTGGCCCCTTCTCCAAAGGAGCAACCTCCTCAGATGATGGCTGTGAGATATAGATCGGAAGCCAGATCAGTGCTTAATAATTGCTTATTGATGAATAAAGGATATGGTCTTTGTAAGGTCTATTTTAGCTGCTTAGGGATTAAAAAAAATATCTTCCTAGTACTAGCTGTGTTTAGGATGCTGATATTATCAGGTAAATAACCTCATGCTTGGTAGGATACATCTACCCACCTAAACAACAGAAATATCTATATGACTCAGCTTTGGATTTTACTTTGTACCATAGTGGCTTTATTATGGTAAATGCTTGCTAATTGACTGGCTCAAGAATGGATGTGCCCTACTTTATCTAAATACAATACATGTAAAAATCTGGAATTACACATAAAACAAAGGTAGGGGGAAAAGGGAACAACTGAGTTGGAGAATCAAAGAGATGAATTACAAAGTAATTAATTTTAAAATTCCTTTTAACATCAAACTCCCCTAATGTGCAGGAAATGGTTTATCAAAACCCACTTGATACATACCTTTATCTAAAACATAACCCCTGCATTTGAAAGGGTGTGTTTGAACCCAGAGGGTTTAAGACTATGGCTCAGTAACTAGCACAGTATCTTGCATGTAGTAGGTGCTTAATGAATTCTTGTCTATGAACAAAATTACTGCTTTATAAAGTCTGAGGGAAGGCCATGACTTACATCAAGGCTAATTTAATTAAGCGCCAACCAAATAACTACCCCCACTTCTACCCTTTTTATCTAATGTGGGGTCATATGCTTAAAGAGGTGGAAGAAGGAGGATCAAATCCAAGGAGCTGTAACTAGAGCAAAGCAAACAAGGCTTTGTCTGCAAGGTATCCAAAATTTAGAAAGCACTGACAGCATTTTCCCAGGGTGTTTTCTTCCTCACCTACCCCAATAAATGCACCCTAGATAAGCTCCTGCCTGTGAGGATCTTCTCTCCCTTGTCCTAGGGAGCAATCCCTTCCTATTCACTGGTGCCACTATCCCAACCATCACCCCATCTATCCAGCAACAGAGGTCTATTCATCATTCAAACAGTAATTTTCCAAGGTGTATGCCTTTCAAAGCTAGACACAACTCAGGCACTCCCCCGCTTTCCTAGGCCAAAAAAAAAAATCCTAGTTGTAGTTCTCATCTACAAAACTGGCCTGGGAGTTGCTGAAAGGTGGAAATGAAGTCTTATACTTTCTCATATCCTTCACAGCTCCTAATATAGTGTCTTAGGAATAACAAGAGGAATTTGTTCTGCTACGGTTTGAAATCTCCCTTCCACAAATTACTCTCCTCCCTCCTAAATGCTCACCCAGTGATCTGGAAAAATAATATTTATTACCTGAACTGGATCATCCAGCCAATTATGGGTTCCCCAGATGGCTTAAAATAGGCATCTTGGAAGGAGACAACCCTCAAGTGCCCATAATAAGTGAATAATAAAGGCTTCTGAATTGATTAAGGTTAATACATTGCAGTATCTTGGCAGACGGGAAATGAGTATCATTGGAAGTATTTATTCTTTCAATTCACTATGCAGTGGTTTCAATATGGACTTTGTTCTTTAGCGATAATATCAGAGTAAAAAATTATATGGTGGGTGGGTTGTTTTTCTTGTTTTGGTTTGTTTACTTTCTAAACTCTTTGATGGTTTCACAAGTAGTCTTTAAGATGGTCAATAGCTCAACCAAGTGTTTAGGTTTGCTCTCTCTCTCTCTCTCTCTCTCTCTCTCTCTCTCTCTCTCTCTCTCTCTCTCTCTCTCTTTCCCTCTCTCTCTCTCTTTCTATCTTTCTCTGTCTCTCCCTCTCTGTCTCTCTCTCCATCTTTCTGTGTGTGTGTGTCTCTCTCTGTCTCTCTCTCCTCTCTCTCTGTCTGTCTCTGTCTCTGTCTCTCCCTGTCTCTCTGTCTCTGTCTCTCTCTCTCTTTCATCTCTGAAATCTCTGCCATTCATGGCCTTTTCTGCAGCTCAGTTGGCCTAGTGAAGAGGAAGAAAGCTGATTTTGTCTAAGCTTTTTGGTTCTTTTGCTTTCAGATTTTCCATCCACATGTCTGGTGGTGGTGAGTTTCTCAATTCCTGATGCTGAGCAAATATTTTTATCCAAAAAAGATTAAATGAATAGCCAACGTAGAATCAACATAGAAAGAGACATTTTAAGACTTATAGCCCCCAGGGTTTATTTTGTTTGAAGTTTAAAGCACAAAAGTTCATCTTCTGACTTTTCTTGAATCTAGGCGCCGCTATTTATTATATGACTTTGGGAGTTCTTTCACTTTCTAAGCCTCCCTCTCTACATCTGTAAAATCATGGTTTGGGAATAAATAACCTTTAAGGTGTCTTCCATCTGAAAAAGCCTATGATCCAGTAGATTTACTGTGGCAGAGAAGGCTGAAAGCTAGATTCCTGCCTGGAAGGAGACACAGAAGTCATCAGGTATAACCCAAGCCTTAATAGAAATCCTAAAATTCCCCTGAAGTAGCTAGGTGGCACAGTGGACAGAGAATTGGCCCTGGAGTCAGGAAGACTCATCTCCCTGAGTTCAAATCTGGCCTCAGTCACCTGTGTCACCCTGGGCAAGTCACTTAACCCTGTTTGTCTCAGTTTCCTCATCTTAAAATGAGCTGGAGAAGGAAATGGCAAACCACTCCAGTATCTTAGACAAGAAAACCCCACAGGGGGTCATGAAGAGTCAGACACGACTGAAATGACTTATGTAAATTCACTATGTATCAGGTATTATGCAAAGTGCTTCTCAGTTGATCCTTACGACAACCCTGTGAAACAGGCGCTATCTATTTGACAGTTGGAGAAAGTGAGACAAACAAGGGTGAAGTATCTTACCCAGGTCACATTGCCAGTTCATGTATGAAACTGGATTTGAACTCAGATCTTTCTGATTCCGGGACTAGTGCTCTATGCACTGCACCATCTAGCTACTGGGTGCCTAGTTGGGAAGGAGGGTTCTAATAGCTCACAGATCAGGATGGGCTGAAAGGAAGTCAGGGATTCTAAGAGGCAACGGTGAAAAGGGAGTGTGAAGAGGGCATGTATTCCAGGCATGGGAGATGACCAACGTACAGATATAGAGTGTTTTTATGAGGAATGGTAAGAAAGCCAGATTGAACCATAGGGAGCATGAAAGAATGTTGTGTGTGTGTGTACATGCATGTGTGTGTGTGCGTGCATGTGTGTGCATGTGTGTGTAAAACCTTTAAAGGTGAATTAGGGCTAGATTGTGAAAAGCTTTAAATGCCAACAAAGAGTTTATCTTTATTTCTGGAGGTAATAGGAAGTCCCTGGAGTTTACTGAGGAGGAGAGTAAGATGGTCAGACCTGTACTTTAGGAATGTTATTGGGCAGGTATTTGAAGAATTGATTGGAATGGGGAGCAACCTGAGGCAGATATCAATTACTTACTACATAAGGCGATTGATTGATTAACCTATATCTTAGCATGGCTCCCAACTGGCTATAGGAGGTTTTTGCTTTTTTTTCCCAAGCCGTACTTGTCTAATTCAAAAGCTCCTCAATGGGGTAGGGAGTTATAGGACTCCCATAGGGTCCTGAGCTATTTCAAGGTTATGTCAGTTCAAACTGAGATTTGTCAGTCCTGTTATTCAAGTCTGAAAATAAATAATAGCAGACATGTTCTAGTTCTTTAAAGCACATAGAACACTTAGCTAGGACTCTCACAACATTACTGTGAGATGGCTACTGTAGTCAAGGTGTTACAGTTTCTGTCCTACAGATGAGAAAGTTGAGGCTCAGGCAAGTTAATAAAGGAATATGATCCCATAGCTCATAAGTGTTAGAGATGGGATCTGGACTCATGTCTTCTCAGTTCCATGTCGGGAGTTCTCTTGCACTGTCTCAAGGTGAGCAGCCAGTGGCTCTTGGCAATCCTTTAACAGAAAAAGCAAAATGATGATTTGCAGAATCTATGGAATCTATCCCTGCCTTACCCACAGCCTGGCCACAAAAGTTTTATGATCAACCAACCAGAGGGTGAAAAGACAAATCCCATCCCACCTTCACTGTCATAGCTAGCTGGTGGTGAGTCTCATCTCCAGCACCACTACATCAACATTTCTTCCCCAAATACTCAGCTGTCCCATGTCAAGCAAGCTCCCCTCTCCCCTACTTCTGAATGGGAGTTGGCCCCTCAGGATAGTCATCTTCTAAACAAGCCATCACCCACAGCATTTGTTGAAATGTGAAAACTCTGTGCCTATCGCTCAGATCATCTCATGGTGTCAGGGAAGAGATCCCTAGGAATGCTGGCTCTGAGCTTGGGGGCAAGTGACCAGTGAATAAAAGCTCCGTCTCCTCCCCTTTTCCATTTTGGATTGGCCAGAATCATATAGAATGAACAAGCATGGATGGATTATGATCTGAATCACAGACATCATTCCATTACATTCTCTCCTTTCCCAAACCCAGCCATGTCCCAAACTTCCCTATGACTCTCAAGGACTCTGCCAATCTGTCCAGTCAGGAAAATTTTCATTTCAAGGTCATCTTCAACTCTTTACTCATCTTTACCTCTTATTCACATATACAATCAGTTGCTAAATCTTCTTGACTCGTCCTCTCTACCCATCCACTACCCTACATCAGGTTGTCATTCTCTACCCTTCCTGAACTAGGACCATAGCCTCCTAATGGGCAGATCTCAGATCTCTCCTTTCTCCAACCTTCTCTGCACATGACTGCCAAAACAACTTTGCAGAAGCTCAGGACTGACTCCTTTGTCCCATAAACTCTAATGTCTATTAATTCTAACATCAAATATCATTTCATTTTGATCTCATCTTTTTTCATTTCTAGTTTTATATATTCATAATAATTAGTATAATATTTCCTACCTATAAAGTATAAATAATTAAATATACTCACATTAGGGGTACATGGTCCAAAAAAAATTTTGACCGTAGAGATAAACAATTGAAAAAATTTTAGAGATAACTTCTTAAGATAATCACTTGATAAAGATATATCATCAGGGACATTGTGGATTAAAGTTCAAGTTAAACTAGATGACATTTAGAAATCCCTTCCAACTCCGAAATTTTTGATTCGATGCAATAGCACTCAACTGCAATTTATACTTCGATGAATCTGTGATCTCATCCGTGTGAATATTTCATCTCCTAGAACAAATTACCACCTAGCCACACCCTCTCATTCTACATGCATGTCATCTGCATTCTCCCTTAAGTGCTCCCCCAAGGACCTGTCCAATGGGGACAGTCCTTAGTCAGATCTTTTTTGCACTTCACCTATACCAGCACTGGGGCTGACCTTCTAGCATCCCCCACTCTCATTAACTGACCAACCCACATCCTTTTCCAATCATACATGTCCTCTGTGGTTTCCTTTCAACCACATCTTGCACACTGGAAATGTGCTGTGGCCTACTTGAGCCCACCCTGTGGTACTGATGGAAAGGCTTTCAATATCTACTCATTTGTCTACTTTTTTGTCTCTATGGGAATAACCTACACAATCAATAGAGAGAATATGATGTTCCATCTCTTACCTCCATGATCTTGCCCAAGAGGTCTCCCATATCTGAAATGTATTCCTTCTTTCTGTGCTTCCTTCAAAACAAAGTTTAGGGGTTACCTCCTGGAAGAGACCTTTCTTGATCCCCTACCCCCAATTACTAACACCCTTCTCTCCTGAAACTACTTCATATTATGTAAATATACTTTGCATTTGCTTATCAAGGCACATGTTATAACTCACTCCCAACCCTTGCCAAATATGGATTATGGTATGATATGATATGGTATAATATAATATGTGATTTGATATAACAATATAGTATAATATAATATTATATAATGAAATATAAGTAAAATATATAAAAATAAATAATATAGTTGCATTTTCAAATGCAAGTACTAATTTGACTTTTTTTTTGTCTTTGGGACTCCAGAGTCTAGTACTGAGTATAACATATAGGTGCTTAACAAATAATTGATTTCTATCAAGTAGAAATTTAATTAATTGATTTATATTAAAGTCAAACATTTTCCCCAGGCCAAATTCCCATCATTTATTGGTCACATCTCTCAGTCTGCTCAGTTTCACTTTGCACTGCAGAAGAGAGAGCTCTGAGCTGCTGTTGCTGCTGCCAGCCCTGCCTCTTTCCCTCTTTTCAGCCTCCCCTTCCTCATCCCACAGGCTCTTCCTCCTCTGCTTTACTCAGATGCTCACTGCTCATGAATATTTAAAGATTTCTACTTGGCCCGAGCAGAAGCAAGTAAGAGGAATGTGGGGTTGGTTTTTATTTTCTTTTTGACCTCCCCCATAAACTATTCTCTGTAGAATATAGGGTGAGCCCCTACCATATATTATAGTTATATTTCATTTGATTTTGAGATGCTCTAGTTCACATAATTAAAGTGACCATAATTAAAGGAGTGGGGTTGGGGGTTGCAGGGGAAGAAGCCTGCCAGGGATGCTGGGAGTCCCTCCACTGGCTGTCTGCTCTTGGAGGTTGCTAGGTCTCAGACACACTCGAATGAGTCTGGCTTTGCAGCTGTGGAAAAGAAAGGAAAGAAAAGTACTGAGGCCTGGGCTTTTCACCCCCTGCTCCTTTCCTTGTACTCATCCAAGAAGCCTGATGCCTCAACAAGCCCCTCATGGTTTGACGTTCCATTTAATTTGAATAGCCTGCCTGTGAAGGGAATAAATTAACTTCTGTTCTCAGGCCAGGACAAGGAGGGGAAACAGAGAGGGACTTCCCTTATTTTCTCCTCCTGCTCCAAGCTGCTGGAAGTGATTTGTCTTCCCATGCAGCTGCAGGTGTGCAAGGGATTCTGGAAATGGAGACTAAGGGAGAGGGGTCCTGATAGAGAGGCTGTCGCCCCTCACCCCCAGAGTCCCCTGACTCTGTAGTTCTGGTTCCCTTACCTGGTCAGAGCTACAGGAAGGCCCTCATTTTTCTGCTGATATCATTACCAGCAATTAAAAAATCCAGCTTCAAATAATTATTATTTATATTATTATAATTTAAAATAATTATTATTTGTGTGTATGTGTGTGGCTGATGAGCCACAGCACTGAAGGTAAGCCAGCTGACCCAGCTGGCCTCTTCTCACCTGGATTGCCTCCTGGGGGCCCAGGGGAAGCAAAGTCACATTGCCTTTCAGTGAAGCTTGGTCTATGGAGCTAAAAGATGTATTGAAGAGAATTCTGCCTGTGAAGGCAGTTTAATCAACATAGGCCAAGCCATTCCCACCATGGGGTCACCTCCCTGTAGCTATAGTGCAGAGCATTTTTGCTTTCAGCAACGTCATGCCATTGATTTTTAAATTTTTTAATTTTTATTGCTAGTTTTTGGTTTTAAATTGCCTTTTGTTTCAAATATATCCCTGCCTCCTACCCTAACCAATGAGGCTCCCCTTATAGGAAAGAGCAAAAATGAGAGGAAAAAGAAAAGTAGCTGAATAAAGCTAATGAAGACATCAAATAAGTCTGGCAGTGTATGGAATGTTCTGCACCCATAGTCCTGCACCTCTGTAAAGAACAGTTGTTTTACTTGTTGCAGTCATTGAGTTCTGTCCAACTCCACCTGACCCCATGAACTTCATTCTTGGTATTTCCTTGGCAAAGATACTGGAGTGCTTTGCCATGTCCTTCTCCAGTGTATCCCCATTTTACATATGAGGAATTGAGGCAAATAAGCGTTAATTGATTTCCCCAGGGTCACATAGCTATAAGTGTCTGAGGCTGGATTTGAACTTGGAGCTTCCTGATTCCAGGCCTCGTGGTCTATCCACCACCTCACCTAACTGCCCCACAAAAAAAGAGAGGGGAGTGTATTGTCTCATCTTTTCTCTAGGCCCCAGCTTTAATCTTGTCATTACACAACATTAAGTTTGGGGAGGTTTTGTTCTTTCCATCTACATGGTTATAGTCGTTTATATCATTACAGTCATTGAGCATATTATTTTCCAGGACCTGCTTCTTTTACTCGCTTCAGTTCATAGAAGGTTCCTCCTGCTTCTCCAGAATTCATATTCATCATTTCTTATGGCACATAATATTTCATCACATTCATACACCACAATTTGTATGATCATTTCTCAATCAATGAAGATCTACTTTTTTTCATGTCTTTGTTATCATAAAAGAGTAACACCATGAATATTTTTACATAATTAAGACTTTTCATCCTGCCTTTGATCTCCTTGGTATATATGCCTAGCAGTAAGATCTCTAAATCAAAGGGTATGGACATTTTAGTCACTTTTTTACAAACATAATCCCAAATTGCTTTCCTGAGCAGTTGAACCATTTCACAGTTCTACCCACTGTATGTTGATATGAATGAATAATTCAGTGATTATTATGTATCAAACATTGAGGTTACCACTAGAAATGTAAACACCAAGGAAAGATAACCTGCCTTCAAAGCAATTACATTCTAATATAGGGGAGCAGCCAAGGGAGGGTGTTTTGTCTATGAAAGTCATAGGGATGGAGAATGGAAGGACAGGTCAATCAGAAAGGCAATAGCAGTTCTGATTTGATTACTATTCTTAAAGAAAGAGGTGGAAGTATGTGTATGTGTGCTTTTTTGGGGAGGGGAGGATAAATACCCACAGTAGTCAAGCAGAAAATGGCTGGAGTGAAGAAACATGGTGAATTCAGCAATAAGCAGCTTAGCTTCTCCCAAGCTTTGTCTCTGGAGGTCTGGTTCGGAAGGAGGTTGTACCAGTGTCTCCACAGCCCCTCCACCATTGACTATTCCTATCTTTTGTCATCTCTGATTACTCACTAAGTTCAAAGTGACTACCCCATTATTTTTTAAGAAGGCTTTTCCTTGCAATTGTTTTATCCAATAGACATTGGGAGAACTGAAGAATTGAAAGGAAAAAAAAAACTTTTGTCATGTTTTTTGTTTGTGTTGGAATGCTTAAAACCTGTAACAGTGATCTTATAAGATAATTAGATAGAATAGACCCAATGTACCATAAAAAAGTTTAAAATATATCTGCAAAAAGGCTTATAAGGAGGTTAATTGGTCCTAGGAGCCATTCTGGGCAATAGAGTGACTTCTTTGCCAGAGATTTGACTGATGAGGAAATATTCTCTAGGGTCTCAGTGTGGAAATAATTTCCAGCCACTTGGAGAAGCAAAGAAAATAAAAAATGTGTCCTTTGTTCTTCCTACCCTTGCTCTGGCCTGAGAAGAGAAGTTAAATTATTCCCCCTCACGGGCGAACTATTCAAATGCATTCAAATTTAAATCAGAATAATAATACAAGAATAACCACTGATGTATTGATTGGATTCACTCACACTTATCCTGCATCCCACCAGCCTTCAAGAAAATAAATAAATGAGGCTTTATTTGCTCAAAAATAAAGTTTGGGGAGGGAGCAGAATCTTTGTGACATCCATGTGACCTTGTTAGCTAAGGAATGAAGAGAAACATAGAAAAATGTGTAAGAATAGATGCACAGTAAAATTGCAGACCCAAGAGAGCAACAAACACAATTACTACAGTAACAAAAATGACAGTAAAAGTTTAATTCAGCATAAATGAAATGATTGATCTTGGTGCCAGAGGACCCATGAAGAAGTATACTTTCTTCCTCCCAATAGAGATGAAATGCCACCGGGACAGACCATCATACAGTCACAGTTGAGTTCACTGTGACCCAAAGTCTTGCTTAAATGGTTTCCTTCTTACCGGAAAAGCTTTGACTTTTGAACTAGCAATATTTCGAAACCATAGAGATATTCATCAGGATGGCTGGAGATGGCCCAGGATGCAATGTGTGACCCTGGCCATTTTAGGCTAAGGTCTCATTAGACTCTCACTTTGAGTGAGGTACACCCATTCAATGAAGAAGTCTGTTTAAGTAGTTACTCATGGGATGGCCCCTTTTAGTAAAGTAAAAAAATAACAAAAACATCAAACTGGGAAGGGAAGACCCTCAGGGTTCTGCATAAAAGAGAAACAGTTACTATTTAGGACAGGACTTAAAATGCAGAGAAAAGTAGAAACCAAGAGTATTCTTCCCCTACTACATCCTACCCAAATCCCTGTCATATTCCCCATTTGTTTGCTGCTTTGGGATAGGCAGAAACTAGAGAATTTAGAAACTGGAGGCAGTGAGCGTTTGCCATTCCCTTCTCCAGTGGATTAAGGCAGTCAGAGGTTAAGTGACTTGTCCAGGGTCACATAGCTAGTAAGTATATGAGGTCAGATTTGAACTCAGGTCTTCCTGACTCCAGACTCAGTGCTCTGTCCACTGAACCATCTAGCTGTTCCTTGTATGCTTTTCTTTTCTTTTCTTTTTAATAAACCCTATAGTTAGTTTAAAGATGTGGTTGCATCAAGTTCTTTGAAATCCTACTGGAGGATGCATATGTGTATACAACTGAACGATGATAACAAAAGCATAAAAATCAGCAGTGGAACACACACACACACACACACACACTTATACACATACACACAGATACAAGGAAATTTATGCTTTCACCTACCAACAGCCTTGGGTCCTAGTCTTGGTCTGGTTCTAGGAAAAGAATGCACACATATAAGTACAACTTGGAGTCTGCTCCATCTCCAGACTATAGACCAATTCAGAATGTGTATGTATGTATATGTGCATACGTATGTGTGTGTGTGTCAGTCTACAAGTATTTATTAAATAGTATGTACCAAGCATTGTGCTAAAGATATAAAAAGAAAGGCAAAAAAACAATCCCTGCTCTCAAAGAGTTCACAGTGTAATGGGGAAGAAAGACTATATGTAAAGAAATATGTGCAAATAAGATACACATTGGATAAATTTGGGATGATGTCAGAAAGAGGACCCTAAGATTATGAAGGACTGGGAAAAGATTCTTCAAGAAAGAGAGACTTTAAGTGAGACCTGAAGGAAGTCATGAAAGATAGAAGGCAAAAACGAGGAGGGATAATTTTCCAAGGTTACAAGACAGCCAATAAAAATTCCCAGAGAAGGGTGATATTGTTGGACCATAGAGCACATGGAAGGCAGCAGGAATGAGCTAGGTTATGAGCTAGGACAGATGGTATTTCAGGAGGTAATAGTTAGTAGAGATTATTGAATTGGAGACAAAGAGTTGCAGGAGGGGTGACATGTCCTATCTATATTTTACGAAAATAAATTTGATATAAGTAGAGGGTGAACTGGAGTGAAGAGAAACTTGAGACAAGGAGACCAACAAACAGACTATTGGAATGGTCCAGGTGTGAGGTGAGAGTATGTGTGAGAGTATGCCCTAGGGTGCTAGCAGGGTCAAAAGAGAGAAGGGACCATATATAAGAGACACGACATCTGATTGGACAGGATGGAGTGGGAGCAAGGAGAGGAAGAGTAAAGAGTAGAGAATGATACATAGGGTACAATCACAGATAATTGGGAGGATGGTAGTATTCTCGGTAGTAGGAGAAAAGTTAGGAAGAGGATATGGGGAACATCAGTCTTTTACATGTTATTTGAGAGGTCTATGGGGCATCCAATTTGAGATGTCCTTTAAGCAGTTGTAGATGCAAAATTGGATGTCAGGAGAGAAGTTAGAACTGGATAAATTGATCTGGAATCATCTGTAGAGAAATGATAATTGAGTCTATGGAAGATGATGAGATTATCAGGGAAATAGTTCAAAAGGAGAAGAGAATGGAACTCAGAACAGAGTTTTGAGGGAAACTCACAATTAGCAAGTGTGACCTGGATGGAGATCCAGCAATGGAGACTGAGAAGTGGTCAGACAGATAGAAAGAGATGTAGGAGAAAGCAGCTTCATGAACACCAAGAGACAAGAGGTTATCAAAGAAAAGAAGGTGGTCAACAATTTCAAAGACTGCAAAGAAGTCAAGAAGGATCAGAATTGTGAAATGGTCATTAGATTTGGCCATTAAGAGATCATATCTTTGTAGAGAGCTTTTTCAATTTATTGATGAAGTCAGAAACCAGACTGCCAAAAATTAAGAAGACAGTGAGAGGAAAGGAAATGGAGAACTTATTGTAGTCAGCCCTTTCAAAGAGTTTAATTATGAAAGGGAGGAGAGATACAGTACAATAGCTAGCAGGGATAAATGGATCCAGTGAGGATTTTGGGATGATGGGAGAGTCATGGGCATGTTTGTGAGCAGTAAGGAAGCAGCCAGTAGACAGGAGAGACTGAACGTTATTTGTGAGAAAGTGAGGATGATAGAGGGCACAATCTACCAGAGAAGGTGAGATGACATTGGATCACTTGTGCAAGTAGACAGGCTTATCTTGGCAAGGGGAAAAGCATATTAAGCAGGTGAAAGAGGAGTAGAAGGCATCTGGGTGATGTGAGATGAGGAGGAGGTGGCAGTAGGGCAAAATGGAGCTCTTGGCCAAGGACCTCAACTTTTCAGTGAAATATGATTTTCACCTGAGAAAGTAGAGGGAAGGGGAGTTATGGGAGATATGAGGAGGAATGAAAATTTTGGAAAAAGCCACTGTAATGAGTGAGAAAATGAATTAGGGAGGTGTAAAAGAATTTCCTTGCTACAGTGAAAGCCCATTGAAGCTGTGTAATATAAATTTGTGGTGGACTCAGACAGAAGTTTCAAGATTTTTTCCAACTTTGTACAATAACACATGCATAGGGGTGAAGGCAGCAGGTGATAAGAGTAATCCAAGGCTAAGTTTGGACAGGGCAAGATCTTTAATAAGATAAAGGAGCAAGGACTTTGGGAGAAGGCGATGGATCCACCAAGGGGTTAAGATGGGGAAGGAAAAAGAGTGTGGCCAGTGTGGAAGTGATGACCTGGGAAAGAACTGAGAGGCCAAGAGATTGGAGGCCAGGATGAGGATGAAGAACATGGTTTGGAGTTGCCAGGCAGAAGGAGGGGTGGAATGACAACAGCTAAAGAAATTTGAAAGGTTGTGAGCATGGATGTGGAACACTTGCGAGTGATGGCAAAGTCAAGGGCATGATATAGTTGCAGTGAGGTAGAGGAATAGGTCATGGAAAATGAGTAAGTTGAGGAATTGGGAGGTAAGGGTGTTTGAAGACATAATATGTACATGGGAGTCCCCCCATGTGAGATCTGCAGTTGGTGAGGAGAGAAAGGCTATGAGTCAAGCACTAAACTTGTTGAGAAAGGAAGGAGTGTCCTGGACGGTAGTTGACAACAATCACCAGAATCTCGATTGGGTGATAAATATGTATTGATGGAACCTCAAAGGAGAGGTTACTGAGTGACAGTAGTAGAGGGAGAGCCTGGAAATGAGAATCAGGAGCAAAGAGTATTCTAACTCCTCCACCTTGATCAGGGTGCATATATGTGCATGCGCATTTACATATGTACGTGTGTATTTGTTGTGTGTGTTGGGATGCGGTATGGTATGATGGGCATATCTGTGTGGTAGGCAATGGAACTAGTACCTTTCACAAATGTACCACAAATGTAGGATGAGCAGACCCTAGGCACCTCTGAAGATACCAGTCAAGAGTAGATCAGATAAGGACCAAGATTTATAAAATCCCCTTGGTGACAGATCTCCACTCATGGAAGTATCAGTCGTATAAGTTGTCATGTTATCTGTAACTCCCTACTTCCTCTGAGGGAAGGGGCCTACCCTAACCAGCCTGAATCACTTCCCTAGAATAAACTGATTTCTAAGCATACCCCTAACCAATTTGAGATTTCCCTCCTACAACACGGATCACAATGCCTGTCCATCCATCACAATACCTTCACATCTGCTCTTGTCCAAGTCATCTCAAAAGATCACCATAGGGTGCTGGTGGTGGCCTTTAGTTTCTCCCAATATTGTTCAGGTACCAGTGGAGCACCTGTGTATCCACCAGTGATCCTTCCCTTTACCAGTCCAAGTTTTCTTCCTATTATATGACTTTAATGACTTTCTTTACTCATCTACTTCTAGTCTTTGAAATTTCTCATTAGTTACATGGTGTACATTGCCTCCACCCACCATGTGTTTCTCCGTTGCTCTCTATGTGATATGAGTTTTTATCTCCTTGGCAGCAGTGATATTCCAGATTTTGCTGCCATAAAGCAACTCCATAAAGTGTTGGTATTGAAAAGATGGGCCCTTGTTAGATGTTTTTCTAAATGTCTTACATCTAAAGAGCTGGCTATAAAGTGTTCCCATTCATTTCTCCCTTCTGAACTGAACATACCAGTATACTCAGAATGGAGCAGAGCTTTGGGCCATTCCTTGAGATTTTGATAGACATTAATTTCCTAAACCAGAATTTCAAAGTCTGTGTTTCTGTCCAACACATACCTGCAACCTCCCTCCTACCCCTCCTCTTGAACCCCAGTCAGGAAGCAAAATTGTAATCCATCTCCCAGTCTTTCCCTTAAAAAGCAAAACTATGGCTTTCTCATGCCTAGCAACATGGAAAGCATCATCTGGCTTCTTCAAATGCCAGCAGCTTGTGAAATGGGTCTCCACCCTCTCTGGGAAGCCTACAATCTGAGGAATCTGTTGTATAGTCTGCCCCAGAAGCCGTAGCATAGCCTGGCAACCCCAGGGCCCAGTTGGGCAGAATACCATGGTTTTACAAAGCCACAACTCCACCTCCTTCAGATGAGTTCTGGGGAAGCCCCCTTCCTGACCTCACCACCTCTCTTAGGCTAACATCTCTGTCCTGAACACATTCTATGAGGTAAGAGGATTATATTCAGGTGGATACCCTGATCAGTCCCTTTAGGCATCAGTCATTAAGGACTTAATAAGCAACCACTCTCCTTAAAACACGGTCTTCTCCAAGCAATAGACTTGGAATTAAGCTGGGTTTGAATTCTGCCTCTCGCATTTACTAGCTATATGACCCTCAGCAAATCATGTAATCAACCAGTTAGCATTTATTGAGCACCTATGTGCTGGGCACTAGGGTTAAAAACACAAAAGGGACCCAGTTCCTGTCCTTAAGGAGCTTATATTCTCCTGGTAGCTTCAGTTTTCTCATTCATAAAATAGGAATAATAAACCTTAATTTATTATTATAAATAAACCTTAATTAAATGATAACTATCATTTTTGCTATTTTTATCCTTCTAATCACACAGAGGTTTCACTCCATCAAGAAAAGGAATTTCCTTCAAGTAAACTGGGATGATTGTAGGGGTACATGTTATTGCTACCATGGAAATGGTAAAGAGAAATGACAGAAAGTGACAGGTTAAGCAATGGCATCCCTGTGCTCTTACCTCCCAACACACAAAGATCATTGACCTCCTGCTATTTCTCATCAGCTCAATCAGCTCTGCTAATTCATGGCTATACCTCTATAAGGTAGCAGTAGCAAGCATGAATCATGAGAAGGCACTCTTGCCCCCTAGCTGGAATTGCACCTGAAGCCAGCCTTTGCCCTAGCTAGGCTTCTCTACCTCAGTGCCCATGAACTGATTTCTATAGCATGGCATCAGAAACCCTAAGATCTTAGAGATGGCACTGGCAGTAGCCATCTTTACCACTGAATACAAAGAGATTCTTCTAGTCATAAGTCTTTGACAGATGCCCAAGTGAGCAGGATGATATTTTATTCTGCAAAGAGCACAGAGATTGGAGGAGTAGAAGCATTTTCCAAATGGACTTTTACAAACATCTGCCTGTGTTCTGGTTCTCTGCCAAGTGAGGACAATGGGTATTGGTTTTCTTGGTCAATGCTGTGAGCTAAGTAGCACCTACTGAGTTACCATCATCCTCTGTAGGAGACTCACAATGAGATTTGTCCAACAAGAGTTACCCCAAACATGGAAGTAGTAAGTTACTCAATGCTAGGAGGCAGACTCACAGATGAGGGAGGCAATCTGAGAGATGAATGGGCAGATAGGAAGATGAAAAGAAGAGTGTCAATAAGCATTTCTAGTGTTGTAAGCATGTGCCTCAATATGTGAGTAGACAGACCATTAACCACAAAGGACAGATTTAGAGTTCGAAAGGACCTTGGTCTAAGCCCCCCATTTTACCAATGAGACTTGAGGTTTCAAAAAAGTTGTTTGATTTCTCCAAGGTCAAGGTCAAGTTGCAGAGGCAGGATTTGAATTCCGTTTCTCTGACACTAAATGCAGCTACTGTGCCACTCTACCCCAAGAAATCGTGGGTTCAGGAATCCCCTCTGGTTGTTTGTTAGAAGGTTTCATTAAAAGTCCTGAACACTTATAATAAGCCTTCCTATCCAGGGACTCCAAAAGCCACCTAGTTCAAGGATATTGAGAACCATTATGTTGGTCAGGTGACTTATTAAGGAATGTAAATATTTCTGGATTTATCCAATCAGAAATCAGCTTTCATGCCTCCGAATCACTGGCAAATCCTTCTTCCTACCGGAGCTTGCTGTATTGACTTTAGCATAATGGAGGCTAGTCTCAGAAACAGCTAAACGTGAGATTGCATGTGGTTCTCTTTACTAAGCATAGCGTAAGTAAGAAGAAACAGCACAAAATAACAATAAGATGACCGCATAATAAACATCTACAAGTGTCGGAACGGTGGCTCTCCTACATCCTGAAAGCTCCCAGGTAGTGTGGAAACTGCTTCCAGCCCAGAAACTCCAGGAAATTTGATCTGTTTGTTTACTTGCCCTGCCCGTGCAATCTCCCAGAGGAGTGCAAATTACCCAGTGTCCACAGGCTTTTCAACAGCTCATCCCGCAGAGTTGCGCAGGCATCAAGCAGTGTTGGTCATTAGAGGAAGCTGCAGAAACTCGACATCTCTGTTAAGTCTGGGGTGTAAAATAAGAGATCCACATTGAACTGGAATTCAAGGAACTTGTTGTGTGTCCCCAGGCTTGACAGGGTGTGGTTACCGACAAGGACTTCTCTGTCCAATTCTGATGGTGACTGGCCAATTAGGGAGCAGATCACTTAGATTCAATAAGGAACAGTATCCCCATTACTGAAGCTGTCATCCCTCTCTCCCCTCTTCAGCACCCCTGAGCTCCTGCAGATGGGCATTTCCCTTTTGATTTTCCATCAGAGAAGCCCTTACTGATCCATATATAGTAGGCAGGGAATAGTTATAGTATGAAGGCTGTTACATACAAAATCTGTGATCTTGCCAGTGTAGGAAACTGCTGTGTGGGAACTCCCTCCCCCTACAGATCACAACTTGCCTATGACTAGATAAATATGTCCTAAGGAGTTGCCTTAGACATAGAAATTAAGTGATTTCCCAGGATACACAGCATAAGAAGGGGCGTCCTGACTCTAAGCCCAACTATTGTAATTGACATCAAGTTGTCTTGATAATTAAGAGTCACTATTATTATTATTAATTATTAATCTCCTTATCTTTTTATGGAGTTCAGATAGAAACAGTGCCATTCTGCTATTACTCTCTGGGTTTGAAATTCTGTGGACTTTCTTAGGAAAGTAGATAAGAGGACTAAAATTAACTGCTTTATATAATTATATAACTAGCATCAGGAAAAGAGAAGATATACATATATATATTTTATATATATATATATATGCTAGTTCTTCTTCAGTTCCAAATAATTTGGAGATAATTGCTTGGTCAACAGGAACTAAAACATCATCCCAATGCTTTCATGGGTTCATATTATGCCCAGGGGACCATAGGCACTGATAATATGCCTCTCTCCATGGTTTGAACATAGTTTATCATCTGAGTTCCTAAGGATGTTTTGAGACCTTTGCTTACAGCATGAGGAATTGTCATCTGTTAGTTTATGCAAAGGGAATTTCTGAGGTCTAATTCTAGCCACCAGGTTGTGGCTTGCTAGGTATTCCACAGATGTGAAATTTTCGAAGACTTCAGCAATGACAGCCATTTATCTAATATTTTTTTTGTTGACATAGGTAGGTTCAGTTCACCTAGATGAACTCACAGAGGGTTTTTTGATTCCATTCCTATTGCATCTTAGCCATTTCAAAGAGTCCATCCAGAGGTAAATCTTCCTTGGTGATATTTTCCCCCATTAGCACACTGCCCACTACTGACCCCTCCCTATTAGTATTTCATTCTGTAAAAACACCTTTTTCCACTCTGCTTTTCTGGGAAAAGATATTGGGCACAACATCAGGTTGGAATCTGATCACTTCAGAAATGGATATAGAAAAAGAAAGATGACATTATCGTTTTCCCCTTCTTGGCAGCACTGAAACAGGATGTGAATTTTCCTGGCTGAATGCAGACTGTTTTCTGTGTAACATGCTAAAAAGAAAGAGGCATTTGAGTGGATGTTTTCAGTTTGGACCCTGGGGCTCCATATCCCTTCCATGGCCCGGAAGCCCCAGTTTTTTGAAGGCTTGATAATTGCAGTTCTTTGGCACCTTCCCCTTTAATTTGGGTGTTGTTGAGAATCTGCATCCCACCTGCCTTTGAGGACATTGCTGTGATTTTTCATTAGGCTATTTTTAGTCAGAGAACTGGTGTTTATTTTTTCCAGGTGAATTAAATACTAGGGTACAGAAACGTGGAGCTTTTTGAACTCTAACACTGCTGAGGTATTTATCCTTTTCAAGAGAACATAGTTGAACAGGGAAATTCTGGAAATCACCATGTTTCCTATGTAACATGAATATTTATGTACTCTTTCTTCTCCTGCATTTTGGGTTGTAATATGAAGGCAAGAGAGAGGAATTTCTTTTGAAAACTTTCAGCTCAATGACAGGTTTATCTATGTCCACATGCCCCCATGATAGAAGTTATGATGAACTCTATGTCTACTGTTCTTCATCACCAGAGGGTTGGCCACCAGGTGATGGGCTTTAAGGTTTACAAAGTGTTTTCTTTATGATCACTCTAGAACATAGTCAGTGTGTGCATTATCATCCCCCATTTTATGGATGAGAAAGCTAAGGCTAACTTACCTGTGGTGACATAGCTAGTAGGTGGCAGAGAGGACCTTAGGGATCATCTAATCCAACCCCTTCATTTTATAGAAGAGGACACTGTGGCCCAGAGAGAGAACCAGTTACCCAAAATCACACAATACTTATGAGACCCAAATGTGCACATCTTCTACTACAAAATTCCATGCTTTTCCCCTATCACATGTGGTCTTTTGACTTAAACTTGACTCTGGCTCCCTCTTTCTTTCTATTACACCAACTTCACTCTTACTGTACCTGTATAGGTCTTGCTCCCTTAGAGTATTTTATAGATGTTATATGGTAACTCATAATCATCCTGAAAAGTTTGGATCAGGTAGTATCATCCCCAGCAAGGAAGCAAAAAGAAAGGAAGTGGTTAAACTACTGGTCCGCAAGCTGCTGGGAGGGGAGTTATCCCTGGTGCTTCCTGGAAAGGGAGGGTACAGAGATTGATTTGGAATATGAGCAGTAAAATAAATCAAACCCTGATTGATAGTATTTGCCAGTTTCCAAGCTGCAAATTTAATAGTCATCTCTCAAGCCTGTTTAAGCTGGCTCCAGCACACCCCTAAAATGTCTTTAATTCATGGAACCTCAGTGTCTCAAGAAACCCAGAGGCCATCTTGTCTAGCCCATTCCTAAACAAGAATCTCTAACATACCCAAGAAGTTGTCAGCCAGCTGTGGCTTGTGCCAGAAATGGTGACAAATTCTGGGGATACAAAACCAAATACAAAAGAAAAGCTAGGCTTTGACTTCAAGGTAGCTTACATTCTAGTGAAGAAAGACAACTCTATGTGTGTGAGTGTGTGTATGTGGGTGCACGTGTGGAAATGGTGACCAAGAAATGGCATTTTGGTCTAAAACATCACAGGGGTAGTGAGTGGAGCCCTAGGATAACAATTGACACTTCTTTTCCTGGAATGATAGTGTTGACTTCATATGTTTCCAGAGTAAGAGGTGAAAAGCAGAATTAGAAAGACACCCAAAAGGCTGAGCAGTGGGCCAGTGGATGGCAAGATTCAGTGAACCTTCACCAATAAGAAAGGCTGGCAACAGTAGCAGTGACCAGCTTATGTGATAAAAATGACCAAAGAGTGGCTTGGAACCCAACTAACCAACTACCCTTCTAGGATTGTTTTAATTTTTAGGGCATTTTTTTCTTATATCAGCCTGAAACTTGCCCCTCTGAAACTTCTACCCATAGTTCTCCTGGTTCTACCCTCTAGAGGCCAAGAACAAATCTAATCCCTGTTTTGTATTCTAACTTTTCAAATATTGAAGATAGTAATTGTGACCGTGTATTGTATTTCCCTGGCAGAATGTGAACTCTTCAGAAAAGGGATCATCTCTGATTTTTTTATTTGTATCCTCAGTCCTAAGTACATTGTTTTGCATATAAAAGGCATCATATAAATGCCTTTTCATTCATTCATTTATTTATTCACAAACCACCATCGGTCCTTTCAGTTAGTCCTCATGTGGCTTGGCCTTTCCTTCCTTCACTCAGAGTAGCCTAAGCAGAGTCAAGTCCAGTAGGACTTTCATCTCCCTTGTTTCAGAAATTAGACTTTTCTTAAAGCAGCCCAGAGTACCATTAGGTTTTTGTTTTGGGGGTTTTTTTGGCCTGCCATGTTGACTTATTTTGAGGTTTCAATTACCTTAATATAACCTGAACTTCCTCATCTTTTTATGAAATTGATTGTTTATTCTGCCCAACTTAGTATAGTTAAAAGACCCCTGCTTTTAGTTCAAGGTAGATCAGTTAGTAGTAGCCAACACTATCTCTTTTTGGTAAAGTTATTTTTGTTGATATATCAGAACTAGGTCTCATTGACCAATACAACATCATCTATTCTCAACCCATTTCTCCTCTGTTCTCGGCCTCCAAGACACCAACCAGAGGTCTATTTTAAAACCACAAATCTCCAGCAAAATAGCTGAGATCAGGAGCCCTTAAAATATCACTAGGTGGTAGGGAAGCATACATGAGCCTTCCTTTCCTTCCCTAACCTGCTGTCCCAGTTCCTACTCCTGAGCTAGGAAGTTTTGTTTAGATATTCACTTAAACATTTGTTGAGTCTTACTATACATAAGGATTCAAGAAATACAAAGAAAAATCCCATATAATCCTTACTCTCCAAGAAAAAGGTAAGACATGCCCACAATAACTACATAAAATTATAATTAGTGCCAAGCTTGGACAATAACTGCTGTAGGACTTCCAAAGAGAGAAATAACGTTTCTAACAGATGTGATCAGAGAAGGCTGCATGGAATAGGTGGCACTTGAGCTGAGGCCTTGAAGAATGAAATAAGTAAACAGAAGGTGTGTAGAAAACAGGGAGAAGAGAGGAAACAGAAATAGAGACAGAGACACCACCAAAGGGCATCCACTAAGCTAAAGACCTACTTCAAATCTGGCCTCAAACACTTTCTAGCTGTGTGACCCTGCACAAGTCACTTAACCCTGTTTGCCTCAGCTTCCTCATCTATAAGATGAACAGGAGAAGAAAATGGCAAAACACTGCAGTATCTTTGTCAAGAAAACCCCAAATGGGGTCACAAAAATCAGACATGATTGAAAAAGATCGAGCAACAACAAAGGACCTACTGGGTATACTCATGATAGCTCACTGCCAATGTTTGCTTGTGGGTAGGACTCACCTTAGGAGATGAAAGGTGACTTCCCTTTTTGGGCCTAGAATAGGCTTTCAAGGCAAAGGAAAGAAATGACTTCTGTGGCCTTCCTATTTACCCACCATTGCGGTTACTCAACTCAAATATGCTAGAAGTATCTATCTGCTCTCAAAAATTATTCTCTTCCTCTCTCTCAAATAAACTATTGACTCTCTTAATGCTTGACTGCTCGAACCCCAGGCAGAATTCTCACTCTAGAAGCATTAACTTGAATTTATGGAAATAAACTCAAATACTTTAGACCTCCTCTCTTCTGGTATTTCTCTCTCCATATCAAATCGCCTATGTGCATTCGGACAAAATTCAAGAAAGCTGTCTTTTTTATGCAATTTCCAAAAGTACCATAAACCAACCCCTAGAGGAAGAAAAATCTATGACTAGCCATCCCCTCTTATCTACCTCTGTGAATACAAATGATTGCAGACAGCAAACAGGGCAGGTAAGAGAGGACAGATGTGCTCTCTATAAGAACATGCCAGAGAAATTTTCCAATATCAGTCTTACCAATAGGTACCAGATACTCTTGAATCATATCATGTCCAGTAGGTGTCCCACATCCTGCACTAAGTGTCTCTGCCCCTAACAGATTTTAAACCTATCCAGTGATAAGTTTTTGGCATACCCTCAAACCTCTAGGTTTCATAGAGTCCCATATCCCCAATTTTCTTGCAATAGTGAACAGCTCTCTTCTGTCACATCATTCTTTCTTCTGTTTCTTGGTCTCACACATTCTTTAAGCCTCAAGGAGAAGGGTTAATGGAATATAAGATCTCCCCTGTCCATTAATAGGCCTATGTGACCGCAAGTGTCCCTTTTTCCTTTGGAACAGGAGCTGTGCTCCCAGGTCTAAAGGTAAACAGATATTTCAATCACAGATTTCTTCCTGCTTTGAACTTTGGCTCAGTTCACAGCTGTGATATATCCTGAGTCACATAGATCCCATTAGGTGATTCTGGGAGATTTATATTGCCTTGGGGGAGGAACTTGCCTAAGGGGAAGGTTTGCTTTTGGGACGCTTGCTTGCAGGAAGATTTTTCACACCTTTGTGACATTGAGTCACATGGTTTGTGATGCCTTCTGGCTCTGAGCCTATTATTTGAAAACTATATATATGGGGAATTTGGTATTTCACTTGAGCTCACTCATGGGAATAATGTTTCTTTGTGATTTGGCCAGACAAGACTCTGCGTAGCTCTTGTTAAGAAGCCCTCCCCCGCATTTAAGAACCCAGATATTGGTGCTCCCTGGTCAAGTAATTAGGTATCTATTATTCTGTTTAGAGAGTTGGAGCCCTGTCTATTGAATTCTTTCTTGGATACTCACTTCTTTCTACTTATCTGTCGCATTGTTTAATTAAAGTAAGATTGTTGACCCCTTTGAAGCTATCTTTTCTTTAGAAAAGTAGATCAAAGAACCTGTGCTAACAGCCCACTGGTATACTGTGGTGGTTGCTAATACACAAGGCCAGAGCAAAACCCTCTGGGGTTGAGGAGAAGGGTGAAAGTTGAGAAGACACTGAAAAAGCTCTTCTCTAACCTACATGCATTTCTTGCGTCCTGATCTTGGAGACACCTTCAGGACACTTGACCAAGACAGTGCTACATCTAAAGACAGAGATAGATACATCTATAGCATGGCAGCCTTAAGTAAAAGGATTATATGCTATATGAAATATATGCATATTTGATATGAGAATAAATAGAATAATATATAATAAAACTGGAAAGGTGGGTTGGAGCCAGGTTGTGAAAGTCTTTAAATGCCAAACAAGTGTTTGAATTTGGTCCTTTATACAAGCCTGTCTTCAAGATCAGTATGCTTTGCTTGCAGACTACATTCTCAACCTATTGTTCTCACTTCTTTTTTGGAGAAGCTTGCCATTGGAGATTCAAGTTTTCCTATTCTGTTCATTATTTTTGATGTACAGGACATAAATTCTGTTCTCAACATTTCCAGTTCTCTTTTAAACTGCTCAGGAATAGAATGTTGTGGTTTCATGTTCTCAAATTCCCCAGAGGCTCTGTCTCATCAAGTGTTGGATCATTTTCCTTTATTTCACAGTATTTATTTATAGATGACTAAACTAGTTTACTAGATCTAGAGGCCATATATCCTTCTGTTGTTACTTTTTTCCTGTTGATTTATCTCTTTATTTTCAAGGTCTTTGAGTTTTAATCTTCCTGAAATCTTTCATACTTTCACCACTTTCTCTCCCACACCCTTATTTTTCTTATCACTCATTTTCTGACTCCATCCCATCTGATTGTGGTTTCATTGGAGGCTGGATCTCCAAGCATTTCAGCTTCATCCCACACGTCCTCCCTCACCAGCCTAGGTTTCTGTCCCAACTGACTTTTGGGCGGTCAGGATTGGATCAAACTGAATATTGGGCTCTTTCCTTTAGGCTTGGTGGAGCCTAACCCCACCACTTGCATAGTGTCCTGTCCTGGTGACCTGTCCCACTCCCTTTGTTCCTCAGTTCTCTGGCCTGGCACCAGCAGTTTAGCACTTGGCAGGTTGCAGCCCTAAGAGACTTTTGTTTCTGAAGGACTGTGACTAATCTGGTTGTTGAGACCCAAGAAAACTTCTGTAGCCTGGAGCTAGGGTCTCCCCAGCACTAGAAAGACTGGGTGTGTCAGGAGGGCATTTATATAAGGCTGTGTCATGTCCGTAGGTTCACTAGTGCGGCCATGCCACTGGTTGCCTGGGAAGTAAGGAAAGGGGTGTTGAGTGAAGTTGGGGTCAAAGAACATGAGTTGCTAGATTTTTTTTTTGCCCTTTTTTAAACCTTCTTTTGGATTCTGGATGTCTTAAACCATGGAAACAGCTGAAGTTCCTTTATCTTTGGAACATAATTTCTGCTTTGGGGAGGTTTGAGAAGTGATGGAGAAAGGAAAAAAAAGTCTGAATGTCTGCCATCTTGTTGCTTATGTGATCCTAAAAATAATAGAGACTTATTGGAGTTTATTGAACAAAATGGTACTTTCCCCAACTCAAACACCTTGTCTGTTTACATACACATGTGTTTTATATGTGTATGTGTGTATATATGTATGTGTGTATATATATTCTGGATATACTTATATATGTACATGCTGCTGCCTCAAAACAATGTAAGCCCTTTGAGGACAAAACTAACATTTAATATCTCTGAGTATTAGTTTCTTCTCTCTGTTCTAAAGTTCTATAGCAATTACTCTCTAGACTGTGGTATTCATATATATTCATAATTATATACATATGTACATATAGCCATTTATGTGTAAATGAGACAGTCCCTGCTCCCAAGCAGTTTTCATCCTAATTAAGAGAGAGAACACATGTGGCTCAACTCCAGGACAGATGAAAAACCCAGGAGTTCCTAGAATAGGGGGAGGGATTGGAGGAACAGTGCCAGTAGGACTGTAAAAGACAAAGCAATGGGGAAGATTATATATCTAGTCAATATCAGAGGCAAAATCCAACCTCAAATTTCTTGTTCCTCCCTCCCTGCAGGAGAAGTTGGGGACTCACACATGTGAATGTGAATTCTGAACAATTCAGGCATAGCTAGTATGCTTCAGTCCATCCTTGGAGAACTACTGAACTCCATGACCATGGATTTGACGATTGCAAGATCCCTGGTGACTTTAGAGAGAACAGTTTCAGCTGAGTGGAGTTGTAAGAATCTTGATTGCAGAGTGTTACAGGTTATACCCGTATTCGCATCCCTTGAATGGACATGTACAGTGGTGGTAACAAAGTCAAATAGAGATGGAATTTACTAATCCCTTAGGGGATTAAGGATCCCTGTGTGCTACCTATTGAGTGTGTTTAAAAAATGTGGTTTTATTGAATTTTTATTTTGTTAAATATTTCCTAATTACATTTTGATCTAGTTCCCACAGCGCTCGTGAGGATGGTAGAACACACAAGACCTGCCAGCCATTTGTTTGACACCTCTGTACAGAACTGATTCCTTTTCTGAATCCTCAGTGCCTAGCATAGATCCTGGAATATAGTAGGTTCTTAAGAAGTGACTGTGTAACTAAATATAAAATGACTTCCATCCCTGGTATCCTTTGATTCTGTGATCTAAAGTAACATGACTCTCACTCTCCTCACCTGCTTAGACTATATTGATAAGTATCCAATTCAGTATGATCCAATGAGCATTTATTAAGCACCTACTATGTGCAAGGCACCATTCTGGGTACCAGAGATACAAAGGCAAAAATAAAATAATCCTTGTCCTCAAAGACCTTAAATTCTATTGAAAATCTCTGAGGAAAATTCTTCTCGTTTCAGGCATCAGTTGTTGTCAATTTAGTGTTTCTTAAAGCAATAACCAGCTTTCCCTCTGGATCTTTTGTTCCTTGTAGCTCCAATTCTCATGGCTCATCCATGGAGTCTTAGAAGGAAACATCTCCTTGATGGTGATGGAGAACAAAACTGGGAAGGAGCAAAGCCGGACCATCTGGTACTTTGCCAACAGCGAAGGTTTGGGCATTTGGCATCGGATGGTCTTACCTCTTTCTGATGTGTCAGACAGGTTAGTACCGATTCACCCTTTCCATTCATTCTCTGTTCCTTCTTCCTGGGCAGCCATGAGGCAGAGCATACATTATAATCACAATAATTCTAATTTCTGTAGCAACATGAGTTTTATAAAGCACCTTCCTTACAACAGTCCTGTGAGATCAACTCTGCTCTTGTTGTCATCCCCCATTTAATAGATGAGGAAAATGAAGCTCAGGGATAGTAAGTCAGTTGCTTGTGTGAAATCATCCTCATTTTACACAGGAGGAAACTGAGTTTTAGAGAGTTGAACTGATTTGTCCACATGCTGTCATAGCACAGATTCTAATCCAGGTCTCAAAACTACAAGTCTGGCACTCTTTCTGTTATACATACACACACACACACACACACACACACACACAGTGGAGAGTCACTTCTCAGTGAGACTTCTAAAGTATTTTCTAAGCTCTCCTCTTTTTCCCTCCACTAAAAAAAAACTCCTACCTGCCTCTTAAATGACATATAGTTACCCCCTTCCATAAAGCACACTACAGTACTCTCATACATAGTCTCCTCACCTATACTGAGTGCTGGGGATTCCATTGGTAGAGCCAGAGTATGACAACCCTCATCATTCTGCCCCCCAATATTAACATCATATTTTATCTCCTATGATGCTTTATAGTCTCTAGAATGCATCATTTCATCTGATCCCACCAACAGCCTGGAAGACAAGCAGCACAAATATTGCATTTTTGTAGAAGTAAAAACTAAATCAGAGTAATGCTGTGACTTGCTGAAGATTGCCCAGCTAGTTAGTGATAGTGCTATGAATATGAATAAAGACTCTCCCAATCTAGAGCTCCTTCCCATACATCAACTCCCATGGACATTCATTCTGTCAAGGAAGGTGAACAGAGCCCTTGATGCTCAGAAAAGTGCCACCATCTCCCTTCCTCATGTCCTTTCATTGCCATGACATGGGGCCATCATATATAATCTGCTGGGGGAAGATACTGCTTAGAGAGAAGAGTTAAATTTGGACAAGGTCATCATTCCCTTCGGCGAACATTTCCAGCTGAATTATTTGGGTGACTGAGCTTCTGTGCTCTTGGCAAAAAAAAAAAAAAAAAAAAAGGAGATGCTCATTTCTACAGAAGAAGATTTTTAAGAGATTGGGGGTGGGGTGGGAAAGAGAAAGCCATTCTTGATATCCCATCTCTATTCTTCATGTTCTGCCTTTGGGAACCAGCATAGTCTAGAGGAAAGGCTATCGGATTAGGCGTCCGTGGACCTGGCAACACGTCCTAACTCTGCTGCCTCTGAGCCTTGTGACCTGGGACAAATCACATAACTTCTCTAGGCTGACTTTTCCTCCTCTATAAAATGAACAGATTTAAACCACTTCCAGATCCCTCCGAACTCTAAATCTGTGACTGAATAACAAATTCAAATTTCCCTCTTAAAAGACATGATTTTTAACAATTAGAGCTCAAAGTTCAGTAATTTGTTATTGTTCAGTCATGTCCAACTCTTCATTGATCCATTTGGGGTTTTCTTGGCAAAGATACTGGAGTGGTTTGCCATATTCTTCTCCAGTTCATTTTACAGAGGAGGATACTGAAGCAAACAGGGTTAAGTGACTTGCCCAGGGTCACACAGCTAGTAAGTGTCTGAGGACAGATTTGAACTTGGGTCTTTCTAACTCCAGACAAGGTACTCTATTCATTGTACCATATAATTGCCCCAAAGCTCAGTATGTAGTGGCTTTATTGGGCCCTTGGCTTTTGAGAAATATGCTGAATTGGGAGGTTTGGCAACTTTTACAATAACCCTACTTCTCAACAATTTATGTAGGGTCTTTCATTGCCAAGACCCTTCATCTGTGCTTCATGTATACTAATGTTTCCAACCTGAGTTGTACTGAGAGACAGAATGCTATAGTAGAAAGAGCTGTCTTCTCTGAGCCTCAGTTTCCACATCACTAAAATGAGGTTAATAATAGAGGCAGGGCAATATAGTGAAGAGTATCAAATTTGGAGTGCAAAATCATGGGTTCAAATCCCAGTTCAGTCATTTGTCAACCACGTGATCTTGAGCAAATTCCTTAAACTCTATGTGCCTCGGTTTCCTCATCTGTAAAATGAGGGGATTGGATTTGATGAGTTTTAAGGATCTTTCTAACTCTAGATCTGTGATTGTACTATGTGGCCTGTCAACATCCCAGGCCTAGGGTGAGGAAAGTGGTTTTTGTAAGACTGGAAATGCTATAGAAACTCGAGGCAGCAGAGTCATACAGTGACTGGAAAGTCAACCTCAAAGTCAGGAAAGCCTGAGTTCAAGTCTTGTTACTGATATTCCAACTCTGTGATAGCGGGGAAGTCATTTAAAAGCATGGTGACCTGGGTGACTAAGAATTTAAAATGAGTTGCTGATCAGCATTGATGGAGGGAGTTCCCACACTGGCACTTTCCTACCCTGATTAAATAAGAGACCCCAGTGGGGGATGGGGAAGGGTGGGGAAGGTATCACTGGAAAATGGAGAACACTAGTGTCCTTACAGGAGGTCCTACCCCAACACCCACATCGGATGGCAGTGGGTTAATAATCAAAGACACTAGAGTATTTGAGACTTAGTGTCCCAAGACTAATGGATTTAATTAAAAGGGGAGGGAGAAGGTCAAAGGGAAAGGAGAGAAGGAGAGAGCATTTAAGCTATCACCACAGATAAGTTTTTGTTCTTAGGTATCTCAAGAGCTGGGCAAGCTGCCCAGGACATGAAGGCACTGCTAGTGCCCAAAAGGGAGATGCTTAATGGTGGCTGTGATGTAATGGGAAGAACCCAGGATGTGGAGTCCTATATTTGAGCACAACCACCTGTGTCTGAACATCAGCTCTGCCACTGATAATTGGGTGACCTAGACCAAGTCTCTTAATCTCTTGAAGACTCTTTTGTAAAACAAGGAAGTCAATGATCTCATAGGGATCTGCTTCCTCAAATATGTTATTATCCCAATTCAAAGGAATTGAAAGGAGGTTTTTTAAGATCTATAAATCATCTTTGGTTTGGTTTGGTTTGGTTTTATTTTGAGACCAGTTCTCCTCATCTCATTTAGGCTGGAAATATGGCAGCCACTTACTGGACTGATTCCAATTTATCGTTTCCCCTGCTTTGACCTGCTCTGTTTCTGACCCACTGTTATTCACCCTCTTGAGGCATCTTTGCACCTCCTCAATCCTGGAAGCTCACTGTATTGGCTATGGGCTTAGTGCAGCTCAGGATCCTTGTACCCAAGGGGTCCATCAGTCTCAGCCTACCTAGTAGCAGGGATTATAGACATGTGCCACCATTTTTCTTTCTTTTATGACCACTTGTAGAGGAGCAAAAGTGAATGAGATGGTAACTCTCATCTCCTGGACTGAACTGTCCTAAGGATAATTAGAACTAATATGACTTGGTTTAGTGTTGCCCTGAAATCTAAGAGATATATAATCATAGGGAATGGAATACCTTAATAATCAACCAGTAGTTAGTCAACATTGATTAGGTGCTTGCTATGTTCCAGGAGTGGTACTAAGCATTGGTAACATAAATGGTACCAAGGTACTAAGTGAGGATATAAGGAAAGGCAAATGTATGGTCCTTGCTCTCAAGGAATTTATAATAGGAGAAATAGAAAAATATATGTTAGTTAATTATTGTCCTTCATTCTCAAAGAGGACCAGAATGACATCACCATGATAAAGTGAAGTTTCAATGCGTCCGACTGTGGTTGATCAGACCAATATGAGCTTGGAATGCTCTACCACAGATCGGGCACAGATAGTCCATGGGAACATTTGGGGTGGATACTCCAAATTTATGCATCCCATGTTTCTTTTGGGCTATTTCAGTTCTGCTTTGCTCATAGAGCACAGCACCCTTTCTGATGTGGGCACACCATGCTGAGCAGTCCTGTGCCAGTGTCTCCCATGTCACACAATCAAATCCAAAGTTCTTGAGAGAGACCTTTAGAGTGTCCATGTATAACTTCTGACCACCATGTGATTGCCTGCCCCATAAAACAGTCTCTTTGGCAAGTGTACATTTTGCATTCCAACAATATGGCCAGCCCATCACAGTTGCGCTCTCTGAAGCATAGTTTGAATTGAATGCTTGGCAGCTCAGTTCAAGCAAGGACCTCAGTGTCCGGTACCTTACCCTGCCAGGTGATCTTCAGAATCTTCCTAAGACAGTTCAAATGGAAAAGATTCAGTTTCCTCGCATGGCACTGGTAGACTGTCCATGTTTCACAGGCATACAACAATGAGGTCAGCACAATGGCTCTGTAGACCTTCAGTTTGGTAGTCAGTCTAATACCTCTTCTCTCCCAAACTTTTCATCGGAGCCTCCCAAACACTGAGCTAGCTCTGGCAATGCATGCATCAGCCTCATTGTCAACGTATACATCCCTGAAAAGCACACTCTCAAGGTGAGTAAATTTATCCACAGCATTCAAAACTTCTCCATTTGTTGGCTTCATGTACGAATGGTATGGTGGTGACTGATGGAACACCTGTGTTTTCTTGGTGTTAATTATTAGGCCAAAATTACCTCAGGCAGCAGAGAATTGATCCACACTTTGTTGAATCTCAGCTTCAGAGGCTGAATTGAGTGCACAATCATCTGCAAACAGAAAATCATGCACCAACACTCCCTCCACTTTGGTCTTGGCTTTTAGCCTTTTCAAATTTGAAGAATTTACCATCAGTACAATAGTTGAGCTTGATGCTGTGTTCATCCTCATTGAAAGCATTTGTCAGCTGAAAACATCATGCTAAAAAGCATGGGAGCAAGCACACAGCCCTCTTTCTACTCTACTGGTGACTGGGAAGGCATGAGAGCATTGTCCACTATCCAGAACCTGGGCAAACATGCCATCATGAAATTGACATACAATACTGGTGAACTTCTCTGGGCAACCAAATTTTGACATAATTTTCCATATGCCCTCATGACTAACAGTGTCAAAGGCCTTGGTCAGATCTACCAACCTGTACAGACCTCTATTCTGCCCTGGCATTTCTCCTGGAGTTGTCAGGCAGCAAACACCATATCAACTGTACCTCAGCCCTTTCTGAAGCCACATTGCCTGGTCAGGTATTTGACCATTTTCCAGGTGAAGGATCAGTGTATTAAGGAGGACTCTAGCAAGAATCCTGCCAGTAATGACTGAGAGACCCCCCTGTGATTACAGGACAATCTATTCCCTTTCCCTTTATAGAGATGGACAATGGAGGCATCCTTGAACTCCTGAGGGATAAACTCCTCTTGCCATATAACCTGGAAAATTTCAGTCAGCTTTTGTATGAGCAATGATCCCCCTACCTTATAAATCTCATCTGGAATAAAATCAGCACCAGGTGCTGTGACACATGAAAGGAGCCTAATGGCCCTCAAAACCTGTTCTTCAGTTGGAAGTTCAGCTAAGGAGGGATTGACTTCAATCTGAGGTAAATGGTCAGTGGCCTCAGCACTGATTGATGATGGTCTGTTGAGAACACTATGGAACTGTTCAGCTCATCTCTCTAGGATCATGTCCTTATCACTAATCAATGTAGCTCCATCAGCACTGAGTAGTTGTGTTTATATATGTTTACATATGTAATATAATATGTAATAAAATATACAATATATATATATAAACATTATATGTAATAGGAGAAACAATATGCCAACAACTATGTATATGTAAGATATATACATGGTAAAAGGAAAATAAACACCCTAGTTGTGTGACCTGGGTAAGTCACTTAATCCTGATTGCCTCACACACACACAAAGAGTAAACACAGAGAGAAGTCACTAGCAGTGAGGGGTACCAGCAAAGACCTCCTGAAGAAAGTAGGATTTCAGCTGATTTCAGGTGAAGACAAGGAGGAAGAAGAGCATTCCAGTCATGGGGGACAGGCAATGAAAACATTTGAAGTCCAGACATAGAGTGTCCTGTTCATGGAATAACAAGGAAGTCAGTGTTGCTGGATTGTAGATTGGAAGGGAGCTGACTATCAGAGGTTTTTAAAGCCAAAGGATTTTATATTTAATCCTGGAGGCAATACAGAACCACTGGAGTGGCTCATATTGAGTTGGGGAGTGACATGGTCAAATCTGTGCTTTAAGAAAGTGACTTTACCAGTTGAGTGGATAATAAATTAAAATGGGGAGAGATTTGTGGTAGAGATACTGGCCAGAAAGTTGTTGTAATAGTTCAGATATGAGGTGATGAGAGCTTGTACTCATCACTTGGTTGTGTGAATAGAGGAAAGGGAACATGTCCTCTAGAAAGGACAAGACTTAGCAAAAGATTGACTGGGTGGAATGAATGTAGATTGAGTCAAAAATGGTGCTGAAGCATTTGACTAAAGGAAGGAAAAAAATACACACTCATTTTGGTATGAAAACCTATCTTACAATACAGGAGAGTAGGGGAGAAGGGGATAGTGGAAGGGAGGGCAGTGGGAGGAGGGAGCAATTTGAAGTCAACACCCTTGGGGAGAGACAGGATCAAAAAAAAGAATAGAAGAAATGGGGGGCAGGATAGGATGGAGGGAAATATAGTTAGTCTTACACAACACAATTATTATGGAAATCATTTGCAAAACTACACAGATATGGCCTATATTGAATTGCTTGCCTTCCCAATGGGTGGGGAGGGAGGGATGAAGAGAAGTTGAAATTCAAAGTTTTAGGAACAGCTGTTGAGTATTGTTCTTGCAACTAGGAAATAAGAAATACAGGTAATGGGGTATAGAAAATCATCTGGCCCTACAGGACAAAAGAGAAGATGGCGACAAGGGAAGGGAGGGATGTTAGAAGGGAGGGCAGATTGGTGATAGGGGAAATTAGAATGCCCGGTGTATTGGGGTGGGGAGAAGGGAGAAATGGGGAGAAAATTTGGAACCCAAAATTTTGTGGAAATGAATGTTGAAAACTTAAATAAATAAAATTTTTTTAAAATGGTGCTGAAGGGAACAGCCTGGGCAACTAAGCAGATAGTGAGAAGACAAGCTCAGGCACAGTCTGTCTTCAGAAACTTTGTTTCCAGAGTTTGTGGTATAAGTGGACATCAGTAATTGGTTCCGTGGAAAACCACGATGCTGGACAAAAGAGTGGGCAGTTCGTTCTATGATAATGTCTCTCTCTGCATAAGCAATATGCAGACTGATGCTCTGGCAAATGAACAGCAGGGGGGCTCAAGTGAGATGAGGTTTTGAGCCCATTTGTGACTCTGCTGATTGGCTGAGTGTCACTGCTGGGTGGTTTTCAGTGTTGCTACAAATAGGGCTTCATTATAAAGTATTAATGATGTTATCGCAGAACCGTATTGGTCAGGGCAGATTTCTGTAGGGTATGCCTGTATATACCAGTTTTTGGAAGCATACAGTGTCAAAAGAAGCAGATGGAGTGGTATTAAAATATAATTAAATACTCCTGGGATCAGTGACAGATAACCTCAGTTCACTTCCTAGCTGCACGGCTTACAACTGTATCTGTGATCTTAGAAAAGTTAGTTAACCTTTCTTTGCATGATTTCTCATATCTATAAAATGAAGAGATTGAGCTATATGGCCTCTGAGGTCCTGTTCAACTCCAAAGCTATGCTTCTGCTAATTAGGAGAGAATAATACAAAGACCTTAACATGGAAACACAAATGATAACCTCTCAAATTATTCAGGATTTAATAATCATGTGTTGACTGAAAAGTATGGCTGAGTCACATCAATGGTCCTCCAAGTCAACTGGACTGCTGCTTGCTGCCTAGAAATGTAATTAGTAGACCAGGGTAGCTTTCCCTAAGACACCCTGATTTTTAGGGCACAAATATTCTAAATAATTATTTTAATTGCATTATTTTGAAATTTGTTACTGTTAGCAGTTGCGTTTCTTCAGGAATATAGAAACTTGTCAGCAAGAATAATTCAATGAAATGGGAAGCTACCAGATACATCTTCTCTGCCCTTGGGGTTGCTCCACACCAATTCAGTGCCTCACTGATTTGGCCTTCCTTTGGTCCTTCCCAAGGAGTGACACTCTTTGTGTTCTTAGTGTAGGGCAATGTCCTACGGTCTCTTTTCACATGACTGATCTGAAGATGCTTTTAGTGCTGCCTGCCCCTGGGGCCAGTTCATACCGCTGGCCCCGAGTGACAAAATTGCAGTTATGTTTTCTATTAATGCTCTGAGAATAGTGGGAAGCTTGCAATAATGCACCAATGGCCACTTCTAATACTACTAATAATTTACATTTATTGAGCCTTTTTGGGTTTGCAAGTTTCTTTCCTCACTCACTCTGCTTTTCCTACCCACTTATAATAATAGTAATTTAACATTATCCCTATTTTATAGATGAGTACACTGAACACAGCAAGTGTCAAGTCTGTATCCAAACCCTGATGTTATATTTCTGTTTATCCTTTAAATTTATCTGGCTATCAGTTTCCTACAGACTTAAAATGGGAATTGCCCCAAAGAGGAGAAATATACTGACATACCTTCTACATCCCTCTCTCCCCTTAAGATAGGACGGGTTATGGCTCCCATTCTCTCAGGAAGAGCAGAGAGAGAGAAATTGAAGGGGGGAAGGGAGGAGGCAATTTAGACAAGAAAGAAAAGGAGGCGAAACATAGAGATGACCAATCTTACTTTCAGAGAAGGTGAGCTATCCTCAACTGGAGTAAGGGGGCCTGCCTTTCTCAAGAACTGTCACCCCCAAGATGTCAGACAATTGGCCTCTTTTCTGAAACGCAACAAGGAAGAGACTGGAACTTCTTCACAGAAACCTGTTCTAACCCTCTCTGTACCCATGGCACAGTTTATGAAGATTTTTTTCTTAAAAATAAATTATCCTCAATCTAGAAAGAGAGGCAGTGTGACATAGTGGATAGAGACCTGGCCTAGGAAGGAAGGAAGGAAGGAAGGAAGGAAGGAAGGAAGGAAGGAAGGAAGGGAGGGAGGGAGGAATATTTATTAAGTACTTACTAGATATCAATTACTGTGTGGGGGAATACAAAAACCCAAGCCATCAGGGTCCTATCTCTAATACATAGCATCTGTGTAATCCTGGTCAAGTTGTTTAACCATTCAGTGACTTAGGCAACTTCCTAATACTGTAAGATGCAGAGAAGGTAGGGGTCGGCTGTAACAGTGGAAGTTCCTCCCAAGGAACTATATCAATGAAATCACGGGTCCATTGAAAATAACAACAACAAATACTAGAAATGTACATCCTTGGAAAACAGGTTTGATTGGGGGTGGGGAGGGGAGGAACAGACATTTGTAATCAGGGCAGTTGCAAAAAGAAGATGCATACAACTGTTTTTCATCAGATGACAAACTTCTGAGTTACCCATTTTAGAGATACTCTTTCTTTTCTTTTAACTTTGTCTGCTATTCCATCTTCCCCATAATTGCCGTAATAAAACAGAGGGCTAGTCATAGCACTTACCTTCTCAGGAAACTTCAATGGCAGCCCATTGCTTCTAGGATAAAATTAGGCCATCTTATATGGAATTAATTTTATGTTGTCCTGTCATTTTTCAGTTGTGTCCAACACTTTTTAGCCCTGTTTGGGATTTTCTTGGCAAAGAATAGTGGATACTGGAGTGGTTTGCCATTTCCTTCTCCACTTCATTTTACAGATGAGGGAACTGAGTCCAACAGGGTTAAGTGACTTGCCCAGGGTCACATAGATAGTAAGTGTCTGAGACCAGATTTGAACTCATGAGATAGATGAGTTTTCTTGCCTCCAGGCCCTGCACTCTATCCACTGCACCACCTAGCTGGAATTTAAAGACCCTCATAATCTGTCTCCAGAACTACCTTTCCAGACCTGTTTTATATGATTCCCCCTCACTTCGGCCTCCTGCTTTTTGACCAAGTTGACCTTCCTATTGTGTGTCTTAATACGAAATTCCATCTTCCCTCACTCCAGGCATTAGATTGTCACCAATGCCTGGAATACTCCCTTTTCCCTTTCCAGATGAGAGTGTAATTCATCTCACTAAGTGGAATCTCTAGCTTCCTTCAGGGGTCAATTCAGCTGTCACCTATTACATCATTCTTTCCTGATTGCCCCTAACTAATAGTAGCCTAACTTCCTCTTCCCAAAATATATTGTATTCCTTCATATATACTTTGTAATTACGTATCTGTGTACATGTAGAATCCCCTCACTATAATGTAAGTTCCTTGAGGGCAGGGGCTGTCTCAATTTTGTCTTTGTATCACCAGCACCTACTGTAATGTTTTATACACAGTAGGAACATAATAAATGCTTGCTGAATCAAACTGAATTCACTCTAAATTAAGACTATATTTTCTCTAAATGAAAGATGTTATCATTGGAAGTGCTAACTAACTTCCAGTTTCTTTGAGAAGAAGGCCCACTGTATTTTTGTTTTCACACTTTATATGCTGCTTAACAAAATGTATCATTGGACAAGTCACTAAACTTCCCTAGGTCTCAGTTTCCTTATCTTTAAAATGTAGGGATTCGACTAGATGTATCTTGAAGTCTTTTCCACCTCTACATTTATGATATCATAATACTATGCTGAACCAACAGACGTAGACTTTGCTACAAACATACATGGTAGAAGCCTGTGGAATATATTTCATTATTACACAGATGAAGAATATACCATAGGCCAAATCATGTGCTATATAAAGCACAGCAACCTTGAAGAAGCCAAAGGAAAATGGCAAGCTTTAGATATGATTATGAGTTCCATTATTACAATCATCGTGAAAGTCAGTCAAAAAAACATTTATTTAGCACATATCACAGGGATTTTTTTGTTCTGGTTTTGCAATGCCTAGTGACTTCGTTTGGGGTTTTCTTGGCAAAGATACTCAAGAGTTTGCTATATCCTTTTCTAGCTCAGTTTACAGATGAGGACATTGAGGCAAACAGAGTTAAGTGACTTGCTTAGAATTGCTTGTTAAGTTTGTGAGGCCAGATTTGAACTCTGGAAAATGACTCTTCTGATTCCAAGCCAGGCACGTTATCCACTGCCACCTAGCTACCCCCTATTGCATAGAGACAGAGACCAAAACAAAAAAAGCTCAAGGAACCTTAAAGGTTATTCAATCCAACCCTCTCACTTTACAAATGAGGAAACTGAGTCACAAGATGATCTTGATTTAAGATCATAAATTTAGAGCTGGAAGAGACCTTAGAGGACATTTGACTCCAACATTTTACAGATGAGGAAACCAAGGTTCAGAGAAGTTAAATAACCTACCCAAGCTCACATAGGTAAATGACAGAAACAAGATTAAAACCCAGGTCCCCTGACCCAAAATCCTGTGCTCTTTCTGCCATATCATGCTACCTAAAATTAACATTATTAGTAACTTTGATCTGATCTCACACCCCTACACACACACACACACACACACACACACACACACACACACACACACACACACCCTATTTGTAGCTTTCAAGTCTCATTTATCTGCAGCAGAATCACCACTACTGCCAGGCACTATCAATAATGATATTAAACTTTCTATTTATATCCATACTTCTTTCTGGAGAGCTAGCTTTGAGAGGCTTATTCATCCACATTTGGGTGAAGTGTGTATATAGCCTGCAAGAGTCATGGGCAGACCTCCCTTTATAAAACCAATACAAGTCCCCAAAAAGTTGTAGATAAATTATGTGTTGAATAATATTTTAAAGATATGGGGAAAGTCTGATATTGAATAGAATCCTTTTGGGGGTGGCCTTTTGTAAAGTAAATAATGATAAAATCAATAATATTTAATAAAGTCATTTATATATGACTTTAAGGTTTGCAAAGTACTTTACATGAGTTATAATATTAGATCCTCACAACAACTTTGGAAGGCAGGTGCTATTCTTATTCCTGTTTTGCAGAGGGGAAAGTTGAGACACAGAAAAGTTAAATGACCTATCCTGGGTCACACAGCTAATAAGTGTCTCAGGCGAGATTCAAATTTAGGTGTTTCTGACACCATCTAACATGCTTTATACTGTACCACAACCCTCATTTATGTTTCTGACTCTGTAAATACAGATGGTAGGGGGTACCTGGGTAAAGGGGAAAGAACATTGTTTCTGTCATCAGAACATGGTTTCAAATCCTGCTTCTGACAGTTATCCGTATGACCTTAGGCAAATCACTCAATGTGCCTGGGATGCGGTTTCTCCATCTGTAAAGTGAAATGATTGAGTTAGTTGGCTCTAAGGTCCCTTCTATCTCTAGACCTATGATCTTATGTTTCAGATTTTTCTTAGGTTGGATTTGCTTCAAGGCAGTCTATACCCAGTTCTTACTGCAAAAACTTCTTTAATCATGCCTCCTTTGAGGATTTGGTATGCCGAGCACCACAGCCCCTTAACACTCTCAAGTACATGTAGAAGAAAGAGAAATAGTTTTCCTTTCCTCCCATGGACACCCACAAAGAAAGGCAAAGGTATCCCTTGGAGATAACAGCAATTGACATTTATAAAACCCTTTACATCCATGAGGGCAACTAGGTGGTGCAGTGGATAGAGTACCAGTGCAGGAGTCAGGAGGACCTGAGTTCAAATCTCACTTCAGACACTTGACACTCACTAGCTGTGTGACCTTGGGCAAGTCACTTAAGCCCAGTTGCCTCATCCTGGGTCATCTCCAGTCATCCTGATGAATATCTGGTCACTGGATTCAGATGGCTCTAGAGAAGAAGTGAAGCTGGTGATCTACACAGCCCTCCCTCACTCAAAACAAAGTCAAGTGCAAGTCATATCATTATTTCTCTGATGGCATGGTCTTCTTCGGCAGTGAAGGACGAACACACACACACACACACACATCCATGATTTCATTTGAACCTCACAACAAAACTCTGACAGTTGGCACTACATATATTTTTACTCATTTTATGGATTAAGAAATCAAGACTCAGACAAGGTAAATGACTCACCCGTGATAACACAGCTAGTCAACAGGTTTGGAACCCAGATCTTTTCTACCTCCAAATACGGTGCTCTCTCAATTTCTCCATGTTACCCCTGGAAGTAGCCCCAGGAAGCAGAGAGGAGACCTTTTGGGCCATTCTGTTGGTAAGAAGTTTCATCTAATAATGTCCAAGGCTCCCAGAAAGGAAGACAGCTCAGCTTTTTAGATCCATTTTCAAAGCAGGAGAAATTAAGGCATAAGATACTACAATGATTCTAAGTCACTTTCCCATGAGCAACTTAATCAATCAGAGCATCCTGGTGTTTTAATTACAAAGAACCTCAGAGGCTATTGAGTCAAACTGTTTCATTTGACAGATCCAGAAATGATCTAGACAAGTCGTTTGCCCAAAGTCACACAGCTACTAAATAACAGAAAAAAGATTTGAATTCAAGTACTTTTGTTTCAAAATCAGTGCTCTTTCACTTGTACTATGCATGGTACTTTCCAAAAGTTGCCCATCTTCCTCATACCCCAAACCTGAATTCAACATTGTCATATATGAGCAGTTATGTGGACTAGATGGAGGGTTATAGTTTAGATGTCCTATCTGGGTGCAAAGTGGTGTTTCAGAAGAATGAATCTGACATCTCTATATAAGACAGCTTAGGGAGGCAGGCTGGATACCAGAGGACCAGGTGTGAGGTGATAAGGGCCTGAACTAATGATGTATCAGTGGGCGGATGTGGAAGGCAGCAAAAAAAAAAAATGGGAGTAGGAAAAAGGATAAGAAAAAGGATAAGATGTCTCCAAGGCTTCTAGTGTGTCAGGAAAGATAATAATTATAGCCTCAAAAATTCAGAGTTTAAAGTATGATGGGACAGATTATTGTTGAGTTGCTTTTCAGTTGTATCCAACCCTTTGTGACCCCATTTGGTGTTTTCTTGGCAAGGATACTAGAGTGGTTGGCCATCCCTTCTCTAGCTTATTTGACAAATAAGGCAACTAAAGCAAATAGGATTAAGTGACTTGCCCAGGGTCACCCAGCTAGTAAGTGTCTGAGATCAGATTTGAACTCAGGAAGATGAATCTTCTTGACTCTAGACCCAGCTCTCTATCCTTTGTACCACCTAGCTGCATAGAACAGATCAGTCTAGGCATATACCAGATAATCCAACTGAATCCTGATGGAGATGGAGATGTGTAGATCATCTGTGTAGATATTAGAGCTAAGACCAAAGTAGAGATTAAATCTGAAAGTACATAGGTAAAACTTTTCTTTGGAAAGTTGAATTCCTTTTCCCATTGAAACAATATCACAAAAGGTGATGATACTCCCAGCCTAGTTGACAAAAGTCTATCTAACCCATACTCTCCCTGAAATACAACATTGAAAAAAGGTTTTTTTATACTGTTATAATAACAAATAGATTTTGAAAATTAAATCGATCATTTTTATTTCTCTTAAATGCTGATGCTTAAAAAAACAGACTAGAGGAAGCCTACAGAAACGTTTTTGTTAATTCTAAGGACCAGAATTCCAAGAGCTCTCAAGCTTTAGAGAGGGTGAGAGCAGTTGTTTTATTTTAACTTTTTTCAGAGAGGCACTGTGGCATACAGTAGTGTGCAAATTCCTTGGTGTAAAAATAATTTTTATATGGTTTCATTTTGTGAAAGCAAGTGTCATGCATGTACATTTTTACTGACATGAGGCTGACTCAAAATAAATAACCTTGACCAGATGAAACTAGATTGAGCTGGTTTCCACACCTTTAATTAGTTCTCTTTCAGGGTAGTGCTGGATTTTGTGTTTCATTATTCTCTTTTTGTTGTAGTATTCTGTGATTTTTTGATATATGTATATAACTTCAGGGAAATGTTCAAAAGTTGCTACTTTTAAGGAGCACACTTCAATGACTGTTAAAGAAATTGCAGCAGCTATTGATGTGAAGAAATCAAGCATCTCAAGAATGATTTAAGCCTCCAATGACATTTACATCAGTCATACTAAAGTGCAAAAGTGCTAATAATGCTAAATTAAATTAAATTAATATTAATAAATTAAATTGATAATAATGCTAAAAGATGATAAAGTATTGCCATGAAACAGCCTAATTAATCATCAGAAAGCAAGCAAAGATCTACAGAGGATTCTGCAGTTGTTATTGATTCCTCTACCGTTTAAGTTTCTTAAAATTATAAGAAAAATGAGAAAGTGTTAATTTTTTTAAAAAGTTGCTAATTATTTCTATGAAGTGAAAGTGACTATCTTTGGCAAGAGAATACAAAGATGAAGTACTGAAGATTGCAGGGGGAGTAATTTTTACTGAAGAAACTCACTTTTTCATTCAAGTACAAACCAAAACTATTATCAGAAGAAAGTCATGTGAGCCTATAATATCTAGGTGTCTTCATCAAATCAAAACACATACACCCCAAAAAAATGTTTTGGGGTTTTTTTTTAGCTTCCAATTAACCTAAAAGCATTGTTCCCATTGAGGGAAGGATGAGCTCTGATAAATGCATTGATATGCTGAGAAGAACTGATCTAGAATTACAGAAATTTCCAAATGTAGATGGAATACTGCAACATAGTTTTATACCATGCTGCACATCGATAAAAATTGATAAATTTATCCAGGGAATAGGAATAAATATTCTTTGATGGCTTGAGAACTTGCTTGCTTGATTTATTTATGTATTTATTTTAGCAAAGAAACTCATTCATCTAAGTTGATAGCAAAATAGAAGTCAAAGAAAGAATATATATGAAAATATATACCAGAAAATACAGAGTGAAAGAGTTCTCCCATTGGGAGCAAGATAACTCAGTTCATCCTAGAGAGAGAAAGAGTCCTAGATCTCACCCAAGGCGAAATTCTCCAAAGATTCTGGCATAAAACAAAATGGTGGAGGGACACGATGGAGATTTCCACAATGTCTCATGTTGGCTTCTTCTCAGAATTTTATTTTCACTTCAACAACCTGAAGCGGAGTTGCATTTCCCTCCTTCTCTCTCAAAGGTGAAAGCCAGAAGACTGAAGAAACTGACAAGACAGAAGTGACTAAGAAACCTAGATCTCTCTTCTCTCCCGCTCTCATCAGCTTTGCCTCTCATGGATGTATGGGGCATTGCTTTCCACCAATGAAGAGGAGGGTCAGAGGCTCAAGTTATATTCCCCTCTGGTACAAAATTGTGTACTATTTGATTAATATAAATGCCCATTGAAAACATGGAAACTGATTCAAATTTATATGAATAAGAGTCATTCCCCACTTGATAAATGGTCAAAGGTTATGAAATGACAGTTTTCAAAGGAAGAAATCCAACATACCAAAAGCCATATGAAAAAATACTCCAAATCACTAATAACTAGAGCTCTTCACATTAAAACAACTCTGAAATTCCATCTAACACCCATCAGATTAACAATTATTTTAAAAAAGAAAATGACCATTGTTGGAGGGTTTATGATAAATAGGTACCTTAATGTACTGGTGGTGGAACTGTAAATTGATATAGCTATTCTCACAAGCAAATTGGAACAATGCCCCCAAAATAACTAAATTGTGCATGCTCTTTTACCCACAGATACCACTACTAGACTCATGCCAAAGAAGTTAAAGACCAATATGTATAAATAATATTCGTAGCAATTTTTTGGAGAAAAGAAATAGAAACTAAAGGGCTGCTCATCCCCTTGGACGTGGCAGAATAAATAGTAGTATGTGAATAATTTACTGATGTGCCATTAAAAATTATGAAAGGAACTGTTTCAGATAAATCTTGGAAGATTTTTATGATCTAATACTATGAAGTGAACTGAACTCAGAAAACAATTTATACAATAACAACGGCATATAGAGACAAAAACCTTAGAAAGGCTTAAGAATTCCATGCAATGTAATGATGAGCCATAATTCCAGAGCGTCAATGATGATGCATGCTACCTACCTACTTTTTGGCAGAAGAGTGATGTACCCTGAGATGATCAAGACTGATCCTGTATCATCTTCTCCTTGATCCTATTTGATTCCATCCTGTAATTGCTTAAGTCATGACCCTTTGTCTCTCAACTTGATTCAGAGATTCATCTAGCCTGTAATGAATTTAAAGGAGTAGATATTGGTTTGGTATTTTGTGTTGAATTCTGTTATTCTGTCATGTGTTTTATATTTTATTCCACTTTATGATTAATTTGATTCTGTATTTTATATAACAGCCCTAGTCCTCCTCTTTGTCCCTGGGGAAAGCAGCTCATAAGTTCAAAGTTCAGCCTTCCACTTTGAAGCTGAATGTATAAGCTATGGCTCTCCCATAATGACTGCTAATTAAAGAAAAACTCTGCACATGGGATTTGTTATCTCAGCAACACCTGCGAATCAAGTATGCCAAGAGAAGTTTGTTATTTCGTATAACTTCAGCCTCTGAGAAGCTGAATGATATCTGTGCACCATTCTTGAGAACTAGACTAAGTTGACTTTGGCCCATCTTAAGGACCTGTCCTTAAATTTTAGGTGGCTTTATCTTATGCCCAGGTTCCTTCAAGTCTGGTGCTCCTATCCAGTACCTATGACCTCAAGATGTAACTGGACCCTGTAAATTCACAAAGCATTCCTTAGAGATGAAAGAGGTAGGCCTGATGCCCATATATACTTTATGCCCACCTTCCTTAAAGTTACCAATCATAATTTGCTAATCAATGATCCCATAATCAATTTTTGTTCTTGTCTTTGTTCTATGCTTATAAAAATGTATTGCACCCTCAATTTGGGGTCTTTTGACTATTCAAGGGGTCAGGAGATCTGCTTTATTGGTAGGTAGCACCCCTACTAATAAGATGTACCTTTACTCAGAGAAGACTATTTCAATTTACCATTTTGTTAAATCATAAACACAACTCAGAATGCAGAAGGAGACGTATATCTGAACAAAACCAACAAAGGAAATGAGCTATATTTGTGATCATCTTTTGTTTGACTTTACATTAATAGCTAACATTGACATTCCAAATGGGCAGCATGACTTCATCAAGCACAGGCCATGCCATACTAACCTTGTTTTTTTTCCTGACAGGATCCAGGGGCGGGGTGGGGGAGGGGCGGTACCGTCGCTATAGTTTGCCTAGACGTTAGCAAAGCATTCAACAAAGTATCCCACGATATTCTTGTGGAATTGATAAAGAAATGTGGTTAAATGAAAATAAAATTAAATTATTTTGGAACTGGCTGAATGGCCAAACTCAAAAAATGTTTCACTGTCAGCTTGGTGGACGGTCTCCTCTAGAATGTCCCACAGATCTGCACTTGGCCCTAGGATGTTTAATTTTCATTGATGAGTTGGATAAAGGAATAGGTAGCATGTTTACAAAATCTGTAGATAATAATAATAACTATGAGGAATTAGCATTTATATAGTGATTTAAAATTTACTAAATGCTTTACAAATATCTCACTTGATCATCAGAACAACACTGGGAAATGAGTGGCATTATAATCCCCCTTTAAAGAGAAGGAAACCAAGACAGAGATTAAGTGATTTGCCCAGAATAATATGGTTTGGTCGGTATCTGAGTCCAAATCTGAACTTTGGTCTTCCTGACTCCAGGTCTAGCACTTATTCACTGTACCACCACTGGACTTCAGAGTCAGGAGTGATCAGGGTTCTAATTTTACTTCCAGTACTAAATGCGTTGCCATGGGTAAATTACTTCATCTCTCAAAGCTTCAATTTCCTCAACTATAGAATGGGGATGATAATAATGTAACTTGCCCAGGGTATCATAGTATCACGGACTGGATTTGCACCAAGCGTTCCTGACTCCAACTTCAGCACTCTGTCCACTTGTACCCTGATCCATTGTTTTTGTGGGCGTAAAGCTGGGAAGGATGTCAGATAGTCAGAATCCAAAAATATCATGACCGGCTCGAGCACTATGCTAAGGCTAGTAAGAGGAAATCCAAAAGGGATAAAGGTAAAGTGTAATGCTTGGGCTCAAGAAGTCAGTCTTATGAGTACAGGATGGGAGAAGTATTAATAGTAGTAATAATAGCTAACATTATGTAGCACTTACTGTGTGCCAGGTACTATAGTAAGTACTGTACAATTACTGTCTCATTTGATCCTTACACGTTCTCTAGATGTAGGTGCTATTATTATCCCCATTTTACAGATGAAGAAACTGAGGCAAATAGAGATTAAGAGACTTGCCCAGAGTCACACAACTAGGAAGTATCTGGGGAATTTGAACCCAGCTTTTCCTGACTCTAGCCTTAGTGCTCTAGCCACTATGCCACCTAGCTCCTAGTTAGAAAGACCTGTTAGTTAGAAGTGAAAAGGATCCAGGGGTTATAGTGGATAGCAAGTTTGTTATTAATCAGCACTATATTGTGGTATCCTCCAGTGCTAGTGTGATCCTGAGTTCCATTAAAGGAAGCAGAAGTGCCAGGAGCAAGAAAGTTACAGTCCCATTGTACTTAGGGTAAATCTTAGGTAGACAAAGGGTAACCCCAAAGAACAATAGGTAGAAATTGCAATAAATAAATAAATTTAGGCTAGAGGTAAGGAAAAACCTTGATAACAACCAGAGCTGTCCAAATATAGAATGGTCTGCCTTGTTTTTGAATTCCCAGAGCATGCTATAGTGTCCAGTACATAGTAAGCACTTAATAAATACTTACTGACTAGATTGCCTTGGGAGATGATGTGTCCCTCAACTTTGAAATTCTTCCATTAGGGATTGAATGGTTCCCTACCAGATATGCTATGCTGGGAATTGCTTTCAGATACAGATTAGTCTAGCTGGCCTTTGGAGACCCTTCTGGCTCTGAGATTTGGTGATTTATATAGTGCTTTCCCTCTTTCCCCATTTGATTTGGTCATCCCTATATCCCTATTAGGTGTAAGTATTACTCTCCCCATTTCACAGATGAAGAAACTGAAGCTAGTCATAGAGGCATAGAACCTAGAGCTTGAAGGGATCTTAGAGAACAATTATTCTAACCCTCTCTTAAGGATTTGCCTTAGATCTAACAAGTAGTTATTAACTAGGATTTGAACACAAGACTTCCAATGGCAGAAATAGTCCTCTTTGCTCTCTACATACTTTCCTTAATGGCTGGCTGCTGGATCACAAAAAGATTGGAACAGAGGGAGATTAAGAGAGATTTTTGTAAAATAACTGAACAGGGGCAACTAGGTGGCACAGTGAATAGTGCACTGGCCCTAGAGTCAGAAGGCTCTGAATTCAAATGTGACCTGGCTGTGTGACTCTAGGTTAAGTCACTTGACCCTGATTGCCTCCCCAAAATTAAAAAAATAAAGTAACTCGGTAAGAGATAGGAGAGAGAGAGACAGATAAACAAAAGAAAGGAGGTTAGAGGAGATGTACATTTGTGTGGAAAAGAGAAAGAAATGGGCATGTCCAAACCCTTTGAAGAGGCAAGGTGAGAGCATTTTCTATGGCAACTACAAAGTGTTGGCCACCATCTACCCAAGAGAGCCCTCTTACTATCTCTGATGAGAGAGGGCAAGAGAGCACCATGGAGACAACATGATAGAGTAGAAAGAGATTGACTCAATCGCTACAGGACTTGAGTTCAAATCCTCCCTGCAATGCTAACTCTTTTTGTGACTTTCCACAAATCACTTATATTTCCTGGATCTCAGCTTCCTCAGTAATTGACAGCTAACACTGATCACTGCCACAAGTAATAGATTAGCAATTCAGAATTTCCTAATCCTACTTCCAGCACTTATTTACTCTGATAATTTGGGACAAGATGTTTCTACATCCAAGGCATAAGAATAATGAGACAGATCTTCCATTTTTGTCTGAACCCAGGTCACCTCTGCATACAGGTTGCATTCCTAAAGTGAGTTCTTTCTGAAAGGAAAAAAATATATATGTATCCTGAAAAAATAATTGCACACATTTTTAACATGGAATTACCATACCAAAAATATATTTGCTGTGAAAGTTATTTTTGCATTCCTTTCCATGCAAATAAAAATGTTTTATTCATTTGTTATCATCACTGTTCATCTTCTTCACTTTCATTGTCATTCTCTTCTTCCAGTCTTCCCACACTATGACGTCTTCACATTTTAAAGGCAGCAACTTTTGAAGCCATGGAAGATAAATTGAAGATACGTTCTTCCTCATGTGATTAGAATCCCATTGCACTGCAAACCTACCACAATGACTATTTAATTTGTTCTGTCTGGTGTGGGGATGCGTCCTCCCTTACAAGACCAAAGTTCTGCCTTTGGGGGTCACCTTTGAAATCTTTCTTTAGTGTCATGGACAGAAAGTGCAGCCCTGAAATAGCTATTGGGTCTGATTTTGATGAGCTGCTTTGAAGAGTCAGGGATAGAACACTGGACCTTGGGGTCAGGAAGACATGAGTTCAAGTTTGGCTTCAGACAATTAGCAGCTGTATGACTTAACTGCTCCCTGCCTCGGTTTCCTTAACTGTGGAATGATGATCGTAATACACCTACCTCATAATAATACTATAACAATACATATGCTATTTCATATGTATACATATGTATACATATGTATTATGTGTATATATACACATACATATACTTCACAGAGCTCTTTCAAAAATCAAATGAAATATTTGTAAAACACTTAGTACAGTAACTGGCACATAGTAAGTACTTAATAAATCCATATAACCTTTTCTTCACCTTCCCATCATCCTCATAAACATAACTTTAGATGGACCTGGAATGAACATTGCTGTGTACTACTAATGTTGTTCAGTTGTTTTCAACTCTTCATGACCCCGTAGACCATAGTGCACCAATACTTCTATGGGATTTTCTTGACAAAGATGCTAGAGTGGTTTGCCATTTCCTCCTCTGGTAAATTAAGTCAGCCAGAGGTTCAGTGACTTGCTGAGAGTCATACAGATAGCAAGTGCCTGAGATGGATTTGAACTCAGGTCTTCCTTATTCCAGGCCCAGCACTCTATCTACTGGGCCACTTAGCTGTCTCCATGTGCTACAGACATGATTAATAAAGACCACTACTCATATCTCATATAAGTCAGATTTTTAAGAGAAGTACCGCCCATGTTCAGAATAGTTCAGTAGTTTCAGTGAAAAATCACTATTCTAAACAATGGTCCGTTTCAGCAGGCTTAGTGGTACAGTGGGGAAAGCATTAGATTTAAAGTTAAAAGGCTTGGGATTGAATCCTAATTATGACACTTACTAGCTGTGTGGCCTAGGGCAAATTAACCTCCCTGTTTCCTCAACTGTAAAATGAGAGGGTTGGACCAGCTGGCTTCTTAAGTCCCTTCCAATTCTAAATCAATGCTTGTAAGAACCGTTTTGTAATCATGAACTGCTTTGTTATACTCAGAAGTTGTGTATTTAAGGTGACTCAAGGTGACTTGAGAAGGTCAATTTATAAGCCAATAGATTTCCTTTCTTTTCTATCATTCGTTCAACAAACATTTATTAAGTTCTTACTGAACTGGACAGTGGACATATAAAGATAAAAATAAAATAGTGTCTTCCCTCGAGGAGTTTACAGTCCTTCTTACACCCTAGTCCCAGATTTCTGTCCTTTTCCTTTCCCTGCATTGGAATGAGGTGGGCAGCCAGGATGTTGTTATTTAAGGCAGAGAATCCACTTGTTTTTCAATGTCCTGATATGAAGACAGGAAATACAGACAAATGCCAATACTGTTGGCTGATTTGCTGAGTGTCTAATAGGGGTCTGATGTGGTAGGATACAAGAGCATTATAAGCAGTTTTGTGGACCAGATGGAGGATTACAGCTTAGCTCTCCTATCTATGTGCAGAGTGGTGTTTCAGAAGGATGAATCTGGCATCTCTATATAAGGCAGCTTAGGGAGACAGGCTGGATACCAGGGGACCCATTTGCTTCTTCAGTAGTTCAGGGTTGAGGTGATGAAGGCCTGGGCTAGTGATGCATCAGCGACTGAGTGTGAGAGAGGAAGAAAGGGATGATGGTTAATAGTCAATGTGGGTAGTGAAGGAGGCCTCCAAGGCTTCAAACCTAGGTGACTAGTATGGCAGGAAAGATGATGAGTATGGCCTGAAGTACATTGTTCGAAGTATTGGTGGGACAACTGAGTCTGGATGTACACCAGACCATCTAACTCAATTCCAAGAGGGAGATCAAGGATGGAGATGTGTGGATCATTAGTGTAGAGGTGAGGAATGATGCCAAGCTACAGATGAGATTGGAAAAGCTCATTTTTTTGTTTGTTAGTGTTTTGACAGTTGTCTCTATCTCACCCAGGATGGAATTGCAGTGATCTCTCACTGCTGGTCAGCAAGGAAACTTTGACCTGATCTAACCTGAGCTGTTTCTCCCAATCTAAGGGCTTCTCCTCCCAGGGACTCCCTACATGGGTACCATTCAGTTATCTCCCTATTGTAGCTCAGAACTCCTGAACTCAAGATATCCACCAGCCTCAGCTCCCCCAGTAACAGGAATTATAGGAGGGTACTACCATACCTGGATGATTTGTAAGTCTGTCTCCACAGAAATCTAATGGCCCATAGAAAGAATGTGTGTTACAAGAGAATTATAGGAGCATTGATCTGGAAGAGATCTCAGAGCAGAGACTAAAATTCATCTGGTCCAACCCTCTCACTTTATCAATCAGGACCCTGAGGCCCAGAAATGTTAAGTGCCTTCCCAAGTCACATCAGAGGCAGAATTGAATTGAAATCCAGGTCCTTTGATTTCAGTGTAGGTCTATACCACTCTGCCTTCTAAAAGATGTTCATCTTCTTTATTCCTCAAACCGGCCCTTTATGTATTCATTGGCCTGTTGCTGATTTGGCTTAGGATATTTCAAATGCAGAGAGCTAGCTCTTTTACATCTCGGTATCCCACAAAGTTCCTGGCATTATACTCTGACCCTGTCGGTACTTAGTACATACTTACTGAATCATAAATGAGCAGCTAGAGTCTTCCCACCTCTCACAGTGAAGTTGTTCAAGCTATCAATTCACAGGAAGACTGAGACCCAAGGAACAATGGCCAGAGATTCTGAGCTCAGCTTGGGATGTGCTCTGGATTTACTACTGGGCAGAGCTATAGGCAGACATTCTAGTCCCAATGCCTTTTCAGTTGGAGAGGGGAGATTGCAGGAGAATACCATCTTCCAGAAAGTGGGATGGAGGGAGGGAGTGGGGGGCAGGAAGGAGGAAGTTGGGAGGAGAAAAAGGCAAATATCAAGAAAGCAGTGACATGGAGCAGACCCTCTGGATAGTGATTAGGGATTGACCATGGTCATCATGCTCTGTATGTGAGGCCATTTGAAGACTACCAGATCCTGGGAGAGTGGGCCAGAGCACCATTATGAGAAGGAAGCATGTCCTATTAATATTGGCTATTCTTAGTACTCTGGGGCAAAGCTTCATTATAAGATCCTACTTATGACTCTGTCGCTGGGGGACACTGGACTTTGTTGCTCCATGCCTGTTTCCCCATATGTAATAGTATAATTCTGTTTCACAGAAATCCCTATTGCTAACTCTTCCTCCTGTCTAACTCCAAATAAAATACAGGCTTGTTAAGCAACCTCTTCATTCTGTTATCCTGACAGGAAACCATTTGACCACAACTCTTGAGGGAAACTTAGTAGAAATATAGTATGGAAGAAGAAAAGCCAATTTAGGCCTAGGAGATGGAAAATTCTTTCCTATCCCCTATGCTAATCATCTTCAGGTGTTTCAAAGTCAGATCATAAAAGTTATTCCTATCCTCTTTTCTGAAATGACTTAGGAGATTTGCACCACATGGGGGAAACTGTTGGGTCATCTGGAAATCATGAGCAGGGCCTTGGGCCAAGAGCTCTACTCACTTCCTTTCATTTCATAGGTCCCGATCATTACTAGTCCCTGGAACAGCATAGGACCTCTCTCTGGCTCTGCTCATCTCACTCTTGTCCCATTCACAACACCATTAGGCAGGGAATAATGATCATTCCAATTCTGAGGAATGCCCTTTTTTAGGGAGAGGAGATAACAGAACCATAACTAACATGGATAGAATGGAGATTTGTCCAAGGGTGCTGACATTCAAGGAGGCAAGCCCCTAGACCATTGCTCCCATGCATCATTGTGATTCTTTCTCAGGGCTTGACCTCTTGACCAACCCCCACAGGGGCAAGATCAGACCACCCACTTTCCCAAAAGAGATTATTGAGGGAGAAGAGGTGACATGGGCAGACCTGCACTTTAGGAAAATCACTTTGGCGGCTGAAGGGAGAAGGGATTGGAGTGGGAAGACTTGAGGTAGACAGACCCACCAGCAGGCTATTGCCATAATAGAGGCTTCCAGTGATGAGAGCGGTAGCAATATCAAAGGAGAGGAGGCATATTCAAGAGATATTGCAAAGGTGAAACTGGCAGATCTTGACAACAGTTTAGATGGTACTATGTTACTCTGGGCAAATCATTTAATGCTTCTGAACTTAAGTTTCCCCCTCTGTAAAATGGGGATGTTAGTAGCAACTACCTAGAAACCTCTCATAGGGTTTGTTAGAGGAGCAAATGTGTTAGCATACTTAAGTGTTTTGAAAACCTTATAGCACCAGACAAATGTCAGCTGTTGTTGTTTTATTTTCGTTATTATGTCTCAGTTCATCATATGGGTTCCAATAGCTCCCCAGAGGTAGCAAGCTGTTGTTAGTAACTACCCACGTGTCTATCTAGGGCAGGAGAAATGTGCCTCCAAACACTTCTCCCCAGAATGCTCCTTCAGGGGGACAGGCACTAGCCCCTCCTAATCGGTAATGTGGTCCAGGAACAGGTCAAGAATGGGGATGGGGGAGTTAGAAATTCAAGGAACACCCCTGCTGTACAGAATTAGAGGAGCAGAGAGGGCAGCTACTGTGGGAGCTGAGTGATGACTTCTCCATGGTGGCCATACTGAGAAGAAAAATTATTCTCTCCCCCTTCAACTTCCAGGAAGGCTCCCTTGGGTGAGCTGAGATCATTATTAAACATTTCTATAGCACTCATGCATTCTGAAATTAACATTGTATTAGTCAATCCTCAATTCAGTTACTATTGTATGAGGCAGGGAAACATATGTCAGACTTAGTAATAATATCTGATATTTATGTAGCAGTGAAGGTTTGCAGAATGCTTCACATATATTATGTTATTTAGCCCATAAAAGATGCCATTGGATCCTTACAACAATCCTGTGAGTTATGTGCTTTATCATACCCATTATATATATGGGAAAATTGAGGCTGAGAGTGGTTATGTTACTTACCCAGGGTCACATAGCTAATAAGTGTTTAAGGTAGTATGATAGGTGGTTCTGGCCCAGGCTGGTTCTCTGTGAGTTTAGCTTCAATATTAGAAGAAAAGGAGATACTTATAGATCATTTAATGATTAACAAAAAGAGATTTATTTAACCATAGCCTAGAAGAGTCAACAAGGATACTGCAGAATTCAGTTTGGGTAGATATACTTCCCTTCTCCATTACCTCCACATGAATGCATATCTGGTTATCAGGGTAGGGTATAATGACTTAGGTCTTGGTTTATCTGCCAAGTATGAAGGACCTAATTCCACAGAGGTGGCCTTTCTATACCCTTACATGACCATCTCAATATGGCCAGGGGTCATTAAAAAGCTGCATCAACAGAGAGGACCTTGAATCTTAATATTAGGAACAGCTGCCTTACCATTTAGGAAAGCTATAAGAGAGGGGGGAGTAGAGAGGGGGGAGGATGGGGGGAGAAGATGAAGCAGAGGAGAGAGAGAGAGAGAGAGAGAGAGAGAGAGATCTTCCCTGATAGAAAGAAGAATTCAAAGGCAGTACTTCCTATCTCCAGGTTGAGCTTGCAAGCCATTGTATGAGGCTACATTCTGACTTAGAGTCCGAAGATCTAGATTTGTTTGAGTCCCAGCTCTAGCATATACTAACTGTGTGATCTTAGGCAAGTTCTTTAACTTCTCTGAACCTCAGGATCCTCCTGTAAAGTGAGGACCATGATACTTGTCCAACCTTTCTCACAAGGTTGTTGGGTCTCATAGGTGCTTCATAAGCCATAAGATAGTAAAGAAACATGAGCTTATTTTCTTCTACCCGAAGGGAGGACGCGATACATGCCAACCAAAGGGTAGAGGGGAGAACTACGGATTTGGAAACAGGAGCTCTAAATCCTGGCTATGCCATTTACAATGTGTGCGACCTCAGCCAGATCACTCAGTTCCCTCACCTGAATGGCTTCTAAAGTCCCTTCCAGCTATGGATCTACAATGCTATGATTGAGATTTTCTTCCCTACAACAATTATTAGGGGAAGAAGAAGCAAAATCAACTCAAGTCTAGGAGTTTGGTTTATAGGGTTTGTGGTATGTTCCCTACAGTTTATGTCATTTCCCTAAGAGTCAGTTTCCCTGTGTATAAGATGAGGGCTTGACCTAGATGATGAGAGGTAGGCATAGCAGAGTAAACAGGACAATGGACTTGGAGGCAAGAAGATGTGAATTCAGATCCTGCCTCTGACACTAACTAGCTGTGTAACCTTGGACAAGTCATTTAACCTCCCATGGTGCCTCAATTTCTTTCTCAGTTAAAAAAAATGACAGAATGGAACTCAAAAACCTGTATGGTCCCTTTTAGTTTTACATCTATGATCCCACGAGGGATCATGACTTAGAGAAGGTCAATCAGCCAGACAGAAACCAAAGCAGGCTCCTAAGTCAGAAACTTTCCATTTCCAGGCTGTTCTAGAACCCCTCTGCCAGATTTAAAAAATCACTTTGCTGGGGGAAATGCTGGCTCTGTCATAGACAAGAATGAACCAAACCGCATGAGCTGTCCAAAGGTACCTTCTCATCTCATCCTGTAACATGTAAATTTATGCTTCATAATAGGACTGGATGAGGCAAGGCTTTTTAAATTTTTCCTTTTCTTTATTTTATTTTTCTGTCACACACATTATCTTAATCGAAATGCATATCCAGGCACACACTCCACAAGAGTCCATTTTGGGAGACTTTCTCTTTGGAGTGCATCAATGCTGCAGTGAGAAATTAGAAAAGGTGGTTTTACTCAGCAGCATCTACCAGCTTCCTCCTTAGCAGCAAGAGCCTTGACGAGCCCCAGCTGAGAATAGGTATTCAGAACACAGTCTCCCTCTGAGAATCCTAAATGACTGGTGGAGGAATCCTAGTTGTTGAGTCCATCTGTTAAGTGCATTTTGCCCAGTCTCATATCTCTCTTTCCCTCCCTCAAAAGCATTTCCCATCCCTCTGTCTCTGCATCCCAACACACCCATGTCTTTTTGTCAGCCACTTGAAATCATTAAGGGAACCTAATTAGGTTTGTCAATCCCTGGGGCTGTCTGGGTGGCAAATAAGGCATTTTATCCACTGTCCATTAACAGTCTGTTGACTGAAAAGGAGGCAGCATTTTCCAAGTCAGTGCACAGCTTGCATCAACTTATTTTCCAGGCAGTGATTTCCTTCAGGAAGCTGGGAGTTGCCCAAGTTCTTGGTAACCCATTCAAACTTAGCCCACAACACAGAGCCCCCTGGCATCCCTGGGGGTCTGTCTGAAACAAGCTGCCCTAGGACTTAAAGACAGTTGCCAAAAAGGTTGTAAGTCAAATTTCTTCGAGAATCTCCCAAATCCTACTAGGGGAGGGGGAAGGGGGATGGGAAAAGGTCAGTAATCTCTTGGATTATATTAGACTCGATCCTATTTTAGCAGATGTTGGAGAGCTACCAGTATCTGACTGGTGGGTATCAGTTTGGGTATGGGTTGGACTAGGCAGAGATTCTTAACATTTTTGGTGTGTCATGTGACAGTCGGGAAGCCTATGAACCCCTTCTCAGAAATGTGTTTTTCAAGGTACAAAATAAAATGCAAAGGATTACAAAGGAAATCAGTTATATTGAAATATTATTACACACATATTTTATATGTTATAACGATATATATTATTATAATACATTTAAACAAATTCACAAACTCCAAATTATGAATCCTGGACTCTAGTTCCCGGGGTGCCTCTCAATTCTCATATTCTAGGTAACTCTGTGATTCATTTCAGTTCCAGAAGAAGATGGGGTTTAAAATGGAGTGGAAAAAAAGAAACTGTTTTAAAAAAAAATGCTGGATCTAGTAACAGCAGAGCTAAGTTTGAAGCCTAGCTCGGCAAGTCAGTATCTCTGGGCCTTAATTTCCTTATCTGTGACCTCTAAGATCTCAATCACTTTTAAATCTAAAGACAGCAAGCATTTATTAAATACCTACTCTATGCACGGGGCAGCTAAGGGGCCCAATGGATAGATCCTTGGGACTGGAGTCAGGAAGACTCCTCTTCCTGAGTTCAAATATGGTATTAGGAACTTATTAGTTATGTGACCCTAGGCAAGTTACATAGCCCTATTTACCTCAGTTTCCTCATCAGTCAAATGAGCTGGAGAAAAAAACATGGCCAACCATTCCAGTATCTTTGCCAAGAAAACCCTAAATGGGGTCATGAAGACTTGGAGACAGTTGAAAGCTATAAACAACAAAATAATTCTATGCCATTGGCACTCTTTAATGTTCAGGATATAAGAACAATATTTCCTGGCTCAACATTTTTGACTTTGCATTCATTCATATATTGAACATAAGATCAATTTTCCCCATGCTCTAGGACCTGATATTTTGCTGTATTTATGGGAAAGTTCTGGACTGAGGAGAGTTTCATGAGAAGGAATAGGTAATAAAAACTCCACTTCTTCAGAGGATCGACTGATGCATAAAAAGGAAGCCCAGGTTATCTGCCCTTAGGTTTTCAAAGCCAATCCAGGATGGAACTAAAATTGGGCTTCCTGGGTCCTGGTCCATTTCTTCTACTGATCTGGATTAGCAAGGTAGAGAGAAAAGAGGCTTGCTGGTGTGTGTGTTCGTCATTCATTGCCAAAGAAGACCATGCCATCAAAGAAATGATGACATGACTTGCACTTGACTTTGTTTTGAGTGAGTGAGGGCTGTGCAGGTTACCAGCCTCGCTTCTTCTCCAGAGCCATCTGAATCCAGTGACCACACAGGTGGTGAATGATAAGGGCAAGATATGAGCTCAGGGTTCTCTGACTTAAAAGCCACTGCTCTTCCCATTGTATAACATTGCCTAACATTTGGTAAGCAGGTGGGAGAACTGCTTAGATCCTGAGAATTCAATAGAACAGAACTTGACTTCCAACCTTCCCAGAACCAACCCACTCCTCTCAAGCTTCCTTCAGAACTTAGTATCTGAGATGCTTCATCTGACATCCATGCTCTGCAGGGCCCCACAGGAAAGAGTTGCAGTCTGGATTGTTTCTGAGAGTCTTAGCTTATGAGAGTCAGTCCCACATCAGCCCCAGAAGGACTCTTTATCATATATGATCATAATAATAAAACTGGCATTTACAAAATAATTTCTTCACTGCAGCTTTTTACAGCTGCAATTATCCCCTTTTTATAAATGAGAAAACTGGGATTCAGATAATTATTTGCCCACTCAAACCTACAATTAGTAAGTTTTAGAGACAGAGTCAAACTCAGAGCTCCCAAATCCAAGTCCAGCAACACCCCCCTCACCTTTAAAATTTTTGTTGACAATTTTTGTTTTTATATCATCTGTCCTTTCCCCTCCTTACCCAGAAAGTCTTATATTAAAAAATTTTAAAGATAGGGGAAAAAATTCAGAAAACTAATACCTAATCAAGTTAAGGCATTATACAAGACATTACATCTCTCCAAAGAAAGAAAAGAATTAAGATCTCAAATCTTTTCTTTGGGACTAATCTTGGTCATTACAATTATATGACTCAATTTCAAATTTTTGTTCGTTTCACTTACATTGTTAGAGTCCTGTGTAAATGGTTTTCCTGGCTCAACATTTTTGACTTTGCATTCATTCATACTCCTCTGTATTCTTCATATTCATAATTTATCCTAAGCACAGTAACATTTTAGTACTTTCGTGTACCAGAAGCGGTGAGCATCTACTTTGCTTCCAATTCTTTGCTATCACAAAAAAAATTATTACAAAAATTGGGGCATATACGGAAGCTATTTTCAACCTTGACATCTTTGTTGTATACTATATGCCTAGTAATGTGATTTCTAGATCAAAAGGTATGGACATTTTAGTCACTTTCCTAGCATACTTCCAAATTTCTTTCCAAAATGATTGGACTGATTCATAGCTATACCAATAGTGTAGTAATGTGACCAATGACCCTTTCCAGCACACTGCACTGAAGAAAAGGCAAATGACTAGGAACTGGAGTGTTAGAGAATTAGATGTTAGAAAATGAAAAGAGGTAAGTTCAAGCCTTCTGCTTCCTCAAAATCATCAGGACTCTGTCCAGAATGGGGGCTCCTAAGCTATATGAGAGAGAATATTATTGATATTGATTTCTCAATTTTATACCTCCAAAAGTGTGGGAAGCCTGGATTTAGGTCTTTTTTTCCTAGAAACTAAAAATAACTATTGGTGATCTGATGAGCAGGGACAGGTTGTTTTGCCACCCATAAATGCTCAGAGAAATCTCATGTAGGGGTTTAGCCAAGGACAAGAACTAGAGAGTAAATCTTTCCCACTAGGAAGTAAAGGGGCAGTGGTTAGACTAGGCTAGTGGAAACCATATTCTAAGAGTGAGGTCCAGAAGATGAAGGGTATTTCCTCCCTTTCCTGTGACAGTTTAGTAGGTGAACCTTCTTGTTTTATCTTCAACCAAATGGTCTGAAATTTAAACTTGTGCAAAGACGTTTTGGAGAGCCAAGAGAATAAATACATTCCAAATAAATACTAGATTAGGAAAGGAGAGAGCTAGCTGCTTTGAGAGGATCAGGAAAGGCTTTCTATAGATGGGTGTTCTTGAGATGCATGATGGAAGTAAGGGATTCTGGGAGGCAGATAAGAAGAGGGAATACATTTCAGGCAAGGACAAAGAAATGGGAATGGAGTGCCATGTGTGTAACCTCCACAAGGGCAATTTGAGGAGGACATAGGGTGGATGAAGGGGAATAATGTATAATGAGGCTAGAAAGGCAGGATGAAGTGAGGTAATGAAGAATTTTAAACACCAAACAGAAAAGCTCGTATTTGATCCTAAACTCAATAGGGAGCTACAGGAGGCAATTGAGTAAGGGACATGATCAGATCTGCACTTGAGGAAAATTACTTTGGCGGCTTTATGGAGAATGCATTGGATTAGAGAGAGACTTGAGACAGGGAGACTGGCTATTGTCCAGGCAAATCCACAAGAGTGTTGATGGTGACCTTAAGTAATGTGATGGCTGAGTGAGTAGTGAGAAAGGAACTTATGTGAGACAGATTGTGTAGATAGAAACAACCCAATATGTAAGCCTTACAGCATTGTGCTGATGTCACCTCTGCTCACTGGTTATCTCCCAGAATTTTCTAGAACTCCTAAGAGAACATCTCCATACAATCCTCTGGATTGACAGCAGCAGCTCTTGGGGTGCTGCAGGCATGTTTACATCTCAACATCTGATTGAGCTTTGCCTGATTGTTATGAGTGTTCCTTCCTCAAAATATGTGCAATTCCCCATGTCAATCAAGCTCTTTTCAACAGCAGCTGCTCACAGAACACTTGAAAATGTAGTTTTATTTTGAAACCCTTCCAACGCCAGCTTGCATCATCCCATCCATGCTAAGAGAGCCCACTGGCTGGTGAGGAAAACCATTGCTTCCAGCACACAGTCATAAAGAATGAAAGGAGAAGGGTAGGCATCCCACAAGTCACTCTCCTTTTCCCCACTTAGGGCATATTTGAATGAGAATAGGATCTTCCTTTGACTCCCCCATCCCATTTTATTTGTTCTGTATCCCATTCCCCACCTGGAAGGTACATCGTTTACTATCGGTAACAGCCCTAGTGATCCATGTGTGGCCTTGATATCACAGCTGGTTGATGAGCAGATTATGGTAATGTCGTAAGCAGGAGATGATGGCTTCAGGTAGAAAACAGACAGTGGGAGAGATCAGAGTCATAAAGGTGGGCTGGAGGATCATTACCCAATCGTGTGCTGGGGCGTTAAGCAGCTGATGCCTGGTCTTTCCTCAATCTTTCGTAGAAGCATTAACCTGGGGGAAAATATGTCTGTCTCCGCCTTTTTTTCCTAGTTTCTCCAAGTAGCTCTGAGATCTCTGTTGAGCAGCTCACTAATCTTTGTAATAGCTTTAAAAAGGACCAAGATCATAGGTCTTCTGGTCCCTGTTTGAGGGAGATGAGGAAACTAGGCACGAAAGAAGTTGATGCTTTTTATCTTGTGGGCAAGTTGACTCAGAAAAAGGCTGAAGTCAGTCTAGTCAGCAACATGAGTCGCATGCTTCCTGGGTACAGTGGATAGGGGATAATAGTGCACCCAGCCCCTGATAGGAATCATGGTAATGACTGGATAAATGTGCTTGGAAAAGAAAACACTCAACAAAACCTAGCAAGTTCTAGCAAAGTAAATAAAATGCTGGAGGGGACCAGAAGAGAAATACATACACACACACACACACACACACACACACACACACACACACACACACACACATATATATATACGTATTATATACATATATATGTATAAAACTGAATGCTATGTAATTAAATTGACCAAGATGGACCCAGAGCAGGAATGGGAAAATATACTTTTCTCCCTTCTTTGCAAAGATTGGGGACTATGGGTATAGAAAATCACATATACTGCCAGACATGATCAATGCTAATGTATTGTTTAATTGTTCTGAACTGCTTTTTATCTCTCAGTTTTTTATTCTTTGCTGTATGGGATGACTTGTTGGAGAAAGGGATGTCAAAAATATATTTGGAAATTAATATGATATAGAAAATTGATTAAAATTTATCAATTAAAAATTTTAAAGCAATCTTAAAATTAAGATATTAACTCCCCAATTGATAAATAGTCAAAAGATATAAACAGGCAGTTCTCAAAGGAAGAAATTAAAGCTATCTATAGTCATATGAAAAAATGCTCTAAATCACTATTGATTAAAGAAATACAAATCAAAACAACTCTGAGATACCACATCACACCTATCAGATTGGCTAACATGACAAAACAGGAAGATGATAAATATTGGAGAAGATTTGGAAGAGTTGGAACACTAATTCATTGGTAGTAGAGTTATGAGCTAATCCAATCATTCTGGAGAGCAATTTGGAACTATGACCAAAGGGCTACAAAAATGTGCATGCCCTTTGACCCAACAATACTGCTTGTAGGACTGTATCCCAAAGAGATCATAAAAATGGGAAAGGGTCCCACATGTACAAAAATATTTATAGTAACTCTCTTTGTGGTGGCCAAGAACTGGAAATCAAGGGGATGCCCATCAACTGGGCAATGACTGAACAAGTTGTGGCATATGAATGTAATGGAATTATATTGTACTATAAGAAATGATGAATAGGAAGACTTCAGAGAGGCCTGGAAGGACTTATATGAACTGATGCTGAGTGAAATGAGCAGAACAAGGAGAACATGGTACACAGTAACAACCACAATGTGCAAGGAATTTTTCTGGTAGACTTAGCCTGTCACAGTAATGCAAGGACCTAAAACATTCCCAAAGAACTCTTGAGGCAAAATGCCATCCACATCCAGAGAAAGAAGAACTATGGAATTGGAACACAGAATAAAGCAGAATTTTTTCTTTAGTGTTATGTTTTGTTTTGGTTTGGTTTTTCTCATGGTTTCCCCCATTCATTTTAACTCCTCTATGCAACATAACTAATGTGAAAATGTGAAAAAAATTAAGATATTAATGTCTTAATTTTTTTAAAAGGAAATATCTTAAACATTCTTAAAAATAAATTAATTTTTTAAAAAAAACCCAAGGTTATCAATGAATATGCCTCTGTAGAGATGGATACAGAGGTAGATAAAGGGAGACCGAAGAGATTGAATTGGTTTGAGATTCAGATCATAGCATCATAGATTTGAACTGGAAAGGACTTTGGAAGCCATCTAGTTCAATAATCTGGGTCGTGACCAGTTGTCTTAATTTGTGTCTTGCCACTGCACTTTGATAACCTAGGAAGACACAGTGAGGCTAACAACTTTGTGTAACCCTGCCTCACTTAAATCCAATTCATGCATAAGTCAAGATATCACACATGATGTCATTCTGAAAATGAAGGATAAATAACAAGAATTCAATTAATCCCTTCATTTTATAATAAGAAAATGGAAGTCCAGAGAGGTTAAACAAGGTCAAGTAAATAGTGGTGAAGCAAGGATGTGAACCCAGGTCTCTGACTCCAAATGTAGCATTTTCTCCAACTATACTATGATGCCTCTTCTAGGGTATTGGAAAAATTGTCAAACTGTGAGTCAGAAAACCTATTCTCAAAATCCTGTTCTACCCACTTACTACATCATCCATTTAACCTCACTTTTCTGAAAAAGTCATTCAAAACCATTTATTAAACACCATCCCTACAATGCACATCACTAGTAGCCAAGGAGCTACAAAGCTAATAAGACAGTGTCTCTGTGCTTCAGGAGGATTGATCAGACCCTACTACTATACTTAGTTGTTGACAATATCAGATGAGATCATGGTAATGAAAACATGCGTCGCTGTGTTTTGTAAATTGGAGAATGCCATGAGGGACTCTTATTACTCAAATACAATAAGAATCACTCACCTTTCTGTGACAACTCACACCAACCCTGCGTGGGGGTCAGTCAGGTATGCTTGTATCCATTTCACAGAGGTCAAGAAACTACATCACGGAAGTTAGTGATTTACCCATGGTTACCCTTCAAGTATTGAAAGCAAAACTATGTGGCAAATCTAAGGTCTCAAAGGAGCTTCAGTCTAGAGCTAGGAATATCATCACAGGCCATCCAGAACTACTCTCCCATTTTACATATGAGGAAACTGAGGGCTAAGGAGGTTGAATCACTTGTCTAAAAGTTACATTGGTAGTAAGCACAGGATTGGAACCAGTGTCCTCTACCTCCTAAGTCACCACTCGTTCCACTGGACCATGTACTGAAAGGCTGACATCTCCTTAATCTAGAGGCAGAGAGGTGACAAAGAGGATAGAACACTGGACATGGAGTCAGGAGTTTAAGTCCAGCCTCAGACATTTACTAACTATGTGATCCTGAGGAAGTCACTTCACTTTAATTTGCCTCAGTTTCCTCAACTGCAAAATTGAGGTAGTATTAGTACCTACCTCATTGGGTTGTTATGAGGATCAAATGATATAATATTAGTAAAACACTTGACACAGTAAGAAATGATGAGCAAGTGGACTTCAGAAAAATCTGGAAAGATTTATATTAACTGATATGATATTAATTGGGTGAAATGAGCAGAAACTGGAGAACACTGTACACAGCAACAGCCACATTGTGCAATGGCTGACTTTGACAGACTGAGCTCTTCTTAGCAATGCAAAGATCTAAGACAACTCCAAAAGGCTCATGATGGAAACTACTGCCCACATCCAGAGAAAGAACTATGGAGTCTGAATGCATATCAAAACAGACTATTTTTCTCTCTCTTTTGTGTGTGTTTTTTTCTTTCTCATGGTTTCTCCCATGTTTAATATGAATGTATAACTAGGGACTTTATCAGATTGCACACCATCTTGGGAAGGGAGAGGGCAAGGAGGAGAAGAAAATTTAAAACTCCAAAGCTTATAGAAGTGAATGTTGAAAACTAAAATTAAATTAATTTAAAGGAAAAAAAGAAAGGGAAAAAACACTTAGCTCAATACTAGCACATAGTAGGTACTTAATAAACGTTTCTTGCCTTCCTTCTAGAGCTCTTTCCCCTTCACCACACTATTGCAACATAGTGGAAGGAGATCAGTTCCCTTGCCCCTATGGCCTACCAGAGGTACTTAGTCTGCTTCTATTTCATATGGGCAGAGCTGTAAATCAATGTCTCTCACTCGGGGCACAAGATAATGTTCAAAAGCAGGGGGAATGGAGGATTGGTTGTGGTACACCAGGTGATGGTGCGGATATTGGCTGGTGTAGCAAAGGAGGAGATTGCCTCTTCTCCTAAAGAGTCTGGCCTTGTGTCTCACAGAAGTTGAAGGAGAAAATGGGCCTGATAGAGAAACCACAAAGCCTGGGAGAGGTGGTTGGGAGAGGTTGGACTGTATTGTGTAATGGACCAGAGGAAGAATTTGGGGCAAGGAATGGGAAACAACACTAGCTATGTGGAGGAAGTTTCTTCTCCAACCACAGAAGCAGCATGCCTCACCCCTTAATATTGATACCCTAGAACAAGGTCCCATTTACCTCATTATTTAAAGCTCTGACCACCTTCATCTAAGATCTGGAATTTTCTCCATGTTGTGACTTTCTGTGCTTCAGATCTACTTTGGATCTGGAAGGGAAGGTTTTCTCAGATGATCAGAAAGGCTAGTCCCAGGTTCCAGACTCCAAAGTGGGTTGCCAAAGATAAATAGCACAGATAATGAATTAGCACTAAGAGCCATAAATTTAGAATAGGGCTTGCTAGTATGAGGAAATAGACCCAGGGGAGTGAATTGTCCAAAGTCATCCAATAAGAATGTGAATTTAAACCCTAGGTCTCCTAACTCCAAATCCAGCAATTTTCCACTCTACTGTACCTCCTTCAGAAGGGAATGGACTTTGTGACATCTAAGTATGGAAAGTCTGCTATGTGACCTACAGTAATTCAGTTAACCTGGGTGGGCCTCAGTTGCTTCAAGGCTTCTAAAGTCTTTCTAGTTCCAAATCTATGACCCTATGATCTTGTGATTAAAACAATGGCATCCTGGCCAACATGGGGCACTTAGTTGCCAGGAAAAGGTAAAGTAATATTGGTTTACCATCCTAACTTACCTTTGATTCTTCTTCACCTATACAGATTCTGGCTTCAGATTGTCACATGGTGGGAGGAAGGCTCAGGAGCCATCATTGCTTTTGACAACATCTCCCTCAGCCTGGACTGCTACCTTACCAGTGAGTTCACCCCAATTGATTCCCTTCATTGCCTCCTCCTGAGTATTGCCCCACTCAGTGAAATCCTGCCAACAGCCCCTCTCTCTCACTTCCTATCAAGTCCTACCAACCACCCCTCCCTGCATTGCCTCTTTTGACCTTCCTTAAGTGAGCTCTACCTAATCAAGGTGCCATGGTATCTTCTGTTTTCCAGTTAATGGGGAGGAGAGAATATCAAGGGATGAAGCTCCCAATTCAAGCAACCTCTTTGAGAATATCTATAAGAAGTCACCACAGGAGCCAAGATCCCGGGAGAATGGGCATGGGGAGAACCTCAACTTTGATCCAACAGGTAAAGGCTAAACCTTTACTAAATAATTTATTTCTGCCAGAGACATAGAACCAGACGTATATTTTTGCTTTTTTCAAAGGAGGAATTTGCTTAATAACTATGTAGCTCTGCAAGAAAGCAGAACTATCATTTGGAGCCAAAAGGCAAAAATAGTATGAAAATTGCAGAGGCAAATTGGGGCTCAATATCAGGAAAACTTCCTAAGAATTAGAGCTGTCCCAAAGTGGGAAGGGTTCTTCTTCATTAAAGACCTTCCTGAGAAGACTAGATAATGACCACTTGGGGATGTTTTAGTAAAGGCTCATTTTCAGGTATAGGAAGGACCATCTGACTGCTGAGATCCTTTCCCATTCTCAATCTTCACAATTCTGTGAGTCTCCCTGGCAATCTAAGCAAAGGGGAAAGTCTAAAGATTGTGAGGACAAAGCCCTCCTCTCTTCTATGCCTGAAGGATGCACATTTTCTTAGCAAAAAGGGAAGAATCTGCTTAAATATGGTATTAAAACCCACACACTTGATAAGAGATGTTTAGTACTGTGCTTAAGAATGGACAGGTGATTTCAAAAGATCTCCTTCTACAGCCAGGAAGTATTTTTAAACCTAATGGCACCTTAGATTTCACATTTCTTGGTTCACAGCTAGAACTAGAGGCAGAGAAATCCTTTGTTAGAAGTAAGCAACTCCAGGGGAAAGCTTCTGCAGTTTAGGAGTGCCTGTCATGCATACCTGGCTAATAATGTTTGCTCATGAGGTCCCCTAAGAAATACAAATGCCATAATGCTAATGGAGCAGACATTCTAATGCAAAGAGGGGTTTGGTTTGGGCAGGAGTTTTATTCAATGAAGAAACAAAGCACGTTGTAAGAGACTCTCAAGCCCCCATGTATGATCTCTCCAGGGAAGGGTAGAGAGATTTCAGCATCTTCAGTTTGTAGCTGAAACTCCCGAAGCAAGCTCTCTTGGTTTTCCTTGTATTATCTTCAATGCCTTGCATGGGATGGACACTGATGAACAAATGAATGAATAAATGAACCAAGAACACTTGACTCAGGCAAGAAGTCCATTAGTCAGTCAACAAGCATTTATTAAGCGTTACTCTGTGCCAAACACTCTTAACTAGAAGAAGTTCTCCCCTGTAGCTTCTTTGTTGTTGTTGAATTTTGTACAGCTTTTGGTGACCCCATCTGGGGTCTTCTTGGCAAAGATACTGGAGTGGCTTGCCATTTCCTTCTCCAGATCATTTGACAGATGAGGAAAGTGACTTCACACAGCTAGTAAGTGTCTGAGGCCAGATTTGAACTCAGGAAGATGAGCTTTCCTGCCTCCAGACCCACTGCACCACTTAGCTGCCCAATGAGATCCATTATTATACCTCTAATACAGAATTATAAATTCACGATGCTCACGTTTGATCAAATTATCAAAAATATGAATGATTAGGTACAGACTGGTACCATTTTCACAAAACTCAATGGTTATCCATTATTGCTTCACTAAACTGTAACTTTCTATTTTCTTTGAGAACAATCTTTACTTTGTATTGCTCCAAGATTTTATTCACCGCTCTGAGCTGGTATGTTATCTGAATCATCTTGGACCCTTGAAAGAATGAAGTTGTCAATTGTTTCTTCAAAACCTACTTAGAACCTTAGATCACTTGGGGGAAAAAAATGTTTTCAATTCTCTGAAGTAAAAGTCCCCCTTGCCCTGCTAAGTTCTGAGCTTTCTTCCTATATAATGAGAGTGGGAATACAACTTCCAGTGGAACCAAAAACCTGATCAATGAGTAGCTTGAATGTAAGGCGATTTTGCCTCACTGCAGCCAATTGGGAATGTTGTAAAGCAGCTATGGTGCAGTGGATAGAGTGCAAGGCATAAGTCAGGAAGACTCATGTTCGTGAGTTCAAATCTGTCCTTAGACCCTTACCAGCTGTGTAATCCTGGGCAAGTCACTTAAACCTGTTTGTCTCAGTTTCCTCATCTGTCAAATGAGCTGGAGAAGGAAATGGCAAATCACTCCAGTATCTTTGCTAAGGAAATTGGAAATGGAGTCACAAAGAGTCAGACACAACCAAACAGAACAAAATAATGTCGTAGAGAAAAGAGCATTGGGCAAGGTACCAGGACACTTGTCTTTCGAGTTTCTGCTGTACCAATAACTATTTGCACAATCATATGGAAATTACATTACCTCTCTTGGCTTCTGTTTCCTTGATGATAAAATGAAGGGAACAGATTAGATGATTCCCAGCTATATTCCCAGCTGTATTTCTTTAAATAAGTTTTTTTCCCCTCTCTCTCTCTCTTTTGCCCCCATGACTTGGAGGACAGGTAAAGAGAAATGAGCAAGCCCTCTCAGGTTCACCAACATGAATCTACTAAGTTTCTTCCTCATCCTATCCCTACTTTGATCTAAAGCCCTCAAGAATTTATGTTTTTTAAAACCTGGAAAATTCAGCAGAAGATGAATCCTCTTTATTCTGATCAGTTTAAGGCAGTTTCTAGTAAATTCTCTTAGTCCAAGACACAGTCTATCCCTGGTTAAAGAGGCTTTCATTACCAGCTGAGCATCATCCTGGAATATAATGATCTCTCATCATCACTGGAGCCCCAGGCTGAGCTCTAGATGAGCCAGAACAAAGGCCTCTCCTAGAATCCTAGAGGAGGGAAACTAGTTCCCAGAAGATGTTTTCTTTCACTATCCTCAGGCATATTGTTAGATCCACTAGGAAACTGTACCTCCATCAAGAGATTCCTGCTGTTTTGGCTTCTTCTCTGGAGATTTTGCCTCCCACTCAGAATTAGTTTTTAATCAAGTAATTGATTACAATAGGAAAAGAAAAAGATGAAGGGGGAGTGGTCCTGAAAAGAGAGATAGACGCTGGGCTTCAACAACTAGATTCTCCTTGTGTCCAAACTACCCACCAATGGAGAATTTAGAAAAGTATTTGACTCCATATCCTCCTATTCTTTGGAATGGGAGACTTTATAATATATAATCCATTCATTACGACTGTTGGTCAAGCTTCTGTTGCTAATGAATGTGACCCTGGAGATCACAGGCACTTGACTTCAGGCCCCTCAATGAGCACAGGTCACTCTGGCTCCAAGTTTATGGAGGTTTTGAAATGCCGCCAGATGCCCTTTCCTTTATCCTGAGACCCTGGGAACCCTGAACTTTGAAAAGAAAACCTAATTATCATGTCTTCTCCCTCCTATATACGGGAAAGAAGTGAAACCTTTGCTACTCGAATAATGAAAACAGAGGAGGCAAAGTAATTAGTATTAGGCATTTCAGAACCTCCACAAGGCCAAAGCATGAGTAACTGTAATAACAGAAATATTCAGAACAAAGAAGATTTTACACTCCATACTTTCCAAATTCCTTCTCACTCTACCAATGAATATCTTGTTTGACCCAAAAAACTATGAATGAATGAAATGAATAAACATTTTAACCACCTGCTATGTACTAGGCAGTGGGGATACAAATAAGAAAAAGAAAAAGAATCCTTGCTCTCAAGGAGCTTATAATCTAATTGTGGGGAACTATGCACAGAAGAAAGCTGAAAACAAGCGGGGAAGGGGGAAGCAGAGAGTACTCAGTTCAGAGGCATGATGATGATGATGGTGGTGGTGGTAGAGTTAAAACCAACCAGAGCAGCTGGTGGCAAATGAAGAGATGAGTGGGATTTCAAGCCTTCTATTAAGGGAGGTTATGGGAGGAGCTTTTTGCTTTACCCTCCAACCCTCCAATCAGAGAGGCAGAAGTAATTTAGGGTGCTAATGAGGTGTGAGTACCAAAGCTGAAGCAATTTCCATCATGATAAGTTTATGGTGATGTGCTAGTCATGGGCTGGATGATGATGATGATGAAGATGGAGTCAAAACTAAGGGGAGTAGCTAGTGGCAAATGAATAGGAAAACTAATGAAAGAATAGCTAATACTTCAAACAATGGATTCAGATGCTTAGGGGATCTAAGCCCCAAGATCCTTGATCTTTGATTATAGAGGTTATTTTATCTCAGCCTCAAGGCAGTCTTCTAAACTGGGTTGAGCTGGGCTAGCTAGCCGGCATGTTCATCCAATAAAATGCCCACTCAGGTGCTCCATGAAGCTTTCTCGGAAGGTCTCTGAGTCACTTTAGCTAATCAGATGAAGGGGCTGAAAGAGAAAAACGGGCAAGTATGAAAGCTGGCAAAATTACATTTGTCGGCTTTGCACATACAATTACACTAACTGAATGGTCGGGATAATGCAATCAAGGGGTCTGCAGAATTGTATTTCTATATTTGGCTGAAATAAATGGAATGAGCGGTGAGGTAAAACAGCCCTCCCTTCCCTGCAAAAGCTTAGGGGAGGATGAAGGGGACCAAGAATCAGGTGAGGAGCTTTAGACAGTCCTTCACTGAATTCATTTCCTCATTCCTTTTTTCTGCCTATCTCCTACTTTCCACCTTCCTATGGGCTTGTAATAGAGCAGAAGCTAGGCAGGTGAATGGGCCGTCTGACAGTGAGAAGCAAACTGAACCTTCAGTCCCAAGACAAAAGGAGATCGTAGAGAGCTCTGCCACCCATCCACCACCACCCATTTCATTTGATCATAGAAGCTTGGGACTACTAATTTAGAGCTGGAAGGGATCTTACAGGCCTGTCATTCCATCTTGTTCATTTTATAGATGGAGAAACTGGGACTCAGGTAAAATTTCTACTTCTACCACCCCCACACACCCACCATGGTCATATGGCTATTGAGTATCAGAGGTGGAATTTGAACCCATATCTTCCTGTTTTGGCTCAACAGAAGAAAATCTTCCCAATCACAGGAGTTGTTCAAACATGGAAGTAGTGACTTACTTAATGCTAGTTTTCTAGCAGAAGCTGGGTGACCACTTATTCCTGGGAAGCTATAAACGGGATCCATGCTCTTGGGAAGAATAGGACTCTATAACTCTTGGGATCCCATCTGACTAGCCCAGGATCCCTCAATACATCTCAATTTCCCCCATGACAATTAGGAAGCCATAAGGATTCTCCCCCTTTTAGGAATTCTCTTGCTGATACAAAACCCTGAATGTCGTATTTCATCAGTATATATGTGTCCTGTATATTTCATTGACACTGGCCACTGAGTGTAGTGTGACTCAGTAGAAGGAGCTATGGCCTAGAAATTCATTATCCTGTAGCCACCATAGGGATGTGTCTCAGAGTTTGGTTTGCTTAAGTCCCAGGGACCAAGCACTGAGTTCCTTACTAGGGCTATCCTGGAGACCTTTTCATTTTAGTATGACCTTTCAGAGCTTGAACTCTAGTAGTAGAACTTTGAAGACCTCAAAAATCACTTTCCAGGTCATCAGAAGGAAACTTCAATTTCTACATAGTAAGTGGTCAAAAAATATCTGATTGGATTGAATAGAATTTTTTAATGCACTCATCTATTTATCATTTACAATCATCCAGCTCCTTTTCCAGACCTCCCATCCTATTACCCCTCTTCCCATCATCAATAACTAACATACCCCAATTACTTTTAACCCTTGTCAGCTATATATCATTGTCTGATTAGGGCAACTAGGTGGTGCTGTTGAATAGAGCACCAGACCTGGGATCAGGAAGACCTGAGTTCAGATACTTCCTCAGACAGGAAACTAGCTGTGTGACTCTGGGCAAGTAGTCACTTAAGCCTGTTTGCCTCAATTTCCTCATCTGTAAAATAGGCTAGAGAAGGAAATAACAAACCACTACAGTATCTTTGCCAAGAAAACCCCAGACGGGCTCACAAAGAACCAGACATGACTGGGAAATAACAACAACTGGAAGTTATTTCAAGCTGTAACATCCAAACGAGGTTTCCTTTGTTCTGGTCTATGCCCTTCTAGCTGATTGGTATACCCTCAAGGATATAGTACTGAAAGAACTCGGCTTATTATGTCTTTTCTTTTTGTTTATGCATTTTGTTATTATAGCACATTCATTTCTGAATATGTCCCTGCCCTCTCCCCTACTCAGTGAATCACCTCTGGTAGCAAAGACTTAAAAAGGAAAGGGGGGAAGGAAGGCATTTCAACAAAATCCCCTACCCCATCATCCCTCTCTGTGTAGTCAGTATTCCATACCCAGCTTGGTACAATGGAACATGGAAGAGATTCAGAGTTGGAGATCCTGGGATTAGGCTCCCACATGTGCCATGTATGTGTGGCCTCAGGCAATCCGGGCTTCCGTTTCCTCTCTGTAGAATGAGAGCGCTGCACTAGGGGGCCTCTGAGGGCCTTTAAGCTCCAATTCTCTGATCCTACCATCATTCCGATGCCCTCTTCTAAAGTGGAGAGGTAATTTTCTTACTTCTTCTCCGGGACCAAAGTTGGTCATTCTAATTTTGTAGTATTCAGTTTTCTTTTCCATTTTTCTGTTTACATTGTTTGAATCATTGTATCTATTCTTTTCCTGATTTTGATTATCTCACTCTGTATCAGCTTGCAAAAATCTTCCTTTTCTGCTCAGTATTTTAATCCCATCAAAATTAACCTTTGGAAGTGCATCTCAATGCGGAGGTATTTCAACACTCCAGTGAGTTGATGGAATACAGCCCAAGGTATACAATGGTGCCTTAACTATCTACTGCCCGACTGATTCTTCCCTTTGAGACGGTAGCATATCCACCACTGCCCTCCCTTTTCTACTGCCAATTCGTTCCGGGCCTCTTCACCATGTAGATGGACTACCAAAATGATCTCCTGATTGGTCTCCTGACCCTGCTTTCTCATCTCATTCCTATGTGTATAGCACCAATAGATTAATCTTCCCAAAATATCAACTTGATCTTGTCACTCCCCTGCTCAAAACCTTTCACTGGCTCTATATCACACGCAGGATCAAATGCAAATTAGGTGATTTGGCATTCAAGGCCCTGTACAATCTGGCCCCAATCTACCTTTCCAGATGTACCTTACTTATACTACTTGCCAGCATCCTGCTGTGAGCAGTCCAGTGTGGATGTATCCTCTACCATGCCTACCCTGCTTACTCTGAAGGCCAAGTCTTTGATCCTGTGCCCTTCTTCTAGAACCAACCAATCAATTAAGCACTGATTAAGTGCCTGATGCATACCAGGCATAGTGCACTGTGATGCAACAGTCCTGGCCTTTGAAGATCTGACATTCATTTAGGGGAAATATCAAGTATGTGCAAGAAAGGTAACTTGGAAAGGAAGGAACCAGCAGCTGGGGAATCAAGGAAGATTTCATGTAGAAAGTAGCACTTGAACAAAGTTTTGAAGAAATCTAGGGTTTCTAAGAAGCAAAGATAAGAAAAGAGTGTGTTCTGGGCACAAGACCCAGGCAAAGTCATGGAGACAGGAGATGGAATGTCATGTGGGAGCAATAGGAAGGCCAGTTTGTGAAAGGGAGTGGTATAAGGTAATGTCTAAGGCAAGGAAATTAGGCTGGGGACCAGTTTGAGAAGGCCTTTAGATGTCCAAAAAGGAAGAGTTCATATATGATCCTAGGAGCAATGGGAAGCCACTGGAGTTTGTGGAGTAGGGCAATGACATGGTCAGAAAATTATAGGAAAACCTCTTCGCAATGACATAGAAGATGATTTAGAAACAGGAGAAACTTGATTCAGGGAATTTAACGGGCAAGCTATGAAGGCCAGGCTAGAGATGATAGGAGACTGAGCTAGGGTTGTGACTGTGTGAGTAAAAAGAAGGGATCAGAGGAGAAAGGTTAATCACAGAGACAAGACTTGTAGCCTGAATTTTCTTTGTGCAGTGAAGGAAAGGGAAAGAGACCAGAGTCATACCAATGTCATGAGCCTGGAGATGAGAAGAATGGCAGTTTCCTTGATGCTGATGCAGAAGTTCAGAAAAGGGGAAGGAATGGAGAAAATGATAACAAGCAGTTTGGGATAGTTTGAGCCTGACACGAAAAATGCTCTGCCTCTTTCTTCATATGGGTATCTTGTTCTGCCTCAGGCTCCAATTCAGGTCTTCCTTTCTCTACAGAGCCTTCCCAACTCCTCCAGTCCACAATGACCTCTTCTTTCTCTAAGCCCCTCAAACATGTGCTATCTAATTCTGTCAATGTGATTACTACATTACATTCACTCCATAAATTTGTAACCCTTAACAAATGTGAGTTGGCAACTAGGTGGTACAGTGGGTAGAGCACTGGGCCTGGAGTCAGGGAGACTCATCTTCATGAGCTCAAATCTAGCCTCAGATAAATTTACTACCTGTAAATCATTTAACCTTGTTTGCCTTATTTCTTAATCTGTAAAATGAACTGGGGAAGAAAATGGCAAACCAGTATCTCTGCCAAGAAAAATCACAAAAAGTCAGATGTGACTGAAAATGACTAAACTACAACAATAAATGTGAGCTACTTTCATTTATTCAACAAGTGACAAATACCCATTCTGTTTGAGGTTCTGATGTATAATTTTTCATTTTGGATGCAATTCGGCTCCCGAACTAGATTGTAAGTGTCTGGAGGGTAAATAGACCAAGTTCTCTGCTTTGCGTCACTTTAAGTGTCTGTCAAAATCCTGAGCATGTAGCAGGTGTTCACCAAATATTCATTGACTTCATGGATAGGTGGATATTTGGTTGGATGAATAAAAATGTTCAAAGCAATTAGAATATGATTTCAAAGGAGCGTACAAATGAGCACACTGCAATATCATTTCATACAAATTGCGCAAAAAGAACTCTATCGTATTATGGGCAAGAACCCCGGACAAAGTTGTCAGGAGACCTAGGCTGTAGCACCAGCTCGGTCATTGACTCTCACTGTGTGGCCAGGTTCAAATCCTCTTACACTTGCTCCTCAAAGGACCAACAGCAAGTCACAAGCTCCCTAGGCCTTAGTTTTCTCATCTGCATAATAAGAGGGCTTGGCTTCTGAGGCCCCTTCCAGCTCTCAGTCTATGATCCAATGACTATGAATTATTTAGGGTCAGGGAAGGGTTGGGACATTGACTTTCCTCATCTGTAAAATGAGAGTGTTGAACTTAACTGATCTCTAAAGACCTTCCCCAGCTCTCACACTGTGATTCTGAGCGGAGGGAAAGTAAAGGAATAATAATTCCATTTCTCTCATCTCTTCCAATTAACCTGTGACACTTTTAACATCCTCACAAGTAAGGGTGACAAGCTGTCCCTTTCTACATACGGTGACATTATTCAAGAGCAGATGCCAGTGCCAATTGAAAAGTTTTATGTATTTCATATAAATTGATTGGGTCTATTTCTGCTAAATACATTATCAGCTCACTGTGGAACAACTATTAGAGATAATAGAATTTGTAGCTAGAGCCATTCAGTCATTAAGTTCTGAACATACCCTCCTGGGCATGACAGCATCATTGGAGGCTCTACTAGGACAAAATTCAAGAAGGCTATTTCCACTGGAGCATTGTCCTTCCAAATATGTGTCTTTGCCTCTAAAGTTTAGAGGCAGATGGTACTCACAACAGGGCTTTGACCCAGGCCACTAAAATTGAGGGGGCACACAAAAATCTAATAACTCCTCCAACAGAGTAGAAACAATGGAATTTCACATGTAGTTAGCAAAAGTAATCATTTTTAAGGATGAAAACTAAAGGATCATGGGCATTTTAATAACGCCTATCTATAAGACTCTATAGTAAATAATTTGTCTCCAAATAGAAATCTGTGAAGTCTTCTGGGAAATATAGTTCCCAAAGAAAATATCCTCATTTACATTCTTAATTAATTCTTACATTATTTCTACTCATGAATTACAATGCTTTTTCAAGGGCATATTTTGAACTCTTTCCCCCTGGTGCTCCATGTTATTTGCCTAGACTCCAAAATTGCTAGTTATAACTCAGGTTAAAAGATCTCTCTTTCAGCCCAGACCTTTTCAGATACTCAAGATTCCCTGCTGATTTGCCTTCCAATTTCACCGAGTCCATTTCAGAAAAAAGATGAATGTTTTTGAAAACAGCTCATAAAACCCTATCTGCTGCCCATCTTAAGAACAGTCTTATATACCAGAGGTTGAGACAAGAATGTTTGTCTGGTTATAATTTGGAGTTTTTCCTCTTTTTTTAACCACACCCATGATTTAATTGGTGTGGAGGAATTCCATAAGGGGACTCTCTCTACTAATGCAGATTAGGATGCCTGATCTTCAATTTATAATTTGAGAGATTTATTTGAAGCATTGAAAGTTTAGTAATTTGTCAAGGTTCACCATAGACAGTATATGTTAGTTAGAATCAGGACTTGAACCTAGGCCTTCTTGATCCCAGGACCAGCTCTTTATCCATTACTTCAGGCTGCTTCTCTGTCCTAATTTTAGAGAGAAAAAATGGTATTCACCACCTTTTCCCCTAAACCCACACCTTCTCTCAATGTCCTTATTTCTGTCAAGGGTGCCACCATCTTCCTGGTCATGAGGTTACTAACTTGAGAATTATCCAAGACTCTTCTTTCTCCCTCATCCCTAGATCTAATGAGTTGCCAAATCTCATTATGTCTGCCCCTATAGTATTGTGCAAATCTGCCCCATTCACATGGCTACCATCCTAATTCAGACTTTTCTCATCTTGGGTCGGGTCTCCTCATTGGTCTCCTTGTTTCCATTTCCTTACCTTTCAAACCCTTCTTCCACATGGCTGCCAGCAAGTCAATCCAGGGAAGATACGTTCATCTGGAGCTTGGAAGATTAGAGTTTGGATCCCCATTCTGCTTATGGGGTAATCTTGGGCAAAGCAAAGATCAGAGATTTAGAACTGGAAGGGACTCCGCAAGCCATCTGGTCCAACTCCATATGTACCCTGGACATGACTTGTTGCACATTCTTGTTTACTTGCTGTTTCCTTTCCGAATTAGACAGTGAGCTCTCTGAGGGTAGAGAGTGTCTTTTGTCATTCTTTGTTTCTCCAGCACTTAGCACAGTGCCTGGTATACTAGGTGCTTAATAGATGCTTGTTCCTTTTCCTTCCTTCCTCTCTTCTTCTTTCTTTCCTTCCTTTCTTTTTTTTCTTTTTTGTTTTTTTTCTTCCTTTCTTATTTTTTTCTTTCCTTCTTTCTTTTCTTCCTTTCTTCCTGCCGTCTTTCTTTCCTTTTATCTTTCCTTCTTTTTCCTCCCTGCCTTGTTTCCTTTGTTTTTCCTTCCTCCATTACTTCCTTTTCTTATTTCCTTTTTCCTTCATTCCTTCTTTTCCTCCTTTTTTCCTTTCCTTCTTTCCTTCCCTCATTGCATTCTTCTTTCCTGCCTTCTTTCCTTCATGCCTTCTTTCCTCTGTTTTTTCCTTCCTTCACTCCTTTCTTTTCTTCTTTCCTTTTTCCTTCCTTCTTTCCTTCCCTTCCACCATCACTCATATTTGTATGATCCAAGGCCATCCCTAAGTAACAGGTTCATTTGGATTACTTGTCAAAGAATGTTAAAGCTGGAAGAGACCTTAGAGATTCGACAAGACAGCCTCCTCATTTTGCAGATGAGAAAATTGAGACCCGTAAGGTAATGTGATTTGCCCAAGGTCACAGGGGCAGTAAATGTCAGAGCTGGGACTCCAGCCCAGTTCTCCAGACTCTTAAGTGCAGTTTATTTTCTACTAGTGCATCCTCTCTCTTTATCATTTACTCAAATTGATGTGCTGCTTCAGGAAAAAAAGAAATGCATTACAGCTAATTAATTATTCATGATTGCTCATTATGTGCGTATGTTGTTCAGCATAACAGCAGTCACAAGAGCTTGGTAAACACAGTGGCCTTTATATAGACTACTAGGGTGCACCATTTAGGGGTCTGAAAGAGGAAATGTGCTTCCCTAATTGTAGAACACCAGGGAAGGTCCCAGATGCCGGGGAGAACACGGCCAACCATGTCACTGGAAAATGCTGGCATAATTATAGCTAACATTTGTATAGTGCTTTTAGATCTGCAGAGCGTTTTAAATATGGCATCCCATTTGAGCTTTACAACCACACTATGAGGCCCTTACTGTAGATTTTAGTACCCCCATTTTACAGTTGAGAGAACTGAGGCTCAGAGATGTTTAAGTAACTTGACTGGGGTCACTCAGCTATTAGTCATCTGAATAGTCAATATTTATCAGATCCTGAGTCTTTCCACCTCCAAATCCAACCCTCTGTGCATTATGTCAAGCTGCCTCTGATAAGGTGAAAAGTGAAAAAGAGTAGTAGTCTGGGCGTTGGGAGGCCTGGGAGTCTGGTAACTAACCCTGTCTCTATCTCACTATGCAGATCTAGGCAAGCCTTGTATCTCTCTAGGATCCATTCTCATCATCTAGTCTAAAAGACCTAAGTTCAAATGCTAAATCAGACATGCCAGCTGAGTGACCCTGGGCTGGTTGTTTAACTTTTCAGCCTCAGTTTCCTCATCTGTTAAAAATGGAGATAGCAATAGCATCTACCTCCCAGAGTTCTTGTGAGAATCAAGTGAGATAGCATCCATATAGACATCCCTAGGACATCAGAGTCTACCTGGGCATCTAGCCACTGCCATGCTGTTACAAGTGTTCTGTCTCTGCCCTGCCCCCTGATCTTCCCCTTTCACTATTAATAGAAATGGAACAAGAATTGACCATTCTATGACTTTACTCACAAGCCTGGGAGCCTCAGGACCAATGCTTCCTTCCCTTGTCAACACTGCCATATGTATTATTTCATCCATTGGCATGTAGACTACTTCAGGATGGGAACTGTGTGTCACTTTTCTCTTTCTGTCCTATCTGCCTAGCATGGTGCCTGGCACATAGAAATTGTTTCATTCATTCCTACATACATACAATATCATTTCAGAACATAGATAGTCCTAACAATTGAGAGAACACTTTACACTTGTTAAAGACAGCTGTGTAGCACAGTCAAGAACCCTGGACCTAGAGTCAGGAAGACCTGATTTAAATCCTGCCTCAGACACATATTAGCTGCGTGACCCTGGTAAGTCACTTAGCCCCTATTTGCCTCAGTTTCTTCATGTGTAACATAAAGAGGTTGACCTCTAAGGTCTATTCCAATTCTAAACCTATGACCCTGTGACCCTTTTACCACTTGCACATTTCACACATCTAGATGACCAGCAATCAGTTCATCTCATAGGATGTGGTGTCTACTGCTCTAGTTGCAGAAAGTGCCTGGATGATAGTCACTTTCTTGTTAGAAAGTGTTTTCATTGACTCAGTTTCCAAAGAGGATCAGCAGTTCTAGGGGCATTTTGGCATATTACAGGAGAACTGGATTCAAACCTCATCGCTGACCCTTATTAGCTCTACAATCCTGGTATAGTCATTTAATTTCTAGTTTCTTCACCTGTAAAATGGGGATAATGACAATGCTTTCCTCAAAAGGACATTGTAATGCTCAAATGGGATCATAAGTATTAAACCCTTTGGAAATATTAAAAGGTAGCTCTTAAAGGAAAGCAATCCTCTTGATTCTAAGCACAACAGACTTGTTCTTTCCTAGAGATAATACCACATTACAGACCTTAGGAGGTACCGTGTCACCAAAACATGAGGTTAGAATTTCCTGTGAACCAAACACTGCCTGAGAAGACAACCTGGTACAATGATTGGAGAGTTATCCTTCTGGTCAGGAAGATCCAAGTTCAAGCCCTGCACAAACACAAACTGATAGAATGATCCTGGGCAAGTCACTTAACCACTGGCAGAGAGGTGGGGGCATGGCAGACAACTTTCTAAAACTTGATACAGCAGAGCAAGTGCTGATCTGCTTTGGCAGAGGGAGTTTCCTCAATAGGAGCTCCCTTTACCAAAGAAATAACAAGTCTGGTCTGAAACCAAAAATAATAATAATAATAATAATGCTGGACTCATTGGGAGTGGAAGAAACCATTTGTGAGTCTCAAGACCTGGGTTCAAATTCCAACTTGGATGCCTCCCAGTGGTGTGACATTTTTTTCTCTGAGTCTCCATTTTCTCATCTGTACAATGAGGATAAAAATTAAGTGCTACTGTTTCCTGGTGTTGTGTGTCGTGAGGAAGGTGTGCTGTATTCACTGGAGGGCAATGGAAATGTGAACTATTATTATTAGAGACATAGCATCACAAACTCCCAAGGGCCATCCACTGCAATCCTTTCATTTTACAGATAAGGAAACTGAGGTCCAGGAAGGTTAAGGGGATTTTCCCCCAAGATCGCACAGAGTTAGGATTTGATCCTAGGTCTTCTTGACTCAGAACCAGAGGTTTCCAATGAACCATTGTGACAAAACCCCCAAAAAGTAAGAATGAATCCCATCACTCCAACCTCAAACATCCATCTTTCTTTGACTCATCCCACACTCACTGGAAGAAACACATTTCCCCCCATTTGCTTCAGGGAAAGGTTATATAACCAGGAGACAATAAATTTGGGAACTCCAAGCTCAGCATGCCTCGATTAAGGTCATTAAGCTTGCTGTCTCCTCAGCAGGCAGGAGGCTCCTCCATCATCATAAGAGAATGTGCTAAGCATTATTTGTTTGGGAGGGATGCTTTTAATTATAATTCCTCCCCAGATTTCCTGGCTGTGCCTGAGATACAATTCCACATCCTGCCAAGCTCTGCTCAGCCCCATGGGTATCTCCCCATCCAGCTTCAGTGGCCTTTAAAGTACTGAAGGTTCTTCTTGGGTTAATGAGCAGGTGAAGTTAGGCTGAGGTAGGAGGAAGGAGGGCAGGAGGAGAGGACTGCTGACAAGCCAGCCTGAAGGACCCTAGAGGCCACAAGTGACTGCCACCACTGTCTAATGGCAAGGAGCCTGTCCTCTGCCTGAGCAGAAAAAATAGAATACTGGAACAAAATCCTCCTGCTAATAATGGACATTCTAGAACACTTCAGGATTTGCAAAGTGATTTCCAAATGTGATGTCATGAAAACCTTATGAGTTCCATGCTATAGATATTATTATCCCTATTTTATGCAGAGGTTCTGTGTTACCCAGAGTTCCCACATCTGGTCAGTGTCAGAGCTGGAATGTGAATCCTGGTTTCCTTGAACCCAAGACCAGCACTCTATCTATAGCATGTGGAAGTCATTTAATACAAGCCTTGCCCAAAGCATGGCTCCCCTCTGTACATCTCCAGCTGCTAATGAATAGCAACCCTCCCCACTCCTCTCACCCCTCAAAAAAAATAGCAAACTCACAACTGAGCAAATCAGGCCATTCCATTTTGAGGGTTGGCACTCACTGTTAGAATGCTCATCCTTACACTGAGCAGATGTCTCCCTCTAGGTGACTTCTACCCACTGGCACTCACCATAATAACTCATATTCATATCAAGCTTTAAATTTTCCTCACAGCTACCCTGTCAGGTAGCTCCTATCATTATCCCAATTTTGCTTATTTCTATACATCAAAGATCTATGATTCTTGTGACCAAGGGCACCCACTCCACCCAGAAAGATCACAATCTCTCCTCAACTGAGTAGGTGGTCATCCCCTGATTGCCAAACAAGTAATGATTCCCTACAAATTCAGCCAGGCTGGTGCTTAAAGAAGACATCTTGTCTTGGGCTTTGAAGGACAGAGTAGTACAAAGGAAACAGTCCCCTCCTACTTTGGAACTGTGTCACCTTGAACAAATCATTTAACTTCAGTTTCCTCATCTGTAAAATGAAGCCATTGGCTTAGATGACCAATTAAAATCCCTTCTCATTCTAAGTCTAAATATATACTTTACCAGAATTTGCATAAATCCCTTAAGTGGAATCTGACATGTACCCACGGCATAACTCATGTCATCTCCCATTTACAAAGCACTTTTACAGACATAATTTTATTAGCTCCTCCTAACTGAGGAGCTGAACTTCTATGTAGCCTTTTAATTCTCAGTGACACATTCTTTGAGGTCTCTTCTGGGGCTGAGATTCAAGAATTTAGGAAACAGGAAATTAGGGAAAGCTTCCATTCTACTGAGAGAAAATATAAATACAAGATATGAGCGAAATAATAAATACAAAGGAATTTCAGGGCAAAAGAGCACTAGCAATTAGAGGGACAAAGGGGATCAGAAAAGACTGGAGGGGATGACATTTGAGCTAAGTCTTGAAGGAATGTAGGAATTCTAACAGGCAAGAATGAGGGAGTGGAGACCACCTATGCACACTCACGGAGGTGGGAAATGAGCATGGCACACAGGGAACAGTTACTCATTCTCCTTTCCTCTCCCCTTCCTATTTCCTTAACTTCCTCTTTCCCTGGTACTTTCTCTCTTTTATCTTCCTTGCCACCAAGATAGCTTGGTTTTTCCTTTTTACTTTTGCCCCTCTTTAAAACTGCCTCCTCTCTCCCCCACCTCTTCTCCTTTATTTATGCAGCTACTGAGGCACATAGTTTCACCTTACTGCCTCAACACTTCCAGATGAAATGTCATTGCCCCTCCAGAGCTATGGGAGGGAGGGAGGGAGGAAGGAGAGAATGAAAAGGAAGAAGAAAGAGGGAAAAGAAGAGAGAGAAGAGAGAGGGAGAAAGAGGCTTCCCGCACTTATCCCAAAGGCTTAGAAGGAAATTTATTAACATTCACAAAAAGATCACCCTTCTCTTGAGCAGTCGCAGAACTTGGTGGGCCACTGAGGTTGGTCTGTCCACTCCAATGAACCTGCAAGAGGGGAAAAGCACCAGAGAATGAGACACAACTGAGATTTCCATTCTATTTTTCCTTAAGGGCTTCTCTTGCTAGGTGTAGAAGACAGTATGATTTCTTCTTTGGGGACTTTGAAAAGGGCTCGTTTGTCACTGGAGATGTTAGAAGGACTCTGGGTTCCATCATGAGAATAAAATGAGAGTCCTTGAAAAAGAATGATGAAGGTCAAAGAATTAATATTTCACTGAGCTGTGATTTCAGTGGAGTGAATCCTCTCTCCACTAACATAAGCCTTCTTAGGAAAGGAGCATCCGAAGCTGCTTATATTAATGAAGGGAGCGCCCTATAGCTAACCTGATGGACTCCTCCAAACTTTGTCATTCTGGTACTTAAATGACATACATGTATCCATCCCTAGATCCACACTTAAAACCCACTCAATTTGGTAGGACTGTCCAAAGCTGGAGTTCCTCTGACATAGCCTCAGAAGGCTTCAGGCACCTCCCTATCACAAAAGGCCCTGGAGTTGGATCTAAATGGAGAAGCAACCTCCCAAAGTTATTGCGATGATCAAATGGTTCCTTCAAGGCCCAACCAAATCCTATTTTCTACAGGAAGCTTTCCCCAGCCTCTCTTAATTCCAGTGCCTTATCCTGTATGTAGCTTGCTTTGTATATATTTGTTTATATGTTGCATCTCCCTCTAGACTATAAGCTCCTTGAAAGCAGTGGTTGTCTTTTGCCTCCTTTTATATCCTCTGCTAAATAAATAAAATAAATGTTTATTAATTAATCAACTGATAGTAACAGAGTAGTTTATAATAAGGCTGAAAATGCAAAATGGGACTCAGCTTGTAAAGGACTTTGAAAGGTCAACACATGAATTTATATTTGGTCTTGTGGGTGATAGGGAGCCACTGGAGTTTATTAAGGAGAGAAGTGACATGATCAGACCTACGAAATGCATTAGGAGAATCACGACAGTGGTTGTGTGGAGGATGGAGTAGAGTGGAAAGATATTTGAAGTGGGGAGAGCAATGGAGAAGCTATTACAATAGTGTGGGTGAGAGGTGACAAGGACCCAAGCCTGCAAGTTGGCCATGGGAGTGGAGAAAAAGGGGGATACGTGAGATATGTTGTGGAAGCAGAAATGCCAAGATTTGGAAACTGATTGAATATTGGGGTGTGAGAAAAGAGTCAAGGATGACATCAAGGTTTTGAACCTATAGAAGTGGAAGGATGGTAGAGCCCTTAACAGAAACAGTAAAGTTCAGAAGAGGGATGGGATGTTGAGAGTGGGAGGTGGGAAGGGTTAGGGCAGTAACGAAATCTACGTTGTACATGTTGAGTTGAAGGTGCCTACAGGAAGTCCAGTTTGAAATGTCCAAAAGGCAGTTAATGAATCAGGACTAGAGCAGGAGAGAGGTTATATAGCTGTGGTAATCATCATATAGAGATAATTGAACACAGAGAAGCTGATGAGATCACCAAGTAAGAGAAAAGAGGGCCCAGGATAGAGCCTCATGGACTATCCACTGCTAGTGAACATCATACACATAAATAATCAGTGAAGGAAACTGAGAAAGATCCGTTTGACCGGTGGGAGAACCGAGAGAGAAGCAATATGAAAACCCATAGAGATTATATAGGGGGAGAGGATGTTAAATAGTGTCAAATGCCAAAGAATGAGAACTAAGATAAGGTCATCAGATCTGGCAAGTAAGAGGTCATTGACAAATTTGGAGAGAGCAGAGCTAGAAGGAACCTTGGAGATGATGGGATCTCAGAGAACATTGAATCCAATCTCCTCATTCAACAGATGAGGAAAGTTTGGCACAGAGATGCTGTGATTTTTCCAGGATCATACAACCAATAAATGTCTAAGAAGAGATTTAAACAGGGGTCTACCTGCTCCAAGTCCAATGCCCTATTCAATATGCCATGCTTCCTTCCATCTAGTGTAATCCTTTCATCTTACTTATGGGGAAACTGAGGCCCAGAGAAATTAGAGTAAACTCATAACACTACTTCCTAGTCAGCCTTCAGTGACTTCACCCTACGTGTTCCTCTGCTCTGGTTATCCATTTTGTTTAGTACACCTAGAATGCCTAACCCAAAAGAATCAATACCAGCCTGACCCTTGCTTCCTCCACATTCTTACCTGTCCTCCCCACCCATTCCTAAACCAGAGCTCTTTTCCCATGACTTTGCATAAGTGTGAATACATTAGATGGGCTCCATTCTCCTAACCTAGTATTCCTAGGAATTCCCTGGGGGGGAGAGGAAAATACAGGGAAGAGAAGAAAGAGAATGAGAGAGAAAAGGAAGAAGAGAAAAAGAGGAGGGAAGAGGAGAGAGAATATTCAGAGCAGGAGACAAAAACTAGGGTTTAAGCCGTACCCAACTGGGGTTCAGTGACATGGAGCGAGTCTGCAGAGCCCTAGGGTTACCGCTTTGGATGATCACTGCTGGCCTTTCAAAACCACAGGTAAAGTGATGAATTCTGGGGTAGAACATGGGCACGAAACAGAATGCTTAGCAGAGACAATTGGCTTCATGCTCCTTACAACTGCCCGTGGTGATGTTAGGTAGCTCACATTGCCTTTATTTTACTGTTTTAATCTTTTTCCAATTAAGGGAGTTAGCAACCCGGGTACACCAGCTTTAGGTACAGCGTGGATATGGTTGTGATTGAGTTTCTGTCCCATGTCGAATTCTGTGTTAGGTGCAATGAGCGCAGCCCCTGCCTCGGGGAGAGAGGAGAAATGAAGTGAAAAGAGAACAAGGGTAAAGCAAAATCTTACTATGGTTATCATCATTATTGTAACCATTCTATCAATAAGGATAGGATCAGAGGGTTTAGAATTGGAAGGGACCCCTTCTTTTTATAAATGAGGAAACTGAGGCACGAAGGGATGAAATAACTTCTCCAAGGTCACATAGGGCTAGCAGGTAGCAGAGCTGAATGTCCATCCCTTCCTCACTCTGAAACATAGATTATATTCACGTCAGGTTGAACTGACATGTTTTACTGAATTGGGTGGGTTTTTGTTTTTTTACATTTTGTCACAAGAAATAACTGCCTGTGTAGAAGAGAGAGGAAGGTTATGTTCAGAAATGTGAAACAAAATATATAATATCAAAATGAGATATATACCAACATATATACTATATATATATATATCAAATGGTATATAAATATCTATGTATATAATGATATATATATATCAAAATATATCATTAAAAACTTTGAGTATCTGAGTCAGGATTTAAACCTGCCTGCCATCTTATGATTCTCAAAGCAAATGCTTTGTCCCATTATAGCACAGTGCCATCTTTTTCTTATAATAGAAGCTGTGTGTTTAACTGTTGGGGAAAAAAATAGGGTAAGAGAGTGGGATAGGGCTAGTCAAGAAAGGCTCCTTGGAGGAGGTGATATTGATCTCAAAGATGGGCTTCATGGGTACCTGCAAAGAGGCAAAGACAGGGTAGAAAATACAGACTAAGCAGAGGAAGGGAGAGAAACCTGGCTGTGCACAGGGCTCTCCCTGGTGGTGAAAAACGAGAGTTCTCACCTTCCACAAGAACGACCTCTGATTGATTCTCCTTTTCTCTTGTCTTTTATTACAGTTCACTGGCTGTTCACCACCTGTGGAGCCAGCGGACCCCAGGGACCTACGCAGACCCAATGCAACAATGCCTACAGGAATTCCAACCTGAGCGTGGTAGTGGGCAGCGAGGGGCCCCTGAAAGGCGTGCAGATCTGGAGAGTGCCAGCCACCGACACATACAGGTGTGTGCGTGTATGTGCCTGTGTATGTGTGCATGCATGCATGTGTCTGTGTGCGTGTTCATGTGTGTGTGTTAAGGGGCAGAAGAAAGGATGATGACAGCAGTGCCAGCTGGGATGGAGGAGGGGATAAGGTAGACTCAGGGCACAACTTGCCTTTTCCTGATGGAATCTGAGTCCAGGGTGGGTCTTTTGCATGGAAAGACATTCAGAGTCTTCTGTAAGAGTCTACTGTATGCAGAGCACTTTGCCAGGTACAGATAGCCTCATGGTGCCAACAGTCCAAGAGGGGGATAGTACAAAATTACTGATAACTATAGTATTTCATTTATATAATCCTTTACCCTTTATAGAGGACTTTATTCACAACCTGGGTTCTCTGAATATCATTATACCCATTTTTCAGATAAGTATGGAAAGCTCAAAGAGGATATCATGGTTATAGGATTAATTTAAGATCTAGACATTCTGCCACATCCACTCTCCCCACTCCAAATCCAATACTCTCTTAGATGTTTAGTAAATTGAGATTGATTCCATTATACCCCCATTTCTCCTACAACATGTGTTCTTACATGTGTAGTGAGACATACATATATTCCTATATATATACGTATATATGTATATATATACACGTATATACATATACGTGTATATATATATATATATGGGACATCTGTGTGGGAAACTCTCTGTGTGGAAATTCTGTCCACTGATGCAATGGGCAATTCATCTGTAAATCATGGTCTTAGAGAATTGTCCCAATGACAGTGTAAGTGACTTACCCAGGGTCACACAGCTAGTATGTATCAGAGGCAGCGCCTGATTAATGGCTAACATTTATGTAGCCCTTACTCTGTACCAGGCACTGTGCTAAGTGCTTTGCGATTACGCTCTCATCTGGTCCTCACAACAACCCTAGGAGGTAGGTGCTACAATTATCCCCACTTTATAGACTGTGGAAATTGAGGCCAACAGCAGTGAAGTGACTTGCCCAGAGTTACACAACTATAAAGTGTCTGAAGCTACATTTGAACTCAGGTCTTCCTGACCCCATACCTGGAGCTCTAGCCATTGCCCCACCTGATTGCCTTTCTTGTCTTTGAGGCTGGCCTTCTCTCCATTGTGCCATATTGGGTCTCAATATAGAATCTCCTAATGTAATAACAGCAGTAGTAGGTTGTTGCTGCTTTTCCCGTATGAAGAAGATGCTACTCACCCCTCCTCTACAGGCCAGAGCTCATTCACTATGCTGTGCTAAGCATCGACTCTGCAGAGCAACGTGCTGCATACCTGGAACGGTTCAAAGATCATCAAGACATGTTTGCACAGACCCTGCTCTTATGGAAAATACAGTATAGCAAGAAGATACAGTATATATGTAGATATACATGACTATATAATAATTATTTAGTAACTATAGACCTTGCCAGAAAGCATCATGCAAAGAGAGTAAGTCTGTCACTTAAGCTCCTAACTCAGGAGGGATGCCTGCTTTGTGAAGTCTGAGCAGAGAAAGAACACCTTTGAATAGGCACAGAAGGTGATAGAAATCAGGGGAGGCTTCCTGGAAGAGGTAGCATTTGAGTTAGGTCTTGAATGACAAGTAGAGAATATCAAAGGGCTGGCGTGAAGGGGAAAGGGGAAGGGCATTCCAGGTGCAGGAAAAGATACGAAGGGAAGCACTAAATCAGAGGTCTCCAACTAGGAGGGACCAAAAAGTCCAACTTCCTCATTTCACAGATGAGAAAGCAAAGGAAGTGTAAATGTCTTCCCCAACATCCCACAGGCAGCAAAGGTCAAAGGTGGGTTTTGAATCCATGCCCTGTGACTCTGGAGCCAGGGTTCTTAGCAGCGGACCTCACTCCCTGGTAACCCAGTTGACTGGAGTTGTTGTCATATCATTTTCAGTTGTGTTCAACTTTCCATGACCCTATTTGGGGTTTTCTTGGCAGAGATACTGGAGTGGTCTGCCATTTTCTTCTCCAGCTCATTTTATAGATGAGGAAACTGAGGCAGACAGGGTTAAGTGACTTGTCCAGGGCCGCACAAGTAGGAAGTGGTTGAGGCCCGTTTTAGACTCAGGAAGACTCATCTTCCTGATTCCAGGCGCTGCACTCTATTCACTATGCCAAGTCTAACCCCCTTATTTTACAAATGAGAAAACTGAAGCAAACAGTGATTTGTCCACGGTCACCCAGCTAGTAGTGTCTGAGGCCAGATTTAAACTCAGGTCTTCCTGACCCCCGGCCCAGCTTTCTATCCATCATACCACTTAGCTGCAGTAACTCACCTGGAGTTACTCTGTGTAAAAGAAAGTAGTATGAATTAAATCTGAAAGTGGGAAGGTAGCAACCAATTAAAGAGGTCCTTAAATGTTAAGCTGAGAAGTGTAGACTTCCTCTGATGGGCTATAAAAGATAATATGGCATTTTGGTTTTGAGCAGAGACGTGACACCATCAGATTTGAGCATAACAGTCTTGCAGAAGAATAAAGGATTGCTTCTATAGAGACTGGAAACAGGAAAAGCCATTATACGACAAAGAAGCTGTCAAAGTCTAGGTAAGCAGGAGATAGATGGAAGCCATATGGTAGAGGAAGATTCTCCAAGAGTTGGCATCTGATCAGATGTGTGATTACAAAGGTTTCAGGCATGAGCAGCTGGATGAATAGTGGTACCAGTCAGATACAGGAGTCGCTATCTTCTTTTGGCTTTGGTTTTGACTTTGGTTCTTCTCCATCTTCTGCCTAACTATGGTCAAGTTTTTCTCTTCTATAGGCCTCAGTTTACCCATCTCTAAAATGGAGGAGTTTGACTAGGTGCCCCCTGGGATCCCATCTAGCTCAAAATCTACCTTAGACCTCTAAATTTGATGAAAAAAAGTGGTCCTTGTTGCCCTTTGTAAGAGAAATTTTTGCAAAAATATAAGGACAAAAGCCAGCTTGGCTCTTTCTAGTAGAATAAATGAACTTTTCATTGATCTTCTAAAGTCTCTTCTTTGGTAACTAGATGGTATAGTGGATAGAGTGCTAGGCCTGGAGTCAAGAAGACTCATCTTCCTGAGTCTAAACCTGGCCTCAGATACTTACTAGCTGTGTGACCCTGGGCAATTCACTTAACCCTATTTGCCTCAGTTTCCTCATCTGTAAAATGAGCTGGAGAAGGAAATGGCAAACCCTTGCTGTATCTTTGCCAAAAAAAACCCAAGTGTGGGGGTCATAGAGGGCCAGACACAACTGAAAACAACCAATGTTCTACCCTCTGTGTGAAGTATTAGAGTACATAACACAAGCTAAAAGAAAAATGTGCCCTACCCTCAAGGAGCTTCTATTCAAGTTATTCTGCTCAGTATGTCATCCCCTCCCTTCCACTCAGCTTTCTCTGATACTTCCCCCACCCCCAGTCCTTCACCTCATCTTCCTGCTACTCTCTTTCATCTGTCCCCAACCCTGATTCAATTATGAGAGCATAAATCCCCACTGAGGAGTCATTAACTTTGCCCTACTCCCTTCTTCTGATCTCTTTCCCCTACCTTGCTATAGCATTGTACATTGAGCCCAGATCCATGGCTCCCAGCTTTGCCATTACCTGATGGTGCTTAATAGGTGGAAATGGACCCACACACTCTGACTCCTTAAGGATGGACAAGTGTCCGTAAGTCCTGTTGCAAAGGGAATTGAATATTTATTTTTCTTACTTTATCAACAAACCCAACAACACCTTCAATGTGGCATAACCAGCCTCCATAGATGGCTGGTCTAACTCAGATCAAGTAATGCAGAAAGAATACGTGACTCTGGAGTCAAAAGGTCTAGGTTCAAATCCCACTTCTGATACTTAGCTGTGTGCCTTTGGGTGAGTTATTTAACTTCCCTTGATCTCAGTTTTCTCATCTGTAAAATGGGGAATTGAACGAAACAACTTCTACTTCTTACAATTCTAATCTGTATCTGTGGTCCTATAAGGTGAATAACTAGGAACTACAGAGAACAGTTTAAAATTCAGTTTCAATTATGTAAATACTTATTGAATGAGTGAAAAAGCATTTGCCAAGTGCATAGTAATTGCAAAGCATCGTGTCAAATTCTAGAGATAAAAATAAAAAAGCAGGACAATCCCTTCCCTCGAGGACTTCATATTCTACAAAGGGGGAGACAGAGCTTAATGGTTTAGAATGTGAGCACCTTAAGAGTAGGAAATGTCCTGCTTTATTATTTCAGCTGCAAGTCAGGTGGGAAAGACCTTAGGGTATAGTGTCAAAGCAGTTAGAACCACCTCTTCTTTCATCCCCTGATGAAAGCATGTCTATTTCTGATGTTGATCCATGTGGGGATGCCAAGGACTCTGGAGCTCAGAATTTTCTTTTTTGGATCTTGGGTTGCTACAGCTTCTGAGGAGGTTGGGAGCTCCTGCATGTTCTGTATGAGAGATAGTTGCCTGGTCACATCCCTACAAGGGTTGTGCTCGGTGGTTAATGATTAAAAGGGTTAGGTTAGAAGCAGGGCCAGTCGGGTAGCGGGGCTCTGCTCTTGCTGGATCTGTTGGTATCTGAATCCTGAGCTGTCTTGACAGGTCTCCAAGGGGCAGTGGTAAACATGCCTAGAACATACTACTTCCTGTTTCTCCCTCAGGTTGCCCTGGTACTTTAGGAAGACTGAAGTAGGTAGCAAGGTATCTACTTCAAGTAGACTGCTGGGGCTTACTTGCCCCAGTGGTAACAATTGATCCACAATTGCTATTGGTGGAAATACAGATAGCAGGCCCCTTCTCTAGAGAGTCTGCATCCTGGATGTTGGCTACAGGGGCCAGGCTGGTGGCATAAATGGGTTGTGGTTCAGAGAATGTATTAAGGCACAATCCTGGGCTGTCCAAGAGATACAAAGATGATTAAGACACAGTCCTTACCCACAAAAAAGCTTTATAATCATCAGGTGAGAAATGGAAAGAGTACTAGGTCTGGAATCAGAGCCTGGATTCACATCCTACCACTGATACTTACCACTTGGGTAACCTTAGGCAAAAATCACCTAACTTCCAGGAGCCACTATTTCCTCATCTATAAAATAAGGGAGTTGGACTGAGGGGCTTTTGAAGTCCTCTCTAGCTCTAGATCTATGATCCTAAATTATTTAGCCTCCCTGGCTCTCAGCTCCCTCATCTGTGAAATAAGGGGGTTCGACTGGATGTTAAATCTATGATTCTTTTTGTTCCATGCAATCCCCTGCCCCCTCCTGCGGTGATATAGCGCAGGGCTGAGTAATTCCATTCCTCTCCCCTCCTCCAATATTTAAATCCTCTGGGAAGGAAAGGATGAGAGGAGCAGTTTTGTTTGTTTTCTGTTTTCTCCACTAAATGTTTTCATGGCAGAGTTGCCCCCACTCTTGGGACCAAAGGGTAAATGCATTTATAGGGTTGCACTTTCTGGAGTCAGTGCTTTTAGGAAGGCATTCTATATGGAAGTGCGATAATGAAGTTTGGTCACAATTAAGTTAGCAACTCAATGACACCAGACGGGCTCTTGGGAATCATGGGATTGTTCCAAAGACAGTATTTGCATTGGCCTGGCCCCTGGCTACCAATGACCTCTCCTTTGCGTGCCCTCCCAACCCTCCCTCCTTCCCAGATAAGAAAGCATAAGCCTTATGGGATAGCAGGCTGGGATCAGGAGGAGAAAGTGGAAAGGACAGTGAATTGCTCTCAGTACACACACACTAGGTGTGCATTGGGGCACCTGTTCTCAGGACTCCTCTAAGAAGTCCTGTGAGCCTGGAGAAAGCTGAGAGAGGATAACAAATTCCTATAGTACTATTGACAGGCCACCTTTTGTCCATTCTCTCTTAGAGAATTCAGTGTGGTTCAATACAGTGCAATATGATGGAGTAGATAATCTCAGAATAAGTCTCAGAATCAGGAAGACCTGAGTTCAAATTCTGCCTCAGATACTTACTGTTTGATACTTACTCCAGCCTGTACTAACTGGGTTTCTAAACACCCCACGACTCTGCTGATTCACCGTTTTCCTGGAAGGCACTTTCAGGCTGGGGCTCATTCACTGGGTTCTCTAGTTAGAAGTTATTTTAAGTCCCTTATTCCTCTTCCATTGCTGGCCACAAGCAGCAGGGCATTCCGGAAGCCATAGGGGAACAATGATTCTGTTTCCCCAGGAGTGTCCCTGAAAGGGGAATGGAGGTACAACTGGGGATTCAAACTAAGGTCTGCCCTACACTGCCCCTCACCCACTGCCCCTGGTTCTTCTCTCTGCCGCTTCCTATATCAACACCCACGCTGAAGGTCTGCAGAGTTTTTCCTATGAGGTGGATAGTGCTAATGTTATGCTATTTTATATATTGTGGAATCCTGGAGCTGGCAGAGTGCTCAGAGGTCATCCACTTCAATTCATACCTTAAAAATAATCTCAGCAACAATGCAGTCATTGTGTCTCAGCCCACACGTGGTCATCCTGCTTTTGTCTGAAGGGCCTTTAACTTGAAGGGACAATACGCTCCCTCTAAAGTGCCTTCCTGCTGTTGACTATCTCCAGTTTATCCTGTATCTATCTATCTTATTTAAACATAGTTGTTTCCATCTTGTCTCCCTCCTTACACTGTAATCTTCTCAAGGGTGGGGATTGCCTTTGACCTTTCTTTCTATGCCCATTGCTTAGCATGGTACCTGGCGCATATGATGTCTAGCTAACCAAAACAGCCCATTTTTAGAACTGATTATCCTAGGTCTACTCTCTGCAGAGTGTTGTCATTATTCTATCATTTCAGTTGTGCCTACTCTTCTTGATCCCTTGTGGAGTTCTCTTGGAAGAGATGCTACAGTGATTTGCCATTTCCTTCTCTGGCTCATTTTACAGATGGGAAACTGAGGCAAACAGGTTCAAGTGACGTGCCCAGGGTCACACAGCTAATAAATGTCTGAGGACAGATTTGAACTCAACACCATCTGCCATGCCTAGTCTAACTCCCTTATTTTACAGAGGAGGAACTGAAGCAAATAGGGTTAAATGACTTTCCTATAAGTCACACACAGCTAGTAAATATCTGGGGCTGGATTTGAACTCAGGTCTTCCTGATGACAGGGCTGGAGCTCTATCTGCTGCACCACTGAACTGCCTATCTACAGAAATAGCCAAGAACAGCTCTATCTCTTCTTCCACATACAGCCTTTCATGTTCACACTGTCTTCTCTTTCCCTGACTAATGTTCTCAGTTTCCACATTAATACTAATTAGCAAGTCCCCTTTCCTCAGTTCTCTCTTTAAAAGAGGGTTCAGTTTGGTTCTTATGCCATCTCGTCAAGGCCCTTTACCATCCCGGTTGCCCACCTTTCAACATCCTCTGGCTTATCCATAACCCTCCTGAATGTGCACAGAATTCTCCAGCTGAGAGAAGTCTGACGTGGGGTGCGTGCAGAGGGATCATGGTCTCTTTACTCCTGTTCCCCGCTTCTCTTAACGTGACCCCAGACAGCCTTAGCTCTCTTGGATAGTGCATCAATCTGTTGGCTCATACTGAGGCTGTGGCCCACAAAAAACTCCTAGATCTTTCTCAGCCAAGCTGACCCCCTGCCTTGAACCTGGGAAACTGATTTATTTAAATCAAGCAGATAAGGCCTTTCCTGATCCCTTCAGCTTCTCGTATTTTTTCCCTACCCCTAAATTACCTTATATTTGTTTTGTGTATATATAGATATACAGATTTTTAAATAGGTATAAATATATTTAAAACCTAAATATATCAAGATTTATTATTAAATAATATATAATATATTATGTTATAATCAACATCATATTAGGTGATATAATTATACATTATAATATATGTATTTATATTAAATATAAAATTATATATAATATATTAAAATATAAAAGATATTTTTAATCTACTTATAAGTCTATATAGTTATCTCTTCCAAATCATATAGCACAGTACCCTCATGATCTGGAAAGTGTACATAAAACTTTTTGGCCCTCTGTATCAGAAAAGAAGTCTGAATTATTATGGTATTAAAAGATAAAATCTTTTAATAGCATCCAATAGTATACACATATTTTATGAATTTCTGAGTTTCTAAACTTTTTCCTGTTTCTTCTGCTGGCCTTCATGTGTCTGCAGCTTTTGCAAAAGCCCCCAAAATTCCCATTCAATTTCTTATGGTGGCTTGTGATATATCAAAAGCATGATGGGGAAAGTCATGATGTGGAAGGGATAGCTTTAGATTGTTTCTCCTAATAGAATGTAATCTCTGGAGGACCAGAACAGTTAGGTTTTTGCCTTCATGTACTGTATCTTCCAACACAGTGCCTGGCACATAATAATTAATGATTCTTGATTGGTTGATTGGTCCCTATTTCACTTCATGTCATTAGTTTTGGCCCAGCATTCCAGCCTGTCAAGATCTTTTTTATCCTAATGCTACCATCATCCTACGTGTTAGCTCTTTCTCCCCATCCTTGTCATCCATAGACTTGATAAGCCTACCCAAGTCATTGATAAAATATTAAACAGCACAGAACAAATAGCAGATCCCTGGGGTCCTTCGATGGAGACCTTCCAAGTTCACACTGAACCATTAATGACTACAAATGAATGAATGAATGAATGGAAAAAAAAAGCATCAATTAAGCACTTACTATGTGCAAAACACTGTGCCAAGGAATGAAGTTACAAAGGAAAGCAAAGCAGTCTCTCACACTCTTCTCCTGTCACCATCCTTTCCAAGGTGGCATCCTATAAATTCCTAGAGGGTAGAGATTGTTCCATGTTTGTCTTTGCCCTTTCCCCTCTCAGGCCTTTCATAGAACCTTACACTTAGGAGGCACTTACTTCCTGTTTATTGATGGTTCGATGGAGCATATCATTAAAGGCTACTCCTTGGGCATCCCAATCAAACAGTTCAAAACCTACCTACCCTGTACTGTCTGATATCCCATGTTTCCATCTTATACATAATAAAGCAAGAGAGACTTTGTCCACTGAGGCAGCTAGGTGGTGCAGTGGATAGAGTATGCAGCCTGGAGTCAGGAAGACCTGAGTTCAAATCCAGCTTCAGACACTTTCTAGCTGTGTGACCCAGGGAGAGTTACTTCATCTCTCTCTGCCTCTTTTTTTCTCTACTGTACAATGGGAAGGAACAAATGAGATAATATTCTTAAAATGCTTAGCTTAATAAATGCTTATTCCTTTCCCTCCCAATGATAGAGAATAAAGTCCAAAGATGATAGAGGACTTGTCCAGGGTCTCATGGCTAGACAGTGTTAAAACAACAATTTAAACCCAGATTTACTGAAGCTCATTCCAATGTCCTTTCTATTTATCCATGTCCCAGCCATCAAGGATTTCCAAGGGCTTTATAGAACTTTAAGGCTATTAGGGAGTCAGTCAATCAACCTACATTTATTAAGCTTCTACTACATGTCAGGGGAAAAAGAAGAAACAGTTCCTTCCTTCCTCCCACTACCACCACTTACTCCCAGGAGTTTCTGTGGATTAGGCAGTTCCAGCATCCCCCTGCAGGAATATGAGAAGCTCAGCATTCAACAGGCACTCCTTGAATTGCTACTCATCTTTTATTTTAAAAAAGATAAATAAAAAAAGAAAAAAATAGAAAAAAAGAATAAAAGAAAAATAAGACACCAACTGAATCAGGGGAGAATAGCCTATAGTCAATAATATGAAACTTAAGCCTCCCACCCATCCATGCTGTGGCAAAGAAAAAGATGCATCCAAAAGCAACACAAAAACCAGCAATGGCTTGTCAGGCAAAATGTCTTATAATCTCAAGGAAATTGAAATCCCTCCATGACATTCCCCACATGAGTGACATATTTTGTTGTTGGTCAATAAATTGTTTAGAAGTGATTGGGGAGAAGCTTCCGGCATGTAGTTTGTAGCAATTACTCATATGTGGCTGTCGGATATCTCTATTTATCGAATTCAAACCTTCTGAATCAAAGGACCCCCTGCTGTCTGTCCTGCATCTTCTCTTGTGTCTGGGGACTGGGTGAACTTGGGCTTCCTCTCCTGTGCTCAGCCTCCTCCTGATGTGTCCTTCTCAGGGCTGTCATGAAAATCAAATGAGTTAATATTTTTGAAGCCCTTAGAATAGTGCGAGGCACATAGCAGTTACTTAATAAATGCTTATTTCCTTTCCTTCTGCAGATGGTGACTTCGAGTTGTGTCTTGAAGGAAGTTGGGGATTCTAGGTAGGGGGAGGGGAGAAAGCAGTAAAAGGCATGGGGAGAGTCAGTGCAAAAGCCCATAAGTGACTGGTGGAGCTTCAGGTATGAGGAACAGCAGGGAGGCCTAGAGTATAGGAACATGGACAGGAGTTGACTCTTTACCGGCTACCCCCCTCCATGTCCTTGATAATCTGGTTACATCAGCTTTAAGATAAAGAGATGAATATAATTTTGAAGGTTTGGGCATCATCAAGCTGATGGTGGGAGGTGAGCAAGGCAGGAGGGGGGACAAGGAGACTTCCCAGGGTCTCTGACAGCAACAGATGTTTACCACACAATGTAATAAGAGGACTAGATTTGGAGCCAGAGGATCTGGGTTCAAGTTTTGACTCCACTATTTATTTTTATCCTTGTAACTTTGGGAAATTCACTTCACTTCTCTGGGAGCTTGAAATCTAAAATGAGAGATTTGGGCTGGAGGGTCCTTAAGGTTCCTGCCAACTCCAAATCTATGATTCTCTGAGTCCCTACCTATTCACTACTCTTGGATCTATCCTTGTTCTTATGCAAGATTTTCATGTTAAGAATACTTGACCATGACTCCAATATATGTATAATAGCCTTGGTCTCTAATACTCCCATTATTAGTATCCCTACAGTATACTCAGAGAAATAATTGGGGCAGTGCAACTGGGACTTTACAGTAGAGTACTGGCATGAAGGAAGAGGTAACTTCATCCCTGTGGGTTCCTCCAATTCCCCTAATCAAAGGAGGGGCCTTCCAACATGTCCTGATCTGACTAAGAGGGCACTTTAGGGCACTAGACCTTTTGGAGAAAGGGTTATACTCCTCTGCCCCATCCTGGGAAAGGGATAGCTCAGGTTCTGGACCCCTCATGGCCAAATTATAGAGCTAAGAAAGAATTCCTGAGATCATAACCCACAATGCCCCTGCCTCAACTGAATTTGCCCAACTAAAAAAAGTCATAGCTTCGGTTGAATGCAGATGCTATCTGAATAGCTGAATTCCTGGCCAAAGACCTAGTCGACAAAGCACTTAGAACTGAGAGTTAGCCCAGGGTTTGGCAGCCAAAGGTGAGGAAAAATAGAAACTCAGAGAGGGAAAATATTTAGGCATGAGCAACTTGTAAAATAAAACAATTTTTGGCTCAATTTAAATCTATGAGAGAGTTCAGAGTGATTCTTAATACATGCAAATCTATGCAAATATTATTCAAAAGGAGGGGGAGGGGAGGAGGGGAAGAATGCCGTTTCCAACTCATCACATAGACAAGTGTCAACCCAACAGGACTGTGACTTTATCTACATGACAGGAGCACTTACAAGCAAACTGTATCTTTGGGGCCGAAATGAATTTTTCACGCGGATCTACATGGCACCAAAAATATGGAGCAGCTGCATGGGAGGTCTCAATGGATGTGGAGCACAGCTGGTCACCATCTTCTGTATTATCATTGCATTTTATCCATATTGCACTTGGAAACCATAATCAGGGAGTCCTTTCCAGCATTCTCCTCTTCAGGCTAAATTATCTGCGTTACTTTAACCTTTCAATATATATCCTTTACCCCCAACCTTTTAATTGTATCAGTGGTTTTCTGAAATTTCTCCAAGTTTTCCTTGTCTCTAAAAACTAGGTTCAGCATTCTGTGAACAACTCTGATCTCTGTTGGGAGGGAGAATTGCTTTGTAGTTTGTAAATGCTGCAATCTGAAGTCTACATCTAGTACCATATTTGAAATTTAGCAACCCCCAAACCGATCTCTCCAAAATTATCTTGTCCTGCTCCCCTGCACAGACCCTCTGTTCAACAGGCCCAAGCCTTCCTCCTGCTACCCCCGTGGTTCACAGTGTCCACTTGGAATGCCCTTCCTGTTCTTTCCTTTTGTTTGCCTTTAAGCCCCTCATGAAGTCTTTCCCAACTGCCCTAGGATTATAGCATCATAAGTGTTTTGCAAACGTTAACAATGTGTGTATATATATATATACACACATATTATATATATATATGTATATATCAGTTATTTTTCTAGACTTAGAGGTGACAGGGACTTTAGAGATTATCTAGATCTTTTTTTTTTTCAGAGATTGTGTCTCCCCATCTCCCTATTTTACCAAGTCTGTAAACATAGGTTCTACTCACACAAATTTTGAGCTATTCCATTTCCAACCAGTCAATTTGCCCTACTTTAGGCAACTTGGTAGCCCTTGCTCCTAAGGGCCCACCATATTGATGCTGAACTTAGGGCAGATACCCCATCAGCATAGCCCACTGAAGATCAGAACTCCCCTAGCTCAAGAGATCTGCCGTCATCAGCCTCCCTAGCAGCTGGGATTACAGATGTGCGCCACCATGCCCTGGCAAAGTCACATAGTACAACCCATTCTTTTGAGAGCCAAAGAAGCTGGGGCCCATAGAAATTAGCCATGGGGTAGTATGCTAGAAAGACCACCAGCTGTCCAGGCAGAAGACTCGGGTCCAAATCCTGTTTCTGATGCTTACTCTCTGTATGAAATTGTACAGACCTTTAACCTCTCTGGGCCTCAGTGTCCTTGCCCCCTATAATGAAGGAGGTTGGGCTAGATGGCCTCTGAGGTCTCTTTCAACTCCAAGTCTATGACCCTATCCTCCAATAATCCCTTATGATTTATCCAAGATCATGCAATGAGCTCTAAGAAGCAAAGCAAAGCTCAGGTCCTCTGACTCCCATTCCAGGGCAGGTGACCTCTCCTCCACGGAGCTCTTACTGTCTTTCCTATCTGTACCATTCATCTGGTACTTAAGGTTTGTATTACTTATGTGTACTACTCAGCTAAGTGAGGGGAAGGACCCTTGTTATAGTTCCTATACTCCCATCACCTGGGGCCTGTATGTAATCCTAAATGTTTGGTTGTTGTTGTTTCAAAAATGATGATAGACCCAGGATGAGGTCCACTATGGTTCCCCCAATCTCTTTCCAGAACATTAAGAAAGCACCATCCATCTAGCATTTGTCATTGGGAAAATATTTTAAGTCCTTGTGTGAGAATCAAGTCAGGTCAACAAGCATTTATTAAATGACAGTTGTGTGCTAAGCACTGGAGATGAAAACAAATACAAAAACAGTCTCTACCCTCATGGAACTCAAAACTTAATAGGGGAGAGAATATGCAAATGGCTATGTACATCCAAGATATATACAGGATAAATTGGGCATAATCTCAGAGGGAAGGTACTGACATTAAGGAGGACCAAGAAAGACTTCTTGCAGAGGGTGGGATTTAGCTGAAGGAAGCTAGGGAGGGCAGGAGAAAGGGATGAGGATGGAGAGCATCCCAGCCATGGGAGAGAACCAAAAAAAAAAAAATCATAAAGTCAAGAGAATTGTTTTGGGTGAGCAACAGCAAGAAAGCCAGTGTTGATTAGTCGTAGAGTGCGTGAAAGAGAGTAAAAGGTAAGAATACTGGAAAGATAAGAGGGGGCCAGGTTATAAAACAAAGAAGATTTTGTATTTGTTCCTGGAAGTTATAGGAAGTCATTGGAGTTTATTAACTTGGGAAACAATGTGATCAGGCGTATGCTTTACATGGTTCAACTTGCTCATTTGAGCCTGATGTCTCTGATGAGTTTGCAATATTAAACATTGCTTAATCATAAGTGTATAAGATCATTAGCTCTAGAATTGAAGCATCTGGCTTCAAATTTACTATCTGAGTAACCTTGGGCAATTCACTGAATCTCCATTGACCTCGATTTGCTCATCTACAGAATGAAAGAATTGAGCAAGATGGCCCCTGACATCATTTCCAGCTCTAACTATGATCCTATGAGCCCAAGCATGTGTGTGGAAACCGCTGTGCACATGTGCATATGCAAAACTGTCTCCTACTTCCTCCCAGATGCTCTTTAAAAAGGGCTTGGGATCCCAATACCCTGGGGTTTGAAAATGTAATGTAATCACTTCTCCCTGACAGCCAGTCTATCAGGGTAAATGTGTAACATAGAACTCACAGTTCTGATGTCTGGCCACTCTTTTTATGTCGTGCAGAAATTAGGTTCTCTTTTTTTCTTCTTGCTTAACATCATCTTTATGGCCTGGGAGGCGACTGAAGTAATGTCATTTTACCACCAGACCGTTTCTATTAGAATTCCTCCTTGTTATTGTTTTCTACATACATATTTCTAAAAGGAAAGGCTTCTGGGACAATTGATTTAAAAAGTCTTTGCTCATAAACATGGTTGTAAATCTCATTCTCCCATTTGCAGTTTCTTGCTATCTGACTAAATGATGTAGCTTCAAAATACTTTACAAACATCAATTACTCAATCCATTCAGCACATGGCACCCTCACATTTCAGGAAGGGGAAGAAGGCCCAGAGCAGGACATCATGGAGGCAAGGCTATAAGTCAGTGATCTGGGAGGGCCACAGTCTAAGAATCCCTTTCAAAGCTTCTCTTCCATCCTGTCCTCTATCTCCATTTTGGTGTTTGGGCCAGCATCATGGTACTGAGTAAAGAACAGTAGACTGGGAGTCAGAAGACAAAGGTCTATATTGTGAATTTACTAATTATTCTTCCTTCCCAAGAAGCTCCTCTCTTTAAGTATCACTTAGACATGCAGACACTGTCCAAACACATACTGACCACTTGCTAGCTTTATGATCTTAGGCAATTCCCTTAATTTCTCTGACTCGGGATTCTTCATCTGTAAAATTGGGTTAATAATGCTGACAGAACAGGGTTATGGTGAGAAACACATTGAATGAGAATGATGTGTATGAATTTCCTCTTTGCAGCAAAGTGCGATGCAGATATTAGGGATTGTCACTAAAATGACTTTTTTCTTTCTGTAGCATCTCAGGCTATGGAGCAGCTGGAGGTAAAGGAGGAAAGAACACGATGATGAGGTCCCATGGTGTCTCCGTTCTGGGAGTCTTTGATCTGGAGAAGGATGACTTTTTGTACATCTTGGTGGGACAGCAAGGTGGAGATGCCTGTCCCAGTGTAAGTGCTTGTGATTATGCTTCCATATCTAGTAAAATTCTCAAGTTGTGCTAAATTCTCTGCAGAATGGACAATTGACACAATCCTTCTAGAAACCTGTATTCTAAGCTGACACAATTCTCCTGTAGGAAGCCCACTGCTAGTTTTATTGGCCATCTTTCATTAATGTGCATGAGAAAATAGTGGGTTTGAAATCACACAATATGTTTGAATTTTACACAACATGGATCCAGACTCAGTCAATACTTTCATGAGCCTATAATCAAGACACAGCCTAAGCTAACGAATTAATCCTATTTCATAACAGAAATGAAAGTAAGGGCCCAGATCATCCATTTGCTAATTGTTTTTCCCTGCAGGAAATTATTGCCTTTATCCAAAATACAGACCCAAACACTCTCTACACATTACCTTATGACTATTTGAGGCCTATTTTGTGCTTTTCTTTCATCTTTTATTCCACCTGGTTTGCTATTTCTTCATCCTTATTTCTGCCCATCCCTCATAAGTCATATCGTCAAGACCTGTAGTCCTAGAGATATCTCAGAACCCCACTGGAAGATTACTCTTTGAAGCAGCAACAGTGAATCTAGAAAGCCAGAAGTGGACAAAAATTATAGGGAGGAAACAAGACAGTGAACTGAAGTCATGTACACTGTAGTGTCTTAGCTCTGTTTCTTGTGTACGTGTATTTTGAGAAAATTACTACCAAGCTCAGAATAATTCATGCTCCATTAAAAATTAAGAAGAAAATGGAGGTCAAAGACAGAAACTGAGATCCCGTATGTCCCAAAATGTTCATAGTTGCACTTTTGGAGATGGCTAAGAACTAGAAACAAAGCAGTTTTTCATTGAAAGGCCTATTAGCTAAATAAACTGGTATGTAAAATTAATGAAACATCATTGTGCAGCAAGGAATTATGGCTATCAAGAATTCAGAGAAATAGGAAAAGACTTGTATGAATGGATACAGAGTGACATAAACAGAAACAAAGGAATATTAAGCACAATTAATATAATAATGTAAATCAAAAAGATTAGTAAAGGGAAGCCAAATTCTGTGCAACTAACAAAGCCAGTGATGGTTCCAGGAAAATATATCTGCTTCCTCTTCTCTGAAGATGGTGGATTGCAGATGAAGGATGTTGTAGATGTTGTCAGACATAGTCACTGCATTGGATTTTTATCCTTAATTCCTTTTCTTTGTTACAAGGAACAGTTCCATTTCAGGCAGAGGATGAAATAGAGAAAGTATTTCCAAAAATTACTCTGATGTAAAAACAAAAGGTATCCATAAAACTTGTTGTTAAAAAACTGAACAGGGAGTAGTGGAGCCACCAATGCTGGATGTCTACCATGGTAAGAACACACAAATCTGTGTGCCAGGCTTCCTGGGACATGGTCAGGCCATGTCCCACATATCTTCATGGATGAGCCTCTCCTTGAAAGCCATAATGCCCCACAGACAACCTCTTTCTGGGGTGGGAAGTAATCAGCATTGCATACAAAGACATTTCTTGTGATTCTGATGGACAGGATCCCAAAGGTCAAGTGTCTAGGAGCCTGGAGGCAAGACATCTCAGAGAGAGCAAGAGAGTAGAGGAAGTCTTAATGTCCAGGATCAAGGATGGAAGCCCCGAATGGCAGAGATAATCATGGGGTTAAGCTAGAGGAAACAGAAGAAATGTTAATATGAACAACCTTTAGAATGAGAAATGCCCCAACTCTAACTTTTATTTAGCAACTATAATCAGGACATTTCAGCTTGATATAATATATGAAGTCATTAAATTACAGGCTGCTGTAATCTTAGCGAGAATTTATCGAGTGCTAATGCAATTCTTTCATCTGAGCAGAGAGATTGCATTGACTTCTGGAAGGGACTTTTACTTGATTGGATTGTAATCAGTTATGTCTTTCACATGACTACTTTTTTAAAAATTCAATTGTAATCTACTTGTTCCTCTGGGTCACCGCACTTTATCATGTTATTAATCAACCTACTTGCTCTCAAAGTTTGGACTCAATTTAGAAACAAGCTGTATTCCAGAGGAGGTAATTCTCTGCTGGCAGTCCTGGACATCCACCTGTACCAGAGTAGCCAAATGAGGTGATGGCATGTGAACAGAAGCATTGGCCTCCTGTGCATCTCATTTTGCCCAGATGGGGAAAAAAACTGTATGAGAGTGTGGTCGAGAGAAAAGATCCTTTGATCTGGATTCAGTGTCCTGGGTTTAAATCCTCAGCTTGCTACTTACCATATGTGTGACCTTGAACAAGTCACCTCAGCTTCCTCATCTGATAAATGAGAAGGTTGGCTTATCTGACCTTGAAATTCCCTTCCAGTATCCCTGTGATCCTAAGGTCCAATCTCCAGATACTTTGTCATTTCTATTTCTTCATGAGCAATAAGCAATACATATATATAGGGTGTATACACACACACACCACACACATGTGTGTATGTATACATATGTGTGTGTGTGTGTATGAATTAGTCAGATTCTCCAGACACTAAAACAAAGAGACATCTGTATGACAAAAATTCAATAGAAACAGCATTGCCAGAGGGGATTAGCTTTGGAACCCGAAAGATCTGGGTTTGGGACTTGCCTCTGATAGGCAAGTAAATTAACTTCTCATTGCCCACGAGGGAACTTTCTAGGACCCTATGTTACTGATACACTGCTGATCTGCTTCAGTGTTAGAGAATTCCCCACACCAATGAAATAATAGATCAAGACCCCTCCCCACAAAAAAGGATAATAAAGATAGACTGTCACAGTGGATAGAGTACTGAATCGGATTCTCTGAGTTCAAATCCTGCCTCTGACTCTAGCTGAGGGATCCAATTAATTTGATTTTTCAGTGCCTTGGAGAAAACTCCTTAAAATTTATCTAGAGTCATAGATGGGTTGCAATCTATTTTGATGGAGAGAATTTCCACACTGGAATGCATTAATTCATTGAAACTAGAGATCCTTTACACATTTGCATTATTAGCTTGGATCATCCCAGTCTGTTTAATGTTAATGATGACTTTCTTTTCTTAGAGTTTTATGCGTTAAGAGAGGGACATCAGTGGTCAGTCTTGGGGAAATGAGAACTGAATTTCTAACTCTTCTCTGGAAGCAGAATCATAGGATGAAAGAATTGTGAAGATATTGTAGTCCCATCTACATTACTACTTAATTGCGTTTACATGAGAAAGTTCTGTCACATCTCTTGGCCTCTGTTTCATCCTCTGAAAAATGGGGATATTGGACTCCCTGATCTCTAAAAGCTCTTCTAGCTTTCTATGAATTTGTAAGTGCTGCTTGGACAGTAGTTTCACCAAAACCCTCACACCAGCACTCCTGGTACCCATAACATTTGTGCCACCCAACTCCAATTTACACTCGTGGAGTAGGACACCCTTCAGAGGATGGAGATCAGGAAGAATGTAGAACAAAGGAAGAAACAGTATGGATGATCAAACATAATTTTCTCAAATGGGCGAGTGGTTCTCAAACCTTTTGATATCAGGGCCCATTTCCACTAGTGAAAGCTAATGAGATCCACTCCAAAGAGCTTTTACTAATGTGGGTTATGTCTATTAATGGTTATTGCATTAGAAATTAAAACATCTTAGTTTCCTTATGAAGAAGCTAAGTGTCACAGTGGATAGAGCACTGGGAATGGAGTCGGGAAGACCTGAGTTCAAATGTGGCTTCAGACACTTACTAGCTCTGTGACCCCTAAGTAAGTCACTTAGGCTCTGTTTGCCTCAGTTTCTTCAGTGGTAAAATGGGAATCATTCTGCTCCCCGATGTTGTTGTGGGATCGAAAGAGATAATAATTGCAGATTGCTTATCACAATATTTGGCATATAGTGGGTGTTTAATAAATGCTTGTTTCCACCCTTATAATTTTGACTTTGAGTCAAATAGGTTTGAGTCCCTGAAATGGTTTTGGGGACCACCAGAGGACAGACCATACTTTAAGAACCTCCAAATAGATAATTTTAGGATCTCATGACTTCATATCTGGAAAGTATCAAAAATGCAGAAGTTGGAAGGGACCTCAGCAGTCACCTGGATCAACCCATATCCCAGGGGAATCATAGAAACATAGACTTAGATCAGAAAGGGATTTCAGAAGCCATCTAGTCCAGCCCTCTAATTTTGCAGAGGAAGAAACTGAGGCCCTGGGAGGTTAAGTGATTTACCCAAAGTCATACCAGGAATCTAAAGGTCAGAGGTAGAATTTGAACCTGTGTTCCCTGACTCCACAATCAATGCTCTTTTCATTTCTTCAACTATAGCCTCCCTGACAAGTCATTGTCTAACCTCTTCTAGAAGATCTCCAATGAGGAGAAAGCCAGTACTTCCCAAGGTATCCCATTCCCCTTTCTGACAGTTCTAATTATTAGGAGGTTTCTGAGGGGTTTTTTAATGTTATTGTAGTTATTTAGTCATATTTGGCTCTTCATGACCTCATTTGGGGTTTCCTTAGCAAAAATACTGGAGTGGTTTGCCATTTTCATCTCTAGCTCATTTTTTAGATGAGCAACTGAGGCAAACGGTGAAGTGACTTGCCCAGGGTCACACATTTAGGGGCTAAGACTGGATTTGAACTCAGGAAAATGAGTTTTCCTAACTCAAGACCTGGTGCTCTATCCACTCAGTGCTCCTGGTCTTTCCCTCTTGGGTTTAACAGAACAAGTTCCACATGAAAGCTTTTCAGCTACTTGAAGGCAGTCACCATGTCTCCTCTAAGTCTTTTCTTCCCCAAGCTAACCATCCCCAGTTCTGTCAGATGATCCTCATACAACACAAGCCCTTCACCATTCTGGATTCCCCTCTCTAAGATCTCTTCATTTTACCCTGTCTAAACAGAGATGCCCAGTACTAAGCATGATGCTCCATAAATGGCCTGACTAGGGAAAAGTACAGAGGGACCAGCACCTCCTTCAAATGCCCTCATTTAATAGATAAGGAAATTGAGGTGTTTCAGGCTTCAGTAACTTACCCAGACTTATCCAATTAATTAGTAACTAGCCTAAGATTAGAAACTTGGATCTCTTCTGACTCCCCATCTACTGCTCCTTTTGTCACAAGCTTTCAGGAGACACAGCGGGTATGGTATGTCAGGTCATCTCTGGAGTCTAAACTCTGATAGCACTGCCCATCCTGCATGCTTCAGCCACATCTTATAAGATAATGTAGTGGTCCAGTGCCCCTTTGGACTTCTAACAAAAGGAGCCAAACAGGATCTGTCCCAAGAAAGGACATGGAGAGCTTTTATTTGGCTCTGATAGTTTATTGAGAGGGGAGAGTCCTCCAACTCAGTAACCAATCAAATTAAACAGAGCCCTCCAATCAAAAGAACGACTGGAAAGTAGTTGCTGCATTAATGCCTACAATGTATTTCTTATCAACAGTCCAGAACACATATCCAGATCCATGGGAATTGCCCTCCATCAGGTCAAGGAGCTCCCCTGATTACCCCCATTAAAATAATCTTAGCGACAAGTTACATTTGTCCAATATTTTATTAAAATAATTTTTATTGCTATATTTTATGCCTATGTCACCTACATATCCCAATATATCCTGACCTCTCCCCTCCCAGTGTCCATTCCTTACAACAATGAATTTTAAAAGAGGGTTTAAAAAAGCAGTTTAGCAAAACTAATCAACATATCAAAAAAAATTCAGCGTCATATGCAGCCACCGCCTTGGCTCCCACCTTTGTAAAGAAGCAGAGGGTGTTGCTTTTCATGGTTTCATTTTTGCAGCCAAGCTTGGCCATCATACATCTGTATAACACTAAGATTTACCAAGCATTTTCTTCCCATTTCTACCATGAGGTAGATAGTATAATCATTACTCCCATCCTTATTTTACAGATGAAGAAACTAAGTCTCAGAGAGGTTCAGGAACTTGGCTATAGTTTGTCAATAAATAAATATATATGAAGGGCCTATTATATGTCAGGCACTGTGCTAATCACTGGGTATACAAAGAAAGGCAAAAGGCACTTTGGGTCTTCAAACAGCTTCTAATTAAAGAAAACAATCCACCAAAGGAAGGTGAAAATGGGAGGCAGTTAGGGAAGGTAGCATGGCGAGCATGGCGAGCATGACGGAGAAGTCCCGAGGAGTTCAGCCGTGGAAAATCAAGGATCTAAAGAATCCAAGAGCTCAAACTCAAACGCAGATAACCCGCCACTAGCCATGGTCCTGTAAGACCAGAAGGACACCATCTATGGCCCAGCATGGCATTTCTTCTCTCCACTGCTCTCCCACCGTCCCGTCCTTCCTTGCTCACATGAATAAAGAGAAAAATATGAGCATTGTCAATTTAAAACCTTTCACCCAAGCTACATTCACTTTAAAAGAGCTCAAATTATTCTCATCGTTAAATCGAAAACACCGTAAAACAAATTGTGGCTAGGTCATTCATCTCGATATTCCTCTGGTACTGAGCACTGGCGCCTCTCTAAGTGCTTGGGCGGAAGTAGCGACTCAAGATGAATGAATGGCTGGCCGTTTACTGGGTACATCGCAGCTGCAGCATTAGATGGAAATTCGATGTTTTATTAGCTTTTTATTATTATTAAACAAAAGGGAAAAAAAGGCATTTTATTCTGACGTCAATTTGATGAGAGAGGAACTGCCTGAGCTGAGTTGTGCTGGCTGAAAAGACAGCTGTGATTGTCCTGGATGCCACTAATGAGGTCAAAGAGGGAATGGAGAGGGCCAGCCAAAGTCTACTCAATAAGCATTTTACAGGTGCTAGGTTCTGGTGATGCAAAAGCAAAAATGAAGGAGTCTCACTTTTAAGGAGCCTGTCTTCTAGGTACAACACATAACACTGATAGAGAAGTACAAAATATTACAGATTAAATCCAAAGTCATTGGGGGTTAAGGGAGAGCAAAAGGGCAGGAGAGAAAGAGAAAAGGCTCAAACAACTAATGAAAACAGAAAAGGCTTCCTGTAGGAGGTGGCATTTGAGATGGACCTTAAAGGAAGCAAAGGATTCGATGAGGTAGAGGAAAGGAAAAAAAGGCAATCCAGGAATGCTCTTTAGGAAACAGCCAGTACAAAGCCAAGGAGGTGGGAAGTGTGCTTGTTAAGTAGGAGAGTTTGGATGGAACATTAGCTTGAATTAGGGTATAAACTATCTGGAAAGAAACAATGTACAGTCCTTCTGCATTGTGAAGGGTTTAATCCCAATAGAGAAGTTTGCTTTTTATTCTAGAGCCAATAAGGAGTTATTAAAATCTGGGGTAGGGGATTGATATGATCAGACCTGTACTTTGTAATCAGCTACAGTTAGAGGTTTATTGAGCATTATTTAAACAGGAATCCTAGTATCTCTGAGTTGGAAGGAACCTGATAAGGCATCTAAGTCCCATTTCCATAGTATCTCCGATAAGAAGCCACCCAGAGAAGGCAGTTTAGTGAAATAAACATTGCACTTAAATCACTTAACTTCCATATGCAATGTCTTTTTCTCAATCCTCATTCTTCTTCACTTCTCTGCAGTCCTTGATGCTTTCAACTACTCTCTTCTCCTTGATACTCTTTTCTGTCTAGGACAGTTTGGGGGACACTACCTGGTCACTCCTGCCTCCTTTGCTGGATCCTCATCCATGTCACACCCACTAACTGTGGATGTCCCACAAGGCCCTGTCCTGGATCCTCTTCTCCTTCTATACTGTTTTGCTTTGCACCCATTGATCCAATTCCCATCTCTGTGCAGATGATCTCAAGTCATTTGCCCAGTCCTTACCTCCCTCCTGACCTCCAGTCTCATGTTTCCGATATCTCAAACTGGATATCCTATAAACATCTTAAACTCAGCATGTGCAAAATTAAACTCTTATCTTTCTCCCACAAACCCACCCCATTTGACAATTTGAAATTTTGAATATTTGCAAAGTGTTTAGCACAGTGCCTGGTACACAGTATACACTTAATAAAAGCCTGTTTCCTTCCTTCCCTATTCAGTAAATTCCAGAGACTCCCTGCTCCCCGTCGGATCGCATATAAAATCCTCCATTTGGCTTTTTAAAGCCCCCTCCTACTTCTCTAGCTTTCTTACATGTTACTGCACCCCACGTGCTCTCTGAGCCACTCACACTGTCCTTTTTGCTGTTCCTTACATAAAACACTCCTTCACCTGATTCCAGGCATTTTCACTGACTGTGCCCCTTCTGGAACTCTCTCCTTCCTCATCTCTACCTCCTGGCTTCCCTGGCTTCTTGGCTAAATTCCCACCTTCTGCAAAACATTCCCAGTCCTCCTTCCCAGTCTCCCTACTGAGAATTTTCATCGTTCAATCATTTTTCTATCATGTCCATCTCTTCATGACTCCATTTGGGGTTTCCTTGGCTGAGATCCTGGAGTGATTTGCCATTTCCTTCTCTGGCTCATTTTACAGATGAGCAAACTAAGGCAAACAGGTTAAGTGACTTGCCCAGAGTAACCCAGCTAGTGAGTGTCTGAGGCCAGATTTGACTCAGGAAGATGAGGCTTCCTGACTTCAGGTCCAGCACTGTGCCACCCAACTGTCCAATAAGAGATTATCTTCAGTTTAATCTGCATATAATCTTATTTGTACGAGATGGTTTGCTTGTTGTCACCCCCATTAGACCATGAGTACCTTGAGAGCAGGAGGTTTTTTTTTTTGTTTTTGATTCGTTAGTTTGTTATTTACTTTCTTTGTTTTCTCAGTACTTAGTACAGTACATATAGTAGACATTTAATAAATACTTAGTGACTTTTAGAAGACCTCCAGTCAAACCTGCCATTTATTAGCTTCCTGACTTTGGTCAAGTCATTTTAACTCTGGACCTCCATTTCCTCATCTGCAAAATGAAGGACCTGACTCAGTTATCATTAAGATTCCTTCTATGGGGAATGGCTGAATAAATTATGGTATATGAATGTAATGGAGTACTATTGTGCCATAAGAAACGATGAACAAGAAGACTTCAGGGAGGCCTGGAAGGACTTATATGATCTGATGCTGAGCGAAAGGAGCAGAAACCAGGAGAACTTTGTGCACAGCAACGACCACAGTGTGCGAGAGTTTTTTCTGGTAGACTTGGAACTTTGTAATAACACAAGAACTTACTGAAAAAAAAATCCCATTGGTAGTTTTCTAAGGCAAAATATCTTCCACACTCAGAGAAAGAAATATGGAAGTCATCCGCAGAATGCAGCAGATCATGTTTGTGTGTGTGTGCGTTTTAGTGTATTACATTTTGATTTGCTATATGATTTCTTCCATTTATTTTAGTTTGACTACATAACATGACTATTGTGAAAATGTGCTCAATAGGAAAGTATATGTAGAACCTATACAGAATTGTATGCTGTTGCGGGGAGGAAGGGGGGTAGTAGGGGAAAGGTGGGGGGTCAGGGTGGGAGATAAAATCTTAATTTTAAGGAAGTGATTGTAGAACACCAAAAAAAAAGTAAATAAATAAATTTATTAAAAAAAAAAAGATTCCTTCTGGTCCTAACATTCTGTGGTGAAAAGACTCTATTTAAATGTCTCCGGTGATGGGCAACTTGTTACCATTCTATTTTGGACAGCTCTAATTATTAGAAATTTCTTTTCGAATCTGCCTCCTTATAACTTCTACCCAGTGTTATTAGTTCTCTCTAAGGCTGTAAAATATAATTCTAATCCCACTTCTACCAAATTTTCTGGACTAGAAAGTCCCCTTTGACATACTGACTTTAATAACTTTCCAGATGATATCTGGTGACAAGTAATTGTAGCAAAAGGGGATAAATTGAGGGCTGGCAAAGCAAAATTACTTCCCAGAGAAGAATAGCCAGGGACCCTAACTCCTGTCCTAGTCCCAAGCCTCAGAACTGACAGCATCTAAGCTCTAGGGAGATCCTGATTGAAACTGTAACCCTTATGTGTTCATTGTGTCTACAGACTAATGAAATTATCCAGAAGGTTTGCATTGGAGAGAACAATGTGATAGAAGAAGAGATCCGAGCCAACCAGAGTGTGACTGAGTGGGCTGGAGGTGGCGGAGGTGGGGGTGGAGCGACCTACATTTTTAAGGTAAGGCCCCCTCCTTTCTTCCAGGCTGCAGGCTATGCTGCATAGCTCTGGGCTTTTTTTGGATTCTCCCCAAGGTGTAATACAGGTACCTTAAGTTTATACCATGCTTTATGTAGGATTTAAAAGGGCTTTCACCAAATTTCTCTCACTGACTCTTTTCCATAATTCTGAGAGGTAAGTAGGGCAGACATCATTAATCGAATTTCACAACTGGCTCATCCAGTGACTTCCTCCATGATGACCATTTAGTTACCAGAATATAACCCTCCTGACTCCAAAACCCACTCATTTATCCGCCAGGTTTTGCTGCCTCTGGAGTAATGTCTTCCAACTGTAAACTTAATAGATATTTTCATAGGGCTTTTAAGTTTGCAAAGCATTTTACATCAATTGTTTCATTTGAACTTCACTAACAACCCTTTAAGTTACATACTACAGGTACTATTATCTCCATTTAACATAATTTTAAAACTCAGAGAGATTTAAGTGATTTATCCATAACCACAGAGCCAGTATGTTTCAGGGATGGGAACTTCCTGACTCAAGGTTCAGAATTCTCTCCCTTCCTCTCCCCAGCATCCTTTGTTTTCAGGTAACATGAATGCTCACACCACAGCAGCATAAGGTATAAAGACTTGCCATAGCTTTGGGTACCATGCCCCTCTCTCCTCTCTGGATCAATTAATTAGAACAGAGTCATTTTTGAGCTTCTCATTAATTGAGTAATTCCTAGTATTGAATTTCTCTCTTTCCTTTTTCAGCTGGTGATATCACAGCCACACTTGATCACCATTATCCCCTCTAGAAAACAAAAAGTGGCAATGAACAGTTAAGGGACCTTAATTGTAACTTAGTGCATCCCTTTATCCTTGGACTTGACCAAATCTAAACCACCCAATAGGACAAGAAAATGAAAGCACAGACAACACATTCTGGTCATATTTGCCAGAGCCAGAATTAGAGTGGGACCATTGGTCTTTGTTCAAGGGCAGGGAAATGTTGAGGGCACAACACTCTGCTAAGAGTGCTTCCCCTGCCCATCCAGCAACTTATAGCCACCATCACTCCTTTGGGCCATGCTCACTATTCCTTCAGCAGCCTAGAAACTTCTTGGTATCCTAGGAATACTTCCTTCCTTTATTAACCCGCAGCCCTAGGTAAGACATCCTCAACTTTCACCCCAGGGCAAGAATTGCTAGTTTTGTCTCTAAATCACAATAGTCTGAATTTGGGAAGTTTTACTTCTCCTAATAAGGCCTTACCCTTCCCATGTGAAACAATTCATCAGTCGGTGAGCATTCTTTAAGTGACTGCTGTATACTATACAGCCATTCCTGGGAAGAACTAGGGCTAGACAAGGTAGGCAACCAACGGGATCATTTCACATAATCAAAGTAATGAGGGATATTATGTATTTGAATAGAATTTGAATTGAATTTTAATACCAGGAGATCTCCTTTTCCATCACATGTAGGTATTTTTCTATGGTAAGTTTTAGTTCTTAGAGTGAGAAATCCCAACCTGTGATAGATAGTCACAGGTAGGCCAAGGAGTATAATTTTCAGACCTTGTCTAGGCCATCCAAATGCCTCATCCCCACTTCCCCACTCACATTTCCACCCCCACCCATCTCTGAGGCAAACAGAATGCCACAGGCATCCAAATATCCTCTTCCAAATAGTGTTGTGGGAAGAATCTAACAGATGGTGAACCACAGCTGATGTAGCATAAGTCTGAAGTGCTCAAAGGGTGAGCCTACTGCCTCGCAAGCAGCCAAGTTAGGGGCCAGCCCAGGCCAGAAGAGCATGCCCATCTCATTTTTGAATTTTTCCTTTGTCAGATGAAAAATGGAATACCAGTGCCTCTGATCATTGCAGCCGGAGGCGGTGGAAGAGCTTATGGGGCCAAAACAGATACATTCCATCCAGAAAAACTGGAAAATAACTCCTCTGTTCTAGGTCTGAATGGCATTTCTGGAGCCGCAGGTAATGTGACCACATACCACTGCTCACAAAACATAGCCAGGCTCAGATGTCTAGGGACTAAGGCGGTCCTCGGGCATCAGTAAGCACACAGGAACTGCTCTTTGCAGTTGGGGCTGGGCTGGAGGTGCTGGGAGCCGAACATGGATGGAGTTGGGAGTTGAGGAGTACCACTTACTATGGCAAACAAGTAACTTCCTGGTCAGCTTGTAGAGCTCATTTTTAATTGTAGTTGAGTTACCAGAACTCCTAAACACTATTTCTCATGACATGTCCATTATTATGATTGTAATAACTTACATTTAGAATATATTTTTAGATTTGGAGATCCCTTGTAAGGGACTCATGATGTCTGACTGCAAGAGTCCCACCATCTCTGACATAGGCATAGCCAAAAATAAATAAAGACCTGATCTTTTCTCACTGTGATACAGAACCCTAATTGCCTACTCTTGCAATGTTATCTTTGCCAAGATATCAGGCAGCATAGTCTAACACATACGCAAACACAGGGCATCGGAGAGACCCAGAAAAACCCTCCCCAAAACACACAGCACTGCTGTGAGATACCTAGGCCAGGTACCACTGCTCTCTAGAGTTTGCAAGTGAGAAAACTGAAGCCCTGAGAGAGGAAATGATTTGCTCAGTGTCATGAAGCTAGTAAGAGACAGAGTTAGTGCTTGAACTCAGGGCATCTGACTTCCCGTCCCACGCTCTTATCCCTATACCATGCAATCCAAATAATGGGACTCTTGCTATTTCAAGCTACTTTATTATTCCCCATGTGGGCATTTTGACTTGTTTTGTGTCACCGAAATTCTCCAAGGGAATGAGGAACCAAATATAGACTCTCTGACTCAAGAGTGACAAAAAGTCACCCTGACTTGATATACTCCCAAGACCTCCACCATGACCAACCTGCATTTGCATCCAAAAGAAAAACAAGAAGCTCCTTCAGAATCCTGTGTCCTCTTGTCCTTAGGAGAAATGGAGGCCTATAGCAGAGAATGTAGGTTATTCAGGAGAACAAGGCCTTCTGCCTGCTCTGTCCTACATTCTCTGTCTCTCTGACCTCCACCACCTAACCCCCATCAATTGGAAAGCTGATCTCACTGACCCAGAGCTACAAAAGTAAATCATAAAGCCTGGGCTGGTTTCTGCTGAACAGTTTCTTCTGGAGACAGCAGTTATAGGAAGGGGAAAAAAAAGATCTTGGGATATTCATTTTGTATTGCTTTTTTAAAAAATCTCAATACACCATCTAGAAGAGAATATTTAGGTAATATTTCAGTGGGGTATTAGAGTAATTCATGAAAACAAAAAGAACCTGGCAAATTGGCTTTCTTTAAGATCAGAAATACACAGAGACAACAGAAGGAGCATCAAAAGTTCCCAGGATCATCATTTTACAGTGGGACAGGACCCCTCCTAATCCAGTCCTTTCCTTTTATAGAAGAGGAAGGTGACAGTCAGAAGGACTAGGTGACTTGTAGATGATTATACGTGGCAGAACTAGGATTCGCACCCAGCTCTTCTGAACCCTCCCCACCTCTGATTCATTGCTTTTTCCATGGCACCAGTCACTGGTTTTGACCCTTGGTAGACTTACACCTGGAAAGAGACAAAGAGTCAGTACAGACAGAAGCAGGAGGGGAGGCCCAGGTTCAGGGGTTTGGGGAGAGCCCCAAGGCACTGAGTCAGCATTAGTAGGCAAGCTCAGACACAGGTGAGCTACAGGAACCCACTTCTGATTCTGTTTTACCAAACTGCTGCTGTCCCAAAGGCCGCAGTATAGACTCCCTGGCCCACTGGCTTATCTCTCCTTCAGGGACTTGACTCATGTTCTCCTATGAGGCTCCTGACCCCATCCTGCTATCCGCAGGAGCAGAGATTGCGTCCTTACATTCATTGAGAAGGCTGGGGATGGGGTTGGGGCTGGTGGTGAGAAATATATCGAAAATGCCATGAAAAGGGGGAAAAAATAAAAAGTAGAAAGTCACATGATAACTTTATAATATGTTTAAAAAGAATAGCAAGTTATACATAATAGATTTGCAATTTCATATAGAAACATCTTTTTTTCTATTCTACTGTTTTGGAAATTTTTTTTTAGTTCTTAAGTCCAGAATAAAATAAGTTTTAAGAAAAAGAAAGAAAATGCCATGAGAAACAGTGTCTAGTCCCAGTCTTAGTGGGAAAGATCAATTATATTGACAGAACAGCCTTAAGATGCCTTAAGAGTCAGTAATTGTCCCTTCACTTTAGGGAAACACATCTGAAGGCATACATGGGATTCTGCAGACGTATGCACCCAAAAGAGGCAAAGCAGAAAGAGACCTGGCCTCAAAATCAGCAATGCCTACATTCAGGACCCATCTCTGATCCATACTAGTTATGTGACCCTGGGCAAGTCACTTAATGTCTCAAGGCCCCCAAGTCACTAAGACTATAAATTGCAGAGAAGGTGCCAACCTTCATTGGTTAATGGAGTTTTCTCTTCTGTGAGTCCCCAAATCACTTGCCCAAGTCATTTTCCTGGTAACCCCAGAAATCACTCCCCTACCCCTACCCACGGTATCAGCAAAACACAGCTTTCTGCGGAACTTGAGTCTTCATATCTTCCTGCCCACTCACATGCAAGACTTTAACTTTGGCCAAGCAGGTCAGGATTGTAGATTCTTAGATTCAAAGTGTGTTGAAGCTGGAAGAGACTTTAGGCATTATCCAATTTAACTTTCCCCTACCTTCTCATTTTACAAATGAAGCAACTAAGTCCTAGAGAAAGGAAAGGACTGGCTCAAGGTCACATGGCTAGATTGTGCACATCTGATCCTGGAATCCTGAAGACCTGCCTCAGGAATGATGCTTGGTTGGGGGAGGGGGGGAATGAAGTCTAAGGGCCAACAGCACCTTCTTTTATGCCCTTTGTCATTCTACCCTGCTTAGCACTCACCCCAAGATAACCCTTTGACTTTTGCCCTCCTTGAAGACTGAGCCATGCCAGTGCCTATTGGGGTGGGAGGTAAGGGGTGTGGGGAGTAGAATTAAAGAGTTAAAATCTGGGAATTGATAGGGACAGGGAGATGAGAATGAAATAAACTTAGCTCCAAAGCTTCGAATCCCAGATCCATGCTCATGTGCACATAAGCCCACTTCCACATATTTTGGGGGGACAGTTGCCTCTGAGGCTACAGGGGAAGGGGTGGATCCAGGCAGAGCAGGAACAGACCCACTCAACAGGCATCACCTCCCTCCATTTCCAACTGGAGAAACTGGAGGCTGCCAGTTCCATTGCAGATGCTCTGGGGAAGGGAACATGAGACCGACATGCTCAGATCCTAACAGCACTTTTAAGGTTTGCCAAATATTTCACCTGTTATTGTTGTTCGGGCATACATTTTATAGATAAGGACTCTGAGTCAAACAGGGTTAAGTGACTTGGCCAGGGTCACACAGCTAGAGAGTGCCTAAGGCCAGATTTGAACTCAGGAAGATGAGTCTTCCTGATTCCAGGCCTGGATGCTCTATATTGTCTTATTTGAGCCTTAACACAACCCTGGGAGGGAGATGCTGTTATTGTCCTCATTTTGCAGTTGAGGAAACTGAGGCAGGCAGCAGTTTAAGTAACTTGCCCAGAGTCAGAGGGCTAGGAAGTATTTGAAGAGAGACTGGAACTCAGGTCTTCCTGGTTTTAAGTCCACCTCTCTGCCCAGACTCAGTGGACTCCAGCTTTGTCCACCAGTTTCACTTCCTGGGCTCTCCTCACTCTGGGGTTGTTTTCTCCCTCTCTCCTCTGCAGGTGGTGGAGGTGGCTGGAATGATAACACTTCCTTGCTTTGGTCCGGAAAATCTTTGCTGGAAGGTGCTACAGGAGGACATTCCTGCCCCCAGGCCATGAAGAAGTGGGGGTGGGAGACAAGAGGGGGTTTCGGAGGGGGTGGAGGGGGGTGCTCCTCAGGTGGAGGAGGCGGAGGATACATAGGTAAAGATGCTTCGCGTTCAAGGTGTCAGTTTCCCTCCTTTAGTCATAGAAGTCAGGCAGGCTCTAAGCCCCGTTTCCCTCATCCCTTCTCTTCCCCACTCCCTCAAACCCTTTTCCCTCTTTTTTCCTCCCCTGACCCTCCCTTGTGATGTCATGGCCCGCCCCTTCCCCTTTAGCTGGTGGGGGGAGAATGTGAATGGGGTAGGCATGGTGGCAGCTGCTGAGCCGCCATCTTGCCTCAAGCCCCCGCCAGGATAGCATCAAGATCTCACTGTGATTCTTGATCCCCTCCCCCACCCACCCACCTGCCATCTTTGCTGGAACAAGAGGCTTCAGCCTCTCCCAGATCATTCCCTGAGCACCCCAATGAGGTGCCAGATTGAAAACCTTAGAGGCTGAACTCCTCCAGGGGTGATGGCTGGTAGCAGCTTCTGCCCAGCCCAATGCCTCCTTCTGGATGGCCATGCTCGATTCTAAGCCAATACCACTCCCCCTAAGGGATGGATTGGGGATTTGTCCACCCCTCCAGTCGTTGGACTGGCCCCACTCACTTGTCACATCATAGCCCCCATATGGGGCCAAAGAGAAGCCACTCTCCATGCTGATGTTAGAGGGGAATTTGGGTTACCCTGTTCCCCAGACCCTCTGGTCTCATCAGCAGGCAGCAACAGGCCATTGACCTAGCTGCCCTCCTCTTGGCTCTTGCCCAAGACCAGACTGGGACTGATGAACCAAGAGGAGAGGAAGTGGTATAGCCCCCCCAGATTAGAGTAATGTGCATGCTCTGTGATATCTGTGTATCTTTTTAAAACTTGAATGCTTCATGTACAATGTTTGTGTTGACCATATGCATTCGTTCTTCAGGCTCTATGAGGGTGAGAAAATCAGGCAGGGAGTGCAGTGGGGGGGATGTGTCCAACCCCATCTTGGAGCAAAGACTAGGAGCTTTGGGGCAGGAGGGGTGACCATGTTCAATTCAATGTGGTTGCAGTGAGTCTTTGACTTCCCCCGTCACTCTTCTCCGCCTCCCCTGACCTGGTGGGGCAAAGGGCAGGAGATGCTCCTTCCACAGGCCGCTAATGGGAATGTTACAAGCTGAGGCCTGGAGGGAGGGGAAGTCACCCTAAGGAGCCCAGGATTTCTCAGATTCCTGTCCAAATGAATCCTCCTAAGAAAATTACAGCACAGTGAAAAGAGCATTGAGGTCAGAGGTCTGACATTAACGTCGCTAGACCTGAGTTTAAATCCTGACTCTTCCATTTTTACTGCCCATGTAACTCTGAACCAGTCATTTAAGCTCCTGAGACTCTCTGAGCCTGTTTCCTCACATGTAGAATGAGAGGGTCAGACTAAATTCTCCAAAGAGCTTCCAAGAGTAAGTATGGCAGTCTGCCCAATAACCCTGAAGAGTATAGTCAGTTCTACTCAGGGTACCCAGATTTAGAGCTGCCCAAGCAGGCAACTTCATTCTCTGTGCCCATGACCATGTTGAACCAAAGCCCCAGGAGCTAAGATTTGCTCTGCCCTGACCCTTCTCCCTTACTATAAATATACTATACTATACTATGCTATGCTATACTATACCATACTCTACTCTACTATACTATGCTATCCTCCCTGCCTGATGTCAGCTCCCCTCAGGACCCTGTTTGCTCTGGCTAGCATGCTGTGACTTATAGATGTGTGCATACATGTATGTGTTTGTATGTGTCATGATTCCCTACCTGGTGTTCAGCTTTTCTCTGGTTTGCTACAGGGGGTAACGCAGCTGTGAACAATGACCCTGAAGTGGATGGGGAGGATGGGGTCTCCTTCATCAGTCCATTGGGCATCCTGTACACCCCGGCTCTAAAAGGTACCCCCCTCTCTCCCTTCCAGACGGCAGCAGTCAGGTCTCTCCAGACTACGGCACCAGGCCATGACTGGGCCTCAGGACAACATAGATCCATAGTGTGTTGGGTTCTGTGATCACATGACAAGTGATCCACTTGCAAAGAGGAAAGCCCACACCTCCAACCCAGTTAGTTCAATCAATCATGAATTTGTCACACACTGTGCAAAACCATGGATATACAAAAAGAGGCAAAAACAAAACAAAATACTCAGATCCGGCAAGAGTTTATTAAGTAATGATCACATGCCAGGGATTGTGCTAAGCACTAGGAATTCAAAGACAAAACTGAAGCAGTTCCTGCCCCCAGGGGGCTTACATTTTATATACAAATATACCACACATAAACACACACATACACACACAAACACGCACACACATACACACAAACATATGTGCACATGCAAACACACACACGTACTCAAACACATTCACTCACAAACCTAGACATACACACACAAACACACACATACAAACAGACATACACACACATACACACAAACATAGACATACACATATACATACACACACACATAGCCATTTCAAGATTCTCACCAAGATATCTATGATTCCTTCCCCATCCACCAGCCCACCTAGACAAATGTATGCCTCTTCTACTTCCCCTCAAATAACATAGTCCTCCACTGCATGGAGTGATGCTACTGAGGAGAACATAGGAAACAATGCACAGATAATCCACAGAAACCATATGGAGAAGAGGAGAGCCTCTGAAAGCCCTCCTCGTCCATCCCCAAGAGTGGAACCCCTGGGTGTTGGTAGATGTTCTGATGGGTTGGCAAGAGCACCAGCCTCACTGGCGCAAGCTGACAATGGTGTTTCCTGCCCCTCCCTTGTTACCCCAGTGATGGAGGGCCATGGGGAGGTGAACATCAAGCTTTACTTGAACTGCAGCCACTGTGAGATGGATGAGTGCCGCATTGACCCAGAGAGCCACAAAGTTATCTGTTTCTGTGAGCATGGCACAGTTCTGGCTGAAGATGAGGTCTCCTGCATAGGTGAGCAAGCAGACTGCCTCCTGGGGCCAAGGGTGCTGCTGGGAGAGGGGTGATCCCATGGTTACTGTTCTGCACTGTTTCCTTTCCCACTTCCTGCTGGGATAAAGGGAACCAACTGCTTAAAAGTAGATGAAGAGAGACCTTAGCTAGTCATGGATCACAGCAGAATTCAGGCTCAATGGCACCTTAGAGGTCAGAGTCCCACTCACTTACCCACATTAGTAAGTGTCAGAGCTGGGTCTCAAACTGAAGTTTGCTGTCTTGACTAGCAGTCCTTTAAAGTAGTATGGAAACATCTGAGATTATTGCCTAGCTAGCAGTAAATAATTGGTTAAAATAGGAAGCTATAGGAAATTGGTGTTTTCCTTCCCTATCTCATTCCTCAGTGGCCATGCCCTTAGGTGGTCTCCCACTATGGTGACCTCCCTAGAGGCTGCATTTTGTTTCTACTAGACCTTCCACCCCCAACTGAAGTGAGGGCATATTTCTTGTGCCACTTGCCACAGGGGCAAAAACTGATAGTTTAGGCTCTTTATATAGATAAAAACACTTTCTTTCTGCTCCTACACTGTCTCTCCCAGCTCATAAAGGAGTAAAATGTCCTCTTCTGAATGTGCTGGATAAGGTAGAAGTGAAGCAGTTTCCACGGGTGGGAAATGAAGGCAGAAGTATTCTCAGGGTAATACCAGAGAGGAAGCAGTATATCAGTACATGGCTCTTAGTTCCACCATTTAATCTGTCTCCTAGTGTCACCGACCTCTGAGCCTCACCTGCCTCTCTCCCTGATACTGTCTGTTGTGACCTCTGCCCTGGTGGCTGCCCTGGTCCTGGCATTCTCAGGCATCATGATTGGTGAGTATGCTGGGCCCTGCTGAAGGCAAGGATTGCATGTGCACTGGAGATGCCAAAGAAATGAAGCCTTGCTCTTATGAAAATAGATGCTTCTGAGATGCTCTCAGGTTGATTTAGAGACCCTTGAAGGTGGGAGGGCAGAGGGACCCAAGAATGGGCTTCTTCCACTCCCATAGCAGCTTGGTAGCTATGATTATGGAGCCTTATACTTCATGGACAGGGAAGAGATTTGTCCTCCCCCCAGGCCTCAATCTACCACTTGTTCATAAATGTCTGACTAGTTATCAGTCCATGCCTTTCCAACCCAAAGCCATTTATCATTTGGTTTCAAAAATTCCCTTAAAAATCCACAATCCTGTTCCCCTTGGATCTCCTATTCTCCAGGCTGAGCATGCCCAGTTCCTTCATTATATTTGCATTATGGCACAGTCTCAAGGCTCTTCACCAGCCTGGTTACCCTCCTCTGGATACTCCTCATTGTATCAGTGCCCTTAATACGTAGCACCCAGTGGGGCATAGGGGGTGGAGACAAATTCAGAAATAAAGGTGATATAAAAACAAGAAAGTAATTTTTTTATAATGTTTAAAGAGTAGGGGGAAAACCGGTGATACCAAGAACTGAAAACAATATTCCAGAGCTGATCTGACCAGTACCTGATCTTAAACATTATGTTCCTCTTCACATACCCCAAAATTACATGAGCTTTTCTGGTCAGTGAAGAGGTTACATGACTTACTCAGGGCCACACACATTCCAACCATCATCAGACCCATGCAGAAGCCTTTTCTCAGCATTTCCCATATCCTGGGACTCCCTGGCATAACCTTCAAACCCCAAGGATGCCTCCATGACACAAAGGGTCATTGACATAGATCCTTAATGAAGGAATCTGTGTAAGCCTCAGGAGCTCTCGGAGTGGACAGATATCAAACCCTTTTCTTGCTTAATCTTCCTCTGGGTATTTCAGCAGGGTGCTTACTGTGTTCAAATTCCCATGCCTCTCACTAAAACATTAACACAGTCTGTGATGGACTTCTCAGCAAGATGCATCAGAAATGACCCCAGAGCTTAGCTGCTCCTTTGGTTGTGCCCATGAAGCCTCCAGCTGCGTGGGTTTGTCTCTGTCTCCAGTGTACCGCAGGAAGCACCAGGAGCTCCAGGCCATGCAGATGGAACTGCAAAGTCCAGAGTACAAGCTGAGCAAACTGAGAACCTCAACCATCATGACCGACTATAATCCCAACTACTGTTTTGCTGGCAAAACCACATCTATCAGTGATCTCAAGGAGGTGCCTCGGAAAAATATCTCCCTCATTCGGTAAGTTCCAGCCTACTCTCTCCAACAGCTGGAGTCCAAAACTGAAGTGGCAGCATCCAAGATGGCAGAAAGAGTCAGAAAACCTGAGTTCAGATCCTAATTCTGCTCCTTACTACCTATGTGACCTTGAGCAAGTCACTTAGCTATTCTAGGCCTTGGTTTTCATCTGTAAAATGCAAAAGTTGGATTAAATGATCCCTGTGGTTTCTTCCAGCTCTAGAGTTCTGGACTTAATGTCAAGAAGACTTGGGTTCAAATCCCGATTCAGATGCTTACTCTCTATGTGACTCTGGGAAATCTCTCTGTGCTTCAATTTGTTCATTTGTAAAATTAGGAGACTTGAATTCAGTGGCTTCTCTAAGACTTTTCAGTGCTAAATCTAAGATCGTGTGTATGTCATAGAACTAAAGAATTTCAGTGGAATTAGTCTGATGTTGACTGCCAACATGGTTGAACTCTCGCATTCCCAAAGACGTAGACCTTGAAGGAAAATCAGAGAGGAGTAATTTAATAGAGCCCCTTCATTTTAGGAAGTTTTCCTAAGACATGATTAGGCACTCCCTCAGGGCATCTCATACAGCCCCTACAGGACGGGGGGGAGGGTTTGATCTAATAATCATTCTTTCAGTTAAGAAAATACACATCTGCTGCCTTATATAATTCACAGTATACACTTCACAATTCAAAAGAAAGCTAGAGGATTCATTTTTTTAGACTGTTTTCACTACACATTTTAAAGTAGAGGTTCATTTTCAATTTTCACTTTCCATCAGCAAATTGAATGAACATTTGGTTATTATACTTACCAAAGCTAATAAGAGCAGATAACTTTCAAGTCATTGGGAGGTAAATTAGTTCTGACTTTACAATGATATTTAGGGAGAAATTTTTGTCCTGCAGTATTATTAGGAAGATAACTATTTTCCATATTACTGATATGGTGGGCAGGCCAGTGGTCTTGGGTTCAAATCCTTTGTGACACTGGGGAAAGTCAGCCTTTCTGGGTCTCAGCTCCTTCATCGTAAAATGAAGGGGTTATGCTAAATGTGATTTTAAAACCTTGTCCAAGTCTAAACCTTGTGATCCTATGAGGAAAGCCAGACTCAGAGATGGGGTCATGGAAGCCTGTCCCTGCTGTCCCAATCCACAAAAGCCCAATGTCATTTTAAGGCAGGAAGTGGAAAAGGTAATTTCAAGGCTGGATGACCACGTGTCAGGTATGATGTAGAAAGAATTCTTGTTCAGGTATGGGATACGGCCTCTGATGTTCCTTCCAATTCTGAGATTCTGTGATCTGTGAAAAACAAACAATATTTGCTTTTATTTAACTTTTTTAAAATGTAGGTATTCTACCTATTTGTCTTCAAAAGATTATGTGTAATTTTTAACAAAGCAAATATATATATATATATCTTAAATTTTTTTAAATTTGCATTATAAATGTGAAATATACAAATTTTTAAAAATAGTATTTCAGGTTAGTCAACATAAGAAGCTTGTTATGAAGCTAAATATAGTCTTCTCACACATGAGTACATTTGAAATGAAAGTTGAGCTTTCCTACTTTTTCAATTCACAATGATTTCTCAGTTTGAATGAATGTATTCAAAAGAAGCAAACCCTTTTTCATACCTACAGAAGAATGTGTTTTTGTTAAAACCAGGATTATCTCTTCAATCTTTTGCAAGTCTAGATGTTAAGAAATGGGTCATTGAGGCTTTTCTATAAAATTTCATCATTAAACAGCTACTGCTCATCTTGGTTGCGGTTCAGGCTACTCTACAAGACTTCTCATGACCCCATTTGGAGTTTTCTTTGAAGATACTGGAGTGGTTTGTCATTTCCTTCTCCAGCTCATTTTATGGATGAAGAAACTGAGGCAAACAGGGTTAAATGACTTGCCCAGAGTCACACAGCTACTAAGTTACTGAGTCCAGATTTGAACTCAGGTCTTCCTGCCTCCAGACCCAGTGCCACCCAACTGCCCTATTGCTTGTCTGATTCATCCTAAATCCTCAAGTGTATGATATATTGTATATTCCAGAAAAATATTTACTGGATAATCATGTCATAACCACCTGCTTAAGCCTGTGGAGGGGCTTGCATACCATCTGTGAATCCATCACTAACCTGCCCGAGTTATCTCACTTTTTCTTCCACTTTGTCTAGGGGTCTGGGCCATGGTGCCTTTGGGGAGGTGTATGAAGGACAAGTGTCTGGAAGCCCCAGTGACCCCAACCCCCTACAGGTGGCAGTGAAGGTAAGGAATTACCCAATTTCCCACATGACCTGGTGTATCAAGGTCTGAGTCTCTACTTCTGAGAAGTATATCATTCATCATGCATCCTGACGTACAGCTTTTCCCTTCTCTCTTCCATCTCCCTTTCTGTGTCTATATCCAGACGCTTCCAGAGGTGTGTTCAGAACAGGATGAGCTGGATTTCCTCATGGAAGCACTGATCATTAGGTAAAGTGACCCATCTTTTACTGAACACAGAGCACAAAGAATCTCCCATGGAATTGTGAAGTCTCAAAGGGAAGGTGGCCTTCACAACCTCCGGATCTACCCTTCTGCCAAAGTTTAGGATCTCTGATCACAGTAAAACTGTCCCCAGACAATCTGGAAGAAATTCCAGTACTCTTATGACCTAAACAGTCAACCACCAGTTCCTGTTGGTAGAAAGAAGCTACCATGTCCCTGCATACCACTTTTGTCCCTTTCCATTTTTCTGTAATTTTTCTATGATCCTGAAAATCCCTCAAAATCTGAAGAAAGACCCTTCATTCTTTCTTCAGACTCAATATGGTAGACTTTATATGGGTTATAGTAGACTCTTATATGGGTGGGAAAGTTTAGGTAGGGCTCTTCCTGGTTATTTCTAAATACAAGTAATCTATGGTTCCTAGAGTCCTCTGGAACCCCAAAATGACTCCAACCAGCTGACTCTAGCAGGACCTTACCTGGGCTACTGTTGCCCAAAAAGTGATCAGTTTTATGTAATGTAGATATTTCTCTTTAACAAATATATAATTATTTAAACAAAGCAGCCACGTGTGTTTTTTAAATTGTAATTGCTTTAATTATAAATGTGGTCTGTTTTTCAAAAATACCAGGACGTTTCAAGCTGATCAATATAAGAAGCTTAAAATACTGGGTTATGAAACTAAGTCAAGTCTACCTGCTCCCAAATAAACTAAAAAAGAAAAATGAGCTTTCTTGCTTTTTCAGCACCCAAATAATTTCTCAAGAACTGTAAATGGGATGGGGACGGGCAGAATAAATGACTAGTCACTGAATGGGTGTTGCCTCTGTCAAACACACTTGATAACGAATGCAGTTAGACAGCTGAACAAGCCTCTATCTTACCGCAGTTAACTTTTGACACTGTCTTCTGCTGCAGCAAATTCAACCACCAGAACATTGTTCGCTGCATTGGTGTGAGCCTGCAGGCCCTGCCCCGATTTATCCTCCTAGAGCTGATGGCTGGAGGAGACCTCAAATCCTTCCTTCGGGAGACTCGCCCTCGCCCGGTAAGTGAGCCTGCTAGGTAAACAGTGGGACAGATGGTAAAATTGGGGTCGGACTGCATGACCTTGAAAGTCAGCACATGCCAACAGTTCGGGACATAAGGGAAAACAACTGATGGTCTGAATAAAGGGAATGACTAGGAAGGAATAATTGGACAATGGCATTAGTCAAAATGTACAAAGCCAGTGCAAAATTTTCAGGCTTAAGTTAATTAGCTAATTAACTTTTGGACTAATTAATTTTTAAATCTGGTCTAACAGGAAGAAAATTGGGCTAAGAGTCAAAAGACCTGATTTGTTATCTGAGTTCTCAGTGACCCCATTAGTCTCCGTGATCCTAATTTAGACCTAATTAAACCATAGGATTTAGGGCTAGAAAGAACCTGAGAGATTATCTACTCCAAGTCCTCATTTCAGCCCTAGCCTCTCTCCTCACCTCCAGTTTCTCTTCACCTACTGACATTTGCCCAGCTTGAGCCGGATGTCATGCTTGGCTGTGGCTCTTGTTCAGTCACTCCAGTCCTGTCCGACTTTTCTGAGCCCATCTGGGGTTCTCTAGTAAAGATACTGCAGTGGTTTACCATTTCCTTCTCCAGCCCATTTTACAGATGAGGAAACGAAAGCAAACAGGGTGAAGTGACCTGCCCAGGTCACACAGCCAGGATGTCTCTGAGGCCACCATTTTCCCTGGTCACCCAGGTTCATTCCCTCAGTGTCATCCTATTCACTTGACATATTCAAAACTTGTTTCTTCCTTCACAACATCTGTTACATATATATATGTGTGTGTGTGTGTGTGTGTGTGTGTGTGTGTGTGTGTGTGTGTGTATAGGTAGATACACATCTAATGTCTGTTTAGAAAGAGATGTAGATGTAAACATAAGAAGGCAAACTAGACAGAGTCAGGGTTAGGAGACCCAGGCTCTAGTCCTAATGCTACTGCTAACTGGTTAGCTGACCTTAACAAAGTCACCTCCCCTCCCAGGTCTTTAGTTTCCTCATCTGTAAATCGAGAGGATTCTGAAACAAAAGAAATGCTTCATTGGATCATAATAATGGTCTGGCTCTAGCCCATGGGGTCTGGAGTTTATTACTCTGTATTTGACAATGGCACAAATTAGTGGGTTTTTTAGAATTCGTTGTTCATTCATTTCTGACTCTTTGTGACCCCATTTGGGGCTTTCTTGACAGAGAGACAGCAGTGGTTTGCCATTTCCTTCTCCAACCATTTTGCAGATGAGGAAACTGAGGCAAACAGGGTTAAGTGCCTTGCCCAGCTCTGAACTCAGGAAAATGAGTCTTCTTGACTCCAGGCTAGGCACTCTACCTTGTTTTTTTAGCAGCTACTTTTAATATCACTTTTTAGAATACCTAATATCAATAATTGGCATGTATATGATGCTTTAAAGTTGGCAAAGCATCTTATGTGTTATCTTTGATCCTCACAATAAGCCTGTGATGTTGTTCACTTGTTTTATGAAGGGGAAACTGAGCTTCAAAGAGTTTAAGTGACTTGCCCAGAGTCACTGGCAGTAAATGTCTGAGGCATTATTTGAACTCGGGTCTTCTTAACCCCAAGTCCAATATTTTATCTGCTGTGCCACCCAGCTACAAAAGCAAAGATATGCTAGAAGAAATGGTTGGTACATACAGCCAACAAGCATTTATGTACTTCTTTGCACGGGGCAATGTGCTAAACACAAGGAATCATGGACAGACAGCCCCTGCCCGGCAAGGGGAAGACATCACACAAAAGAAAGATGGAAAAGAAGTAGGCTTCCAGGTGGAAAAGTGTCCCTCCTTCCCAACCTGAGGGAAGATAAATGCCCTACACTCAATCTGTTGAACAAAATTCCTGAAAATTGCTGCCCTCCGTGGACTCGTCTACCTGTGAGAGCTTAGACAAGCATCTCTGTCAGCTTCATTTCTTCATCTTATTGGACTAGATGACTTCTAGGATCCCTTTCAACTTTAAATGTAGGATCCTGTGAATGGAATCAAATTGAATTGGTCATGAAAAAAATGATCATTTGTAAATTCTGCAGGCATTGTTCATAGAAGTCAGAGGATTCTTTCTAACAACTACACCACCATCTGGGCTAGGCTCTATATCCTTGGTTCAGAGGTTGCCTGTAGTGTTTTACATTAAATCAGAATTCCCCTACTTCAACTATTATATCTTATTTTTCCTTCCTTCTCAAAGAGGACCCATGGGCCCTTGACATCAGGAAGATGATGCCATGACTTGCAATTGAATTGGATGTAAGGGAGGCAGGACTATGCCCAGTCACTGGCCTTACTTTCTCCTCCAGAGCCCTCTGGGTCCAGTGATGCAACAACACAGCTACTTCTGTGAGAATTCCCCTTCCTCAACTATTGTATCCTATTAGTGAGCCCAGGAGTGGCCCTCTTTTTTGAATTTGAAGGGATGTATTCTAGTGAAGTCACAGATATGTCTGAGAAGTCAGGGGGAAGCTGGTGGCCCCAGGATTCTCCAGTGGTACATCCAAAGTCATTTCTGCTGTCTCCCCTGCCCCAAAGGAAAAAGGGCTGCATATTAAGAATAAGAGGCACGCGGTAAAGAAGCTGCTTCTGCTTTCTTTAGCTCAGTCAACACATCAGTTAACAAGCAACAAGTATTTGTTAAGTATTTTCTACGTACCAGGCACTGTGCTAAGCATGGGGGACACAAAAAGAAGCCAAAACAGGTCCCTGCTGTCAAGGAAATCATGGTCTAATGGAGGAGACCGTGTCCCTATAGAGGTAGGTACACAATACACACATACATACACACACATACAGAATGACTGCAATACAAGGTCGGGGAGTGGTACGCTGCCATCTGAGAACGGCTTCATGAAAACGTGGTGCTTGAACTGAGTGCATACATTGGGATCATAAAATCACAGACTTAAAATTGAAAAGGACCAGTGGACTCAGATCTTTAGGGAACACTCTGTAAGGTTTTTTCTCTCTTTGTCTTAAGGCAAAGGGTGTCCAACTCAAACAGAAACAGGGAAAACTATACCTAAAGATCCCTATTGACCACATATTGATTTAGAAAACCATGTTAACATTATCTTTATTCTGTTGTATTTTTATTTTGTTAAATATTTTCTAATTATATTTTAATTGAGTTGCTGGCTTCCCTATTACTACTAACGTTGTAGAGACTATATGACTATTAGTTGAGTGGGGCGGGGAAGGGTGTTCAATTCCTCATGTGTATCCCTTACCACCATTATATTTTAAGTTTGCATCTGCTCTTCCCATGGACAAGATGTATATTTGTAGGAGAGTGCTCCCCAGGCTCCTCGATAAGAATATTTTATGAATACTGTTCTTACTCTGCCATTTTAGTAAATGTCTTTGCCTTCCATCAGTTATTTCTACTAGATCACTGTTACTGGGAAACACACTGGTGGGGATTCATGAGCTATAGTTTTAGAAGGGTAGCCTTAAAGAAGTACCCTTGAGCATGAATCCTACAATGATATGCCCCCTCCAAAAAAAGGATTACTTCTAGGATCTGCAATTTGATTGACCTGGATATTCCCTGCCCTGACACAACTTATCATCCTTCCATACCAGATGACCTTGGTGAATTCTTATAGCTTAAAAATCAGTCACTCTGTGTCCAACCTGGTGATGAAACTGAACTTAGGTAGATGGTAGGACTTATCATGACTTAGGCTCCCCTCACTTCTAGGTTATGATGAGGTGGTAGAGTAGGACCTTAAGTGCTTCATAGGCTCCCAAATCCTATAAAATGAGCTGCAGAAGGAAAGAGCAGACCACTCCAGTATCGCTGCCAGGAAAACTACAGAACTTCACGAAGAGTCGGGCACAACTGAAAAATGGCTAAAAAAAAAGCGTTTGTTCTGGGGCCAAGGTTCTTATTCAACTGTGGCTTCGGAACCAATCCTGTCAAAATGCCCAGGTTCAGATACAGTGATCTTGAGGACTTTTTCCCTCTGTTAAGTTGGAGGAGTGACCACATCCTTCAAGGATGTTTTGTTAAATTATTGATGTGAACGCTTATATCTTTGAAATCAGCAGATGCGACAGGTCAGGGCTAGATTTTGTTCACTGATTGTCTGGTCTTTAAAAAGTGATAGAGAAAATGTGACTAATGTAGATTGTAGTTAAATATGTTGTACATACTTCTTTTTTTCTGAGAGCTGATCTTTAGGAGGGAAAGGAATATGTGTTTATTAAATACCTACTAAAGGCTTTACACATATTATCTCATTTAATAAAATAAAATTTTATTTAATTAAATACATTTAATTGTATCTCATTTAGGAGTCTGTCATTCAGTTGTTTTTCAGTTGTGTCTGACTCTTCATGACCCCATTTGGGATTTTCTTGGCAGAAAAGCCACTGAAATGGTTTGACATTTCATTCTCTAGATTATTTTATACATGAGAAAACTAAGGTAAACAGGGCTAAGTGACTTGCCCAGGGTTACACAACTAGTAAGTTTCTGAGGCTAAATTTGAACTCAGGTTTTCTTGGCTCCAGGCCTGGCACTCTATCTACTGTGCCACCTAGCTGCCAACCATTTCAGTCATGTCTGACTCTTTGGTTTTCTGGGGGATTTCGGCAAAGATACTAGAGTTGTTTGCCATTTCCTTCTCCTCATTTCACAGGATTGACGAAGCTATAAAGCACTTAAATCAGTCCTTAGATCAGCTCTCGTAAGTACTTGAGTGTAATTATTTAAGTCATCCAAGCCTAGTTACTCATCTGCCTAAGGTAGGAGCTGTACTTCTAACTGTTCTCAAGCATGCCACACACCCTCCAATGGACTTCCTCCTCCCAAGCTACTCAGTGACATCCTGCTGGACGCTGAGTTCTCAATAGACCAATATCTGAACTAGAAGAATAATGGCTTTAACTTCTTTTTGAACTGTACAAATACATGGCCCAAATTGCCTCAAATAAGATAAATTTATTGAAATTCCTATAAAATAAAATAAAAACCTGGCCACAGTGGGAGGCAGATGCTGTGAGGGCCCCAAGAGTGTGAACTGTTTACTAATTTTAAAATCCACTTGTTCAAGAATTTCTACATGTTTTTATGGTCTATGTTCTCTCTCTCTTTCACACATATAAGCAAAATATATACATCTATACATATAAATATTTATGCATTTAAAATACATTTTTGGGCAAAGGGAAAGAAGATAAATACCTATTGGAAGTAGAGAGATGTAGCAAGGTTACTGGAAACGAGGAAAAAAAGCTGATATTGTATCACAAGTAACTGTGTTGTCACCCCGACCCTGGCATCTAGCCAGGGTACTGAAGTACAAGGATTGGTCATTGTTCTTGTTGTCAGTCAGGTAAAGCCCACCCCTCCAAATGCAGAAGAGTCCAAGATTGAAAGCAGAAAAGTTTTATTGGGAAGAAAACTGAACACTAATGCTAAGGCCCCCAGTACAAGGTACTAAGGCACCTACAGCTCAGGAGAGACAGGGGAGATTTATGTTTGAAAACCACAAAGGGGAGATTCAGGGAGGCATTGGGATAAAGAATGGACAATCATTCCCAGGAACAGGTGAACATGGAAGCAGGGTGTCTTGCAGGGACAACTGACCACAAGGCTGGTTTGGGTCAGTTTGGGGGGGGTGGGCACCCACAGCTCAACAAGGTCAGTCGGTGAATACCAGCAAAGGCATCTGGGAGTGAGCAAGACTTTGGTCCTACGCAGGCTCCTGCTTGCCTCCGTTCAGCAAACAGACTTGCTCTGTGTCCAGTGCATCTGCCTGGTAAAGTAATACCTAGAAAACAGACATGTTAGTCTCGGGAGAACTTCCACAGTGGCCACTGTGTTTGGCTACAGCTAGTGGGCTTGGCAATGAAGAGAACTCTTCCACTTAAGTCTTGGGTTGGGAGAAGGGATCATCTTCTCTTTTTTGTGATCTGTGTGCTTCAGCAGAGCAGCCAGGGGGCTGCCCATGTATCCTTATCTCTCCAGCCTCAGGCATCTCATGGGACCCAGCCATGCTCAATAGCTGCAGAAGCACAGTGAGCAGTAGGGTCATTCATGTGTTCTAGCCTGGCCAGGTCACAGAATACAGCAGTGTCTTTATGATGAACCTTTTCCAGATCTTAGTGCCTCCCCACAAATTACTTATTTTTGTAAGTATTCTGCATATATTTACTTTTATGCCCAGTCTCCCCTAAAGAATATAAGTTCCTTGAAGGAAGAGACTGTTTTGTTTTGCATACAGTAGGAAAGAAGGGAGTCAGTTTTTATTAAGTGCCTACTACGTGCCAGGCACTGTGCTCAGCACTTTACAAATACTATCTCATTTGATCCTTACAACCACCTTGGGAGTTACAGTTGAGGAAACTGAGGAAAGCAGAGGTTAAGTGATTTGCCCAGGGTCACACAGCAAGTAATTGTCTGCCTGTGGTTTTGAATTCAGGTCTTCCTGATGCTAGGTCCGGCATTCCATCCACTTGACCAACTAGTTGTCTCTGCTGTTACTGGGTTATTTTTAAGGTGTATTCAACTGTTTGTGACTCTATTTGAGGTTTTCTTGGCAAAGATACTGGAGTGGTTTGTCATTTCCTTTTCCAGCTCACTTTACAGATAAAACAGAGATGAATGGTTAAGTGACTTGCCCAGGGTCACACAGCTAGTAAGTGTCTGAGGCCAGATTTGAACTTGGGAAGATAAGTCTTCCTGACTCCAGGCCCAGCACCCTATCCACTTTGCCACCTAGGGACATCTCATAGGAATTTAATAAATACAGTCCAGAAGACAGTAAACAGGCTATTTCTGGAGGGCCTTGAATTCATGTCATAGTGTTTATTCTGGCAAAAAAAAAAAAAAAACCTCAGATGTCACATTATTGCTGTCTTTAAACATGTTAAAGGCTGTCCTGTGGAAGAGGAATTGGTTTGTTCTTTTAATGGTTCCAAGTTAGAAAGAGGACTAGGTGGGCTGGATGTGGGGAACCACTTCCTAACAAGAGCACTGCAGAGGTAATGGGCGGTCTGAGAACAGAGGCTGGATGGCTACTGGATAGATGTCCATGGGATCAGAGATCTGGAGCTGGAAGGGCCCCCAGAGGTCATCGAGGCCAATCCCTCCATTTTAGAGTTGAATAACTAAGGCCCAGAGGGGCTGATTGACTTGCCCCTGGAGGTGCCGGTTGGAGGACCGATGACATCCCTCAGGTGATGTCTTGACCTGCTGGTGAACTGGATTTCAGTGAGGCACACCTGCCTGAAGTCGGCAGCCTCACTGTCTCCTCCAGTGGCAAAACAAGAGTCAAGAAGGTAGAAAGCAGCAGAGCTGGGGCTCATACGCCGGTCTTAGGACTTCAGATCCAGGATTTTTTCCTCAACACCACATTGGCTTCTTCTTCAGTTGCAGCAGGGTTCTTTTTCAGGCATTGGTTAAACCAAGGGGTCCCTTGAATTCTAAAATTCTATGATTGAGATGATCAAATATCTATTTTTAAAAAAATGTTACCCACCACCCTCTAGGGATACTTTGACAGCTTCCAAACCTCCTTATCTATAGTATAATAGAAAGCCCTCCTCCCCCTTTCCCTGTCAATCAATAAGCATGTATTATGTTCCTACAATTGCTAGGAACTGGGGATACAAATACGAAAGACCAGTTCCTGCCCAAGGAGCTTACATTATGTCGTTATACTGAAGGAGTTGGTGTAAGCTGTTGTCAGACCAGGGAAGCTACCATGTGAATTACAAGCTCAGGAGAGTCAGAGTGGCCTGGGTGTTGGTAGTAACAGCTAATGGCTAGCATTTTGATATAGTGCTTTAAAGTGTGCAAAGCACTTTACCGTTCTCATTTTGTCTTTACAACAATCCTGGGAGCTGGATGTAATTATCTTTCTCATCTTACAGATAAGTAGACTAAGACAGATAGAGGTTAAATGACTTGCCCAGGGTCACCCAATTTGAATTCATCTTCTTGACTCCAGGCATTCTATCTTCTTGCCCCCTACTTGCTTCTGGGACAGAGTTCTCAAACTTTCTGGTTTCAGGATCCCTTTAAGCGCTTAAAAATTATTGAGGACCCCAATGAGCTTTTGTTTTTGTGGGTCATATTTATTAATATTTATCATTTGAGAAATTTACAAGGAAAAAAATTTAAATATTTATTCATTAAAAATAACAGTAATTTACTACATATTAACAAATAACATTTTATAAAAAATGATTATTTTTTCTAAAACAAAAAATTAGTGAGAAGAGTGGCATTGTTTTATTTATTTCTGCAAATCTTTAATATCTGACAACTGCAAACAGCTTAATGCATTTAATCTGTTATGAAAGGTTGTTTCAGTTGAAGTATGCACAGAAAATTTGGCCTCACAAAGATATATGGTTGGGAAATGAAGGCGTATTTTAATTAGCAAAAAACATCTTAACATTACTATGAAAGGAGTTTTAATCTCATGGACCCCCTAAAAGTGTCTCTGGATCTGAAGACTACACTTTGAGAATTGCTCCTCTAAGAAAATTAGATGAAGCAGCTCTTGATCAGGCAACAGCTTTGACAGATGAAGGGATGTTGGGAGACTAAAGACATTTTATGGGCTTTAAGCTCAAGGCCAAACTGTGTTTGAGGACCTACACTGAAAACTTGATGCAACTAACTTCTGTGTTAGAGACACAAGAAGGTCAACCACAGATAGTTAAATGATTTTTGACAGTTACTAAGGGATTGCGAAGAGGCAATTCTGGTTGAGGTGTTTAGGAAAGGTTTCAACAAAGTAAAGTAATGGTTAGTGGGACATCTGGTTCCTACAGGGCTGCCTGGATTAATAGATGTCACAGTCCCATTCACTGATCATCTAGACTCTTCATACTTTTCTACTCTTATACTTTACATTAGCCCTCTTGCTAGTCTTTGCACAGGACACTCCATCTCCAGACTCCATGACTTTTCAGGGGCCATGCCCATGCCTGAAATGTTTTCCCTCCTTAGTTCTACCTCCTGACTTCCAGGCTTCCTTCAAGATTCACCTCAAATCCTCTCTCCTGAAAAAGTCTTTTCCAGTACCTCCCACTGCTGGTGCCTTCCCTCTAAGATTAATTTACACTTCTATTGGTTATATCTTGTAAATACAACTTTTTGCATGTAGCCTACCCCCATTCAAATGTGAACTCCTTGAGGAAATGGGCATTGTTTTTTGCTTTCTTTGTATTTTCAGAGCTTAGCACTGTAATAACACATAATAAGTGTTTAATAAAGCATTTATTATTGCCTGACTGATGAAAGCATAAAGGTAAATTTATAAGGATAGAGGAGAAGCAGTTATAAGAGTCAGAGCCTGTGTCAGAGCAGGAAGAAGATGTTGGTCTCTCAGGATATATACTATGGTCACTATGGCCTTTGCTGTCTTTGTTTCTTTGTGAACCCAGTCACTGGGTTCAATTGTGTAGGAAAAATCCATTTCCTCCTAAAATCTTAGGGAAATGAGGTCAAACAAAAAAGAAACATAAGTTTGTATGGGAGGAGGAAAGTTTATTGAAAATCAAAATGGGGAGGAGGGAGAGGATGAAGCAAGACACCTGCCATGGTCAAGATGGCTTGACCCGTACTCTTCCCCAGGGGGAAAAAAAGAGAACTCAAGTATTGATTGGCTTTGGGGTTTCAGGATGATGTTTCAGTCAAGGGAGGAGAAGGAAGGATCATGTACCAGAGAGGGTACTTCCCTTTCAGGATCAAGGGCAGGAAAGTTAGGAAAGAGGGGCTTAGGGTGCTAGAAGACCTTACAAGATAAACAGATGATCACATGGAACGGATAGTCCTGGGTTTAGTCTGTATGATGATAACTCAGGGTGGTATTTGGACTCTCATGAAGGATGCAGTGTAATCTTTGATCTAAATGAATTTAACTCATAATTTCCCCCCTCCCCCAAAAAAAGAACTTGACTATATGGCCAATATGTGCTCAAGATTACCATTGTAGCCATGGATACCTCCCTTCAGGCTAAGATGGGTGGGGATGGAATTCCTCCGGAATATAAAGATTTGAAGGAGCCTTCTAGGCAAGAAAGGGTAGACCTGCAGGGTGATTAAGATCATCCCATAGACCTCCTGCCAGTTCAATCCCTATCCCCATTCCTAAACAAATTTATGCATCAAATGAGCAAGAGATAAAAACTTACAAAGATACATATGTGTAAAAATAAAGAAGGGCTTCATTTAGCCTTGATGGTTGCCACCGTGGACAGCTCTCTTAATACCCCAAAAGAAAGAAAGCTGGGCCTGTAAACCCATTATTGAGTGACCCCCCCAAAATTGCAACTTGCAACTGCTACTCTCACTGATTTTGGATAGTTTCTGTTAGAATCTAAGGAATATAACTATAACAAAGCTAGATTCATGAAGGGCATTTTCCTTCTTCAAATTAAACTTCAAAATGAGCAGAAGACAATCTGTAGCTGTAGTCTGGACATTATGAATACTTACTTGATCATACCTTTCAAACACATGATCAGTGAAAAATTCTGATGCACCTTCTCAATCAACATGTAGATATAGGTAACATTTTAATTTTCCCTTTATCTGAACAAAATCACATTGTTCAGATGCAAGTGCTCACCTGATTCCTTCACCATGGCTTGTATTGCAAGACTGAGTTATCTTATCAAGTAACCTTCTCCAGGTTTATGCTAGGTCCTGAAGGGCTATGTGTATAAGGTGCCTGTACAAGACCGAATTTCACTAGCAGGAGTCAAGGGAATATTTCCTAGGAACATAACATGGCAGTGCAACTTCATCATAGGCTCTGAAAACTGATTCTCAGGAATTCTCAGGAAAAACAATATTTGGAAGCATGTGTTGCCAGGAACCCCAAAACTGGAAGCTAGGTGCATGTTAAGTATATCTTCTGGTTGTGCCTTATTTTCCACAATTTTAGGATGAGACACTAAACCTGATGCCTAGTGTAAGTTCGGTCTAGCAATGGAAACCCAATCACAGGATAATTACCAACACAGAGGGCCGGCCAGACTCCCAGGTTTGCTCTGCCATCAGCTCCCTTGTGGTTGGTGTGGTAAGCCAACTTGTTTGCTTGGGAGCTGATCAACTTGGAAGCTGATCTCCTTACCCTTGCAGCCATGCCTTGCTCAGTCATCATAGAAACCTGGCAGAATATTGATTCTACCCCTATGCTATGGCTGACAGATTCTCAATTCTTCCCTTTATCTCTACCATTCAGTCTCTTGTATGGTGAAATGCTTTTCTCCTGATACCTCTTTCCAAATTCTCATCCCTAATCCACTCCAATCCCTATTCTCTACCTTTCACTTCTACTGTGCCCTCTGGAATTCATGCTCCATAATTATCAATCTCCCTGTTATTCCACATCCCTTCATTTTACATTCTTCCCATCTTCTGGCACTCCACAGAAATCTGATTCTCTTCAGAAGACCTTTCGCCACTGGCCATCCTCTCTAGTGCTGCTTGGGACTAGAGGAGCCTCCTTTTTGCTATCTGCCACTAAATCCAGACACTCCTAATGCCACCACTACTCTAAAGCCTTCCATTCTTTGAGATGCACTCCATCTGTCCCTATCAGCCCATCTAAATGCTTATTTCTACAATCTAGGTGCTTTTCTCTCTTTTCTCAAGGAATTCAGTACCTGATTTGCAATCTTCCTTTTCATAGAGATTTCCACCTTCACACATGCAGATTTCAATATACTCATTGATGTTCCCTGTCCTCCCAGTTCATCAGCCTCTTCAATTCCCATCACTGATAATTTCATTCTGCCTCAGCCACCCACAGGGATAGTTATACCATAGATCTCACCATTACCTACAACTGTCACCTCTATGATTCTGAATTATGAAATTTTCTGCTCTGATCATAATCTCTTATTCTTTTTCCTCATTGTGAATTCCAGGTACTCCATACCTCTCTATTATCGCAATTCATCATCCTTGCTTTGGCCTCTCATTTCTTCATAGTCTTGATCATAAAGTTGACTAGTTCAACTCTATACCTACTTCCACCAATGCATCTCTTTCCCCCTATACTAATTTTTTAGTTTCTTTTAGTTTTCAACATTGACTTCCATAAGTTTTAAATTTTCTCCACTTCCTTCTCCTACCCCCTACCCTATTTTTTAAAACATAGTTACCCACATATGCATCATATCCCTCTGTTAGACTATCAACCATGGATTACCCCCACATCTGCCTTTTCTGTTCTTAATTCCATGCTGCTGGACACTGCAGGGAAAACCATATAACCATACTGACTGCATCTATCACAAATTCATTATCTAGTGTCAACTAGTCCTTCCCTGCTTCAGGCAGTCCTTTTATTCTTCCCTGACTGATTGCAACACAATAGCAGCTCACAGCCTGGAGTCACCACCTCCTTCCTCCACTCTGGCTATACTCCTTTACTTGTTCTCTTCTACTATGGAGAAGATCAAGGCCGTCCATAGCCCTACTCATCTTCTCCTCCATTGCTCTAGTCTCCAAAGGAGAAGTGGCCCTTCTCCTGGGCTCTTGGTCCCATTCCATCCCTTGTTTTCTGGGAGCCAACCATCCCACTCTCTCATCTTCAGTCTTTCCCTTTCTAGTGGTTTCTTTTATTTGCCAAAAAAAAAAAATATCCAAGTCTCTACTTCCTTAAAAACAAAACAAACAAACAAACAAAAAGGCAGAGACTTCATTTGACCCCTTGCCATGCTCCTAATTCTTAATCCTATCTCTCGTCCCTTTCTTTGCCAAATTCCCAGACAATGTGATAACCCCTCACAATCCACTCCTCAAGCCTTTACAATCAGGCTTCAAAGTCCAGGATTCTACTGAAACTGCTGGCTCCCATGTGAACAAAAATCTTTTAATGGTTAAACCCAATGACCTTTTCTTCTTCTTCATTCTTATTAACTTTTCTGCAGCTTTTCACACTATTAGGCACCCTCCAGCTGGAACTCTGTCCTTCCTGGGTTTCTCTACAGCTGTCTCCTATGCCTTCTCTTCATTTACATTGACTTTTGTATCAATAAAATAATAACCTTTTCATCAGGTTCTCCAATTCCTCCTTCACAGATCCACTAGAATAGTCTTCCTAAAACACTTCTGACCACTTAGCTTGAAAAGGCTGAACTGTCCCACTGCATCCAGGGTCATCTCTAGTCTTGCTGATCTATATCTGGTCACTTGACCCAGAGGGCTTAGGAGGAGAAAGTGAGGCTGGTGACTTTGCACAACCCTCCCTCACTTAAATCCAATTCACTTGCAAGTCACGACATAACCTTCCTGATGTCATGGTCCTCTTTGAGAATGAAAGACAAACAAGAACTCTGCTCAAAAACTTTCAGCAGTTCCTTATTGCCTCTAGAATAAACTATGAACTTCTGGTGCCTGGTCTTCAGGGCCCTCCACAATCTGGTCCCAATCTACTTTTCCAGCTTTATTTCACATCGCTTTCTTTTGACATTCTGCTCATTGGTCAAACTCAACTACTAAATGTTCTCTATCACCTACCACGATGCATCAGCATAAGCCGCCCATGCCCCGAACATCCTCCTGCCTCCCGTCCGTCTCTCTGAAGCCTTGTCTTCCTTCATGGCTTCTCTGTGAACCCTTCCTTGATGCCAATAGCTCTGGCCCTTCTCAGATCACCTTACACTCACCTATGTGTGTATTGCCTCTCCACAGTATGTTGTAAGCTCCTCGAGGACTGGGCTATTGTTCTTGACTCTGTCTCCCCTGTGCCTAGCACAGCATCTTGGATATGTATTTAGGTGGAGGGGGAGTTAGATGAAGATTTCATTGGTCTAGGGAACTCCCTGTGAGGAAACTCCTTCTCCCAGTGAGGATTAGGACCCTCTCTGAAATGGACAGGCTTGCAATGTTGCTTATATGACTTGTTGAAGGGTAACATGGCCAGTGTGTCAGCTGTACTTTTCCTGTCTTGAAGGCCCATGTTGCCTTGTATATAGTAGGTATCACTTAAGAAAACACCTGTTGAATAAGATAGACTTGAACTCATCTATTTGTTAAAGAAGGGAAAATAGTAAATATGGAAAGTTGAGTAGGAGGACATCCTTTGAATTTCTTGAAGTAGATAGAAAAACAAAACATTAAGCACCTACTATGTGCCCAGAAACTACTAAGTGTTTTATAGATTTAATCTTTGCAACCACCCTGGGAGATGTAGGTGCTGTTGTTTTACAGCAGCATTTTATAGTTGAGGAAAAGGAGACAAAGGCTATGACTTGCCCAGGGTCACAGGAAGTGTCTGAGGCAGCATTCAAATTCAGGTCTTCCTGCTTCTAGGCCCCACTCTCCACCTACTGTAGCCAAAGTACACTTTCCAATGACATTTGAACTCTAACTGCCCTTTATGTTGTGAAGACAGATCCTTCTCAGGTGGCTCTTGGAGGCACTGTTGGGATCGGAACTCCAAAAATAGATGAGGGTTCAGCAACTCCTCACATACCTCTGCACAAGAAGTTAGACAAATCAAGAGATTAAATGGTTTCTGCCATGCTACCTGGCATGCTTACAGAAGAACTGGGTCCCGTTCTTACAAATGGCATAGTCTGCTAAAAATAAAGTCATGTGTTCTGCCATTGGCTGTTGACCTTTTCAGGAATCCTCTGGGTTCTCCCCAATGCATTTGGCTAGCAGATATCCCAGAGACCCAGCAAATGTTAGGAGCTGAAACCCAGATGCTCAGCCTCCTGTTCAATGTGAGACTCAGGGGCAGCAGCCCTGTTGTGCCCCCACCACCACATGCCACAGCACCAGTCTGAATCTTTGTTCTACCCCAGGCCTAGCCCTGCATCCTGAAGACTGCAGAATGCTTCTGCAGAGACCCATTAGTGGAACAGTCAACTTGCAAACACTAGCCAGAGATGGGGAGTCCTGATAAACTTGGTCCATAGGGTTAGCATCTGGAAGTGGTTAATCACTTTATTATTCCAGTTGTTTTGAGATATTAACATTTCAGGCATCCAGAGAGAACTCAGCTGGCCATTCTGATGAAGACTAAAGCCCTGGAAGACACATGCTGGGAGAAAATCTTCCCTACATGACCTCCAAGGTTCAGAAATAAGTCCTGTTTTTGCTGGAACAAAAAATATTTCCCTCAGGAGGGGAAATAAAGCATTTTATGACATCAGCAAAATAAATGGATTTTCCCTAAGGGCTTCCATTAAAACTGTGAATTTAATTTTTTGTCCAAAAAATGTAGACAAGTCTCCTGTCCTAAATATGCATTCAGGCTTTACCTACCTAATCCTCCTCTGTTCCCCCAGGATCCCTTAGGCCTCTGGAAGAAAGCAGCACGGTCACAGCAACAGGACCCAAGTGGTACAGCACTGTTCTTGGGAAGGATCTCAGGCCCTTCTCCTATCTTGGATTATTTAAATTGACAGAATGATGATTTGTATTATAGGCCTGCAGTATTTTAGCCCGGGACAGGACTTTGGAAAACAAAGATATCTGTAGAGGACATTAAAGTTTGCAAAGCATTGAACATAATCTCATTTGACCCACACGACAACCATGGTAGGCAGCTTCATTTTACAGAAGAAACACTTTCAGAGGAAGTGACTTGCTCAGGGTCACACAGGCAATAAGTGGCAAGAGTGTGCTGGAGCCAGCTCAAAAGGACTCTCAACCAGTTGGTTCATATTTGGCATGATTAGCTGGTTTGTTGACTGTCTAGACTTAGGAAAGTTATGGAGCCAATGTTAATAATGCAAATTCAATTTAAGTGAGTCCTACACACATCATCACCCAACCTGGTTGTTAATATTTCCTAGCACACCCCTGAGTGTGAGAGGCTTAAATCCAGGTCTGCGGTCTAAACCCAGTTCTCTGTATGCTACATCATTTTACCTTTAGAGACCATCTAGTCCAATCCCTTATTTTATAAATGAGAAAACTGAGGCCAAAGAGAGAAGAAATGCCTGCTTGGGATGCATGTGCAGCCTAGTAAGCAGCAGAGCCAAGACTCTTGATGTGTAGTCTGCCTCATCTTTACCTGAGAAGCTCCCAAGTCACACAGAGCAGGGGGCCGTGGAGAAAAAAAAGTAACAGGCCAAGGGAATGACCACCCCCACCCACAGTGAGCTCCTGTTTATACTTATTTGGGCAATGCAAGCCTGAATGCTTGTTTAACAGTTCTTAAAGTGCATTTACCTTCAGGAGGGAGAAGATTGGGGAGAGGAGAAGGGAAGGGAACTATGGGGTAAAAAGGACTCGTTGATTGGAATGTGAAAGGTGGGCCACTGGCAACCTTAACCTCAGTTCTCTGGCAAGGAGAGTTTATGAACTATTAGAGTGCTCTATGAGTTTACCGTATCTATTTATGGACTACCTCCCTCATTCAATCAATAAGCATTTATTGTTCCTCTGAGTGCATTTTCTGAATTTTCTGTGTGATGAAGTAAAGGCTGTCTGTTACTTGATTTGTGTTTGTTACCTTTAGTGCTTATATGGGATCAGGGAACTCTCTTTACCCAAATTTTGAAAAACCTAGACATGAGCTAAATGTAATCCATATTTTGCATATTTCTCTGAAAGTAAATTCTGAGATATCACAATAACCTAAAAGTGAGATACAGACCTTCCTGGGGTGAGCATGTGAGATCAAACCAAGGCCTTGGGAGCCCAAAGGTTTGGGGGGGACTCTGGGTCACAGGTGACATTACTATTCTTTGCTAGCTAGCTTCTCCCATTCTCTTAACAACAATATTCTTCTGGGGATTTTCATATGGATTTGAGTCACGGAACAGTATGTTCTCTGAAGAAGGGAAGTTTAAGATCAACCCACGTGAAAGAGAGAGATACATAGTGGGCAGGAATATGCTGGCAGCAATACATTACAAATGAGAATTTACACAGAAAAGGGGCATCATCAGAGAAATGTATAATTGGAAAAAAAGCCAGGCTGATGGCATGGATAACTGATGGACAGCTCACATAGTCTGCTGCTGTCCATGCAACTTCAAGAGATCCACAATAAGGCTCCCACACAATGGAGGACCCCTGTGACAGAGGTAGGGAAAGGCATGGATCAGGGTCCACACACGACGGGCACTATGTGACCTTCAATTATGAGATTACAAACCCACTGGCATACTGATGTGGAGCCTAGAAGAGAAATAAATGGCACCCTGCCACCCTCAGTGTTCTTGAAGTCTACTTGGGAAGGAAAGCCACATAAATAGGAAATAGCTATGAAAACAAGAAAGTAGGTAAATGAATATGTAATTCTGGGGGAGAGTGGGTCTCCCTCTACCTCCCTCCACCTCTCACTCCTCTCCCCATATTTCTCCCCACTTTGTATCAGTAAGCACTCCAGCACACATAGGGAGTCCTGTTAACATAGGTTCTTAGATCTGCATTCGTAAAAGGAAAGGCAACTTTTGAGGGGTTAATAATCACTTTAATCAAGCACATGTATCAATCCTTTAGTCAAGCAAATTCATTCACCTAGTTCAGGGGAGTCAGCACCCTGAACTTCAAAGAAAATACAAAGAAATTAAAAGTCAACAGACATGGCTTCTTTTGCCTGAATTCAACAGAGTTGGACCCCAACTGTCTGACCATAATTACCAGGAAGGGAAGCACAACTCAAAGGAAGGGGGAGTACACTCCTTAGCAGCTTCCCAGAATCCTCCTCTGACCAAACAGTTCCAGTCAGAAAGCCCCAAAATAAAACTGCACCTCAGAGTCTTTATACACTTTTTAGAGCCAGAGGGCATCACATCCCTTGAGAACCAGTGCCTCATTAACAAAAGGCCTGGACCTTCCTATAAATCTTCCCAGGCCTGACAATGGGTGGGAAAGATCTTCCTGAATCACATTCAAATAGAGGCATTAAACTTCTTGATTATACCAAAACAAAAACAGCAAAAGATTCTATTTTACTTGACCATTACACCATACTCTTACCTTTTCTCCCTGCTTTACACCCTCTCTCTCCCTCCTCCTATCACTCTCTGCCCCTTCTCTCCTTTCCTCTCTATGCCCTCTCTCTTTCTCCCCCTTTCCTCCCCTCCCTAATTCTCTCTCAACCCCACTTCTCATCAGTATTAGAACCAATTCCCTGAGCAATATGGCGGCAGGTCCTGCAATTACCATGGTGAGAACACAAAGCTGAGGCCTTTGTCCAAAGAAGGGGAGCCTCCCATGGGTCTGGGCTTGCACCCTGGTCCCTTGCTGGGAGGGCTCAGTGAGCTCCTTTGTTGGCTGGTCCCTAGTGATTGGCGCTCTCCCCAGACTGTTAATTGAGGCTGAGGCAGGCAGCCAAGGGGTTTGGAAGGAAAGCAACATCCTTCTCTCCTCCCCTCCCCCATCCCTAGCCACCTCACTGCATTTTGGTTTGAAATAAAAGGGGAAGACGAAAAAGGATAGAATCTTCACAGATCAGTCTTGTAGAATGGGGGGAGGGTCTTCTAATGAGCCATCCTTTTCAGTCAGCCAATCATCAGGAGGCATCCCTGTCACTGAGGGCCATCAGAGGGGCTCATTGTGTCCTCCCAAAGAAGCACTTGTATCCAGAGATCCTCTGAGAGGGGCTGGCTAAGGAAATAATTCAATAGGAATTCCAACAAATGCCCATGCCCTGCAATCTCATCAAGGAGATTTGGGAACCTACCAAACTGACCAGGCCTGGTCTTTTTGAACTTACCTACTGGTAAATGTTTAACTGGCTGGGGGGCGGGGAGGGGAAGGGGATGTATGCACGACATACTTTTACATTTAATCTACATCCTTAATATTTTCTCCATCACTTTTTTGAGTCTGAACACTCCACAGAACCATAAATCAAGCCCTGATTTGGAGTATTTGCCAATTTCAGAGGTATAAATGCTCACACTGAAAATTTAACTACCAGCTATCTCTCCTATAGCCCCCAGCACATATCCCTCTATCGGACCATAAACTCTAAAGCAGATAAAGGGTGGCATCTTGTCTGAAATTCATGTCTCATCAAATGGTTGCTTGTCAGTGCTAAAGTTTCTGTTCAGATACTGTAAGTAAAACTTTGTAGACTTGGATTTGACTTTAAGAAGCTTTAGATCAAAATAAATTACACAGACTTTTTTTTTTAGGTTTTTCTTTAAGTCTCATGGGATAGCTGATATCACAGGATTCCCATCTGCAGTCAAAGAAAGTCCTAGAAATACGAGTTGGAGCAAAATGTTAGTGGTTAGCATAGGACCCAAAGATTTCTTTGGTAGCCTAAACTCCATTTCAGGTTCAGATGAACTTACAGTATGGAAAGTTTTTCATGGTATGGAAAGCTAATAGGACTGGAAAGAATGTTAGATTTTGAGGGAGAACCTGGTTCAAATCCTACTCTGCCACTTAAGGAATTCATTATGGCAACTCACTATCCTAACTCCCAGTCTACGCACTAATGATCTGCACAGCATTCTGTGCACAGTAGGAAGGGAATATTCATGGGCTGAATTTACTCATACTTATGAATAATGATTCAGATAGGCTGAGAGAAAGGAAGAGAAAGGTTTCATTTGGGTCAAGAAGGATCGGTTGAACAAGGGTCTAAAGACAGGAATAAATTCAGCATTTTTTGAGAGATAATGCTAAGAGTTGTTGGGAGGAGGAGGAAATAAGGTAGCATGTGGTCAATTTTTGTCTAAAAATAATTTTGAATAGCGCAAGGTTATCTTTAAGGTAACCTACCAAAACTCAGGGGCAGCTAGGTGGCTTAGTAGATAGAGCACTAGTAGATAGAGTAGATAACCCTGGGCAAGTCATTTAACCCTGTTTGCCTCAGTTTCCTCATCTGTCAAATGGGCTCCAGTATCTTTGCCAAAAAAACCCAAATGGGGTCATGAAGTTAGACACAACTGAAACAACTGAACATCAACAAAAACTCAGAAACTTCCCTCCTCCTCCCCCTCCTTTATCTTGTTTCAAGCCTGAGAATTCTTGAAGTTAAGGAACAGAATCATTTCAAAGATTGCACATAGCAGTTTCCTTCCAAGCATTTGTATAAATGCCACCCCCTCCATGTTAACAACAAGTCATGCAAGATTAGCCCCATAGTTTTTTGTGGCAGGCTTCCTAGACTCGTTCCCAACTCAGAACATTGTAAATGTTGTTGCTGCGTTCTTCAGTTTTTTCAATCTTGCCTGACTTATGACCCTGTTTGGGGTTTTCTTGGCAAAGATACTGGAGTAGTTTGCCATTTCCCTCCCCATTTGATAGATGAGGAAACTAAGGCAAATGGGTTAAGGGACTCGCCCAGGGTCACACAGCTAGTTAAGTGTCTGAGGCCAGATTTGTCCTCAGGTCCTCCTGACTCCAAGCCCCATACTCCATACAGTGTGCCACCTAAGCTGCCTGAAACACTATATTTACCTAGATTTTGGCAGAGCATTTGACCCAGTGCTTGGCGTAATGCCTGGCACATTTGATCACTTAATGTTTTTTGTTTGATTTTATCAATTCACTCATACTATTCTTGTGGGAAAGATAGACATGAGATAGGTAACGTATCATGTAGGTAGATCCAGAATTGGTTGATGGCTAGACCCAAATAGGTTCAAAGTCAACTTGGAAGGAAGGTCCAGTGGGATGTTTGGCCCAGGAATATGGCAGCCCAATGCAATTAACAATTATATGCTTAGCAAATTTGTGACTGATACAGAGTTGCTGACACAAATTTAAACCTGATGGTAGAGGAAATGAGCACAATGCATGGGCTGCCTTGAGAGGTGGTGGGTTCCCTCTCAGTAAAGGTCTTCAAGAAGAGATATGAACACATTTTGGGTGTCACACAGGGAAGTCTTGTGAAATGGAGTAAATGAGCTCTAAGGACCCTCCTAGTGTTGATCCTGTGGAAGATGATCAAGGACCGTGGTGGAGGTTACACCCTGGGGATAAGCTGTTGAGGATCTAAAAGAAGGTATTTAGATGAAGTTCATGCCACCTGCAATGTTGGGGTACAATTGTCAAATGTTTTCTGAGGTTTGTGGAGTGGTGCACAGGAGAATACAGGAGTAAAGGCAAGCCCAGGGAAGCCTGTAACAGACCAGTTATGGTGGTCCAGAGCTTTCCTCCTGCCTCCCTTTGTAGCCCTGACTGAGGAACCTCTGAGGAAGGCACTCAGGACCCCATGCGCACCGGCATTCTCCATGGCATCTAGGTGTGGTCCACAATAAGACCCAGGGTGGGGCTCTGCAGCTAGGACACAGAGGATAACAAAATGATCATCTGAGCCATCCTGGCATGTCTCAAGATTCCCAAATCTCCCAGAATCAAGAGCCATATCTAATCCATGGACTGAGCTTAATCCCCCATTAGCAGAAATTATCACCCAGTGGTGAACATGTTACATGGCACCCTGCCCCCCATCTCCACATGAAGCTTTTTTGGATCTTTTGTAGCACTTTTACCCTCTTGCAATGAGGATAAAATGAGGCAGTCTTATCTCATTATGTTGTACTGTTATCCTTTTTGTTCAGTCACTTTTCAGTTGTGTCGGACTCTGCAGGACCCTGGTTTTCTGGGCAGAAACACTGGAACGGTTTACCATTTCCTTCTCCAGCTCATTTTACAGATGAGGAAACTGCGGCAGTAGTATTAAATGACTTGCCCAGGATCACACAGCTTCAAAGTGTGTGAGGCTGAATTTGAACTCAGGTCTTCCTGACTCCAGGCCCAGGGCTCTATCCACTGCAACACCTAACTGGCCTATTCAATTTTATGTGAGTTATCTGTGTACATCCAGGTCATAAGCTCTGTCCTTGGTTACTCATCTTTGTATCTCCCTCCAGCTAACCCAATCCCTTGTACCTCATAGGTAGGTGCTTAATCAACAGAAGACTGTGAGTATAGTGTAAAGTGTCGGGCTTGGAGACCTGGGTTCAAATCTAGCTTTCTGGAATTGCCTGGTTGTTGTGATGATGGGCAAGTTGCTTTTATTTCTCTAAGCCCCTGTTTCCATATTTGTGAAAAGGGGATACAATACACAGTATGTACCTCAAAGGGCTGATGCCACGCTCAAGTAAGATAATGTATATAGTTTTGCAACCCTTAAAGGGCTATGTTAGTTCTAATTATGTGAACTACAGGGAACAAGGAAGTGAGATAATGAAAGTCCAGTTGGAATGGGAAGAGACTAGAAATCTGGGAAAGCAGATGGAAGGGTCATTGTGGCATCAGCTTCTTCAGGGTGGGACTCTAGTAGACCCACTCAGGGCTCCAGGATAAGCAGCAATAAATGTATACCATGGCAAGGATCATACTTTGTCCTCAAGTCAGTCAATCATTACATCTCAGATTTTCACACTTAAAGAGGTTGGGAAGAATGTAGATTTGGAGTCAGGAAACCCAAGGTTAAAAATCTCACTTTGGATACTTCATGGTGGTGTGACCCTAGGCAACCCACTTATCTCTTATATTCAAGTTATTCAGCTGTACAATTTGTATAATAATACCTACCTCTAAGGATTATTGGAACAAATAAGAAAATGCTCTGCACAGCAAAGGATCATAGATTTAAACACAGAAGGGTCTTAGAGATCACATACCCCAACCCCTTCATTTCACAGTTTAGGGACCAAGGCCCAGAGACGTTAAGTTTACCCAGGGTTACACTGTCAATGTCAGAACTGGGATTTTAACCTAGGGCCTCTGACTACAGTACAATCCTCTCTTTTCTGAAAATAAGTTGTAATAGTAACTTTTGCTCTCCCTAGTTAAGCCAGCATGAACTGCTTTTCACTGGGGGGCGGTGTCATGATTTCTGTCTCTCCAGAACCAGCCCTCCTCCTTGGCTATGCTGGACCTGCTGCACGTGGCTCGTGACATTGCCTGTGGCTGTCAGTATCTGGAAGAAAACCACTTCATTCACCGGTAAGTCTGAGGGGTCTGGTTGTTCCTGCCCCCCTGGCCTCAGGCAGCCTCGCCTTCATTATGGTGTGAGGGCACAGACCTGCCCAGAGACAGCAACCAGGGATGGTGCCCCAGAGGCAAGCTGCAAAACAAGGGTATTTTTCTTAATCAGCCAGGGATGTGTTCTAAATGATTACTGAATCCACTGAGACTTTAAGTTTCTCCATCTGTAAAATCAGCACCGTCATTCTGATTCCAGTGGTAGATGTGGCAATGATTTATTCTGGGAAACTTGGCTGTGTTATTGTACCCGGCATGGGAGGGGGCAGGGAAGAAACTTCAGCCGCCGACATTCATGGCAGTCTCGAACTTTACAGGGCTTCAGAGGGAGAATGAAATGGAACTCAAGGTTTCCAAAGCTGTGAAATCTGCAAGGATGAGAACTATTTCCTTTAGTTCATAATCCTCATTCTCTCCCTGTCAAAACCTTACTTTAAATATATGACTAACGAGTATTTGATCAGGGACCCCGCTGAAAGTACTCGCCATGTTGCACTTGCTACCATTGCTTGTCTGTTCATTGTCTTCATATCTGGAGGCCTGAGGTCAGTCTTCCAAGTAAAATGGGTCCTTTGCAAAGCTTGTTCAATCATTTCCTAAGTAAAACCTCACTATTCTTTTGGAAGATGAAAAGCAGCATTTTACCCATTATGCAGATTTAGAAACTGAAGTGTAGCAGGGCTCTCTCCTTCCCATCCCCGTTCTCTTCCCCCGCCCAGCTTCATGTACCCCATGATGCCCTTAATGCAGACCTAGAAGTTTTACTGTACAAAGTGTAACCCAGGTCTCAAGGGTGGAGCATTTGTGTAAAGCCCTCTTCACTGGTAAAGAGTATGGACCCTGTGTGAAGGGATTCTAAGCACTCTCAGGCCCTCTCTGCCCCCTAAGTCATCATTCTCTCCATCAATGAGGCAGGTCTTATGCAAATGCTCCAAGCTTGACCCCTCAACTATGTCTGGCTGCTACATTTTTGTAAGGCATCGACAAGCTGGAATGCATCTACAGAAAGGTGAGACGCAGAGGACTGCCATAGGAGGATCAATTCAGAGATGCACTCAACACTATAATGGAAATCGTGGGCTTCCACCTCCACAAAGGCTTTCAAATGAAGTCTGCATAAATACTTGTTGGGGATATTTGTGCTTAATCAAGCAAAGCTTGAGTTGGATAGCTCTGAGGTTCTTTCCAAATCTAAGATTCTCTGGTTTGTCTTTTTACTATGCCATCTAGTCAGTCTCCTGCCTTCATCCTCACTCGCTTCATCTTAAGTAGTCCAGGCACATGAAAGTCTATCATTTTCTTTTAAAGATAAAACAGCAGGCTATGGTCGAATGGAAATAGTGATGGATCAGGCTTCATAGAATAGATAACCCGTGAGGTCCCATCCCTTCCAGCTCCAAGACCCAGTTAAGAACCCCATCCCTTACTATCTTATATATTCCTTCCTTCAGAAAGCTCTTCCCTCTGATCTTTGTAAAACCTCTCTCAGAACTACATCCTTAGTGAAAGAGTGAGGCCCCAGTCACCATGCTTCCTAGAATTACTGTGAAGAATCATGGGACAGGGGACTTCAAAGGTCAACCTCCCAACCAAAGCAAACATCCTCTCAGTAAAATCCCTGATGCTTTGATTGAGACAAGGTGCTCAGTTCCTTGGAAGGTAGCCCACTCCATTTAGGGATGTTTCTAATTGTTAAAACTTTGTTACACAGAGCCCAAACCAGCCTCCCAATATCTTCTACCTGTGACTACCTCTCTTAGCTCTTCTCTCTGACGCAATCACAATAGCCAGGGGTGGAGTCACAGCCATATACCCTTTGATTTATTGTTCTGTGGATTGTGTAGGCTTAAAATGTTCATAATACAGATTAAACTTTAAGGTATGTGCATACATTTTTTCCCCTTAAAAGCCCTGTAGCTAAACACTTACCAGCTCACCCCGTACTGTTCTATAAGCTTTCCTTGAGCTCAGCAGGCACTCCATAGGCAGTGCAGGGAATGAAGTCATCGCCACACTGGAGGCCTGGTGACTGGAGAATAATAACAATACTAACTGGCATTTACATAGCATTTATGGTTTGTGAGCTGCTTTACATCCATTATTTCATTTGAACATTAAAACACCCCTGCGAATAAGTCTACTCTCTCCTCCACAACAGCTATCTTATTCCCCTGAAGTCTTTTCGTTCCCTCTTCCTCCATCTTCCTTCACCATCTTCCTCAAATGAACTCCAGTTTGTCATTATCTTTGCCTCAAATGTGGTGGTCAGAACTGGATACAATATTCAAGATGTGGTCTGGCTGATGCAGAATAGTTGGGTTATTACCTCCCATTATCTAGACACTAAACGCCTATTAAGATCCTCTAAAATGCATTAGGCTTTTTTTTAGTAGCCTCATATAACTCTAGGTTTGTACTGAGCTTGTGGTCAACCAAAACCTCAAGGCCTTATTTCACACAAAAACTCCCATATCTCCCAAATATTATAATTATGCAATTGATTTTCTTAACCCTAAGCATACAGCACTTCCCTGCCGTATTTCCTCCTGTGTGTCTAGGGCCCATCATCCCACTCAACTGCTATCATTCTGAATCACGATTTCATCATCTCTCCTATTAGCCAGCCCTCCCAGCTTGATGCCATCTGCCAGTTATATAAGCCTGCCTGTTCTTTCTTTGTTTGAAGTGCAGAGGACCAGAGACAGGGCCCTGCAGTGTATTAGAGGCCTCCCTACTGGCTGCCATCCAGCTGGGAATCCACTTCACCACAAGCTCATCCAGCCTACATCTCTCCATATTGTTTGTACACAGTATCTCTCAAGACTTAATCTGCCTATGTTGAAAAAGACTAGATGTCATTCATGGTTTCCAAATGCAGTAGTACAGAAGTAATGCAGATGAGGGAGTCTTGGTTACCCAGTGAGCACACAGAGGACCCGAGTCAAAGAGAACCCCAAAAGCTATCTAGCCCAACTTGACCCATTTACAATGGCCCTAACAAGTGGCTATGAGCCTCTGCTTATAGACGTCCACAGAGGAGATATCTAGTGCTTCCAAAAGTGATCCATTCTACTCTTAATTGTTGGGATATCATTACTTCTGTCAAGCTCATAGAAGCTTCTTTGCCACTTTCACCCACAGCATCTTGCTCTGCCCTCTGAGGCCAAGCACTGCAAGCTTTCCATATACTTGAACAAAGCTCTCAGATCCCACCCCCAACCCCTTAAGTCTTTTCTGCTCCAAGCTGAGGATCTCCAGTTCTGTCAATGGTATATTCTCCAGAATTTTCACCATCCTGGTTGCCTTCCTCCAAATGTTCTCTAACTTGTAAATATGCTTCCTAAAATGTGACATCCCAGAATGAACACAGTACTCCAAACTGGCCTAACTAGAGAAGAATACAGAGACTGTCACGTGCCCACCTTTTTCCGGACAAATTAGCTTGGTGGAATGCTATATCAGCATGGTTGATTCATTGAACTTGTCCACTGAAATCACCAGATTATTTTTCAGAAGGGCTGCCATCTAGCCAGTCTTTAACTCTTCATCCATAGGCCTCCCCCACTCCCAGCCAAAGAAAAAAGGGCTCCATCATACTTTCCCAGGCTTCACCTGAGCGTGGCTATTCATACATTCTGTGTTCCAGCCAAATTGGACCACGAGTTATTCCCCTACAGTGTCCAATCATCACCATCCTTTGTGCGTTCGTGCAGGTCTTAGAATATCTTTATGCCACATTTCATCTTGTTGAAATTCTTCTCTTCCCCCAAGACTCAGTTAAGGTGCTTCCCCTTCTCTGATCTCCCACCCCACCCCCACCCCCCACCACCTCTAGCAGAAAGTGATTCCCCCCTTAGATTATCCTAGAAGCTTTCTGTCTGGATCTCTCTTTTGCCCTTTTCATAGTTCATCTGTGAGATATATATATATATGAGTATGTATGTGTGTATTTATGTGTATATACATACATGTTTGTATACATTTATGCGCACATATATGCACATACTGTGTAAACTCTATGTATATGTGTATGTGTGTATATATCATCCCCTCTATTTGACTTTCAGGACCTTGAGATCAGGGACTCTCTTCTTTATACTCACAGCATTTAATGCAGTGCCTTGAATACTGTACATTAAAAATATCTGTTGAATGAAATTCAATTTTCCTGTATTTAAACCAAATCCAAACCATCTGTATAACAAGTTCTTCTAGAAGTTGGTCATGAATTAATGCCAAGCTTATCATTCTGGAGCTGGCATCTACCTTTTCCCATTTCTTGAAAATCTAGACTTTTCCCATATCTAATCTCATGATACCTCTTTCATTCCCCATAATTTCACAAAGGTTACTAACAGTGGTTCCATAATCACATCATGACAAGTCTAGAGACTTGAATTCATTCAAAGGGGTTACTATCTCCTTTTGCATTTCAATTCTCTCTTAACCCATGCTGAAGCTACCCCTTCCCACTTCAAAAACCAATGGAACAAGGAATACATTCTCCTTAATGAGGCAGATGGAAGCCAAATATGATTTGAGTAGCTCCTTTTTCTCTGTCATCTGTGAGCATTCTCCTCCATTCCCTAGGAGGCAGGTTTAGTCTTCCTTGTCCATTGTCCTCTCAATATGGCCTTTAAAACTTTTTACTTTTGTCTTCAGAATTTTCTTCAGGTCACAATTCATTCTTGGCTGTAATCTAGACATCATTAATAAAGGATGCATTATTATTTTCTGTTCATCCTTATTTATAGACCCTTCCATTTTTAAAAAATAGAACCTATAAGAATTTGAACTGAAAAGAGAGCATACTGTGTAGCCATATTCATCTCTTTAGCTGTCTCTCTTTTTTCATCTTCACTGCTTGGATGGTGATAATTTTCTAGAATATCCCATCCTTTTTAAGCTAGCTTCACTTTTAGAATCTCCAACCTGTAGGTCATCCTATCTATTCTCTGATCTTTTAAAAAGCTGCTTCCCGAAAGTCTAGGGCACATGTCTAATGAAACCTAGCACTCTCTTCCTTTTTTATAATAAACTCTAAAATAAATATGGTCACTTTCTCCAAAGGCTCATGACATTTGCACATCTCCATCCAGTTCTTAGCTGCTAGTCAGAAGTAGAACCAAGGGTAGCAATTCTCCTTATAGAATCCTAGACAAATAGAGTTGGATGAGGACTTAGAGATCATCTATCTCTTCATTTTATTGTCGTACAGGCTGGGTTGGCTCAGCATGTCTCCATGGAGGACTTGCTTGGGCAGAGAATTAAGGGGAATTTAGCAGCTGCAATCCAAAGTGACTAATGCATTCACATGGTAGGGACATATAAAGCCAAAGATAAACTACATTAGCTATGTATCTCTTCCCCTGACCTGCATGCATTTGGTAGATGTACCTGCAGGTACATCTTTTCTGACTCACATCGATACAGATGGACCAGTTCACCAGCTTTCCCCTTTTTCCTTTTCCTTGTCTAACCCTCCATGTCAAACAGTTCTAGATCTATCTTTATGGCACTTGGATTTAGCCTGCAATTCCTTCCAGGGACAATTGGGCTTTAAATGAATGTTGCCTCATTTTCCAGAAACATACATATTATTAACATATACAGGTGTTACCTTTCTGTGGCCTCTTATCTCTTCCAGTCATAGTTTTTAATTGAAAGAAGAGATGATGACACTGCTGTGTTTCACAGGTCATGACTTTCCTACTCACAAAGTTAAAGTCATGTGACACATATTCTAGACTTCTTCAGTTTGTATCATTTATTTCTACATATGCTGTAGGTTTACATGTATTAGCAGAAGGTAGTAGAGTTGATGAATATTGGCAGGTTCTTAATCATATCAAGGAAAATGCCATATTAGTCATGTGAGATGTCTGTACTTCTACCTCCATGTCTTGCAGCACAATCCTAATTATTTGAAAATCTGACAACCCAATAATTTCTTCTCAGTGTTTCATAGACTCAACTCATTTGACCTTTCTTCATGGATCTGTGGGACCAAGGAGACGGAGGGACTTCTGTATAATGATAGATCAAAAAAAAAAATGAGGATTCCAGTCAGAAAAGATGGAAAGGTGGTATGATTGAAGTCTATCAAGCAATATTCAGTCAATTCTAGAGCACTCTAACCTAGAGGCACTGCCTAAAGTGTAAAGAAATGGTTTTATATGGAGCATAATATTGCTTTATGTGGTGAAGTAAGGCAACAGGGATCGAGATCTGTCCTTGAAGTAGGAAAAACTGGGTTCGAATTCCACCTCAGGCAAGTCACCTAATGTCTCAATGACCCCAAGCAACTCTAAGGCTGTGGGACAACAGATCTGGAATTCCCTAATAGGCAATTTCTTCACAAGAGAGCCTTACTCCTAATGAAATCATAGGATGAAACAATTGCTTTACCTGGTGGGCAATAAATATAGCTTAAATGATAGCTTCATGGATAATACAGCTACAATTTTATTTAACAGAAGCTAGAGAGGTTTAGAGAAAATTCCTGACTTTTTTGGGTCAATATTCTGGAAAACAATTCTTTAAAATGTCCTTTGGTTCCACCAGTTTTAGTTTACACTGGACACTTATCATCTTCTCCAGTCCCTTTCTCCATCCCTTTTAAAAGTTGTCAAGCCCCCAAATATAGCCTCTCATACTGAAGTATATTCCAGGAAATGCAGGACAAAGGAGCAAGCTTTCTGGATATCACATGAGGAAGAGAAATTAATCTTTGTGTAAATAGTCTCTTTTGACGCATTGGTTTGGGAAACTAGATCTTATTTCTCTCCCTTCCAGGGATATTGCTGCTAGGAACTGTCTCTTGACCTGCTCTGGACCAGGCAGAGTGGCCAAGATTGGAGATTTTGGAATGGCTCGAGACATCTACAGGTGGGTGACAACCGTGAACTTTCCAACACACACACACACACACACACACACACACACACACACACACACACACACACACACACACACACACACACACCCAAAGCTACACTAGTTTCCCTTGATGAGATATGCTGATAGACTCAGTAAGGCAGTCACAGGAGGCTTTTGGGTAAAATCCTAAAAGCACTGTAGTTCTTATTATCCCACAAGGAAACTGGCACTTGCCTGTTGTCACACAGCTAGTACATATCAGAGGCAAAATCAAAGCCAGGTGTCCCTGAAATCAAGCACAGCAATCTTACCATTATAGGTTCTTCTTGTAGGCTAGCAGGAAACTAAGGATGGACCTTGCTCTGTTGCTTCTTTACATTTTTCATTTGTAGGCTACTGAAAACTGGTCCCAGCATCAAAATCCAGTGTTGCTACCATTGACTTCCTGAATGGCTTAACAAATCACTTTGCTGTATACAGTCATTTTTTGTCAGTCAGAATGCAAACCCCTTAAGGAAAAGAGCTATTTCATTTCTATCTTTGGATTCTCCAAAAGACAGCTCCTGGCACACAGTAGGTGCATAAAAAATGCTTCCCACCCCATTGAATTATCAACAAAATAATCATCAAAGCTTTTGCTCTTTGAGCCAGAACAAAAGCAAAGATTGGGTTAAGTAAGATGAATATCATTGTAATAATACATCTTTGGGTATAATAACTTATTTGGGGAGTGTAACAATTTCTAGGTTCATTTGAGAAAAGGAGAGTAAAATACTGAGTTCGTTCATTCATTCAAGTCCAGTCTTGGACAATTAATAATTGTGTGACCTTGGGCAAGTCCCTTAACCTGTTTGCCTCAGTTCCCTCATCTATAAAATTGGGATAACAATACTACTTATGTCCCATGAGCATTGCAAGGTTAATATGTTTGAAGTGCTTTGCAAACTTTAAGTATTATTTATTGTTTCTGTTACTATTATAACAGTATTATAACAGTGCAATGTAGCAAGGCTTTTGTATTTAGAAGTTTTCATATTTATAGCTGGTTGCCAGTTATCTGTCAGTGAATTGTCAAAATGATTTTGTTGCCCATCTCACACTGCTTCTCCTGCTAAGACTTGCTTAGCTGATCAGGTAGCTTGAGAATACCTTCTCCCACACACTTTGACAGGAAGGGATGGTGGAAGGCAAGCATGTCAGTGATTCAGATATGTACATAAACAACTTATATCCGTGAATGATATTTAGGGGCGATTTCATTCCTCTAAGGAACACTCTCATTAAGTACCTACTACAATTAAGGCACAATGCTAGATGCTATAGGGATAAAAAGACAAATAAGCCACCCCTTGTTGTCACTTATCCCAATTTAGACAATCTGCTGTTATGGCTCATCAAGGCTATGCTTATTAAAAGGCTTTAGTGATGTTATTTTTAGACAAATGATAAAATAGACAAAATCCAAAGGAAGACCCCTAAACCTTTGCTGAAGCCCATATTTTCTTCTTCATTTTGATTTCATCGTCTATTTTATTCCTCTTGTGAGTCTCCTTGATCCAGCTAATGATTTTTAACTAATGAGCTTTCTTCCCACAACCAACCCTCCCAATCCCTCATTAATTTTAATTTCTTAATTAATGCTTTGTCAAGTTGTCAGTCACAGGCTCTGCTCAGTGCCCTGGCTAGAGTGACTTCATTTTCCTCTTCCATGCTATAGAGCAAGCTACTACAGGAAGGGAGGATGCGCTATGCTTCCAGTCAAGTGGATGCCCCCAGAGGCCTTCATGGAGGGGATATTTACATCCAAAACAGATACATGGTGAGTAATCCTCACTGTCCTCCTTTGAATGTCATTGACTATCTGCCTTGCATGAGTGAACCAGGGCTACCAATTGCTCATAAGGATCTAGATTAGCAAAGAATGGAGCAAATGTTTGAGCTAAACATGTTCATGAGCAATCTCGGGTGTCTCAGCTGGACATTACTGGCTGAGCCTGTTTAAGGCCTATTAGTTGGGCTATTAGAATGATAGGACTCAAATGCAAAGAGTCACCCTGCCTCTGATGTTTACTTTACTGTCCATGAAACCCTGGGCAAATTACTTAACCTTGTTAAGTCTCAGTTTCCTAGTCTTTTAAATGAAATAGCCTCTGAGATTCCTTCCGGCATTCAAAAATATGTGGGCCAGGGAAACTGATGTTCTAAGAAAATTAAATTATGCCAAAATGAGATTTCACACACACACACACACACACACACACACACACACGCACACGCACGCACGCACACGCGCGCGCGCGCACACGCACACACACACACACCTGTTGAACATGAGTGATAGAAGAAGGAAAACGACAATTTCAAACCGAATTGATGGGTGTGGCATGGTGGAGAGAGGAAAGGATGGTAATTTACAAAGCTGCGGAGGTACTTAGCTCTCAAGAAGCCCCCTAGTATTCAGAAGAATCCCAGTTTTACCATGTTCAAAGTGGCACCATTTGGGTGGACAAAATTATGTAACCCACAGTTCGTATCACTCTTCTCTGTGCCTGCAAAGTGTGAACCCTTAAACTCAGAGCCTCCTGACCAAAGGGTGCATCTCTACCCCAGGTGCCCATACCACCACGAGCAAAGACTTCAGCTCACAGAAGTAGAGGATGAGTCACACAACCCAAATCCAACATTCCAATCCCTTTCAGGAGCACCTGCTGTCAATAGTTAACCACCATTTTTTTTTCTATAGTCTCTTTTGCTATGACTAAAACTCTCTATCTTGTGGTTCGGAAGGTTTCTCATGTAAAGATTTGCATTTCATTGATCCCATACTGGGCAGCCTTACACAAAGAGGCAGTTAGGTGGCAAGCTGAACCAATAAGAGTCAAGAGTTCATGTCTGGCCTCAGATACTTCCTCACTGTGTGCCCAGGGTGGGCAAGTCACTTAATCTCTCTGTGCCTTAGTTTTCTCATCTGTAAAAATGGGAGTAATAACAGCATCTACCTCACAGGGTTAGCTATTGTTATGGTGATCTTTTAGTAACCTCTAATCCACACACTCCTCATTTCTGCGTTCAAATTTAGGAATTTGGCACCTCTATTTTCTCTTCTTTGTTTTCTTCACAAATGGAGAATGAAACAAACTAAAATTATCAGAAAAGGACTTTGTCTGGAAGCTTAGTCCATCAGTAAACATTTATTAAACACCTGTTATGTGCTAGGTACTGTGTTAAGTGTGAGGGATACAAAGAAAGGCAAAAGACAGCAGCTGCCCTCAGGGAGCTCACAGTCTGTTAGACTGCTTTGTGCCCTCAGTGAGAGATGGGAAGGAAGGAGAAAGAAAAACTTGCTGGAAAAGAACTGAAAATGCTAAGCCAGCAGGAGAGTGCCCAATAGTTTCATCTCTGCTACCGAGAGATTCTGTGACTTTGTCTCAGCTTCAGCCTTCTTTCCTCCTGCCCTTTCAAGACAGAATTCCTTGGGAGAAAGCCCATCTCTGAGCAGAGGGTAGCAGTTACAAATGCTCTGATTGCATCCTTCTCTTCTGATGGTCCATTGTGTCCCCTCAGTTCTCAGAGGCCAGCAAATGCTGGCTGTTTCTCCCATTCTGGATAGGCTCCAAGTATAGGCTCAGAAAACTGGTGGTCTGCAAGGCCACCAAGACCAAATTGGCTACACTCAGACATCACCAGAAGGCTGGCCATGAGGTAATTTAATTTTTTGGCCACAGCAACATTCAAAAACCATCAGCTATGGTGTGGAAGGGCTGTGACCTGTCTTGGGGTTGGGGGGAGGGGCGTGGTAACTCATGCTGATGAAATCATGAGTCTTTAAATAATTAACATATTAATGAATATACATAATACATGCCAAAGGCAGACTCCACTTGTTCAAAGGTTAACTCTGCATCCTCTGATTTCTGGTCAGGTCCTTCGGTGTGCTTCTGTGGGAAATATTCTCCCTTGGATACATGCCATACCCAAGCAAAAGCAATCAGGAGGTCCTGGAGTTTGTCACCAGTGGAGGACGGATGGATCCACCCAAAAATTGTCCTGGGCCTGTGTACGATACCATCTACTAAGTATAATTTTTCTTTAAAAAGCTACTTGAATTTTAAACAGAATTTTAAAACAATTCTGTATTTAAAATGGAATGTTTAAAAAACTTTCTAGTCTTCATTTTCCACAAAGGGTCAAAGTGCTGACCCCTTTTAATGCACCTAGGATCAGAGTGGCTGAAATAATACACTCTTTACTAGAATAGATGCATGAATGGCGGAGAAAAACATATATTAAATGACTATGTGCCAAGTACTATACTAATGACTTGAAATACATAAGAAAAACAAGGACAAGGAGCGATGAAGCTATCGGCTCACTAAGCCTACAATGGTTAGGTTTCTCCGAGGACATCACGTATGACTTGAATGTTGATACCTGAAATCAAATGTTTGGTCCCTTCTGCATGATATTCTCAGGGAGAGTCCAAGAAGTTAAGAGACCTGGGTGACAGCCCTCATTTATGGAAGCTGTAAAAGAGGAGTTTAGACTCAAATTTCTTTCTGTTCTCATTTCTATGACCATGCCTCAGTGAGCTAATTTAGGATCTGCTTTCACATCTTTCCAATAGGCAAAGACAATGTCCAAAGACAAGGTGGAGTCTCCTACTTCAGATAAGGGTCCCCTGCCAGGGGTGGGGCCACAGGATTTCTGTAAGGAAACTAGTTTGGGGATGTGATCGCTATTCCCTGACCCAACACCAGAGGGCAGCATGTGACAGATGCATGTTACCTAAGTTGCCTTCCAGTTCAATGTAGCCCTCCAACATCATGGTCCTTGTCTAGGTTACACAAAGATAAAGCACTTTTCTTAATGAATTTTCTCATTTTCCTTTTAGGTACCGGATCATGACTCAGTGCTGGCAGCATCTACCTGAAGACCGGCCTAACTTTGCCACCATCTTAGAGAGGATTGAATACTGTACCCAGGTACCAACTATTCTTTTCCCTTGACTGACATTTATTTATTTTATGTGAATAAGACTTTGAGAACAAAATCAAGAATTAGTAAATTTAAATTTTTAGGTTGTATCTGTTAAGGAATAAGATAATTTCAACTGGTTTACAATTACCAGAAATTAATGTTAATGATCTATAAAGCAGAGTACACAAAGGAAATTGTGGGGTAGAGAAGGCATTACCCCATTGTAAAACAAATAACAGCATCTGTCTATTTCTGCACCGGTAACAGCAATTGGTCAGCACCGTAACTAGGGGATCCCAGAGGGATGATGCAGAGCAGGTAAGCTGCAGAATAGCTGTGCCACCATTCCAGTATCTGGGGATGGCACGTAAACTGGGTCATTTTAGAACGCTGGTGGTTATCATCCATATATATAATACTAGCCTTGACCCTGTCATCTTTGGATAGAGCCGGTTCATAAAAAGAAGGGAACTGACACAAGCCTTCAGTACATAGACAATGGCCCACCTATACCACTGAGTAGTCCTGGGAGTCTTTCCTCACAAAGACATTTCTATGGGCTATCAATTTGCAGTCAAAGAAAAACAAGCTGAAGAAGGGGAAAGAGAGGAGTCATTTATGATGTGTCAAGTGTCTCCCCATCAATCCTGGGGGTGCAGGAAGGGGCAAAAGTTTGGCAAAAGACTGAATGTGTGATGTGCTACTCCACCTACAGCTGAGGCTGTAGATCTGCTAAATGATTCCCGAAGACTCTACTCAATCATTCCAGGAGCATGTTTAAGTGTCCCCAGTATTAATAGGTTTATAGAGTACTGTGCTAGACTCCATGACAAACAGATAATCCCTGCCTTCAGGGAATATGCGTAAGATCTAGCAAGAAAGAGATGATTAATGTGCAGGTCATATCTGATCCCTCAGGCCTCTTGGAGGCTAAACATCCCTCCTTCCTTTGACAATTCCTTTTAGGAGTTTCTAGACCCTTCATCATTGTGATCAGTATCCACTGGACATTCTCTACTTTGATAATGTCCTTTTTAAAGAGTGAGCAAAACTGAGCAAAACGTTCCAGAACTGGTCTGCCTAGCACAGTAACTTCCCATTTACTTGGACCATCTTTGTTAGTATAGCAATATCCTCGCCTGGCATACAGGAGACCAAGGTTCAGTTCTCTAGCAAGTGATTTTTGAGGGAACCAGCCTCAAAGTCAGGAAAATTTCTGGTTTCATAACGCTGGCAAGTCACTCTTAAGTGTTACGGGCAACTTGTTAAGACAATCTTAAGTCGTACAGGTACCACCAGCACGCGTTGTAGAGGAAGGTTCCTACGTGAATGAAATCATGGGTCCAGTCCCCATGTGCTCGTCTACCCCAACAATATCCAGTTAATTTAGTCTGACATTGGTAGCTTCTTTAAGGCTCACCCTTTGCTAGAGCACCCCTGAATCTTTGCTCTATGAAATGCCATCCAACCAGGCCTCCTCTGGCCTGCAGATTGGCATTTTATCTTTTTTAACCTAAATGCAGGAGTTTCCATCATCCCTGTGAAGTTTCATGGTTGTTGGTCTTGGTCCAGTATTCCAGCCCTGTTCAAGGCAATTTTAAATCTTGGTTTAGTCATCTGTGGCATATTAGGTATTCCTCCCAGTCCTGTCCACTTCAACTTTAAGTCAAAAGCCTGCTTTCTATGTTTTGATCAGTTATTGATAGAAATCTTAGACAGAGCAGGGCCAAAACCAGACAGACTGGTAGTACTTCATTAGAGTCAACACTGGCTTAATTCTCTTAATCAGTTGTTTTGGGTACGATTCTTCTACTTAGCTAACTTATCTAATAGTTTTGTTACTTAGTTCACATTTCAGTATCTTATCCTTAAGTATGACAGGGGACACTATTCCTTATGTTGCTGACATCAAGCTATACAATTGTCAAGTATTTCTCTGATATACTGACCTAGTAAACATAACAGAAAATGAAGTGAGTTCTTAATGGGTTCATGTTGGTCCCAGTGATCATTATTTGTTTCTAAATGCCCATAACTGAGGTTTCACAATTAATTCCAGAATTTTTCCCAGGATGGACATTGTCTACCAGCCTGTGATTTATGAGATAAGTCCCTTTCCCCTTAAAAAAAAAAAGCATTACGTTTATCTGTATCATCTCCTTATTCCTCTTCTATCCTCCATGATTTTTTAGAAATTCCATATATTATTCTAAGTCTGTAAGTTCCTTCATCACCTTGGGAAGATTCTGCCTATGCACTACTACCTGTGCACCCCTGAACAAGGCACAATCTCTCTGGTCATTAATTTCCTCAAATGTAAGAGGGTGAGTTAAAATCCCTTCTAGTTCCAATTCATAGGAAAATACGAAGACAATCTCACCTGAAAGGGTGTGATGCCCTCTTACCATTTCCCCCATCTACTTTGGGATCCCACTTCTTCCCTAGGGTGGAAGACCTTACTCTTACCAGCCTCGAGATGACATGGAAAGTAAAAAGTTCTGCTTCTTTTCTGTTTTCTTCTATTATCACTCCAGCTGCCCCCAAGAAGTGGGCCCTATCTTATTCTTCTTCCAAACTTAGTGGAAAAATACTTTTTCTTCAGTATATTTCTCATCTCCTTACTAGATGGATTTTAGTTGGTTTTTTTTTTTCAATTAACAAAAATCTGTTTTCTCTCTCAATCCCCCCAACAATGGAAAAAAACAAACCCATGTGCCAAATATGCACAGTCAAGATAACAAAATTCTCCTCATTGTCCCTATCCAAAAAATACAGTCCTCATTCTGTATCTATTACTTCTCTCTGTAGTCAGGCAGTGGGTAGCATGCTTTATCATAACTGAGTAATTCCTTGATCAGAGTTCTTGCCTTTCAGAGTTGTTTCTTCTTATAGTGTTAGTAGATAAATTATTCTCCTGGTTCTGTTTACTTCACTTAGTATTAATTCAAACACAGGTTTCACTGAAACTGTCCCTTCATTATTTCTTATACAGTATTCCATTCATCCCAGCAGCTAAGAAGTGCTGCAGTGGATAGTGTACTAGATCTGGAGTCAGGAAGACCTGGATTCAAGCCCAGCCTCACACATTTACTACCTGTGTGACCCTGGGCAAGTCACTTAACTTCTGTTTGCCTGAGTTTCATCTGTAAAATGGTAATAATTACACCTACCTCCCAGGTTGTTATGAGGATAAAATGAGATATCTGTAAAATGTCATGTAAATGCTATTATTACCATAATTTGTTCACATTCCCCACCTAATAAGTGTCACACCTTTCTAGTTCTTTGCTTCTGAAAAGAACAGGCATAGTTTAATGATTTTGAGGTATAGTTCCAAATGTTTTCCAAAATGGTTGAACAAATTCATACCTCTATCAATAGTGCATCTTCATACCTGTTTTTGCACAGCCCCTCCACCATTTGTCATTTTCACTTTGTCAGCTTTGCCAGTGCAATGCCTCTACAGTAGGACCTCAGAGACGCCTTAATTTATATTCCTCTAATTAATAGTGGTTTGGAACATTTTTCAACATGGCTACTGACAGCTTGGATTTTTTTCCTTTGAAAACTACCTGTTGACATATTTTTATTTTCTCAACTGAAGCTTTCTACCAAATTGTTGAGTTCCTCAAGGGCAGGGGCTGTTGTTTTTTCACTTTTGCAACACTAGTATTTATCTTAGTGGAGATTTAATAAATGCTATTGAGCTGCATTGAATGTCCCTTGATAATCTGAGATATCACATGTCATAGAATTTTAAATCTGGAAGGGACCTTAGAAATCATCCAGTCTAACCCCTACATTTTACAGATAAAGAAACCAAGGTCCAGAGAGGTTAAGTTTGTATAGCTAATAATTGGCAGTTATCATTCCAACAGCTTTAAAGATGTGTAATATTTCTCCTATCATTATTATTACTAAGAATATATTGATCTATTAAATATCAAAAAGCAGATGACCTTGAGCCTTGGCAAACTATCATACCTATGTAAACTATAGAGCACTCTATGAATAAGCTGCTGTTATCATGAATAATTTTGCCCAAAAAGATACCAAACTCTCCCTTCTCCACATCCCCTAGGACTTACTGTCTCAGCACTGTGACGTCCTCTAAATGTCAGCCATCATTACACTCCTTCTCAGGAGGGTTCCCTCACCAATCATCACAACATACCTCTTTCACTCGGCAGAGTTAACTGAATTCTTCTCAGCAGAAGCATGGCGCCCGGAATGTTAATTCTAGAATGTCTAAATAGAAGCCTACTCCATGAGGAAAGACTTGGAGCTCTCAGATAGGTCCAACAGCACAAAACGTGTTTGTTATCTTGGTTGTCACTCTCTTTTCCTCATTTGGCTCCCTCTGTAATTGATTTCCTTCCACCTCCTTGGAAATGTTTTCTTTCTACTTTCATTCCCAAGATACTTCTTTCATCTTTTCTAAGAATATTCAGTTTCTCTAATAAATTGGTATATGAAGGGGCTGCTTCTCAAACACACTTGCCTTTTCTTTTAGTCTAGAAGGGAGAGAGGAGCTGCATCTGACATCATATTATTTCACCTTAACTTCCATTAGGAAAACAAATACAGCACACCTTCTGTAAGGGTCAGCAACAGCTGCCTTGACTCTCTAGATGAAGTAGCATAGCGCCCTCTGTGAATTCCTGTGGGAACTGCAGGTTCCTGGGGTCTCCAGGTTGCAGTGTTTCCCATTGCCACCACCACCTTCCCCAACTGTTAAATGAGATGCTCCTCTAGGCTGATTGACTTTTCACATTAAATGTGTGCATATTTATTTTTTATAAAACAATAGGAATTCCATATGAATTACTTAAAAGCTTAGACTTAAGATCTAAGAACTAAAAGACCTAGGGAGTGTGTGTGTGTTCACATGCACACATGTGCGTGATGACTACCTCACCTCTTCCTGGTCTCACTCCAGAACCAGACAACTGACAAAAATAATGCCCCTCTAAATTTTCCAAAAGAGGGGATACTATGCACTTACTTTCTAGATTCCTAAGAGTAATGAGTTAATAGAGTTACTATTGCACCAACTAACATTAATCTAAAGACAAGCTGCTTGGGGCTGTTTATAGAATGTCATTTTGAAATGCATGTGTCTGTGTGTGCATACATATTAATGAAATCTTACACACAAAGGTGGAGACACTGTGATATACCAAACTTTAAAGTCCTTTAAGGTCTATATGTGATTCAAACAGGAAAGGGAGAGAGTATCGGAAGAAGGAAAAAGAAGTAGAAAGTTATTTGTCACTTAGATAGTCTCAGAGGGTACACTACAGCAATCCAAGGTGAGAATGTTTTACAAATTCTTTTCTCTTACCCCTAGGATCCAGATGTGGTTAATACTGCTTTGCCAGTAGAATATGGTCCAGTGACTGAAGAGGAAGAAAAGGTGCCCATGAGGCCGGAAGACCCTGACAGAATACCACCTCTCTTAGTCTCTCCACAGCAAGAGAAAAAAGAGGATATATGTCCACCATCTGTTCCCCCTCCACTGCCCACCACTTCCTCTGGTAAGCCCTTGAAGAAAGCAATCGCTCTGGAGCCCCCAGTCCGCATCACCAGAGGGACACCCGTAGAAGGAGGACACGTCAACATGGCATATTCTCAGTCTAATCCACCAACAGAGCTGCACAAAGGGCGTGGATCAAGAAACAAACCAACTAGTCTTTGGAACCCCACATATGGCTCCTGGTTTACAGAGAAATCTGCAACCAAAAACAGTCCCCTGACAGAGAAGGAGCAGCCTGAGAGGGGTAAATCGGCAGCAGAAGGACACTCCACCACGGGGCCACCTAGTGTTGTCCCTGGCAGGCTGCCAGGGTCCTCCCTGCTCTTGGAACCATCTTCCCTGACTGCCACCATGACGGAAGTGCCTCTGTTTAGGCTGCGCCACTTTCCTTGTGGGAACGTCCACTACGGCTATCAGCAGCAAGGCTTACCACTGGAGGCCACCCCAGCAGCTGGTAGCTATGGGGACTCCATTCTTAGAAATCCGAGTAGCGTGACCCAACCTGGTCCTTGAGCCTGTTCTGCACTCTCTTCTCCCCCTTGGGATTCCAGAGACCATGGAGGAGAGTGTTCCACAGAGCAGCTCCACCACCAAGCAGAGACCAAAACATTGCCTTTCATTTTGTGCCAACCTGCTCTAAAGTGCCACACAAACAGAGACTGAATTCTCAAAACGCACCAGAAAGGATGTGAGCATGGGTTTCTCCTACTCTTTCAAAAGAATAACATGTCATTTAAAAAAAAAAGCGTGAAATGCAAGGCCCCAAGTTGGTTGCATAAGCTCCCGTGCATGCATGGTCAATGTGATCCTCTCATGCTTCTCATCAGTAGTGTGTGCTCTGCTTTGGCATCAAGTCACACAACCCACTGCCTGCGTGTTCCATAGTTTGGCGTCACAGGTGTCATTTACTTACCTTGTCGATGTGGACATAAAACATTTGAATGTGGGGGGAGGGGGGAGCAAATTATTTATCTGTTGTAATTTAGTACAATGAAGACTAACCTTCATTTGGAAAAGAAAAACAAGACAAGTAAAACTTGGCTGCAACATCTTCAGCTATGGACAGTAAAGGGATGGGGATAGGCCCAAGGAAGACAGACAGTTGCAAGCTGTGCACTTTCACCTAAATAGAATACAGACCTTTAGAAGACTTTGAGTGTGAAAAGACTAGTAAGAGGGCTAGAGATTGAAGTGTCCCTTTACTGTACCTCTTGCCTTAAAAATATCTTCCTAAAAGATGAAAACTCTTGAGGTTTCCCATTGGATTTTAAAACCCAGACTGTCTGCTGACACTATAAATATAAATTACAAAAAGTCTTACAATAGCTGAATGAAGACCAAAAATGATGGGCAAAACTGCAGCCACAGCGATGCATTTCCAAAGCATAGAAACATGGCCATTTGGGGCCAGATATGTCAAAAGTGATATACCAAATCCTAACAATGGTTTCAGCCACACAGCCTACTAAAGAGAAATGCCTCAATTCACAGCCAAATCCTGGCTTGCAGGAGCAGCAGGAAATCCAAAAGAAGAAACATCAGAGAAAATATCTTCTTCCCAAGGCTGGCCTCATTTTTTGTGGTTGCTTTCATTCTTTCCTTCTTTATCACCTGATCATGTGAAACATGTGAGTAGAACATTTCTGAAATATGTACAGCATATTTTTTGGATGTATTTCAAGCAGAAGGAAAAGTGGTTTTGCACTTTTCTTTGGTGTTATAGGTCTCAGAAATCAGGAAATACTTGAGGAATCGATCCTATCAGTGTACTATGGTTTCCTCAACTTTGCTTCCACAGATAGACATGACATTGGTATAAAGTGACATCTGAAAGTTCTGCAAACTCATCAACCTCTAATTTGTGAAATGACATTCTCCTTACAGTTTTTCAAGGCATTGCCCTAGGCCTCCCTTCACTTCCGTATTTTTCTTCTCCCACCTTTCTCATTACCATTACCACTTCCTTTCCCTGGTAGTCAATGATGTCTTAATGGATGTTCGACTAAGGGGTGCATGATGGTGCTTGCAGGTTAATGCTAACCAGCTGGACAACTGCTCGTTTCTCCTGATCTGGGATTAATCACCTGCAAAATATCTCCCTGATCCAGGCTCCCCAACTGCCTTGTCATAGAGCAACACTTCTTTGACTGTGGCAGTCTGGACACCTTCCCTCTTTCCCTACTACCTACTTACAACTGAGGGAGAAAACCACTAAAATTATATCATAGAGATGAAAAATCAGCAACCAAGTCTGTTTTAGTAAATCCATGCTAGACACTCAGGTGAACAGTCCACAAATCACCCTGAGGGCTCTTATAACCACATTAAAGACAACCTGGGATGGTAGGCTATGGCCAGCCCAACAGTGAGTGTTGAAAAAGGCTTCCATTGGAGAACATCCAAGAGTAGTTAATTAAGCAGGTTCAATAATGCACGTCAAGCCGATGCACTTGAGGACTTAGACCAGAACTGGGTGTCTTTCAAGTCTTAAAAGTCTATTGAGACACTGAGGTTCAGAAGAAACCTGATTTGCAACTACTGCAATGACTCACTGGAGCAAGTTCAGCACCCAGTACAGATGATTCCAGGAAGCTTCATGTGGTACTCCCCAGAGTACTGGCTTTACCCATTAGTCTCTGCTTAGTTTTATTGTTTTGGGTTTTTTTCCCCATCAAGCCTAGGGATAGTTCTGATATGTTCTTCTGTCCACCCAGAACCCAACCCATCTAATCAGTAGTTCATGCTATGTTTTACCTCATCTATCAAAAACATATTCTTGAACACATGCCCCTCTGTGCACAGAAGCCTAACACTAGTACCAGATTCTTTTCCACCTAAAAAAGAGATGGAATCCACATTGCCAAGAGTTGCTTTAGTCTCATACCTACTATTAGGGTAGTACAAATGGCACTTGGGCAAGAGGGAGGAAACCTTAAATCTAATCCTACTTCTGCCAATAACAGGCTAAGAGACTGGGCTAGTTGATTCACTCTTCTGGGCCTTGGTTTTCTCATCTAGAAAATGAGGGGAATGGATGGGATGACTGTTAAGGTTGTTTAGTGCTCAAAAGTTCTATTTTTATATAAACCCATGGTCTCTAGAATCTAAGGCCCCAAAATCACCAAGAGAAAGAAAATCTTTCAGTCAAAAGACATTTTTCCTTTTAAGCTTTGCTTTAACATATTCTGTGAATCCTAGGTGGCTTATACTTAATTGTAACCTCTATTAACCTCGAAAAGTAACTTCCACAGCCATCCTCAAAGGAGACCCCAATGTGTGAATCTAAGTGAATGGGTGCCTTTCATGGTGTGTCACATTCCCAGGAATGGCTGTGTCACCATTCTGAATACAAGGGATACTGTTGACATGCCAACAGAACATTGTACACAGTGTTCGGTCAACCTGTCTTTACTAGTGACTTTCCAAAAACGACTCCAAAGAAATTAAAAGCTGATTGGCTTCATTTCCTAGTAGCAAATGATGGGTTCTTTTGTGGGAGCATGCAAAACAAAAATTAAGAGTTCCCAGAAACCTCAATCTGCTGCCCTAAAAGGAAAGATAATTATTGAAAGCAAACCGCAAAGTTTCTCCTAAGAGCCCATTTTCACACCCTGTGCTGCATGGGTATGTTTAGTTTTTAAGATTCTCAAAAACAAAGATTACTTTTTAACTTTATTCATGGCTTTAGAAAATAATTTAAAAGCTTGGCAAGAAGAGTCAGCCATCTTACAAATACTCAGTGAGGAAAAAGTATAGACCAGTCAGTGAACCAAAAAGCAAAAAAGTTCTCTCAGTCTAAAAGGACTCTGCCAACCTAAAACTGACAGTATCCATGCTCTTTCATGCAAGATCGCAAAACACAGTCCATCATTGGCTCTCTCTTCCATATACTTTTCTTCATCTCTTTGCCACTATCTCCATACCCCGTGCACGCACACACGCGCACACATACGAATGAATTACAGTCCTTTAGCTGACAGCCTTCCTTTTCCAGTGGTTCTGTTATCTATCTATCTTTCCCTGTCCCCATTAAAATGTCAACAAAAGGAGCTCCGCAAGTTGTTAGTTGCAAGTCAACCTTAGTTAAAGAACCTCTGACTGAAGCATGAATTGGGGCATTTGGATTTCCCAAGTCATCACTTTCTAACCCAAATCTATCTCTCAGCAGAATTTCAGGAAATGTGATATTCTGAACAGGATTCCCCTTGCCAAATTATAGGAAAGGTGGCATGGATAGAACAGAACACTAAACTAGGAACCAAAAGACCAGAATTCTAGTTGTGGCTCTTGTCATTCGCTAGCTGTGTAACCAAAGGCAAAGTAATTCACCTCTCAGAGATTCTGTTTTCTCATATATAAAACAAAAAGTTCACAGTAGGTGACCTTCAAGGTCCCTTCCACTTCTAAAAGTTTTAGATTCCTTGTAATCAAGAATTCATGTATATCTGAGTTATTCTATTCTGTCCACAGAGACACTTTGCACTGAGACAATGTGGGATCTGTGGTCAGGTTTTTCCATGACCTTAGCCGTTGATCCAAAGTAAAGGGTAAAGTATAATATTAAAGAGTTAAAGGACACAGCTTTAACTCATACACAGGATAGACCAGTTAGTTTATAACAGACAAATTTTGTTCCATGGTTTTGGGACAAGGAACTTCCTAATTAATCAAATTCAGCAACATGTATTGAGCACTTACTGTCTGCACTTTGTAAGAGAGCTGGAGAGACACACCAAAGAATTTTAAGACATGACCCCTGCCCTCAAGGGGCATAGAATCTAGCAAGCAAGATAGGCCAGGAAAAAAAAAAGAAATGTGAACAGATGGAAAGAAGAGAGCTACACAAATGCAAACTATGTATTTATATGGACTGACCCACTGGATAGACACCAGCGCTTATATGAAAGGAGACAGTAAAACTACATGGACTTTATAGATCTCATGGATCAAACAAGGCTGCTAAAGGGGAAAAGGAGAAACAAGTCCATTTAATGAGAAAATAGCAGTCCAGCCTTTGAGGGATCATTATTCTTCCTCTCCTACTGGAGGGTATTAAAAATTGGGACACTGCCACAACAATAACTCTCTTTGAAGTCAAACTGAAGCTTTTTTGAATTAATATTCCCTTTTAAAAATCTATTTTAAAATATCTGTTGTACTTGCTGATATTGGAAGCAACAAAGTATGATGGAGAGAACACTGGAGTAAAAGACCTTGGCTCAAATTAACCCTCTAACACTCACCTAGATAATCCTGAGCAGGTCAACTGACTTCCTTGGATGTCAGTTTCCTCATGTGTAAAATGAAAGGACTGAACTAAATTGAGGTCCCTTCCATCTATAAATGTACGATCTTATGTATTTTATTTCTAAAGACCAGAGCTGGACAGTAAGTGCCAAGTTAAAGCAGATGCCTAGGACCAGAAGGAACCTCTGGGATACAGTATCCTCCACCATCATAGTGGCTGTGCTGTCTGTGACCATTGGAAAAGCACTAAAAGTGGCAGTGATAAGAATTGGTGACCTCCTCAGAAGTCACAGTCTACTGGGTGAGAATCCTTAGAAGTCATCTGGATGACAATAATGTTTAATTGGGAGCTTGGGAACTTTTCAAAGAGCTGGAATCTCATGCAACCCCTTCCAAAAAGTGTAATAACTGCCAGATAGGTAAATTTTCTGCATCTTAGTATATCTAATAGAATACATAGAATTTTTTTAATTCACTTAAGCTCAACTCTTCTTTTAAATTTTAAGAAACAACACTATTCTTAGAAGAACTGGCATTAACTCAGGACTTAGCTCATTCTCATGTCCCTGAAAACTTAAGCACTAGCACTATTTGACAAAGGACCTTGAGAAAGTTTGGGGCTTTCTCGGTGGTCACACAGCACCCCAGCATTGAAGCCAGGCCTCCAGTATCTCAAGCCATTAACTCAAAAGCTTGTATTTCTATCTGAAACAAAGAAGTAGGAAGAAATCTTTTGAAACAATTATCATAGTTCCAATTCTGTCTTTACCATCAAGATACATTTTTGCTTGGCAATTTAAGGAAAAATGTTACCATATTACCCTGAGGCTGGGCCTGTTGTCTAGATGAAGGGTTAACCAGTCTTCCAAGCTATCATGGCTGTTAAAAACTCACAGATATTCATTAATAACAGCCTTCCTTCATTAAGAACAACGGTGTGCAAACTGGCTGTTGTCACTGACATCACCTATTGGCTAACCTTCAACTGAGCTTCTAGAATCCTATCAGAGTCAGAATAAGAGATGAATCTACAGTCTTCTCTACCTCTTCATTCTGGCTCTTTCTTCACGATTGGCTGACACCACGTATCACTTACTAGAAAGAAAAACAAAATTATCAGTTCAGTTTTCAAATGGCTTAGTCTACTTTTAGGTAAAACCACGGAGGACTCAAGATAAAGTCCAGAGAACATGGTCTTAATAAGACAGATGTATGAGCAGTAGAACACAGCCACTGGATGTTTAATTACCCTCCAGTGCTTTATAGATCACTCAGCTATAACACAATACCAGACAAGGGTCAGCGAGAATAGTTTTATTTCACCAGTTCACAAAATACTGACTTCAACCCATGGAGAATGCTAAAAGAATTTCTGAAGTACATGCTAGTGAACAGCAAGGATTCTTAGCTGCTAAGAGTTTGAATCCAGGTAAGATAGTGTATATTCACATATGTATGTAAACACACACACAAAGGCTTGAATGGTGTATAAAATGCATGAATTTAAACAACATCCTTCAAGGCTAGGCTGATTTCTGATGGAAGAACTAGGTAGGCTTCAAATAGATTTACAAGCACTGTGCACAATCCATTCTCGTTCTTAAATGGCACCAGTTATCATAGGTAGCAGGTGACATTTTTAGCCAACAGTCTGTCTTTAACAACCTGGAAATATGATTCTCATTATCCCCTCTAGTTAGAAATCACCCTCAGCTCTTCTGTCCAAAATGTGCAGTTACACAGAATTATATACAAGCACAAAGACAAACACTGGCTATGTTGTCACCACGAAGATACTCTGTTAGGACACATTCTCAAGAGGGGGACAGAAAGCTTTTTTTTTCTCCTCTTTGTGCCTTTCCCCACCAAAGGAGAGGCTGTAAGAAGCAGGTAATGAACTTACCTCTACTTTACATGATGAGACTGCTTTATTTGGTCCCTACAACCCTAAATTCCTCCTCCCTCAAATGGCCTCCACAAAAGCTTTAGCAAAATTATCAGTAGAAAACTTCCTTCCTTTTGCTTATGCAAAGGTATCTTGCTGCTCTGCTTTTAATAAAATCCTAACTTGTCCTGCTTAATTTATTCAGACCTACCCTTCAGAGAAGTTTTCTGGGGTTGTCTGTTGTATATATAGCAGCTTATGTGACATTGTTTATAAATAAGGGCCTATGTACTTCAGGGATACTATTCTGAGACAAATAATACTAATAATATATATGGTAATGAGTTTTGTATTGATTATTGTATTTGTATTGTAATCAAGTGTAGTGAAACAAAAGGCATGAAGAAAAATGAAAAATAAAGTCTCATTATTGGCTTGCAATCTGTGTGGTCTATGTTATAGTGTCTATGAGTCAATAAGAAGCTTCAGGGAGTAACAGAATGTTGTATTTGACAGGCAGGGTGATATAGGTGCAAATGCTGCCTGTAATACTTAAACCATGGGCAAACCATGACCTCATCTGAGCCTCAGTTTCCTCACATATAAAATGGTACTTCACCAGGGTTGTGAGGCTCAAATGACATAGGGTATATAAAGTACTGTGCTTCAAAAGCACAGTACAAATGTCAATTATTAGAAGTTTAAATTACAGTTGGATCTGTTTCCCAAATAAGAATGATTCAAATCCATATTTTCAAACATACATATATGGTTTGTATAATATTAGAACACAAGACAATTCCAATGTGACCATCCAACCTGGTTAGTCACTTAATCCCTCTTTGTTTTCTCAGATGGGACTCAATTTCCTCATGTCAAATTGAAGACTTAAACTAAATGATCTCCTGGATCCCTTCTACCTCTCAGTTCTGTAACCCTATAACACATTCATGTAACAGCACCACCAAATCAAAACCATTCTTTATGGGATACAGTCCCAGGGATGGTTGCGGGGGCTGTTTCTCAGTATCTTGGGTTCCCTGGTGGTAAGTTCTCTGGGCTGAATGACTGTTTTAGCAGGTTTCTTTCAAACTAGAGCTACAGAAGACCTAGGAGGTACAAAGGATACATAGTTCAACAAGGTTGTGCAGAGCTACAAATAGTAAACCAGAAGAATGAATCAGTCAACTAGAAATCAAGAGTTGATTTTTTTGCCTGAAAATGACATCCATATTATCATGATTTCTAAATTTTCTCCTATCAACAGGACAGCAGTTGCTCTTAAATAAGGCTGTAAAAGAAGCCAAGTTTAACTTGGCCTTTCAGCATCTCTATCATAGACACAACTTGAAGTTATCCCATCCCCATCTTCACCCTTTCCAGAGAGAACCTTTACGTAGCCTCCTACATAAAGGCAACATCTCATAATTCAAATGTCCTGACTCCTTTCCACCTGTCAAAACAGAAAGCCCCGTGTCTGATTCTCACAAGGCCCTGCTAATTGATCAAAACTATTCTGGAATTGATTCACTAAGTATTATAAATTTATATTTTTGCAAAGGCCTTCAGAACCTTGACCTAATGGTAAATGTGGGAATATCAAACAACCTAACTGGGACAATAAAGTATTTTGAGGGTAGGACTGCCTTTTAGATATATCTGATATATGGCCTAAGACTAAAAATCTTTGGCTAAAAATCTCTCTCCCCCAAATTAAACTTTGTCCAAAACATAGTTTTTAGAAAACCCTAAGGCATTTTGACACAGCACGCCAGAAGCAAAAGACATCTATTTGGAGTTCAACTCCACCAAACAAATATGTGCTGAAATCTGGTAACAGACTGAAAAGTTTTAAAGAGTTGAATATTGCTTCTTCTGTTTCTAATAAAAGACTTTCTAATTGTTATTCATCTTGACTGATTACATTATTTGGCTTTTAAAAGTTGTTTGGGGAATGTACAAAATATCTCTAAGTCAATCTAACTAAGACATATTCTAGATTTACATGAATATAATTACAAAACACTCTTTACAGAAAAGGAAAACAATTGAAAGAATATTCATTGCTCATGACTGAAGCATACCAACATGATGAAAATTATACTTCCTAACTTAAGTTATAGATTTAGGGCTATACAAATCACACTACCAAAAGATTACTTTACAGAGCTAAAGAAAATAACAAAATTTATTGTTATGGAGGATATAGAAGGTATAGAATCTCAAGAATAGTAATAAGAGTGGGAATGGAGGGGGAAGAGCACTTCCAGACCTCAAACTGTATTATTAAACTTGTAATTATCAAAGCTATTTGGTATTAGTTAAAAAAAAAGCAGAAAAGTATATCAGTGTACCAACTAGAAAAATGAGTCAGAAATAACCAAACGCAATAGCTCAGTGCTCAATAAACACAAGAATGAACTTAAAACACTCCTCATTTGATAATCACTACTCAGAAAATGGAAATCTGACCCCAAAAAATCATTATTATAGGTTTAGACAAGCATTTTATGCCATATAGTAAGATCCCAAAAGATACACAAGCTTTAAAAAAAAAAGTTACAGAAAAAAAAAATCAAGGACAACAGAAGGAAAAAGCTTTCACAGCTATGAGCTGGGGAGAATTCTTAACCAAAAGGGAAACAGAGATTACAAAGGATAAAAGAGACTATTTTGGTAACACAAAAAGGTTTCAGACATATAAAAACAATGCAACTAGATTAAGAAGGGATATCATAATCTGCACCAAATATTTCTGATAAAGATCTGATATCCCAACTATAGAGGAAATTAAACATAAGAACAAGAGTCATTCACCAACGTATGTACTTAAAGGATATGAACAGTTAAACAACGAAAGACTGTGTTAGATCGCTAATAAGAAAAATGCAAATAAAGCAACTCAGATTTCTCCTCACATTCAACAAATTGGCAAAAAGAACAAAAGATGGACACAGTATTTAAGGGGCTACAGAAAAGCAGGGAAGCTAATACAGTGTTGGTGGATCTATGATGGAGTCCCACTAGTCTGGAAAACAACTAGGAATTATGCAAAAGAAAAGTGACTAAAATATGCATATCCTTTTATCTCAGCAGTTCAATTGCTAGGAACATATCTCAAACGGAGGGTTACGACAAAAAAGAAAGGTATGAAAGGTATGAAAAGAATTCATACCAAAACTTTTTGTTGTAGCAAAGAATCAAAAATAGTGCCCTCCCTTCACCTCAGCCTTCAAAAGAGAAAAGAGCAGAAGGAAGGCCAGAAGAAATCACAGACAAGCAGGACAGCTTTGAAAGTTATATGTTACATTTATTGTATACTTAAAAAAGAAAATCAAACTCTACATAAATTTGCAATTCCATGTACACTCCTCTTCTATTTCACAATGTATAGGAAAATGCTCATTTTATTTTGTCTGCCAAATTCAACACTTAAAAAAAAAACAAAAATGACTATGGAGGCAGAATGTCACAGATCCTGCCAGATAACAATCAATGTGTCTGTTGAATTTACTCAAATGTTTTTCTTCTCCTGTGACAAGTTAAGGCTTATTGAGTAAGAGAAGGGAGAGATATTTGGACATAACTAATGTCAAAATAAATAAAAACAATAAAAGTAGATTTGTGAAGTATTAAGACGTCAACACCTTTAGTCTGAGGAGGCAGTATTGTCACTTATTTTAATAACATATTTTCTCCTCTTTTTGCTCTGGAATTATGATCATCTTAGTTTATACAAGTTTAAAATGATCTGCAAATATTGCTTGCCAGTATAATTTTAAGTAATTTTTTTATTGCCCCTATCACACTGGTTATGCTTATATCTAATGGTCTGGCATCTCTACCTAGAGCTTTAGTTTGGAATTTGTGTGGCCTTTCCCAAAATTTCATGCTTTAAGGATCTATGTATGATTTGAGCACTTAAGAAAATTACTGCCCCTACCAACATAACAGAAGCTCTCAGAGATTTCACAGATGTTCTTGAAGGGCTGCTGTGGCCCCAAAAGAACATCACTTTCTGGCTAACCTGGTGATAAACCTTCCCAACTTGGCAAGGCTATTTCTTGCTTATAGGACAATAAATGGATACTGGGTCCATAGTCAAAGTCCTTCAATTTTCTGCAGGCCCTGCAGAGCTAGTGAGCAGAGCTAGTGAGCAGAGCTAGATCACACGGTAATGAAAAAGTTTTTGAGAACCCATGATCATCCTTGCCACAATGACGCATCAAAGAATAATTTTAGTAAAGGAATTACTTGTAAAATATCCATTCATATTCATCACCCATTGATGAAAAGCCTACTCTGAGCCAGGCACTTAATAAACACTGATGATGATATACAGTACAAGGTAATGGGATAAACATATCAGGAAGCTTACCATCTTGGTAGATCATGAAGATGTGAATAATAAAATACATAAAAATGTAGTTATCAGTCTGATAGGACCATGTGTATGAGTTTTTCCATGTACATTTGTAACACCAATAACTGAAACTGTTTTCTTTGCATGTTTATAAAAAGACAAGCTTCTGTGTTTCTAGCTAGTGGTTGTGAAATAACGTTCTATCTATTAAAACACGTTCTACAGTGGGTGGTTTGTTTAACCAACCTTGCTGTATTAAAGAAAGCATGCTCATTTTTGAAAAGTGTTTATGAGAAGAGTCAAACACACAAGAACAGTCTAGTTAGTAAAGACAACAACCCCAAATTCTTTATAAACTGTTCTTTTTTTAAGAAGAAAGTGATTGTATATGCCAATATCCTGGGTTATGGGAGAAGAAAAGAATAGAAAGAGTCCATCATAAGACACTATTCCAAAACACAATGGTTTCCCATTTTATTTATGTTCAAGAAGCTACAATTCAGTATGAGCAGACTGACATTTAATAAGCTAAAGATGAAAAAAATTTTTCATGTATTTATGCATGAATATATAAATTTCTATGGATTTAATAGATGTTCTCTTCACATAATATATGCATGAAAGAAAATAAAGGTTGCAAGAGAAGAAAAAAAGTGGTTTATGGTTTCCCTAAAAGCAAATCATTGTCAACATCAATGTAACAGATTTTAATTTATAGGGCTCTGATGTACAACAGGAAACATTTTGGACTTTGTAAAAGTTCAGTGTATCCACATACATCTCAAGGTATAAATAAACAGAGTTTTTAGGAAACAGTATAATAAAATAAGTTTACATTCAAAATCACAGTACATTCATTTTCTTTAGTCAGTAAAAATATTCCTTGATTAAAAGGCAGCATATTACAGCCTTGTTTTGCAAATGTATTTCAGGAAAATAGGTCTAGCAGTATTTGAAATACCACGCTTTTTTCAAAAGAGCAGCAGAGCAGCAGAATTCAGTTTAAAAATAGTATATTGCAAAATATCTGAACATGTTATTTCTAAGTGCAAAGGCAGTTCCATTGTTAAGGATAATTTTAAATCTTATAAAGTAAACTATTTTACTATTTCTGTAGTCTCTTCAAATCTAAATATCTACAATAAAATATAAATCTTCCACATTTATGGGACACAAACATCAAGACACAGACATAACACAAATTCCTTACAATGTTATTCTTTTACAAAGCTTAAACACAAAGATGGGCACAAGCCACAGAATGAAAAAAAGGCTCCCCCGCTAAATTTATGTAGCATTTAGTCAAAGCTCAAATACTTGTGCTTTGCAACAGTTGGCAAAATCCAAAACCAACTAAGGCAAATGTCATGGTTGCCTTAGGAGCAATACCACAAAGAGAAATATAAAGAAATAAAGAAACACTTGAATGAACGTGTAACACATAGACCTCAGCTATCTGTGCAATATTTATTTCTATTTATGGGTGAGGAAAATTGCATGGTAAACCACGCTGCTCTCTATATGTAAGTCTAGCATGTTTCAATCTCCTTTTCAAAGCCACCAGAAAAAACTGGCAAAGGGCTTCAAGATACAGCAAGGAGAAGTTTTCCACAGAAATGAAAGTGCATTAAGTTTTAAAAGTGCTTCTTCAAATGCGGTCTTTTATGCAACAATAAGGTGGTATTTAAAACAGGAGCTGACTGTCAGCAATCCTTGATGAGTGACTCAGAAGAATGCCGAGGATCCCTGCAGTACGTCTAGCGCAGATGGCACAAGACCAGTGTTCTGTGCTCCCCACTTTGCTCCCAGCTGGGAGCCCTATGAAATAGCTTCATGTTTCTGCACCTCAGTTTCCTCATCCATAAACTAAGAGGAGTGGCCTAGATAAATCATGAGGTCATTTCCAGTCCTAAAATGCTAGATAGCACACCTTCAGAGCCAGATTTCTTTGGAGGATCAGAGAGGATCCTGATGAATGATCAGTCACCTATAGCCATTTCTTACCCTTTACCGGTGAAAGAGCAGAAGGGGATAACAATTCCCAAAACACTGTGGACAGCTAAAGGAACTATCAAAGTAATATACTGCCCGATACTTTTAACAACAATAATCCAATCACATATGACAAAGGAAGATAGAACAAGCAACAGAACACATTAAGTTGGTCTCCTAATGGCATAATTTTCTGGCACCCCAGGACCATACTCAGGTCTAAAAGCTTTAAAAAATAAGTTCTCTTTAAATGATCTTAAGAGATATCTTAAGAGATTCATGATGTTTAAAATTTTATACTTTTTTTGTTTAAAAGTTAATCTGTAAATTGTCTTAATGATAATATGAAGATAGTTGTGTTATCAAAATGGTGATTAAGAGCTAAATCAGCCATTCCCCATGCACTCACACCATGTGTTGGAGCCTCTAGCATGACAATCTCTATACATATAAAAGTCTCAAGTTCAGCAGTCATCATCCACAAGCTTTGACCCATTAATCCCCCGATAGGTCACTCTGCTTGGCCGAACCAAAACTCCATGGTTTGGCTTACAGGTGAAATAACGTTTGTTCCCCACTGAGCCATCATTCTTTCCCCTGGCACCTTTGAGTTCAAGTCCAAGCCAGGTACCTGTGGCAAAATCAGTGGGGCCCACATACCTAATAATGGCCATTTCATTAGAGCTGGTGAGGAGAACCTGAGAGCCTTGGTGCAGTTTCACAGCTCCTTCCACACCCCCGCCAGTTGGAGTACTGCTCCAGCTTCGACGAAGTAAAGCACTTTTTGATCTATCCAGGATAAAAAATAAATGTACATATTTAAGTACTCAGCCACGATATCCATACAATTTTTACATTGATTTTCAGTGGCAAACTTAATTTTTAGGTCCAATAATTTTTTTAAATAATTAAACATTAGTATGAAAATTCATAACTTAGTATGAAAATGCATCAGCATATTTTTAATTGCAGAAAATGTACTCTCTTCTGGCTTACCCAGTCTAGTTCTAGATTCAGGATTTCACTTACAAGGCTTGAGGGCAATGCTAATACTGTCACCGAAAAATATCACCAACCTATCATTTTGCTGAGACTCCCTGCTAACTATCATTTGCAGAAATATTCGTGATTACAGCGGGAGTCAGGAGTAATGGTAGGGAAGTATTCTGGGGGTAGCAAATGAAGATGGCTTTTTGTTCACTTTTTAGAACATCTTGTCACTTCTAGCTTCGTCACATCTCCTGTATGCAGGCTTTCCTCCACACTCACACAGATGCTACCCTCCTCCCTGGCTCAGGCTCTCATGTATCACCTTTTCCCTGGATGGTGACATAATGCACCTTCCATCTCCATGCCTCAGGTCTCTGTTCTCTCCTCCAGCCCTTCCTCCACCTTTCTAAGGTGTGGGCCTCCTGCTCAGTGAGGGCCCTGTTGCCTCAAACATGAAGAGAAACCCCTTAGCTTGATATTTCAAGCTGTATCTAAGCTCATCCCTTCCTGACTTTGCAGCACTCCTGGTCTCTCTTCCTCTGCAGACCCTCTCCATGCCAGCAACCCTCGGCCCCCTGGCAGGTCCTTCCTCACATCCCTCTCCTTCCCTTCTCAGTGCCTCTGGCCTGGCTGAGCTCTGCTCCTTCCCATCCCCCTCAGAGGTTCCTGGGGACTTCCTCCAAGGCCTAGCTCAACCCAAACTCCTCCAGAGGCCTTTCTGGTGTCTGCAGCTGCAAATACCTTTCACTCTCTGATGTTTCCCTTACACATCTACTTGGTGTACAAACATATACAAATAGGTGTATGTGCCTCTGCCTAGCTGTTTACCTGTCTCCCACATTATAATATAAGCTCCTTGAGGGAAAAGGCTGTGTTTTTGCCTATCTTTGCATCCCTGGTGCTTAGTGCAATGCCTAACACATAGTAAGTACTTAATAAATCGGCTTTCCAGGCCCTTCACAGCCTGTCCCCCTCCTCCCTTTCCATGGTTCTTATACCTTTACTCCCTCCCCCAGCACCACCCACCCTCCATGCCCACAATTTTCTCTCTTCATCTGTCTCCTAGCTTTCTCTGAGGCCCTGCCATGAATCTCACCTTCTACAAGAAGCTTTTCCCAACCACCACCACCCTTAATTCTAGTGGCTTCCCTCTGTTAATTATCTTTAACTTATCCTGGCTCTATCTTGCTTGTACTTATCTGCATTAAACTGTGAGCTCACTGAGAATCAGGACCTTTCTTTGCACCTTGGGAGCTCAGTAGGATGCCTGTCATGGAGCAGGCACTTAATAAATGCTTGCTGACCATGGACTGATTACTTGTTGACTGTTTGGTTACTTCCACCTAAGCAGGTTAAAAATATACTGGCAGTCTTTAACTTATCAAAATGTGACAGGAGATGTTACTGTGACACACATACATACTCATGTATCCTAAGGCAATGTGCCATAGTGGATAGAGAGCCCACCTTAGAGTTCGGAAGGTCTGGGTTCAAGCCCTACTTCTGACACACAACTGCTGGGTAAGTGACATAGCCTCTCGATGACCCAGGCACAGACAACAGGGGCAGAGAAAATGCAGGCTTGTATTGGTAGAAAAAGCTTCTTTATTGCGGGATATGCTCTATTCATGAAATTATCTGTCTCAGCCAACCCTGAGTATACCTGTGCAGCAACATCAATGCATACCTGCACTCAAGCATACAAATGTGCATGCACAGTTAGGCACATGCACACCTACACACACACGCACAGGCATACACAAATGACTAAATACATACAGATAGGCACACACACACACGCACAGGCACACACAAATGACTAAATACATACAGATAGGCACACACACACAGGCATACACAAATGACTAAATACATACAGACATGCACACACACACACACACACACACAGATACATGAATCCTAAGGCTGTTTAGTGGGACTGGACAGAAAACCACTTTAAAAGTCAGGAAGATCTCTGACTCCTACTGTCACATCCCTTCTGGTTACCCTCTGGATACTCTCAAAGTGCCCCAAGTGCACTGACAGAGGAAACTTCATCAGTAGGGATTCACTATATTAATGACACTGCAATGTCCCAAACACATATACACATATGTGCACTTACATAGAAGAGCAATCCCTTCCATATGCACACACGAAGACATTCAAATGCATACATGCACAAACACATACACGTGTGCATATGCACCCATGTACACACGATACACACGTACTGCATCCACAGGTATGTGCATACAACCACATCTTTCTTCCTCCAAGGTAGGGGGTCTCTATCCATTATGTAACAGATCAATTGGGCTAGAAGAACCCATTAAACATCAAACTTACACTTTGTTTCTATTCTCAAACTGTGAATTTTCCTCTGCAAATAATATACTTGAAGTCAATAGTATGTGGAGATGAGACATGACAGCTCTATTGTAAATTGTAAGTTTGTGCCTACAGAATAAAGCACTTACCTTCCCTCTAAAAAAAGTTCAAATCTAAATGGATAAAAGGGCTATTGGGAGCAAAGTAGATCTAGGGAAGGTGGAGGGACTGAGATAAGTATAAAAGAAGAGAGAAATTCTCTATTCAGAGAAACAAAGCACAATGCTCCAGAGTATCTAGGTTTTGCCAAATAACAAAATATTGTTTCATCTAGGCAAAGTGGTATTATATTCCTTTGATATACTTATTATTTGCATTCAACAGGGAAAACACTAAATCAAATTTTTCATATTAATTACTAATGTAGATTTGATTGGGAGAGAGAGGAATCCACCCAGTTCAAAGATAACATAAAACATCAACCCCTTCTCATAGAACTGATAGACTTCAAAAAGAGAAAATAATAGGCATATGTGTACAAATAGACACATATATGTAAATATACACACAGTATACATGTGTATATGTATGTAAATACACAGCTATGTATGTTATATAAACACACATGTATATGTGTATATATGATGTCAAAACACTAAAAGTTTTTATAAGCATTTACAAAAGGATAATATACTCACAAAGCACTTATTTCATTATTACCACAAGCATTACACATTTATTCCTAAATGTTAAGAAACGCACCAAAGAATAAGACACAAAATAGTAGTCCTTCTTTTATAACATTCCAAGTCATATTTATATCAACTATCTATATTTCTAAACAACTTGATACTCACTTTTCAAAAGCATTTCTTCTGTTTATCTCTTTTTGAGAAGATGCAGAAGTTGTACTGAAACTTCGCCTAAAACCTAAGTAGGAAAATTAATAGTAGAAAAAAATGGAAAAAAAACAACCCCAAACATGTAGGCCCATTCAACCCCATATTCTGTCTCTACTTCTGCAGATGTTCCATTATATCAAATGTTTCCTTGGAAGCTGGAGTCAAAGGAAGAAAGCACATATATATGGAACGTAATTATAGCTTAGATTTCTTGAGAAATTTTATCCAAAATTCAAATGATTTCTTATATCCTTATTAATCAAACTATATACCTATAAGAATAAGACAATCATTTTTCCAGTGTTAATTTCTTTTAATTTTGCAAGAAGACACTGTATACTAAAAAAAATTTCATAAAGACAACAAAATCACTCTATGTACAAATAAAACTACCATTTTTTCTACTGAATTTAATGGTTTTATAAATAATCTACCAAAAAAATTAAAGACAAAAATCAAACTACATATACTAAGAAAAAAACCTAATTCTTTACATGTTCAAAGAAAATTAATTGCTTTATTATCACAAAAAAAGAGCGTGTATTGATGTCACAATAATACACTTTTCAATTTTTGACTACTGGAAGCTCCATCAATTGCTGGTTGAGGATAATAGCTTCCACCAAAAAAAAATAAGTGAATCAAGGAATCTATATATGTCTCTTTCTTTAAAGGCAGTTAATAATGCAGCACAGAACTAGTGGTTTATTTTTTTTTAATTTCAATAAAATTCTTAGTCTTACCTGGAAAAGAATGATTTCGTTTACTTGATGCATTCTCCGAAAGAGTTTCTTTTAGTCTATTGGTTAAACAAACATGCAAACATCTCAGTACAAGTATTTGGTGTTCAATTGTAATAAAAAGTCTATTGATTTATGTGTGATATATTCATGTATTTGATACTGGTTCTCAATGGAGACATGACAATCATTGTGATGTTAATTTCTATTCTCATAAAGCAAGACTCAAGCTGTCCCCAATTTGAAAATGATCTTCCCATGTTTTCTTTCAAAATCTTACTGACCTTTTATTCTGAAGGCCTCAGTCTCTTAAGTTTGAGTTTATTTGGATTTTAAACTTCTCAACAGCAGAGACTACACATGTTCGCTTTGCTAAGGGAGGGCCCAACACAGTGCTATGGGAAGACTTAACATCATGAGGAGAACAACCAACAAGACATAACAGAGAATAAAAAGCAGACCATTCAGAGATGACCTCCTTCACCTTCAACAGAAGGAGAACAGAAGGAGGAAGGTCAGAAACAAGGAGATTTGGGTTTAATCAATAAACACTAGTTGAAATCATGAGGGGAAAAAAGTGAGTAATGACAGAATTAGGATCCCTCACCAAATGACATATCAATATGTGCTACTGTACAGTGCGACAGAAAGAAAACAACAGCTGGGTTCTCCTTAGTCTCTGCCACTTACAAAGCATGTAAACCTGAGGGCAGTCAGTTAGCCCTCTTTCTCTTAGTATTCTCAGCTATAAAGGAAGAACAATTCACTTCTCCCAGAATTTCAGTGGGAATCCAATGAGGTAGTATCCATGGATGCACTCTGAAAGTCATTAAACAAAAAAAAAGTTTTTTCTGAATCAAATAATCTCATCTAACTTTTTTACTGATTTTTTCCTTCCTCTGAGATTTAATTTAGCTTTATGTGATTATTACTAATAATATCTTAATGATATCATCATAAATAGGTGAGTTTATATGTGCATACACATACTCACACAATACATAAATGCCATCACCACATTAAGATAGCTGAATAAGAAGGGAATTACAAAATGTCAGAAAGGAAATAAGAAAATTTTAAATTTAAAGTTTTAAAATGTAGACAGGAAAAAAATCATTGTCTTTGATTACACCTTTGTTAATGAAATAAAAAAAGTCATAAATGTTAAAAGGCAAAAAAAAATTAGGAAAGCTAAGAAAATTATAGAAAAGAGATTCGGGTAACAGAAAAGAAAGTGATTGAAGAGTAAAAAGCTTGGAGTTTTGCAATTTTAGAAGAGGGTATATATAAGCTATTAGAGCCCAAAACTGTACTAAGATCTTTGGGACACACTTGTAAGAATTCCCTTACACATTTATAAAATCAATTCAGAGATCTCTTCAAACAATTTTGAAACAAAAACAAGGTAAATGTCTCAATTTTTATTTAAAATAAAAATAACAGAACCCACTTCCCATGGTGGTGGTGAAGACAAAAAGAGATAATATCTATAAAGAATTTTGTAAACGTTGAAGTGCCATATAAATCCAAGCTATTGTTATCAATATTAAGACAATATGTGACCAATATATGCTTCAATATCCAGTACAGTTCCCTCAAAATACAGTGCTCAATATGTACCATACTCAGCTCAATAATTTGTTGGATGAATGAACTTTTGTACTTGTTGCTCAAATAACCAAAAGTAACCATTTAAAAACATATAGTGCTATTAAAAGAATAAGGTATAAATAAGGTAAAAAGGAAGGTACCTTCCAAGTTTTCAAAAAAGGGAACCAAAAACACACAAGAAAATCTGAAATAATTTATCTGGGACCTATCTTGACAATATCCATTTATACTCTATTGTCTAGTGTTCCTATTGGGGGAAAAAAGACTATCAACTAGAAGAGGTTCACAAATAGATAATGGCTAGAAGAACTGCTTGCATGCATGAAGTTACTTTACTCATGTTATTTTGTATTTAGAAATTACTGTACCATTTCCCTTCCACTGAGAAGTGTATCAAGACAACATGCCTTTCAGCATATCAGCATATATGACAAGTCATCTCACATAATGGTGCCTAGAATTTATAGAGAATTTGCTTCTGGTAAACTTATTTCCTAAAACCAAAGTGAACTAGGATGATTTTCCAAATGGAGTATCTTAACAAAAAACAGTAAGCTAGATTACTACACATAAGAAAATCCTTAAAGCTCCACTTCCCCCAAAGATCTACTGTCTATCTATTTTTAAGACGAAAAGGAATCAGAGGAAAAAGTCATTTTGGTTCCATTAGTTTTGTAAGAGAATGAATGGGGTGCCTGCTGGCAGGAAATGTAATGCAGTTAGCATGTGACTGAAGCAATCAGATAGCATTTTAACTTTTGTTTGCATGACAGATTAAGCTTGCTGCTCTCACTGTTCTTAGCTGCAATGCTACATCTAATAGCCTACATATCCTCATAGGGCATGCAAATGAGGGAGAAAGGATGTTTTTTAAAATTGCAAATCCTCAGCAAAAGGAAATTTTGCTTTCCATGAGCCCTCCCTCTAAAGAAGGTAGATACTTAAGCTCCTGGAAGAACAACTGAACTGCATCCAATGCTCCACTCTACTATTAAAGAACTCTAACTGGAATGAAAAGCCAGTCAGAAAATCTGTACCCGGAAAGAAATATAATACAAAAATATCCCATTTTTACCTCTGCACCCTGGTTGGGGGAGCAAATATTCCATATCTTGGTTGACAAGTGAAGTACTGCACTCCTCCAACTGAACCGTCATTCTTGCCATAGGGCTTTTCAAGCTCAATGCCACACCAAACTCCTAGAATATGAACACAGTTTATGAAGCACCTGTACTTTTCTCAGGACCAGTGTATTAGTCCCAGGCCCAATGTAACCAAACATTTTCAGAAACGTAATATGGAGCATAGGCATTAAATTTTCAAATGATACAAATCACACTGCACAAAGTGGTCAGAAACAACAACAAGGTCATTTATAAGCATAACTACAGGGTACGTTAGAGAAGAGAAAAACAAAAACAAACCCGAGAAGTAGATGTCGGGCAGGCACGAGCTCTGTGTAAATATAACCACAACACATGCAGGTGAAGGCAAGCATGCCGCTGAAATCCAAGGCTAGCGTGGGAAGCTATCCTTACAAGGGAAAGCTACCACTATCACCTTCCAGGGTTGGTCACCCAACTAAGATGGGGCTTGTAGAATAGGAAGGGCATACTGCAGAAAGCCACCAAGATGGGTGGTGGGCTGGAAAGCGTAACAGAGAAGGGAACCACAGAAGGAAATCAGTTCCAGTCCAAATATACAAAGAACCTTCAGGCAAGCTGGCAAACGACTATTTTATAATGACCAAGAACAAGAAAGGTCAGTTTAACTTGGGAAATAAAAGGATTTACTTTTGACATTGTGAATTTTGCAGAAGATTTTTCTTTAAGAAAATTAAATCTAAGTTATATTAGCAGATTTCTCATGGGGCAACTAGTGGCACAGTGAATAGACTGCTAGCTTATCAGTTGTGTGACCCTAGACAAGTCTTCTAATCTCAAGATGGAAAACACTGATGGAGCCAAAATGTGAAATTACTTTAAGATATAAAAGGAAGACCAAGTAGAAGTATATCTTGGGCAATTACCAGATGGGATAAAGATAAAGTTCAAATAAATGATAGACCAAATATTGTAAGTTATCAAATCCATAAATCAGTGTCTTCTTTCAGATGACCAATGTAAAGATTTAATTGGATAACAATACAAAAGGTAATCCAGGGGATATTTTAGCATCTGCAAGTTGTTCTCCATGTTCAAAGATGATGTAATTTTTCACATTTGAGAAATCAATGAAAAACTAATGTATAACCTATTCCTTTTCTATGAAGAGGCCATCCAACAATGTGGAGCTATACACAGCAGGGTGGGTGGGCCTGTCATGGTTTTTAGCTCTGTCATTTAATGTCTCACAAAAAAAGCCACCCCATGTTCCAAGCCAGGTGATCTACCTGCCCCTGTTGTTTCTCATAACACCTCAGCTATGGCATGTTCTCTGAAGTTACATTTCACTGTACCTTAATACGGATCTGCCCTGTCTGCACAGTCCCCTAGGAGCCTGCCACGGAATACAGCTCCCTGATCTATTTCCATGAGAAGCCCTGCACCTGTGCAACTCCAAAGGGCTGAACAGGGACCAGCCACACCGTGATGTTTCAGCAGGCTGCAGACTACACCTCTGCTGATGATCCCAATTTATTGCTTATTGTTTACTATAGCTCACAGGTGACACTGATAAAAACTGCTCAGAAAAAGGTGGGACACATTTAACAGGTCCAGGTTTTATAGTCATACTGAAGGCCGGAAAGTACATTGCTTTGGTGGGCCTTATTTGGTCTGAAAACTGATGTTTTCCATTTCTGTTTTGTATCCTTATCACCTATCACACTGTCTTGCACAGAGAAGACATTAATAGATAAATGTTTAATTGATTATTAAGTACCATACTCTACTACTTTCCCAAAAGTACTCTCCAGGATTAACAAAGATACATGGCAGAAAACATCCTTCCTAGAAAGGAAAGTGTGCCTTTTCTAAACCTGTTTCCTTACTTGTGAAATGAAAGGGGATAGACTCCATGACCTCTAAAGTCCCTTCCAGGTCTAATGATCTAGGACTAACCTTTTATTTGGGAACCATTAACAAGAAAATACTAGCTGATCTCAATTATGACCTGAAAAATTGAGAGAGAGAAGTGAATTCTGAAAAAAGAATCAGCCTTCAATCAACCTGAGGTATTATAATCAAAAGCACACAGGTAGCCAGTAAGAGATAAAAAGAATAGAATATTATGTGCTTATTTCTCATCAATTTTTCAGCACACATTTTCTTTTTGAAATATTGCAATGCCACCATGTGTCAAAATGGCAATATTGCCACTTTAAATTTTCAGCAGAGCTTCACTTGACATGGAAGAATTAAGCTTCCATTTCAAAAGTACAAAAATGCATGGTACATGAAAATGCTTTGTAAACTGTAAAGCATTAAATAAATATACAACATTATTAGTAATAGAAAAATGCAAATAAAGTCTCTTTTACATAAAAACATAAGATTAAGTCTATGTTTTTCCTTGACCTTGTGAGAAGTCTAGAAATAAATATATGGACACATAAATGTTTAAGTGAGTTGTGTATACACAAGCTTTTAGTTTGCTTTAGCATAGCATAATCAAGCAAAGTCACTCATCTGGAAAAATGGGATTTTCTGTTCTCTACAAAGAACCCTAAACAAAGTTATACAGTCACCTCTTCATTGTCTAGAGAAAATTATTCATTTTATGGCCTTATCCCAGGCAAAAACAATAATCCCAGGCTTGTTTCCCTCACCCAACATTATCCTTGGCAGCAAACAAAGTGTAAGATCGAGAATACAGACTAAGGTTATTATTAGCCTAAGAGAAAAATAACTGGAAAGATAAATCTGTTGGGGAAAAACAGAGAATATTATCAAAACAGGCATAAATACTTGGAAGATTCTCCACCATTACATATATTTGTTACCACTGCATCATCCACCAAGATAGATGGGAGATTCTTAAATTTATTTTCCATGTTAAAAAAAAAAAAAAGAATCAAGGTAAGCTACCTGGAGCAAAGTTTGTTGTTCCAAAGAACCTGACAGTGCCAATCCTCTGGCCTACCACCAGCACTCGATCTCCAACATGAACTTCGTCTTCCTGTTTATTTCCCACAGATGTAGTTGAAGTAGTCGACACTGCTTTGCCAATAAAATAATGAGTCAATATCAATCCCAGTCTGAAGAGAAATAAGCATGTTAGACAATTAAACACAGCCCTAACAAATACCTCTAGGATCCTGGTCTTGGCAGTACCACTTTGATGCACTCCTCTACACCTTAGTATATAGGTTTTTTTTTGCTAGTTATTGTGGATAAAATCGTTACCATCCTGAGGCCAACCTGGAGATGAACCTTTCTGAATGGGGCTAGGCTTTGGATGCCAGGTGTATACTGTAGCAAGTCATATGCAATACCTTTCCAGCCTGGTAAGGCTTGCCAGAGCTTGTACTCTGTGAGAATGGCCTTGGAAAATTCAGAGGCAGTTCCATAACACAATAAAGTATCCAAATAAGACATTAGCAGAGAAATTATGTGACATCACTTCTTAAAAAAACCTGACACAAGACCACACTTTAGTAACAGAAGTCCTGTGCCAGATTCCAGGAACTAAAGAGTACCATTGCAAGTGGCTCTGGATAGACATGCTAGGAGAATTGTGCTCAACTTCTGCTGCCACTTTAAGAGGAACAATGACAAATGAACATGTACAAAGGGTAGAAACAAAGATGGTGAGGAGTGTGGAAATCATATGTGAAGAATAATAAAGGGATATAGGAATATATAACCTGGAGATGAGAAGAAAAAAGAAAACAGATGGTAGCTGGAGAGATGTAGGCTAGATAGTAGCATATGTGGCTTTACAGTGGAAATCTTACTGAAGGTAGTTCCAGTGGGGTGCCCTGACCCTCAGACATATGCTGTTTGACAGCTTTTTCAATTACTTGAAGGAGTGTATAACTTGTATGTTGATCAAATTTGCAGATGACACAAAGTTGAATAAGTTAACATGATACACAATAGAATCACATCCAAAAATACCTTTATAGACAAGCAAGATGAGTTAAATCTACTAAGATTAAATTTAAAATATTTATGTTACACAAGTTGTACATTTGAGTTCAAAAAATTAAACTTGCAAGTAGAGGACATAAAAGGTGTACCTAGACAACAACCTATATGATAAAGATATAGATGTGAAAACACCCTCCATTCACTCCTTTAAAGAAGTGGGGGGTCCCCAGAAATGGAACACTGCATATATTGCAGATTTTTTTTTAATATACTTCTCGATTTTATTTTTTCTTCTGTTTTTCTTTTTTTAAATTATTTGTTACATAGGATGGCTCTCAAGGAGAAGGAAGAGGAATACAGGGAAAAATTTAAATGTAAAAGCAAAAACTATCAATAATTTTTTAAAAGGCAAAAGATCTGAATGTTTTTGTATAGGATCAGCTCAACATAAGTCGACAGTCAGAAGTGAAAGCCAAAAATACCTAAAATAACATTCAGCTGCATAAAAAGAAGCACCAGGAAGTTGTCCCCCTATCCACCATCCTACTTAGATCACATTTAGAGTGCTATGGTGAATATTCAAATGACAGTCATGTTTTAAGAAGTGGGGCCAGAAGAGGATGTTAATGTGAGAGGATTATAAAACCATGCCATAAATGCTTAGGTGGAGGGTTTAGGCACCAGATTTAGCCTGGAGAAAAGAAAATTCAGTGGGAATATGCCATCTACCTTCAAGGAATCAAAGGATTGCTGTGTCTAAGAGTGATATGACTAGGTCTGCTTGGTCCCAGAAGCCAAAACTAGAAGTTGTAGGAGAAAAAATTCAGATCAAGGCAAAATTTCTAAAGAGAACCATCCTCTTCACATCTGGTTATAAATGGATGACCTTTGCAGATCACTTTAATCACCCTTCCAAATCTGAGATTCTGTGCTCCCCTTCACCTGGCTACACCCTCCCTTTCAGTTTTACCTCCTACTGGTCCACTCTTATTCTTAGCGGCAGGGTTGTCAAGCCAGTCTCTATGTCTTTGGCTCATGCAGTTTCCCCACACCTGGAATGGATTCTACCTACCAGTACCCATGAGTACCTTTTTAAAGTCCCTCCCCTTCATTCTAGCTTCAGTTTTCATGTCTGTAAAAGGGGAATATTTTCACTACCTGTCTCACTGAATCGCTGTAAGCACACATTAAAACTCTCCACATATGTGAGTATGTCTCTTAACTTTTACTGCATATTATTCTCTTAAAAGATCACCCTAATAACGTAAAGGAGACTTCCTTTCCCAGAAAATTCCATGAATATTAAATGTAATCACTTTGGAGCCCTTATGATGAGTGAAAAAAATCACTACATTCAAAGTCAAGAGAAATGAGTTCAACTTCCAGCCCTTATACTTACTAGCTATGGTCAAGTCAATCTCTTTACTTCAGTTTTCTCATTTGTAAAATAGGGATAATAATACTTTACTATCCATCTATCTGCATGAGGAAAGATCTAAAAAGATCACATAACTGTGAGCTCCTTTCATTAGCTCTTCAAAGACCTGCTCAGGCACCACTCACCTCCTTTCTCATGAGACCCTGGAAGACTTATCTATTTCAGTCACACAACACCCCCAACCCTGACACAGCTGAAGGTGTTTAGTACTCTTTCTGGATTTCTCCTTTTCATTAATCACTTTTTACTTTGTACCATAGTATTTGTGTATATTATCTTCTCCACCCTATTAAATTTTAAATTCCTTGAAAGAAGAACCTGACTGAGTTTGTCTTTGTATTCTAGTCAGATACTTCATGTGCAGCAGGCATTGAAGGAATGAAATAATGAGAGTGATAATGGAAGATGCTCCCTAAAGAAGCAGTCAACTTCATCACTTGAAGTATTCAAGTAGGGGTTGGGGCTGGACAATCATTTGGTGTGAAGGTTACAGAAAAACTGTCCAGTCAGCACAAATCCTCCGATGCCATTTCCACTTCTAAGCTCCTATGCTGTTCTGTGACAAGGATGCTGATTATAGGGGAAAAGCAAAAGCTGAGCCTAATGCACAATAATCAGGAAGAGTAGATTTTTTTCAAGTGACTATGAATCTACGAGTCAAGACAGCAAAATATGCAAGGTTCTGCAAGCAACACCTACAGCGACAAAGCAAACAATCATCTATACAGATGCACGTCACTCAAAAGTCTGTCAGTCACCAACTGGTTTGTTCAGCTACGCCCACAAAAACAGAACGTAGTTGGGGGAAATTTCTTCTTCAAACAGAAAAAGCCAATAATATTGCCTGCCTCACAATTTAAAAATCTAAGTCCACCAAAACTGAACTATTAACAACCAAAATATATATATATATAGATATAGATATAGATATATTTTTTTAAATAAAAAAAAAAACACCAAGAAATCCAGGATGAAAAAGTCACAGGTACCAGCACTGGCTCTCGATGAAATGGAAGAACTTTTTATGGATGCCTCCTTATTACTGTTGGTTGGATTCCATTTCTTATGATGAATCTGTTTGTTGTCCAGGGAGGATACAGAAGAGGAGGAACTGATAGATACAGGTGGAATAACTGAAACAAAGAGAAAAGAATATCTTATTTTTTAAAAATATTAATTTATTTTTAGTTTTCAACATTCACTTCCATAGGATTTTGAGTCCCCCCTTCCTTCCCCTCCCCCACCCCTAGACAGCAGGTAATCTGATGTAGGCTCTACATATACATTCATATTAAACATATTTTCACATTAGCCATGCTATAAAGAAGAATTAGAACCAATGGGAGGAACCATGAGAAAGAAAGATGAAAACAGAGCAAACAGTATGCTTCCATCTGCATTGAGACTTCAAATTCTTTCTCTGGATGTGGATAGCATTTTCCATCATGAATCTTTTGTAGTTGCCTTAGATCCTTGCATTGCTGAGAAGAGACAAGTCCATCCAAGCCAGTCACTGCACAATGTGGCTGTTAACTGTACGATGTACCATGGTCTCCTGAGTCCGCTCATTTCATTCAGTATCAGTTCTTGTCTTTCCAAGTTTTTTCAAGTCCACCTGCTCATTATTTCTTATGAAATGATAGCATTTCATTACATTCACATACCACAACTTGTTCAGTTGTTCCTCAATTGATGGACATCCCTTCAATATCCAGTACTTGGCCACCACAAAAAGAGCTACTATAAATATGTTTGCACATGCAGGTCCTTTTTCCATTTTTATGATGAGAGAAGAATATCAAGAGGTGGTATAAAGGTAACACAACAAGAGGAGCTCTCAAGGATCACCTTGATTTCTGAAACTTTCCCCTTGGCTTTCCAGCAATTAAGTGAGATACTGGACAAGCGCAGTGCAGTAACGAGTCCTGAACATGGATTCTGAAAATCTATTCTGTTCAAGGTCTCACTCTTCTTCAGGGATTCTCCTTTTTTAAAGGGCAATAACTGCTACCCAAGCCTATATCTCATCAGAATATTCATGGGATTTTTATAAGGATCAAGTGAGAATGTATATAAAAACACTGTCAACTTTACAGCACAACCATGTCCTTTCTTAGGTGGACTGTGGATGTCATTATTACTTGTAAATAATGCATTTCATAAGCAGAGCAAAAATAAATATTGCAAATGTTCACCATGGAAGTGATAATACTATGAACTAGAAGAGATGATGCTTACTCTGTATAAGGGAATGAGTTGGTAGGATAAAAGTAACAAATGATTAAGGATAATGAACCAAAAACATCTTGAAAACAGAATATTTTATGTTACCTTCCTTCCCAGGTACAGTTTTCAGTCCTTCACCAGGAGACAATAAAGATGTTGATTCAGAACCACCCTCTTTTTTGGACATTGTTAATCCTGGGATAAAAAAGCAACATTTTTTCAGAAAACAGGAAAAGAATTCTAAATAGTTGTAGCTGAACATACACAAATAAGTTTTGAATAAAGATAATAAGCCTGGTAGGTTTTTAAAGTACCATACTGATCACAATATCTGAAGATAGATACAAGAAACATCAGTTTAAGAAAAATCTATGTTTTTAAAAAACACTTTTATGGTCACATATTACAATCCCAAAGTATTTCCCTTTCCCATGTTTTACATTCTTGACTCAAAATCTAAATTATCAAAATAACATAAAAGCATTTTTACTACAACATAAAAGCACGACCAAGTGAACTAGTTAAGTGTTTTAAATACTGACTCCTGAGGACCTGCATTCTTTGCTTTCTGAGGTCTGCCAATTACCAAGTTTCACATAAACCAAATCTCAGGCAAGAGAAAACCATTTTATAGAATCTTAGCATTTTTGAAGTTGTTAGATCACCCTGCCCACCTAAATTAGAAGTGAGCTCCAGCTGATTCAAACTTTCATGGCCCTCGGCCTTCTCATGGAGGAGGCAGCTGGTGGCATAGTGGATATAGAGCTGTGGTACCTGGAGTCAGGAAGATATGGATCCAAATCCAGTTTCAGACACTTAGTAGCTGTGTGACCTTAAGCAAGCACCTAACTTCTGATTTCCTTATTTTTTCCAACTGCAAAATGGGGTAATAATAGCACCTCCCTCCTAGGATTGTAGTGTGAATCAAATGAGATAATATGTGTAAAGCACATAGCAGGCACTTAATATCTACTGATTGACTGACTTGGTTTCCTCAACTGTAAAATGAGATTAATAGTAACACCTACTCCCAGGGTTGCTGTGAGGATCAAATGAGATATCTGTAAAGTACTTCATACAGTAGCTGGCACAAGGTAGGTGCCATATAAATGCTTATTCCATTATGGACTTTCATGCTCCATTCTGTACCATATTTATTTGTGAAGATGACCATTTATACCCTTCCCCCAACAATACTCAAAACTCCTTGGGAAGAAAGGTCATGTCACAATCACCTATGTAGATCTAAAATGCCTTTAAGAGCATCCCCGATACATGCTTCTCTAGCCTTCTCATGAATAACTGTAGTGATGGTGAGTTCACTATCTAACAAGTCAAACATTCCATTACTAGCTATTAAAAGTTCTTTCTTAAGTTACAAAGACCGAGAGCATTTATCAAGTATTTACTACATATCAGGCACAGTGCTAAGCACTGGGGACACATATACAAGAGAGTCCTTACCCTGAAAGAGCTTATTACATCCTGAAAAAAATACATAAAGGAGTATATATCCCTTTAAGTAGGGTGGGGGGAGGAAGGTGGAGGACAGAAGAAGGTGGCAGGTACCTGCTTCAGTGCATGGCAAGGAGACTTTGGGAAGTTATGGCCAAAATGTCCACTTGGAATGTCCACTCATCATTTTTAGTCCTGCTCTCTAGCATGAGAAAGAACTATTATATTGTTGCTTTCTAAGTGTCAGTCCTTCAAATATTTAAAGTTATATGATCTAAATAGAAGTCCTAATTCTGACATACATTAATTGTGGCACTGGACAAATCTTACTTAAACCCCTTAGAGTCTAACTTTCCTCATCTAAAATATATGATAACAGCATATGCACAACATGAAAGCAAAAATTAAAATGCCATCCCAGAACCATAATGGTACTACTCTTCTGGTAGCTCTCTATCTTTCAGTAAACTGAACCCTGACCCTATAAAATTAATCATAATGACCAAGCTTGGCCCCGAAGAAGAAAATGAGAAAATTTACAATTATCCCTTCTTTGCACGGGGATGGGGGGTGGGAGTGAGGGAACAGTGGGTGTAGAACAATTCATATACTATCAGACTTGGATAATGTGTTGATTAGTTTTAATAAACTGCTTTTCCCCCTTCTTTGTTTTGTTATTTACTGTAAGGAAGAGGAGGAGGAAGGACTACATTTGGAAATGAAAGTAATGTAAAAGAAATGACATCAGTAAAAATATCTTAAATAAATATAATTAAAGGGTGTCTCACAAGTTCCCCTTGAAGAAGCCATTAACAGAGCTCACAGAATTAGTTTTATTATACGTCCAAAGGCAAGAAGAAACATCTGCTCATGGGGCATTTCATCATTCATGAGAAATATTTAACAAAAGCCCACCACGAAAACAGGAAGGAGAGGGAAAGGGATAAGAATTTCTAACAACTGCTATTTGTCAGTCCCTCTGCTGAGCACTTTACAAACATCATCTCATTTGATCCTCACAACAACCCTAGGAGGTGGGTACTTTACTATCCTCATTTTACAGACTAGGAAACTGAGGCAAACGGGGGTTAAGAGAAAGTAATTGCCAATATCTATTACAGAAGAGGAGAAAGAAGAGAAACAATCAAGTTGATTCTCCAATAAGTGAATCTCTGATTTCTTCAATGTAGGTATTCTCTCTAATACAGTAGTTCCCAACCCCTCAAAAGTGGACAAATAGAAAGATGAAAAAATTTCTAGAAAATATAGGTCAGGAATAAGAAATGAGAAATACTGGTAGGTGAAGGGCTTCCCTTTCTCACAAGAACTGCAGAGAAAGCTGGCAAACAGCCTAGCTGAAGTGAAGGCCAGCATCACATACACAGCAGGCTGTAATGAGTTCAAAATGGACACACTGCTATGACTTAGAAGTCTTAAAAAAAATCAGAAGAGAACAAAATCTGGTATCTCTGGCTTCTTAATCAAACATGAGAAAGATGATAAAAGATAGAACAGACAATTTTGCTCACATCAAATTTCAAAGATTGTGAACAAATAGAATCAAAGAATACAAAAGGAGAAGAGAACCCAGAGAATGGAAATGATAAGAGGCTGTGCCAAAAGTCTTATTGCAGTTTTAAGCTATTTGATAACTTAATAGCTTTAAAATGCAGTAAGGGTTTGGGCACATTCTATATTTGCAGCAAATATCGCCAACAAAATTCTGATATCCCAAACGCACAAGGAATCGAGACAAATATAGACCATCAAGAGTCTTTTTCCAACAGATTAAGTGGACAAAGAATATAAAATGTCCAAGAGAACTGCACAAATAATAAATGGCCAAATGAAAATATGCTCCAAACTCCTAATGACAAGAAAAATGCACATTTAAACAACCCTGAGGTTCTGCCTTATGCTATGAAAATTGGCATACATGATAAAAGATGGGACAGTAAATTCTAGAGGGGTGATCAGAAGACAGGCACTGACTGTGATGTGCTCTTGGTAAAGCTGTGAACTGGTCCAACAGTTCTGAATTGCAATAGAAAATTCTGTAAGCAAGTGACTATGAACTAACTGTCAATCCCCTTTACCCATTGATCTCACTACGGTGCATATACTTCAAGGATTTCAAAGCCAGAAACAGAGATTCACTACTTAGGAAAATATTCACAGCAATCCTCTTTGTGGTAACAAAGACCTGGAAACAGGGAACATCCATTGACTGAGGAATGGCTGAAAAACCTTTGATAGATAAATATAATACAATCTTACTGTAAAATAAAGAATTACAAATGAGAAACTCAAAGAGAAAAACAGGAAGATTTGTATGAACTAACACAAAGAGAAACAATTAACATAAAAAATATAAATTTTTGAAGTCACCAAAAAGAAATCAAAGTTTAAGTAACAGAAAAATCAATGACTTCCCTTGAATGAACTGAATAGACGAATAAATTAATGAAGAAAGCAATTATTAAGCACTTGCTATGTACAACACACTGTGCTAATCACTGGGGCTACAAATAGAAAAGACAGTCTCCTGTACTCCAGGACTTAACATTCTAAAAAAGAGAGACAATACACATAAGAAATTTCAACTGCAAGTCAGATGGAAAAGTCTCATGGTAATGTCACCTCTTCTTATCAGTCTCTGTTGTTGAACTAGTAAGAGTTTTCTTTTCTGGGTCTTGAGTAGCTGGGGCAGGAGCAGTTGACAGGTTGCATCTATACTGGGGTTACTTCCCTGGATGATGGCTATGAGGGCTGATCTAGAAGGATAGGGGCAGGGGAACTTTCTGTTTATGTGCCAGCTGGCCCTTTACATGCCAGTTGCTGGTGAATGGAATGAGGTTAGTGAAGACTTCTCATGCTTAACAAAAGGCTTTTAGTAGATGGTTAGGCCTAAGTTTCAGTTTCCCAGAAATCATGTGACTTTTAGGAATATGAAACTTAAACTACTCCCCTTGGGTTGCCACATCAACATAATGTCTATTGGTTATTCCACTGCTACCTTGCCCCTTTTCACAGCATAGACTGTTAGGTTTAAATTGTGATCCTGCCTCCCAGCCAATAGGAGTAAAAGACCAGCAGCTGGGTGGGATCTGCATTAGGGCTATATAATCTCTATTTTTGCCTTCTGTAATTGCCTCACTCTCCTGATTACTTATCGGAGAGGAGATGCCCTTTCTCTCGAGATCATAATAAAATCTTGCTGCTTTGCTTCTACCTTGAGAAGTCTCTGATTTTTATTTGAGTTGGTGGTCTCTGACCCACACGTTTATGATAGTGCAGAAGATGGGCCCATTCTCTGCAATCATTTCTCCACTTAGTGATGGTGATGGGCCTAGGATAAAAGCAGATCTGCTGGTTCGGTGGACATCACTATTCTTGAGCTCTTGGGCTCAGAGTCCTGGGTTGTCTTCATTAGCATCTGAGGGGAGATGCTGCCTCCTGGCTCTCCCTCAGAGTGCCTTGCTACTTCAGATAATAAAATGTATCTTTCCCTCCTCTCCACCCCTGCCAGAATATACACATTGTCATATATACTCACTATAAGGAATGTCTTTAACTGTTTTTATTTGTCACAAGGGAAGGTAGCAATGATTATAATATAATGTCAAAAAAGCATCAATAAATTTTAAAATACACAACTGTAATGACAGAACATAAGCCCAATGTATCCAACTAGAAGAGTTTAAATTATAGAGTAGTCTAAAAGCTAGCATGGGTACCAAAAAAATATGTGAATACTTAAAGATAGTTGAAAAAAATGTTATGCACAATGACATTTCACACATATGGATTACCACTAGGCATGTCCCTTTTGCCACCAGCAATTTCAAGTCTTCAGAGAATGTAGAGTCTGAAAGCAGCAGCCACACAGACTCACTGGGAAAATAAGAGTGTAAAAAAAGACAGACTTTGGGAAATTGTGTGTGTGTGTGTGTGTTTATGACTGGCTTCTTTGGGCTACCTGCCCCTAAAAGGAAGCAACATACACTATTTTGTCCATTTTGTTTTTCTTATGTGAAATGAGGCTGCCCTCCCCTCTTTTGGTCACATGTCACAGAGGAAGCTTTGTGGTGTTCTAGGGCTCAATGTAAGAAGTACTGGTTCATCTAGAAATAGGGGCTTCTGGACAAAAAGCATCAAAGGGGAATCTCTTCTACTTGGAGTGTGTGCAGAAAAACGACCTTAGACTACCCAACACCTTGGATGAAGGGTTCCTGGGTTAGACCTAACCAGATGCTGACAGTGTGTGTAAGCTCTGTGATCACAACTGCCATAGAATCATGTATGATTTTAACTGAAAATAACATGCTTCAGGAGAGATGCCTTCAAGGATGCCTTCTGTTACAATAGGCCAAATACCCTCTTGAAATCAACAAACAATAGCCACAACAGATTCTTATATTCTTTGCATAGACAGTTTTAGTCCAACTCTATCAAATAAAAAAAATATCAAAAGATGCAAAGAAAAGTTTCTACCATACTGGATGGATTATCTATTAAAGATTTAAAGGAAGACAGAGACAAGGACGTATGTATGCCGAACAAGAAGGCATAAAAGCCTCTTGGCCTGGGTTGGTTGAAGTGACCTCAGTGAAAACATCAGGGATCCACTAACAAATCAGGCAGAGGGCCTTCACTCCTGCTGTTCTCTATGCCTGCAATGACCCCTAGCCCCACAATCCTTTAAAGCCTATCTTAAGGCTACATCCTTCATGTAGTCTCCCTCTCAAAAACAGTAGTGACCTTTCCCTTTACCCTCACATATCACTTTGCGCTTTTCTTACACATTGAAATATTTTAATGCAAAATAATGCTTGGTACGTGCCACAGTCTCCCTCTATAAGCTTCATGAGGACAGGTACTATGTCTTATCTAAACTATGTATCTCCCTTGTGGACAGTATTTGTTGTTATTCAGTCATTTCTGACATTTGGAGTTCTCTTGGCAAAGATACTGGAGTGGCTTGCCATTTCCTTCTCCAGCTCACTTTACAGATGAGGAAACTGAGGTAAACAAGGTTAAGTGACTTGCACGGGGTCACATAGCACTCTATCTGCTATGTCACCTAGCTACCCCACATATCAGAGAGCATGTAATAAATGAAGGTTTAATTGAACTAAAATTCTTCTATTATTTTAAGCTTGTTTCTGTTATCTATTAAGCTGTATAAACTTTTTTTAAAAGACTGGCTTTGGTGATTGACTTTCCATCATGGCACCTTAAATTTAGCCAGCATCCATACACTAAGCAAGATTTGGCTGGCCTACTCCAGCAAAGACCCTGAACAAACAACTAATTTTTAAGAAGTGATCCCAGGAACTTACTGGTATCCCTACACTTCAAAATTCATATTCTATTTAGTTCAAAGGCAAAGGATTGGAGGAGGATGCTGCCACCTTAAATGTGAATTTAATCTTTCCTCCACAGTCGCTCAAAACTCCCAGTTTAACATACAAATATCTTATTTTTCCTTACAACACCCCTAGAAAGCAAAAAAAGCCAATATTATCCTCATTTCACAATGGATGAAAAGAAGTATGCTACAATTCAGGTGAAAAGTGACTTGACCTTGGCAGAGGAGGCGTTTAGGAAGCACGCTGTATCCATAAACAGCAACAACAGCAGAATCCAAATACAGCTGAAAGTGTAACAATCATATTTCATATCTTTTAATAGACAACAACAGAACTGAAAGCCGCGGGAATGAAAGAAATGAAAATCAGCAGCATATACTAACACTTCAAAAAAGCTCTGGATTTTCAGACTTCGCCCCCACGCTGCCAGTGCATCAGCCACCTAGATGAGACCTAACGGGCCCTGCGGCACAAGCGCATCTTCAAGCAGGATCTCGGCTCGCACCATTTTACATCTAATCTCTTGGGGAGAAGATGGGGAATTTCCCCCTCACTATGTTTTACATAAAAAGCATACGTCAACTTAGGATTTACGATGGCAAGCAATCAAGTTCTGTTGTGAGAGGCTCTCAGGATTAACCGATAAGGAATGCATTATCATTCAGTTTAAACTGTTTCTCAAACAAGGAAAAGTGGTACACCCGAGAGTTGAACATAAACTCCAGGGGAAGCCACAGACTCCCAGACTTCCTAGGTATGGAAAGCCTGTAATGTGTTTGCCAGCTCACAGCATGTGCTGTACATGGTGTGGGGAGTATGAATTCAGCAGATACTGGCCCAACATTGTTCTGATCTCTGCAAGAACATCACATTAGCTGCTTCCATCTGAATGCATATGGGTCTCGTATGCCTCATCTCTGAGAGGAGCACTCTGGCTGAGTTTATCCTGGGGACTCGGGACTCCATTTCCCACGTACTCAAACAAAAAGAGGCCCCCCTCAAGCAGCAGCTTCAGACTTCTCACCTCTCACTCTAAGAGGAGTACCTGTGGGATGTGCTGATAGGTTTGGATTTTTTTTTCTCTTCTATTTTTAAGAAATTCCTTGTTTTAAGAGATAGCTCTCTGGGAGGAGAAGGAGGAATATAATGGGGAAATGTCGATGATATGAATGTAAGAGGAATCAAGAAAAAAGATTTTATTTTGTTAAAAAATAATAAATACAAACACATACACACAGTACCACTAGTATGGACGTTCTATGGGTAAAACCTTAGCAGTTTTGTCCTTACAAGAACAACCAGACTATTTTGATGAAATGATGAAAGGTAAAAATCAGGCTATAGAGAGTCATGGAATAACAAAATCTGACAACCGTTGTCCTGAAACTTTTATAATTATATAGTCACAGTTCTACTCTATCCACACAAAGAAAATCAACAAAAAAGGGATAGTGTACTTTCAGGTTGTTTTGTTTGGGAGGGGAGCAGAGAAGAAACACAGAAATCCTATGATTTTGCTGGTATAGGGAGCTCCTGGAAAGGATACTCTCTAATAAATGCAGATCAGCAACTATTCTTAGGGAGCTGGCTGGAGGACAGGGTCAAACAGACAAGACAGGAAGCAGTGGCAGAAGTGGGACTAGAACTCGTTTCCTTGATTTTGAGGCCAACCCTCTCTCTAGTACTCTATCCTGCCTCTTAAACTTTGGGTCATCCCTCCTCAAACCTGCCATGGCTCCCTCCTCTCAACTCTCTCTGCTGAGATCTTTGCCTATTATTTTATTGAAAAAATTTGAGGCCATTCACTATGAGCTCCCTCTTTCTCATCTCCTAACACTCAGACACCTTTGACCACTATCTCCTCCTTTATCCCATCTCACAGGACAAGACAGCCTTACTTTGCAAAGGCAAACCCTTTTACCTGCACAAATGATCAAATTCCATCCCATCTCCTCCAAAACACTGCTCCCTAATTTCTCCCTCTCTATTGGCTCTTTCTCTACCTACAAATGTGTCCATGTCTCCCTCATCCTCAAAAACTTATCATTTGATCCTTCCATCCCCATGATCATCCTTTATCTCTTCTGCATTTTTTGGCTAAACCCCTTGAAAAGAACATCGACAACAGGGGCTTTCACTCTTTTCTTAACCTTACAATGTGGCTTCTGACCTTATCATTCCACTAAAACTGCTCTCTCCAAAGTTACCAATAATCTTGCCCAATCTAGAGGCCTTTTCTAAGTTCTCATTCTCCTTGACCTTTCTGTAGCCTATGGCACTGACACTTTCTTCTCTCTAGGTTTTTAAGAAAATACTGTCCTGGTTCTCCTCCTACCTCTCTGACCACTCTCAGTCTCCTTTTCTCCTCATTAGATCAAATTCTTCATGTCCCACAAGGCTCCGTCCTGGGCTCTCTTCTCTTCTCCTTCTATACTATTTCATTTGGTGGTCTCAACTCCCACAGATTTAAGTACCATCTCTATGCTGATGATTCTGTCAGATCTACCTATGCAGTCCTAAATCTGCTGCTGACCTCCAATCTTGCATCTCCAACAGCCTTTCAGGCATCCCAGACTGGATGGCCAGTTAAACCAAACGTGTCCAAAGATGCACTTGTTATCTTCCCTAATCCCTCTCCTGCCTCCCTTCCCTATCACTACAGAGGGCACCACTGTGCTTCCAGGCCTCCAGCTCAAAGGAGTCATCTTAGATTCTTACCATCTCTCACTCTGCCCCCATATCCAATTTGCTGCCAAGGTCTGTCAACTTTAATTTTGCAAAATCTCTTTAAAATGTCCCCTTCTCTCCTCTGACACTGCCACCACTCTAATGCTGGTCCTTGTTACCTCAGCTTACTTGGATTACTTCAAAAGCCTGCTGGTGACTCTGCTTACCCTCAACTCTCTCCCCTCCAATCCATCTTCCATTTAGCCACTAACAGGATTTTCCTGAAGTCCTAATTCAACAATGTCACCTCCCTCTTACTCAGACTCCAGTGGCTCTCTATCATCTGCATGGTCAAATAGAAAATCCTTTGCTTGGCCTTTAAAGTCCTTCATAATCTAACACACACACACACTCCTTTCTAGTCTTCCCCCCACCCCACCCCTACATCTTTCATGTTCAATCCAGTAACAATGGCCTTCTGGCTGATCCACAGACTGTCCTCAATGCCTAGGATTGATTCTCTCCTTCCTTAACTCTCCCTACTGATATCCTTGGCTTCCTTCAAGTCCCAGCTAAAATCCTATTTCTTACAGGCAGCAACCTCCCTTAATTTTAGAGCCTTCCCTCTGTTAACTATTTCTTATATTATCCTATACATAGCTTGTTTGTACATATTTGTTTACTTGCTGTCTCCTCCATTAGACAGCGGAAGACCTTCAAAGGTAGGGACTGTCTTCTGCCTTTCTTTGTATCCCCAGCACTTGGCACAGTTCCTAGAACACAGTAGGAACTTTCCGACTAATTGGATTTCCTATTTGGGAAAATTAAAGAAGGATTTGTTTTTTGGACAAGGCAAGAAAGAACTATGGGTGAGGGTCTCACAAAGACAAGAAGCTTTAAAGGCTAAAAACCCATTTGTAACTGAAAATTTAATTAAAATAATAAGTCATAAAAAATTTAGGACATATCTAGGGTTCATTGAGTGATATGACAAAGTGCAAAGGAGTTACAATGATCTAGTGTGCTAGGAAAGAATAAAATGTTGTTTTTAATTAATGTTACATTCTTATTGAAACATACCTTTAACTTAAAAATGCCAAGTTAAGAATCTTTTCCATGTCGTCTCCAAGTCCAATCATTTAACTTGATTATCAGAGTAATTCAAACAGTTTAGGCGTTTATATTTAGAGATGCTGAGATGGAGGAGATGAACTAAGTAAATAATTCATTTCTATGACTACAGGTTTCACAGCAAAGTATTTTAAAATCATTTAGAAAACTCTGAGCCAACGGCTTTTAAAACTTATTTCTTTATCTAGCTGATCAATTCTAACTGTGAGCTATTTAAATTTCACAAATACACAATTGTACACAGCAAAACTGTACTGGTCATCTTACTTTTCCTCACAAATGGCACTCCAACTCAGTGTTTTGTGTCTTTTAACACTAAGAATGCTCTCTCTCTTCATCTCTCCCTCCTGGCTTCCTTCCAAGACTCAGTTCAAATCCCACATTCTAAAGAAGGCCTTTCCCAGTGCCACATACACACACACATTCCATTCACTCTAAGATTACCACCTACTTCAACTAGATATTTCTTGTACGCACATTTTTTGCATATTGTGTCCCCTATTAAAGCTCTTTGACAGGAAGACCATAATTTTTATTTTCTTTGCTTCTCCAGTGCTTAGCAAAGTGCCTGACATAGTGCCTAATAAATGTCTGTTGACTGACTGTTTAACCCAAAGTTGCTTTCCCCTGACAAGTTCCTGAGTCTCTCCCCTCACTGTCAGCTGGTATGTGTTCAGTGAATGAAAACCCATTTTAATATTATCCTAAGTGAACTCTAATTAGGAAGGTAAATCTGCTGGAGAAAAAACTAGACACTATAAAATAAATTTAGAAATCACTAAGAATTCCAGCATTGACTATTGTTTTGGGTACCCTCCACCACTGCTCAAATGTAATTATGGTTCGCTGAAAACTGATTATACTTTACAATCATTTATTCTTCTTCACAAACTTCTAATGTGATAAACTTTTTACATCAGTGTAAAAATGTTAAAAAATCTGGAGGATTTCCAAGAAAGGAAGAATACTGATTTGTCCAAGGGTCATACACTGACCACTGATTGGCTCAGAAAGAATGAAAGAAATGCCTTCTTTGGTCTTTAATTGCTGTCCAAAGTAACAAAAATAAATACTCCTTTCTATCAAGGAGCTCAGTCTCATTGGATAAATCCACTTCCAGATATTAAAGCCAAGAGAGAATGAGACCAACACTCCAAAAGTTCTGCGACTGCAATGGTATGGGCAGTACCTCCAACAAGGCAGATTGCAACCCATCCAACAGTCTGACAACAGTCAGACAGACCATGGTCAGTAAAACAATACAGGTTACAAAAGTAACTTATGTGTTTCAGATAATAAATGCAAAAACATGGATTCAAGTCAGCCATGATGGCATCCCAGAGGAGATGGGGCTTGACTCAAGCTTTGACTCACAGGAAGGACTGTGAAAAGGCGGGGGGTCAAATGCTAAAATGCCTAGTATGGCACCTGGCACATAACTGGTGCTTAATAAAAGTTTATTAATTGACTGACTGAATTCTGGGGAAGGAAATAGTATGGACAAAGGCTCAATGGTAAAAATAAACACAAATATTATATTGTGAGAGGCAATAAGGAGAACAGAACCAGACTGGTGTGTATATGCAGGGAAGCAGGGGGAGGTGAGGCTAAACACTGTTACGAAAGGGTAAGACTCTGGAGGACTTTGAACTTAATTAGTCGGGGAATGGCAAGGTGAAAGTTGTGTTATTGGAAGATTATTCTGGCAGTAAGTTGCAAAATATATAGGAAAGAAGATTCTAGAGTAGAGGTTCATAACCTCATAGGTCTCACAAATCCTTTTAGCGGTTTAGTAAATCCTACAGATCTCTTCTCAGAAGCAGCAGGAAAAATAATTAAGGTAAAAATACAGGAAGGATCTTTGTTGTTGCTGTTAGAACCTGAAATCTTTAAGCAACAATGAACGTCAAATACAACCGATATCAAATTCTTACCAACTTCAGGTTTCAGAGAAAGCTACCTACACCAAATCCCAAACTCTAACCTATATGGAAAAACTTTTTACACAAATGAAATGTTAATGCTTAAGGAAGTGATGAAATTTCCAGTTTTACCTACCAGTGTTTATTTTTGAAGTTACATGAGTGACATCAACCTTCTGGGACCTAATGGGTGGCACAGCACGTGTAGTAGAAGGCGTTCGTCCTATGGTCTTCTTTCGATCTATAGCTTTGCTTATCTTTGAAAGAGGTGCGAAAATGCCTAAAGGAAAATACAGGGTTTGAATCATTACTAAATATCAAATGTATTATTTCAAATAAAAGGTCAAATTCAACTATTTAGTATGATTATCTTAGCAAGGAACATTTATTTAGCACTTACTTAGTACCCAGGTTGTGTGAATGATGCAAGAAAGATTTAAGCAGTTCCTATCCTTAAGGGGCTTACAAAGTAAGGAGGAAAAACTAACCAGATGACATAATTTTAGAACAAAGCAGTACACAATCTGGCAATCAGTAGTAGAGTATAAAATAGAAGTCAGGAAAAGATCAATGGAATTAAGCATTTTCAATAAAGTATTTTGAATAAATTATTCATTTAATGGTAGCACATTATATAAGGATCTTCCAGAAGGCTTAGCCCTCCATTCCAGCAGAGGAGTCTTTAGGCTCTGAACAGACATGCACATACACATACATACATACACACACACACACACACACACACATATATATAACACATACCAACCATAAAATAGAAAATGCAACAAACAGCTCCTCTCTTAAGATTTAAAAAAAAAATCACCTCTGAGGTCTCTTGTTCATTAACTGCTAATTCTACAAATTCCAAAATTCTAAACTTCATTCCTGGCTGGACTTCGAGTACACACCAAATCTTTCTCAATTAATATCAGCTCTGTATTCTGGAACTCAACCTCTTTTGCAGCTATTACCAATTATGGTATCTTTCAGATTTAATGGCAAGACACAACAAGGTTTGTCATTGTGTATATTCTGTATGGAACCTGACACAATACATCATATATATAACAAATTAACACTAGTTTATTGAAATGAATTAGACTGTGGTACTATCATGAGGTCAAAGTCAACCTGACATAAAGGCTAACCTAAGTTGCTAGATTCCAGGATTTCATGGAGCTGACACTGGCTCTGATGGACATAAGTAGTAGTGTTCTTATGTCCTGCTGTAGAGAAACACCTTATATCTGCTTTCTAAATCAATGGAAACAGAAATGACAAGTGAGAATGGAAATGACTCACCTACCAGGAGACTCCATTAATTAGGAAGAAAATTTGGGGAAATTTTTTTAACTTTAAAAGGTTATATGCCATGATGTACTATCGGTGCTAAGAAGCTTATTACAAAAGAAATGTAATATGGTGTCTCCACCACCAAGGAGTTTTTCATCTAATGGGATCAACAACATAAACAATTATGAAAAGAATACAAACCCACTAATGCAAAATCTAAAAGAAAGGCTAAATTAATAAAGCTGAAAAAGCTTTACAGAATGAAGGGAGCAAAGTAACACTGTAATTTTCACATAAATTTAACTTAACAGTTCAGATTTCTGTATTTCCTTCTGAGAAGACTTTGAAGAGTTTGTTAGTACTTTTGTGACCCTGAAAATGTATACAAATAAGATTCAAGCAAATAAACACCATTTGTCCAAGTAAACCATATTTTTCTTAACTTTAGAGGATGGTCGCAAAGACACTTCTTGGCTGTCTCCCCACTCACATCCCACCTCCAACCCCACCCCTCCCTTTCAGATCCCCTTTATGTTCTGTCTCCTTCCATTACAATGGAAGCTCCTTTATATCCTCAGGACTTGACAAAATACCTGGAAAACTGACTGCTTCTACTATGCTATAGTATACTATATGATATATGTATAAAACAAATATATTCCATATATGTACTATATAGAGAGACTATATAGAAATATATATTATAGAGAGAGACTATATACAGATATACTATGTATATACTATATTGCTTCTACTATACCAAAAAAGATTCAAAATAATTTAAGAATAGCACACTAAAAAGTATAATAAACTAGAAGAATCCAGGTAGTCCAGAAAGGCTTTAATATTGCTCAACAGAATTTGTGAAGGGAAATTTTAAAGAGCTAAACTTGGAATTATTAATGTTAACAATAATTGCTGGTATTTATATAATGTTTTAAAGTTTTCAAAGCATTTTACAAATGTTACCTCATTTGATTCTCACAACAAACCTGTAAGGTGGGTGCTATTTTTATGTCAGTTTTACAGATGATGAAACTGAGGCACAGATAGGTTGAATATCTTAACCATGGTAATGTAGCCAGAATCTGAAGCTGGATTTGAACTGCTTTTCTAGACACTAAATTCAGCAATGTCTCTACTGTACTAGCTAGGTGTCACTGATTCTAAGATCCTAAGAGTTTTAAGCCTAAAACACCAGAGCTTCATCTTTCCAAACCCCATTCATCTAGTTTTCCAAGTTATCCAAACCAGTTAGGAGTAAGAGGTCAAAAGCAGGTAAGAAAGACTAAAATCCATAAGCGTAAGCAATCTAAGATCAAACTGTGAGACAGTCCACTTATTGTCATTAAATTCAAATACCCAGCCCTGCATGTAAGTGCATACACTGCTACACTTGACTCTCTTTCAGAAAGAAAGGTAGCCTAGGATCAGAAGAAGCCAAGTTCAAAGTAAGAATAAAAGGAGAGAAGGGTGTGTAGATTAAGATTTAGGAGGGTGGGAAGAGAAGAAAAGGGAGGGACCCTTAGAGGAGGGGATAGAATAAAAAATTGGAGGGTTAGGGGAGAGGATAAGGAAGAGATTCTTTAGAAGGTTGTGAAATATGGAGGTTATGGTTAGATGTAAACTAAAGGAGGAAAAGGTTAAAAAAGAGGCTTAGAAGGACAACAGAGAGGAAAAATAGAATGGAGGGAAATACACAAAGAGTAATTATAATTTTGAATGTAAATGAGGTGAATTCACTTATAATACAGAAATGGATAATAAAATGAACTAAAAATCAGAATCCAACAATATGTTGCTTACAAGAAACACATTGAAAAATGATAGATAGACACACAGTGAAAATAAAGGGCTGGAGTACAATGTATTATGCCTCAACCAACGCAAAAAAAGCAGGATCAGCAATCATGACATCAGACAAAGTCAAAGCTACAATAGATTTAATTAAAAGAAATCAGCAGGGAAACTGCAGTATGATTAAAAAGGTGCCATAGGATAATGAAGCAATATCAATACTAAACTTATGTGCACCAAATACCATCTATCTTTTTAAAAGAAAAGTAAAATGAATTGCAGATAGAAATAGATAGTAGTCCACTATAACAGTGGACTTTAATCTTTCCCTCTCAGAACTAGATAAATTTAACCAAAAAATAACTAAGAAAGTAGTTAAGGAAGTGATTAGACTTTTAGATAAGCTAGATATGATAGACATATGGAGAGAACTAAATAGAATAAAATAGAAAGGAACACATCTTTTTTCTCAGTTGTACATGGTACCTTTACAAAGACTGATCATATAGTAGGACACAAAAAATTTATAGCTAAAAGTAAAAAAGCAGAAATATTAAATACTTCCTTTATAGAATCACAATGCAATAAAAATTATACTTAACAAGAGACCATGGAAATGTAGAAAAAAAAACTAACTGGAGACTGAACAACCTAATCTTAAAGAATGTATGGGTTAAAGAACAAATAATAGAAACAATCAGTAATTTCATTAAAGAAAATGACAATAATGAAACAACATATCAAAAACCTATGGAATATAGCAAAAACAGTAATCAGAGGAAAATATATATCTCTAAGTGTTTGTATCAGTAAAAAAAAGAAAGAACAGACCAAGGAAATGGGAACGCAATTTTTAAAACTAGAAAAACAAATTAAAAGTCCCCAACTAACCACTAAATTGGAAATCCTAAAAATTAAAAGTGAAATTAATAAAACTGAGTGGAAAAAAACCGTTGAATTAATAAATAAAACTAGGAGTTGGTGCTATGAAAAAAACCAATAAAATAGTTAAAACATTGGTTAATATGATTCAAAAAAGAGAGAGAAAATCATATTACCTGTATCAAAAGTGAAAAGGTTAAATATATCATTAAGATGATGAAATCAAAGCAATTATATGGAGTTGTTTTGCCCATTACATGCCAATAAATTTAATAACAAGTGAAATAGAAGAATATCTACAAAAATACAAATTGCTTAGATTAGCAGAAGAGGAAATAGAATATCTAAATAAACCTATTTTAGAAAAAAAATAATTGAACAGGCCATAAATGAACTTCCTAAAAAAAATGCACCAGGGACAAATTTACAAATGAATTCTATCAAACATTTAAAGGCCAACTAATTCCAATATTAAGTAAATTATTTGAAATAATAGGCAAAGTCGTCCTACTAAACTCCTTTTTATGAAACAAATATAATATTGATAACTAAACCAAGAAAGGTAAGGTCACAGAAAGAAAATTACAAACCAATTTCATTAATGAACATGGATGCAAAAGTCCTAAATAAAATACTAGCTAAAAGAATACAACAATATAAAGATTACACATTCTGACTAAGTTGGATTCATAGCAGGAATGGTTTAAAATCATCAAAACTATTGACATAACTGAAATTAACAATAAAAGTAACAAAAACCATGATATCAACAGATGCAGAAAAAGTGTTTGATATAAAGTACAATACTCATTTCTATTAAAAACACTTAAAAGCATAGGCATAAATGACTTTTCCTTAAATTGATAAGAAGCATTTACCTAAAAGCATCAGCAAGCATGATGTGTGATGGGGATAAGCTAGAAGCCTCCCCAGTAAAATCAGGTGTGAAAAAAGGATGACCACTGTCACCAATATTATTCAATATTGTATTGGAAATCCTAGCAACAGCAATAAGAGAGGGAATCAGAACAGGGAATGAGGTAATAAAGATGATATGATGATATTAGTTGGAAAATCCTTAAGGACTAAAATAAAAAGTTAATTGAAATAATTAATACTTTCAGTAAAATAGCAGAATATAAAGTAATCCCAAACAGAAATGCAAATTAAAACAACTTTGAGATATCATTTTATACCTATTAAATTGGCTGAAATGACAGAAGAGGACAGTGACGAATGTTGGAGGGGATATGGAAAAACTAGGAACTTAAATTCACTGTTGGTGGATCTGTAAGCTCAACCAAGATTTGGAATTATGCCCAAAGAGTTAATAAACTGCCTATACGTCTGACCCAGCAATACCACTATTAGGTTTGTTGCCCCAGATGATTAGGGAAAAAGGAAAAAGAACCTGTATTTAGAACATATTTAGAATATACAGAACATTACAGCAGCTCTCTTTGAGGGGCCAAAGAACTGGGATTTGTGGGGATGCCCATCAGTTGGAGAATGGTTAAACAAAGTGTGGTATATGTTCATGACGGAACATTATTCTGCTCTAAGAAATGATGAACTCAATGATTTTAGAAAAGCATGGAGAGCCCTCCATGAAATAATGAAGAGGGATATAAGCAGAACCAAGAGAACACTGTACACAGTAAAAGAACTTTTAAGAACAACTGTGACCAACTAAGTCATTTTGATTATTATAAATATCCAAATTAACTGGGAAGATTCTATGAAGATGCTTTTTGAATCCAGAAAAAGAAAACATGCATATACATATTTCTGTCTAATGGAAACCATCTTGAAGTTTTTTGAGTGGAGGAGGGGGACAAAGGAAGTAATATGATAATTTTGTTATATATTGAAAAGGAATAGCCAAGTTGTACATAATGAATCTGCAATTTCAGGTGCAATCCTCTATTTCTCTATCTCACTTTGTTATGGAAATGCTTGTTTATTTCTTAAGTTCAGGATAAAAAAAAATAATCTTTTTTAAAAAAAGAAGAGGAAAACAGAAAAGAAATGGAGGGTAGAGCCAGAATAAAATAAGAGGATGAATAGAGTTTGTATCTCTTGACAAAATGGATTTTCTATTCATCCCTGAATTATTCCCAGTCCCAACTATTCCAAGAGTAACACATGAGATCATTTTTCCTAGCAAATGATGCAATATCCACACAAACATACCATTAATCTGTTAAATTTATAGTCAATTCCAAAGACTGCATGCATGGTACAAGAACTATTCCCCCAGCTAAAAGAAAAACACAGCCTTGTTCTACAAAGAAGGATCCTGTGTCTGCTGGAGGGGGAACACTTAGTATGGATTACACAGAAGATAATCAGTCCAGATCATGGAAGACTGACTGTAGCTGGTATGGGGACTCTTCCCAATTAAGTTAGATTAATATCTTACCGTACTTGGGAGGACATTTGAAGTACTGGACTTTCCCAACACTTCCATTATTCTTTCCTTCTGGTTCACTTAACTCAATGCCAGCCCACTGCCCGCTGGCAAATTCAGTTGTGCCACAAAATCTTAATATTCCAACCTATGGATATAAAACTAGATTAATTTTTGATAATTATAATAAGTTTAGAAAAATGTTCATAAGCAACTACTCTTCTTTAGGAGTAAAGATAAAAGTTTACTCTGAAACACTCTAAGACTACCTGAGATGACTCAATAGTAATCTGAATTAAAATGGTTAAGTTTATAATCTTTATAATTTGCAACACTGTCACAACACAGACCTTACCTCAATGATAAGTTTAAAGTCAGATTTTTTTAATGCCCTATTCTAAAGGGAAGCTCTGGGAATCTCCTCTCTGAGCACCTCTGGAAGGAATGTTAGCACAGAGAAGGGGCTTGTATTTTAAACCTCACAGCAAAAAGGTTACCCAATATCAGCGGCAGAGAATAAACTCCCTTTCCTGAGAAAATCAGAAAATGGAAAGAGCACTGAAAAAGTGAAGTTTTCCAGGGAAGTCAAATGCCACAGTTTATGTTGGAGAAAAGATATCCTCTGCACAACATCCTTTATTCCAAGCATCCATGATTTCCACATTTGTGAGTTTCCTAGAATTTCCCCATGAAAAATTCAGCACTTAAAACTCTTGTTGGATTAGGAGTGCGAAAAGGCATCACTTTTTTAATTGGGTAAGGGAAACTCCCCAAAATTCTCCTCTACTCACATCAACTTTAGTCCAATCTTCTTCCATTCAAGTGGCTAGATCCTCATTAAGTCTTTAAATATAGTTTGTGGTTTTAAAATCCCTGTTATACTGCTATTCCCAAACAAGTTTCACATTTTCTACTAGGTCTTTTTGTTTTTAATAAAGAGGCGTTTTAATCTCAAAGCTCTCTACCCATAACAGGGAGCCCAGAGATCACTTCACTGATCTGAATCACTTTACCTTCTGTCCTGCAATGATCACACGGTCTCCCAACTTTAGGCCCAAAGATGTAAGCAAATCCTTGCCAGCTGTAGGATCATAACTTGGAAGCATGGCCTTTGAGACATCACACAACAAAGGGACAGCATCCAGCAGCATTTGCCTGATTTGTTTAGCGCTGGCAGCTGCATCTGCCATCTCTAAAGGCATATCAACTGGGTCTGGAACAACATCAGCTGGGATCTGTCCTTTGTCATTCTACAGAGAATATCGAAAAACAAATAAGAAAAAAGATATATTATGTCTACTTTATGCAAAGAACTGCGTTAGGTACTGAAAAGGACACAAATATAAATGAGACACAGTACCTATCCTCCAGTACTGCACAATAAAAATAGAAACAGAAGAAAATAAGTATTTTAAAATAGCTATTATTAAACCTTGCAATGTTATTTTATCACACAAAAATAACTCTGGAAGAATTCAGAAGTTCACACTTTTGCATTTCAGGAACAGGAGGAAAATAGTTCAGAACATGCCCCTATATAAACAGTATGAGTCAGGTCAGGACGGTTACAGTGACAGTGGACAAACTAACACTCTAAAATGTCCCTATGTCCTGAACTCTTATTCTGGTTTGTTGTTAGGATTTTTGCTTGTTTGTTGCTGGTATCAAGAACTCCCTCCTTTCCTCAGAATTCTGCCCCTCTGCATTAAACATTTTCTGGTGTTGTGGAGTTTTTTTAATTATTCTAAAATTCTCCTCAGCTACTGTTGCTTAGAATTACTTTGGTCAGACAATAATCTAAAATATGTTAGGTCAGCTCAGGTCCCAAATTTCCTCCAAAAGGTCTCCAACTCATAACAGCAGTGGAGGTGACCCCAAATAGAAGATTGTGATTAATAAGCTGAAATAGCCAGCAAGGTGGAAGGAGGACAGAAAGAAAAGAGAACTAGTGAAGATGGTGTGAAGAGAAGCAGTCTTAAAATCAATGGTATAAAAGAACTATTCTTAAGACATTTACAAAGTAATAAGGTGGAAACATCTATTTATAAAAACGATACCATTATACCATAATGATGTTTATAAAAATGATACCACATAATATGTGAAATGTGCCATAAGATAGGGTAAACTGAAGGCAACTTTGAACACTACACAAAAAAGGAGAGTTATAAAAAATTTCTGAGCAAAAATGTAGTATGATCAATACAAAACTCTAGGAAAATTAATGTAGCAGCAAATAAACGAATGGATCCTAAGAGGGAAATAGAAGTGGGGAAATAATGAGCAAGCTGCAGCAAACATGAGGTAATAAGGTCCAAAACCACAGTTCCTAGAAACTAATTGGTTCCTAACACAGAGTAAAATCAAACTATACAGGTATTTTGAACTAGGAACTTTCACACGATAATTAAAATAGTCATTCAGCATTTGAGCCAAGAATTTAAAATATCATTTAATATTCCAAAAAACCAAAGAAGATAAAAGGAAATCCTAAATATTTAAACAATCAATCAGCATTTATTAAGAATCTAATATGTGCCAGGCACTGTACTAAGGGCAAGGGATACAAAAAAGAGACAAAAAAGGAATCCCTGGTATGAGACTTCTCAAGAGAAGAAATCCAAACTGGCAAGAGTATATCTAATGACAACTGATCATCTTATAAGATGCAAGAACTCAAAACTTTTATGAGACCCATGTTTTTTTTCTAATCAATGGCAGATTAAAGAATAATAAGGCTTCATCTTTTTTACAGATGAAGGAAATGAAAGCCCATAAAGCTGAAATGACCTGCCCATGGTCACATTGCAAAGTAGTTATAGAACTGAGACTAACATCCAGGTCTCCTAATCTCTACTCCAAGGCTCTTCCTATCTATCATACTTTCCAGTTTCTCAATTGAATTTCAAACCGTGCTTTGCTGTAAGAAAATAAGAAAACAAACAGTAACAACAAGAATTCTTTTAATGCCTTAGGAAGTATAGTCTCGGATCTTTCTTAAGGCATTCAGTAAAAGCTTGCCAACCACTTTCCAATACACTCCAAAAACCCATTCTTTCACTGGAATACATAGTGTTTCCTCCTACTGATAGAGGTCAGAACCTCCCTGCATATTTGTAGATAATATTCATAGATTACAAAAAATTCGTAAGTGGCCAAAAAAACTCATCAACAAGTAGCCAACCTTCCAGGGATAAGGCTCTGTTGAAGCTGGATAAACAACACTGAGCCCAGACGCAAAAGTTCTTTCAGACTGATAAGATCTGTCGTAGCTTGAACTGCACTGGTATATTCTTCAAGAACCATTCAAGATCATCTCTCAACCATGAAAAGACATCAGCGTAGAATACTACTACCACAGCCCCTACAAATGGATCTGAAGTAAGGGAACCTCAGGTCACATCCCAGCTCTACCATTTACTACCTATGTGACAAAGCAATAATATTTATGGAATGCTTTAATGTTTTACAAATATATCATTTTGATGGACCTCAGTTTCCTCATCTGTGAAAAAAGAGGTTGATTATATGAACTCAAAGTTCCTTACCAATTATAAATCTATTATCCTAATAAAAATAAAGTAAATGATTATATACATTGACCTCAAAGTATCTATAAAAACAATTTTAAAAGTACATATAAAAAGGAAAAAAGTATCCTTCAGTTTTTCTCATCCAAGGAAAAATATCCAAGTGATTTCATAGATATTCTAAAAAAAAAAAAAGGAAATTTTAAATATCATAGAGCTACAACAAGGATTACAAAAAACCTAGCAGCAACTACATTAAAAGATTGTAGGTCTTGGAATACTATTTTCTGTGGAGCAAAAGAGTAACTTATCCAGCAAAGTTAAGTATAATCTTGAATGAAAAAGCAATGGACATTTAGAGAACTCAAAGACTTTCAAATTTTTGTGACAAAAACTCCAGAACTTAAGGAAAAATTTAATATAAAACATCCAGGAGAAATACTAGGTAAACATTAAAGACCAATTATGAGGGATGCAATAAGGTCAAATTGTTTACGCATCTACGTGAAAATATTAGCAGTACTCTTATAACTGTCAACATAATTTGGGTAGTTTGAAAGAAAGGCATGGGCTAAGTCAAGTATGATGGAGTGATTCTAAAAAAATAAAACTGTGGAGGACAGAAAAAAAGGAGTGATTATTTCATACAAAAGAGGCATAAAAGGAAAAACCGATAGAAAAGAAGCTACTAGGGGAAAGGGCTGGAATCTTACTCTCATCAGGAATAGGTTAAAGAGAGAACTATATATATATATGGGTATACAAGTCTTTCAGAAAGAAATAAGAGGGCAAAGGCATAGCGTGGGGGCAGATAAAGGGAGGGACTATTTGAAGGGTGGATAAGGTTAGGGAGTAGGAGGGCAAGGTAGCCAGTAGAAGTAAAGCAGAGGAGTGAGGAGGTATGGGTGAGAAGCATAGTGAGGAAAAATATGAAGGAAGAAAATACACAAGTAAATGTAACTTAGAATGTGAATGGGATAAATTTACTTATAAAGTGGAAACATTAAAAATATGAAATCAACAATATGTTGCTTTCAGGAAACATAAAAATGAGAGATATACGCAAAGATAAAGTAAAGGGCAGGAGTAAATTAAGTATGCAAAGAAAGCAGGGATAGTAGTCACGATCTCAGACAAAGTTAAAGTTAAAATGGATTTAATCAAAAATGAAAAACAGAGGAACTACACTGTGTATCAGCAATATCATTCAATATTTGACAGTATAAAATACCTGAGCATATACCTAACAAAACAGACACAGAAACTGCATGAACCTATATAAACAAATAATACTTCTATACAAATAAACTCAGATCTAAATAACTGAAGTAATATTTATTGTTCGTGGGTAGGTAAAGCCAATATAATTTTTAAAATGACAGTTATACATAACTAATCTATTTATTCAATGCTATCTCAATCGACTTATTAAAAATTATTTTACTGATTTAGAAAAAATAATAATAAACTTCATTTGGAAAGACAAAAGATCAGGAACTTCAAAGAAACCAGGGAAAAAAGATGTACAGGAAGTAGAATCAGCAGTACCAGACCTTAAACTATATTATGAAGTGAGAGCATTGTTCAAGCATAAATTCAATTATTTTACATTAAAATTTTCTTGTACAAATAAAGCCTATGTAGCCAAAAATAGAATGAATGCACAAAACTGGGGAGGAAAATTTTCATAGACGATCTCTCAAACAGGACATGACTCAGTTGGAATATTGCTGTGGTGTAGGAAATGATGAGTTAGTTGATTTAGAAAAACATGGAAAGACCTGGACTTATGAAGGATATGTTAACCACCTTCAGAGAAACAGATGATAGGAGGAAATAAGCATAGTATGGTCTTACATACATGTGTATGAGTATATATGTGTATGTTTATAGAGATCTATGTATGTATGTGTATATATATATATGTATGTATACATATCCATAATTAATTGTAGCCTTCTTTGGGGGGAGGAGGAGAAATAAAGTAAAAAGTGTACTGCAGAGAACAAAAGAAAATCAACAAGAAAACAAAGAAAAGCTGGGCAGCTTTGAAAACAAGGTGTAAGTATTTATTATATAGATTTTTTTGAAATGGAAATTTATTGTTTCATATTGAATCCTCTCTTACGGTCTGCTGTGTACATGGCAACTTTTTTCTTTTCTCATTTTATTTAAATACCGATACCAAAAGAAGTATAAATTTTCTAAATGGGGAAATAAATGGAGTTGACATACATACCAGAATCCCTCAGCTTAATCCTATTCGTTACTAAGAAGAATACATGTAAGACAAAAAAGAGAAGATGAAGATAAAAGCCACAGTAAAAGAATTAAAATGACCAAAAACAGTTATTTGATTCGCTATAATGAAATAATTAAGATGATAAAATATGAGGAGAAATAAATAATAAATACTAACATAAAAAATAAAATACAACACAAACAGAATGTGGGGAGAAGGGAGACACACTCAAAAAGAGGAGGCATCAAAAACAAAGCATGGGGCATAAAAGTGGATGAGAAGTAAAAAATTCAGTGTCACGTGAACAACCAATCTGAGGGTGGCTGTGAAGAAGCAATATGCACAGGAACAACAAATTTAAGTTCCACAAGGTAAGTTCCTTCTGGCAATCTGTACAAACTCTGGAAAAAGAGTTTATCACTGAAATAGATGAGCCTTCCATGCTAGGCCTGTCTGCTAGGAGGACTGCGTCATATGAGGAACCACTGAAGTAAGTAAGAATATTGAGCCTGCAGAAAAAGGTCATAGGAAGAGTACTGATTTCTGTTACCAAATATTTGAATGGATGTCACATGGATCAAAGGAGTACAGATTTAGAGCTGGAAGGGAATCTAAGAAATCATCTACTCCAACCCTCTCATTGTATAAATGAAGAAACTGAAGCCCGGGGAGGTGAAGTGACTTTTCTAAGATCACGTAGGTGAGTGAGTTGAAGATCCAGGACTGGAATCCAGGCCTTGAGCTCAGCAGTCTTTACACGGCATCATGCTACCTCCCAAAAGGACTGAACTTATTTTTGCCTGAGCCCTCAGGGTAGAACTGAAACCAAGCAGTGACAGTCACAGGGAGGAAGACTTCAGTTGAGTATAAGGAAGAACATTCTAATAATTACAACTATCAAAAACCAAAACAGGCCACTTTGTACTGTAATGAGTTCAGCTCTTCACAAGAAGTATTCAAGCAGGAAGCAGAGAATTTACAATCCAGGTAGGGTCTGAATGAACCTTTAAGGTCCTTCAAAAAGATTCAGTTATTCCCTTTTATTAGTAAATATTACATTTTCTCTTCAGGATTATGATTCCAATCTTATTTCAATATGATACTACTGCAATTGAGAATATCATGAAAATCAGAAAGTTATCTTCTTTAAACAAAATGTGTTATTTTTTAAAATTTACAGAATCCTTAAATGCAATTTTTTCTTAAAATATCTTTCAATAAATTCCCCTCCCACGCCTACATACATCCAGGAATACACCTCAATTTTTATTATTGAATATTTGAAGGCTACAGAATGTCAACTCAACATTTCCAGTGCCCAAGGAAGAGCATATTGAAAATTTATGACTTGAGAGGTAAATCTAAAGGGTTATGGAGACAGACTGCAGTTAAGTGACTTGTCCAGAATCACAGAAATAATGATTCACAGAGAGATAGTGTCAAGAGATGGGATTTGAACCCAGGGCTTCGTGACCCCAACCCAGCAATATGCCCACTAAGCTACTCCACCTGTACCTCAATCTTCATAATGTAAATCAAATGGAAATGAGATTCAATACATGAATCTGTGTTTAACATGCAACTTTTCAAGTATACATCCATGAGGCAGCACCATGCGGGTTCTAGTTATGGCTCTGATGCCATCTGGATGGCCTGGATAAGCCCCTTCACCTCTAGAGGCCTCAGTTTCCTCACCTATAAAATGAAAAGGTTGGACTGGATGGCTCTAGGATCCCTTCCAGCTCTAAATCTACAATCTTAAAATCATAATGTGTCAATTCTATCTGCATCTATACAAAAAAGAAATCTCCTCTTCCCACTCTCCTGCAGATATAAATAAACTTTAACTGATCATGGTTAGTTAAAAAAAAAACAAAACCATTTCCAAGCTATAAGCATGAAGTAACAGAAATCTCATCCAAAATGAAACAGGGCATCAGGGGAGAAAGGAGCAAAGGCTAAAGGTTAAAAAAAAATCCCAAGGTAGCCCTAGCAACAATAATATTAGACATATTACTCATCTTTTGCTAAGAATGATACATTAATCAATTTTAATTTTATTAGGCATTCCCTGAATTTGAGAGCTAAGTTTTATTATCAGTTATGAAATTTGTCCAGGCTCTGAGATGACACAAGTCTGATTTAGACCTTGGGGATGATGAACCAAAACTGACAGTGTTATTACTTTCAGTGAGCTACCCTATACCCAAACATGAACTTTTAGATTACCACTTTATTTATTAGCCAAAAATATGGCACATTTAGTTGATAATTTCCAAATTTTTTTTTTTCTGTTTGGTTGGAGATGATGAGTTCGGGAGGGCATAGGGTTCTTCCATGAAATCAGGACCCTTACCCTAAAGGCAGGATTTGCTCCATGTTCCAGTAAACACTTCACAGCCCCCGTGCACAAGTTAAATGCCGCAATATGCAGAGCTGTTCCAAAAGCAAAGTCACTGCATGTAGCATCCACATCTGCAATTAAACATCACAAGTGCATTAACTCCTCATTCATCTGTAGACATAAGAAAAAACAAGGCAGTATTTTATTTTGAAGAACTCTTTCACCATGATGAAATAAAATACAACCATCCTCCCTGAAAGACAGCTTCACCATATTACTAAGGTGATAGGGAGGATCATGGCATAAACTTAGAAAATGACAACAGTATAAAAATGACTATTTGTAAAGCCTCAAAGAAAAATGTAATTTGGTCTCAGACCCAAAAGGGATTCCTGAAGGAGCTTAAAAAGGATTTTAAAAAGTAAATTAGATAAGTGGAAGAGTAAAAGAAATGAGAGTAATGCAACAGAATTATGAAAAAAATGAGTCAAGAGCATGGGAAAAGATATACAAAAATTTACCAAGGAAAATGATTCCTTAAAAAATAGAATTGGTCAAATGGGAAAGTACAAAACTCACTGAAGAAAATAATTCCTTAAAATTGGAAATTGAAAAAGTGGAAACTAATGACTCTATGAGACATTAAGATAAGATAAAATAGAAAAGTAAAAAAAATAGAAGAAAATATGCAATTTTTCATTGGAAAAACAAATGACCTAAAAAATAGATCCAGGAGACATAATATAAAAATTACTGAACTACCTAAAAGCCATGATAAAAAAAAAACTCTGAACAACACATTTCAAGAAATTATCAAAGAAAACTGTTCAGCTATATTAGAATCAGAAAACAAAACAGAGATTGAAAGAATCCTCCAATTGCTATCTGAAAGAGATCCCAAAATGAAAACTCTCAGAAACATCACAATCAAATTTCAGAGATCACAGATCAAGGAGCAAGTATTATAAGCAGTTAAAAAGAAACAATTCCAATGTCAAACAATTCAAACAAATACAAATCAAGATTACACAGGATTTGGGCTTAAAGAACCTAAGGGCTTGGAATATGATATATCAGAAGGCAAAGGAGTTAGGATTACACCTAAGAATCACCTATCCAGCAAAACTGAACGTAATCTTTCAGGGGGGAAAAATGTACATTTAATGAAACAGAGGACTTTCAAGCATTTCTAATTAAAAGATCAGTACTGAATAAAAAAAAATATGACCTCCAAATACAAGACTCAAGGTAAACATAAAAATGTAAAAAAGAAACACGAAAGAGAAAACATAAAAAATTTAATAAGATTAAACTGTTTATATTTCTATATGGCAAGACAATATTTGTAACTTAACTTAATTACTATAAGATCAATTAGGAGTATATGTAGACAGAGGATTTGAATAAAAGGTGACTTTGATGAGATGATGCCCCCTCCCCAAAAAAAGAAAGGGATGAGAAGGAAAACTGCATTGGAATAAGGAAGGGGAGACTGAATAGAATAAATTATGCCACATAAAAGAGGTATGAAAGAGCTATTATAATGGAGATGGGAGTGGGCAAAACTTAAACCTTACTCTCATCAAAATTGGCTCAGAGAGAGAATAACATGCACACTCGGTGGATGTAGAAATCTATCTTATCCTATAAGGAAGTAAAAAGGAATGGGAATAATAGAAAGGGGAGGGAAGGCCAATAAAAGGGAGGATATACTGGGGAAGGCAGTGATCAGAAGTACATGTGTGAGGAGGGAAAGGGTGGGAAGTAAGAGAAAGAGAGAAATAAGCAAAAAACTGCATGGAGGGGAATACACAGCTACCCTAACTAGATATGTGAGTGGGATGAACTCATTTATAAAATGAAATTGATAGCGGAATGGGATAAAAACCAGAATCCTGCAATATTACAAGAAACATATTTGAAGCAGAGAGATACACACAGGGTAAAGGTGAGGAGGCTGGAGGAGAATCTATTGTTTCAGCTCAAACAAAGAAAGCAGGGGTAGCAATCATGATCTCAGATAAAGCAAAAACAAAAATAGATCTAATTAAAAGAGATAAAGGAGGAAACTATATCTTGCTGAAAAGTACCACAAACAATGAAGTCATATCAATACTAAACACAAATGCACTAAATGTTATAGCATTTAAATTTCTGAAGAAGTTGAATGAGTTATAGGAGGAAATAGATAATAAAACTATACTAGTGAGGGACCTTAACTTTCCCCTCTCAGAACTAGATAAATCTAACTGAAAAAAAAAAAGGCAGTAAGAAATAAAGGAGGTGAATAAAATTCTAGAAGATTTAGATGTAATAGATATAATAGAGAAAATTCAATGGGAATAGAAAGGAATATGCCTTTTTCTCAGCAATATATGGCAACTACACAAAAACTGACCATGTATTAGGACATTAAAAACCTTACAACCAAATGCAGAAATAGTAAACTCATTCTTTTCAAATTATAATTCAATTAAAATTCTATTCCATAATGAACTATAGAGAGATTATAATCAATTGGAAATTATGTAATATAACCCTAAAACATAAGTGGGTCAAAGAAAAAATCATAGAAATAATTGATAATTTCATTAAAGAAAATGACAACAATGAGGCAACCTATCAAAATTTATGGGATGCAGCAAAGTGATACCTAGGGGAAAATTTATATCCCAAATTGCTTAGATAAACAAAATGGAGGAAAAGACAGATCAGGCATGCAACTAAAAAAACTAGAAAAAGAACAAATTAAAAATCCCCAATGAAATACCAAATTGGAAATCCTGAAAATCAAAGGCAATATTGATAAAACTGAAAGAAAACCATTGAAATAATAAATAAAACTAGATATAAAAATAAAATTGAAAGAAAACCATTGAATTAATAAATAAAACTAGAAGCATTATCCGTAATGAGGATAAGCCTGAAGCTTTCCCAATACAATGGGGATGAGGCAAGGATGCCCATTATCACCTCTATTATTTAATATTTTACTAGAAATGTTAGTTATAGCAGGAAGAGAAGAAAAAGAAATTAAAGGAAATAGAACAGGCAATGAAGAAACAAAACTATCACTCTACAAATGATACTTAGAAAATCAACTAAAAATGTACTTGAAATCATTAAAAACTTTAGCAAAGTTGCAGGACATAAAAGAAACCCACATAAATCATTAGCATTTCTAAATATTACCAATAAAGTCCAGCAGCAAGAGAAAGAAAGAGAAATTCCATTTTAAAAAACCGTAGGCAATATAAACTACTTGGGAGTCTGTCTACCTGCCAAGACAAACCCAGGAACTATATGAACACAACTACAAAACATTTTTCACACAAATAAAATCAGATCTAAACAACTGGAAAAAATATTAATTACTCATGGGTAGACCAAGCCAATATATAAAAATAACAATTATATCAAATTAATCTACTTGTTCAGTGCCATATCAAACTATGGAAAAATTATTCTACAGAGCTAGAAAAAAATAAAATTCATCTGGAAGAACAAAAGCTCAAGGATACCAAGGGAGTCAATGAAAAAATGCAAAAGAAGGTAGTCTAGCCCTACAAGATCTCAAACTGTATTATAAAATGGTAATTATAAAACAATCTGGTATTGGCTAAGAGAGTGGTGGATCAGTGGAACAGATTAGGTACAAATTAAATTATACTAAATGACCATAGTAATCTAGTGTATGATTAAACCCAAAGGTCCAAGATTTTGGAACAAAAATCATTATTTGACAAAAACTGCTGGAAAAATTGGAAAATAATATGCCATAAACTAGGTGGAGACCAACATCTCACATCATATGCCAAGATTAGGTCAAAATGGGTACATGATTTACACATAAAAGATGATAACCTTAAGCAAATAAGGGAAGAATTTAGGATCAAAGAAGATATAGTGAACATTACAAAATGTAAAACAGATCATGTTGATTATATAAAACTAAAAAGATTTTGCTCAAACAAAATCAATGCAGCCAAAATCACAAGGAAAGCAGAAAACTAGGGGAGAGGTGGAATTGCAACAAGTTATCTCTGATAAAGGCCTAATTTCTCAGGTAGAAAACTGAGTCAAATTTAGAAAAAAAAACAAGACCTTTCCCAATTAATAAATGGTTAAAGGATATGCACAGACAAAGAAATCAAAGCTATCTATGAAATACTCTAAATCACTATTGATCAGAGAAATGCAAATTAAAACAACTCTCAGGAACCACCTCACACCTAGCAGAATGGCTGATATGACAAAAAAGGAAGATGTTGGACATTGGAGGGGAATGGGAAAACTGGGACACTAATGTACTGTTGGTGCAATTGTGAACTGAGCCAAACATTTTGGAGAGCAAATTGGAACTATGCCCAATGGGCCATAAAACTGCACATATCCTCTGATCCAGCAATATCACGGCTAGGTCTGTATCCCAGACACCCAGAAAAAGGCTCTTTTTGTGGTAGCTAAGAATTGGACATCAAAGGGATAATCATCAACTGGGGAATGACTAAACAAGCTGTGGTATATGATTGTAAGGGAATATTATTGTGCTATGAGAAATAACAAGAAGGATTATTTCAGAAAAACCTGGAAAGACTTACATGAACTGATGCGCAGTGAAGTGAACAGAATCAGGACAACAATGTACAAAGGTACATGGTAACAGCAATCTAACTATTCTCAGCAATACAATGATTCAAGACAATCCCAAAGGACTGATGATGAAGCATACAATCTGCCTCCAGAAAGAAATGACATTGATTGAATACAGACTGAAGCATGCTATTTTTCCCTTTCTTTCATTTTTTTCTTTTTGAGTCATCTTGTACAAAATGACTAACATGGAAATGTTTTACATAATTGCACATGTATAACCTATATCTGATTGCTTACCATCTCAGGGAGGTGGAAAGGGAAGGAGATTTTGGAACTCAGAATTTGGAACTCAAAACTTTAAATAAAACTTAAAAATTTAGAAAAAATGGAAAGTCTACTAATGTGAAATCTCATTAAAATTCTCAAGTTTATTTTTGAAATGAGATGTAGAATGTGATTTTAAGGTTATAGTAACAGGATAAATCCTGAAACAAAACAGAAGAAAGGCTGAAGCTGGAATCAAGAAAAGTTGGGTCCAAACCAACAGCACAAGTGTGCTTAACACACAACTTCCAGTTTGTTCATCTAAAAAATAGGAATAACAGCACCTATACTAACCATCCTCCACTAAATCCTACTCCAGTGTCTCATCATGGTCTGAGTTCCTGAAGGCTGTAACTGTGAAGCACAAACTCCAGCAGCTTCTACCTGTTAAGGCTTCAAGTATGGTCCTAGCAGCCCAAATCAGCTTGCTAAAGACCAGGGTAGGGAAGTACAGAAAGGTTTATGACTAGTAGACCATTTCTGGAGGAATTATCTCACCATGGCCAAAAAAAAAAAAAAAAATACAAAATGGTCCTCAGACTAGTGCAGCCCTTCTCTTTTTGCAACTATTGTGCAAACCATAAACTATTGGTTCTCTCTAAGAGCCTTCTTTAGTGACCACTGAGTAGACAAGCACACTAGACAAACACAATCCTATCAGTCTTTACATTCTTTATATGACAAGTCAGCAGATAGAAGGAATTTGTAATAAAACAGAAGGATCACTGGTTTTCCTTGGAGTGGAAAATTAAGGAGCTGGTAGAGTTGGTTCTAATATGTGCCCAAAAAGCAAGAAAAAACATTTCACAAGCTATTTTCTCTTCTAATATCACAGTGTTCATAATAAGTTTTTGCAAAAAAGACTAACAGGAAAATAACAGCAGGGTTGATAATAACAGTTGGGTAGAGGATGAGGAGGTGAAAATGTTCTATTGAGAACTCATTAAGACTTTCCAAATTAATCAACCTACATGCTGATTCTCAACGACTTCAACACAAAAATGGAAAAAATATATGAATGGCAAAAAAATATACTGGAAAATATAGATGAGAAATAAGGAAAAAAACTGTTCTGAAAATTGGTATCACAGACTACACAGAAGCTTCATGTCTATGTATCATTAATACTTTCTTTGAGGAATTAGTAATACACCTGGAAATGAAGAAATCACATCATAAAAAATTAAAGTAATTATATTTTAACACACAAGAAACAACACATTACTAATGTAGGACTTATTCCTCTATCAGATGTCTGTGCACAATCAGGCCACTGCCTTATCAGAACAAAGATCAAAATGAACAAAACCAGAAGAATAAAGTGAGAAAAAATACGCAGTTAAAACAACTCTTTTCCAACCTATTTCAACAAGTGAAAATATGATAACAAATGAAAAATGGAAGGCAAAGATAGCCAATAATTTCATATAAAAGCTTAAATGATCAATCTAACTGACCATGTTTAACTAATCAATAGTAATAATAAGATCCAAAGAGACTTTAAAAAGTTTCTAGTAACAACCAGAGAGCTAAGGCAGCCAAGGCAATTCCAGTTTAGAATACAAATTTACTAGTAAGATATTACAAAAAATACAAACTCTGATCGGTGCAATGGCCAATGCTACCCACTTCCTGTGACACGGTGGAATCAAGATGCAAATGAGACGTGTGTTTTTGGACATGGCCAATGTGGGATCTGTTCTACTTGACTACACATGTTTGTTATAAGGATGCTTTTTCATTACTAAAATGGAATTATGTTTTGTATGACTCGACATGTATAGCTGAAATCACATTGCTTGCCTTCTCAAGGGGTGGGGGAGATGAGGGAAGTAGAGAATTTGGAACTCAAAATTTTAAAAAATAAATGTTAAAATGCCTGCACATATGTAACCTATATCTGATTGCTTAGAGAGGCAGGAAGAAAGGGAGGGAGGGATAGAATTTGGGACTCAAAACTTTTTTTTTTTAATGTCAAAAAACTGTTTTAACAAGAAATGGGAAAAAATAAATGTTTTAAAAAAAACTTTATATGAGATTGGGAAATACATATATATATATATATATATATATATATATATATATATATATATATATAATACATATTTTTAAAAGGATTTTGTTTTTCTTCCCACCCCACCCCCAATGTTGGAAGAGGTAGAACAGAGAGAAAATAAAAGTTAGTAGAAAAAAAATAAATTATTTAAAAATACAAAAAAAAATCAACATCATCACCTCATAAACAGAGAGAAGTGATAGAAAATAAAACTAGTTGTTTCAAGGGCATTTACACCCCAGGGCCTCTCCCTCAACAAAAGATTGACTCTAGTCCTGAATTCATGGGGATCTGGATTCATATCAGTGGAGTCTGACAACCCCACCCCCCACCAAAAAAAAAAAAAAGGAATATCAGATCTCTTATCTCTGGCTTATTGCCTCCACCCTGGAGTAATTCCAGCAAAATCAGTAAGACAAAATTTACGTGTGCCTAGGATTTCCCCAAATGTAATACAAGACAGAGTCCCTTCTAGACTGTGTTCGTCCTTCGCTGGCAAAGAAGACGATGCCATCAGAGAAACGATGACATGACTTGCACTTGACTTTGTTTTGAGTGAGGTTTCTTGAACTTGTCCTTTGCTCAGTTAGGGCCCAGGCTCCCAACCACTCCTTTTTACCCTGGATCTATGACTCAGAACTAGATAGTCCTTCTAGAAGGAGGTATTCAAAGTACAATATGAATATTGAGTAATTTTGTCTGACTCTTGTGATCCTATTTAGGGTTTTCTTGGCTAAGGTATGGGAAGGGTTTGCCATTTCCTTCTACAGCTCACTTTACAGATGGGGAAACTGAGGCAAACAGGATTAAGTAATTTGCCGAGGGTCACACAGCTAATAAATGTCTGAGGCCAGATTTGATCTCAAGAAGATGAGTCTTCCTGACTTTCAGGCCAATCCTCTATCCACTTTGCCACCCAGCTGCTTCTATATTAGCCATAGGACAGTTATTTATTTTTTCCACTAGCAAATATGCTCAAAATTCAAAAGGCTCACAAGTATACATTAAGACATTTTCAAAAAGCATGAAACATCTCACATAGTTCATTATGCTCATTATACTCTCTCAAAACATAAAGCATTTATTAAGCTCTTACATGTGCCAGGTACTGTGATAAGTGCTAGGGATACACACCACTTTTTGGTACTACCAAAATGGTGTTTGGCATTTATCCCATAAAGACATTGTCTAAGCAAGGAGTGAAAACTGACAGACATCTGATTTCCTCTTAGAGGTCAGACTCCTCCAAGAAGAAGCTAGAGCCATGTAAAAATCTAGGGCCACAGTCCTTTTTGTTGAGGAGGGCCTCTCTGACACAAGTCAGTGGGACTGAACTCAAATGGAAACACAGCTACTAAACCGTACCTAAGGATCCTTGTAGGTCACTTGACAGTTTTAAAAATTAATATTATCTATGTCTTACTGTATTGTTATTCATTTTGTTACGCAGTTTCTAATTGCATTTTAATCTGATTCAGGCCATGCTAGGAGGGGTTGTGGATCCCTTACATGTTTGACATTTCTGCTCTAAATCCACCCTATGCTACTTCTTAAATAGAGAAAAATCTCTGGAGGCAAGGATTTTCGTGTTAAACCTATACTTAACAACAATCTACCTATCTGATGCTCACTCATGACCTTGATCACATTCCTGGGTACGTTCATCTCTGAGCTCAGGACAATAAACCTCACTGCAAAAGGACTGGAAGATAACGTAGATCTATCCTAGACATGTGAGCACCTAGTTAACGCCTTTCTCCCTAACATACTGAGGGCTGAAAGAGCATAAAACATCTGAGACTGTGTCAAACAACATGCATATAGGTGAATAAAAACAAAATATATGCAAAATTAATAACCACCATGCTCTTCTTCCTCATTTCTGCCTTTTGGATTCCCTTACGGCATCCCAAAAAAGCAAGAATTTTGGATTCAGAGAACATGTGTCATAGCCACTTCTGATGTTTAAAACCTGTGACCTTAGATAAGTCACTTACTCTAGATGGGCCTCACTTACCTCTGCTGTAAAAGGGGTGCACAGGCCCAGATAACCTCAAGGACCCTCTCAGCCTAATACTTATCTATAATCTTTTCCAAGAGGCCTTTCTTGATTCCCTCAGTTTTGGGTGCTGTCCTACCAAAAATTATTTTGTGTACGTATATATATATATATATATATATATATATATGTGTGTGTGTGTGTGTGTGTGTGTGTGTGTGTGTATAATATATATGTATATATAAAAGATATATATATATATATATATATTGTACTTTTTTATCTCTATGATTAGTCCTCCCAATAAAATGTAAGATCCTTGAGGGCAGAGACAGTTTCATGTTTGTCCTTGAATCCCCCAGAGCACTGGGGACACACTACCCCCATAGTACATTTAGCAATTTCTCTAAGTGTTTATTGAGTTGAATTGAACCATCTTCTATGAGGATTAGGTGAAAGAACTTAGGTGGAACAATGGTTAGAGTGCTGGGCCCAGAAGCAGAAGATCTGAGTTCAAATCCGATCTCAGACACTTAACTAGTTATGTGATCCTGGGCAAGTCACTTAATCCATTTGTCTCAATTTCCTCAACGACAAAATGGGGACACTAACAGCACCTACCTCCCATGAGCATTATGAGGATCAAATGAGGCATCTGTAAAGTACTTAGTGCAGTGCTTAGCATACAGCAATCACTTAAAAAAGACTGGTTTCCTTCCTAACTATATTTAGACTGGAAAAAAGAGGTCTTATGATCTGATTTACTCCTCTAGATCCAGGAAGCAGAACAAAGACCAATGAGCAGAAATTACAAAAGGTAACCTTCAGTTCAATGCTAACAAAATCTTTCTAACAATCAAAGCTGTCCCAAAATGTCCCAAAAAATTGTTTGGGGTGTCATCTATGAGATTTGAAACTTGCGTGATAGTTGGAATAGAGGATGAGGAAGGTCATCTCAGATGACTGTGTGAGGTCAGTTCAGTTCATCACATCATTTTATACAATCCAGACTCAGATCACAACAAACTGAAGCCAAGATAAGCCAAAGGGTCATCAAAAGCCCCAGGAGATACCCAAAATCAAAGTCAGTTCAAGGGCCGTAAATAAGGAGACGTACAATGAAATAAACAATCAAGTTTATTAGAAGTCAAATCTGCTACACAAAGAGGTGATTCTACTGTATTAGCTCCTGTTTCCTCACCCTGCTCTGTGTAACTGGGCAAGGGGTGAAGGGGTCCTGACTCTATGGATAGAAGTCACAGATTCTGCTGCCTCTGGTGACTGTGGGACCCAGAGCAAATCACTTAACCTTAACCATTTTCCCCCTCTGTAAAGTGAGGGGGGTTGTATTAAATGGCCTCTGAGAACCCTTCCAACCTTTAAAGGCCTATGCTAGGTTTGGGGGAATATAAGAACCAAAAAATGAACAGTCCCTGCCTTCACAGAGTTCACATACTATCAGGTGAAACAACACATACACCTATAGAAGACAAATACCAGATGACAGGGATAGGGGGAAGGCACCAAGATGGTGAAAGTTCAAAGCTAGTGAGGTAAAGAAAGTTCTTGTGAAAAAGCAGAGTATATCTAGAAAATAAACCCTTTAAAGTTCAAAAAATGATTTAAGAATCAACTGATAAAATAAGTCAAATTAGAGAAAAAAATAACACAAGACTTCCTTAGATTTCCCAATTTTTTGCCCTTGAAAAAATTTATAGTATCCTAAACTAGCACAAGATATTGAAAACCAGCATAAAAAATCTAAATCCCCTAAATCTGAATAGCTCTGCTTTCCAAGGATAAATAAAAAGACATAAGAAACCTGAATGGATAAATTAAAGAGATTTCAAAAATCCTTAAAAATTATTAAGGAAATTTAAAAAATAAGCTTATTTTTTAAAAGATTAAAAGTGTAAAACATGAGTGATTTAAAAAGCTGGAGACATACCGCAGCACAGTACCACAGAGCGATTGATCTGAATCTTGCCTGTGATGTTTCTAGCTCTGTAACTCTGAACAAATCACCAACTCTCTTTGAGCTTCAGTTTCTTCATTCATACATTGGAATAATAATACCTGTAGCACCTGGCCTCACAAGATCACCCGGTCATTCCTGTACTCAAGGATCCGCAGTAGCTACCTATTACATCAATTTCAGATTCTTAGCCCTAAGCTTCCAAGCATTCTATCAACTATTGTGTGCTTATCACTTCAGCCTCAGATCCTCTAATCCAACCAAGCCAGCACGCTGGTCATTCCCCAAGAAACTTGTTTATCCCACTGCCTTCTATAATGTAGTATGGCCCAGACAATAAAGAACTAATCTTAGAATCAGGAAAACCTGGGTCCAAATCCCATCACTGCCTGAGGAAGCTTTCCTAAGGCTCCAGTTGAAGAGAAGGTGCCAATTTGCACTGTCAGTAGAGAAATCTCACTGAGAGATCCCACAACGAAATCACAAGTCTAGTTTAAAAAAACTGAGCTACAACGTCCTCTGACTGAACTTTTACTACTCTATTAGAATGCCTGCCTAGTGGACTTAATCCTTTTTACTCAGTGGATGAATAATCAACAACAATTGATGATGTTCTAACATTACCTACCTTTTGGTTTTGATGCCTTCAAAATCAAATTTATAAGTTCTGGGACATCAAAGTAAGCAGCATAATGCAAGGCATTCATGTTTGTCCAGCGACTCCTCAAGCTGACATCTGCCCCCAGTTCAATGAGGTGAGAGGCAAATTTTACAGCTGTCTCAACATCACCTAAAAAAAAGTTTTCAAATTATTTCCCCCAATTATTTTTATATTCCACTGACCCTCTTTTTATCCACATAAAAAGCACAAAGCAAAGGGGTTATTTTATAAAATATGTGTAATTTTAAAAGGAAAAGCATCTGAAGAAGTTGTCACAATTTACATATTCTGCCATAAAAATATTCTAGCAAGATAAACTACTCCCAGAGTTTGTAACACATCATTCATTAAAATATATCACATCCTAATGAATATATTTTCAATGATTTGAGTAATAAAAAGAGGTATTGAAACTATAAGTTGAAATTCATTATGAAATCAAGAACTGAAGAATAAATTTCAGATTCATAATAGCACACTGAAATTTATTCATTTCAAGATGATACGTTCAAAACTGCACATTTTTCACAAAGAAACACTCCCAATCAAATTTTCTCCCCTTCTAAGAGTCAAAAAATGTACACATACACTAATTATAGCCCCCTGGTGAGACAAGACAACAATCTTTGGGCAGTTACGAGTGACACATTGCTCTTTCAAGTCTCTATTATTCACATTAATCAAGATGAAAACAGATAACACAAAAATTCATAATTGATTGTGGAGTGTGCATTTATCTGATAAGTAAAACAATGAAGCCACAGTGAAAACCTGACTTAAGTAGATGTGCTCTGAAACCTACTTGACTCTAAAACCATCTTGGAATGATGCAAAACACTAAGCTAAGCAAGTTGTCCCCATTCTGAGCAGAAAAGGATTACTGCATTTCAACGACTGGCAATACAGGTACTTCAAGCAAAGTACAAAGTACCGAGAGACCAACCAAACACGGAAGCAAACCACAGTTTGTAAAACTTGAAAACAAAATTCATTTGGAGAAGGCAAAATGTATCTTTAAATAATCAGGGTCACTTTTAACTTGGTCATACTTCATCTTATTTCCAACATTCACCGAATTCTTTTTCTCCATTATCTATTGTGTTTTATATCTCAGCATCACTTCAACAAAGTATGGACAGATGTGAGTTTCACTTTTAAGTTCATATGACAACATATTTCATAGCCAGTAAAAGCCAGGAATATGTGATATTTGATTTAACATTCTACCTCAAAAGTCCTAAAAAGGGAACCTGCTGACAAATCTGCCATGTACTTACCGATACCATGAGCTCCAGATTTGCAGGTATAATGGAGAAGAGTCATATCAGTTAGTCCATCTCTATCATTTACATTACAACCTCTTTTGATAATCTGTAACCAATTAAAATATAAAAGAATATAATTAGTGTTATTACTGAAGTGTAGCTTTTAAATGAATACAAAACTAGAGGAATCAAATAGATTTGTTCAAGAATCAAGCTAGTCCAAAACATTCAATTTAGTGTTTGACTAATAGGTTCCCACAGAACTGACTCTTCAAATGACTGTTGAGTCTGATCTAATGAAACAATCTTTATTGTGATACACATCACCAGGAAGCAAAACTTACGTTACAAAACAGTTAAAAACAGTCCTCTAAATATGCTTTTTTGACCTTCACTAATAATGAGTAAGCTTTCATTTCCAATGGATATAATGTTAACAAAAATACTAGTTTGCTCTACCCAACCTGCCAGGCATTTACAGTCGAGTCAACGAGTACTAATTAAGTGCCTACTACCTGCCAGGCACTGTACTAAGTGCTGGGGACACAAAGAAAGGCAAAAAACAGCCCCTGCTCTCAAGGAATTCACAGGCTGGCGGAGGAGACAGTAAGCAAACAACTACGAGCAAACAGACACACGTAGGCTGAACTGGAGACAGTCTCAAGGGGAAAGACAGCAGGGAGACAGGGAAAGACGCTTTGCAGAAAGTAGAATTTTAGCTAAGACCTGAAGGAAGCTTGGAAATCCAGGAGGCAAAGCTGAGGCAAGAGAATTCCAGAAAAGGGAGATAAACAGTGAAAACTGAGTCAGGAGACAGAGTGTTCTGCGTGAGGAACAGAAAGGAGGCCAGTGTTACCAGACTGTAGAATACGTAGAGAGGAGCACGGTGTAAGAAGATGGGGAAGACAGGAAAGAGCAAGTTATGCAGGCGACTTCTGTTTGTTTTATGAAGTGTTTTAAGGCCAAGAGAAAGACTTTATATTTGATTCTGGAGGTAAATAGGGAGCCAGTGGAATTATTTATGGACAATTCTTTGGAACAATAATAGATCCAGGAAAGTAGGCATATCTACTTGCACCAGATAATACCAAAACCGAAGAAAAGAGGACACAGTCTGAGACGGTGCCAAACTTAAACCTCTCTCTTTAGGAAAACATTTTTAAAAATAGATAACACACTAAGTCACAGCGGCCAAGAGAAAAACGACAATAAAACAAATTCCACTATAATGAACTGTGAGAACACAAAAGCATTCTTGGTTATAAGAGCATTACAACCTGCCATAAGGGCTATGATTTATATAAATTCTTTTAACTACAATAAACACAGTCACCGGTCTTGTGAGTTACGCATACTGACACAGAAACAGTTTGGTTAAGCAGAATTCTTCCTTGAAAAGAGACTTCTCATAATCAGATTTCATACAAAGAAACTATATTATTGTAGAACCATTTCCTCTGCTCAGTCGTGCTCATCAGGAGGTATCACTGCCTAATCTTCCCATTCTTAGCAAAGGACATTAGTACTTAGTACTGCAAAGGACATTAGCCCAACATTAGAGAATATTTCTGTACTTTAAATCATCATAAATATGCTTTAAAAAATAATGAAGTCAGATCCTAAGATAGTATGTTAAATCTACAAAGATCAACGACAAAATAATCTACTATCTTGCAACAAATGAGAAAATATTGTTAAATTTAATTTAGGCAATTATTTTAGTGTGTGTAATTTATATCTCTAGTCAAAGGGAAGATAAGATATAAATCTAGGATCATAGATTGCACTTCCAAAATTTTATCTTTTTACCATCCTTTTCCTTTTTTTGTTGTATAATTTGTACCTCTGACAGATCATTCTTAGTGAGTAATTTTTTTAAGGAATATTTGGGAAAGACACACTAACCAAAGAATTAAGTGATCAAACAAAACTTGCCTACATCCATGATCCTACTGGTCATTCAGTGTTCTACTTTGAATATTCTACTAATATTCAAATGCATCTGCAATCACATCATTTCAGAAATTCTCTCACATTATGCAGGATCTAATCCAGGGGTGGAGAACCTGCAGCCTTGAGGCCACATGCAGCCTTCTAGGTCCTTGGGCATGACCTTTTGACTGAGTCTAAATTTTATAAAACAAATCCTTTTATTAAGGGGATTCATTCTGTGGAGTTTTGGATTCAAAGGGCTGCACTTGAGGATCTAAAGAGTCACATGTGACCTGGAGGCCATAGGTTCCCCACCCCTGGAATCCATCCATACTTGCCCATTGTAAGTGACCATGGTTCACATTCTCCCAAAGGTTTTCCATGACAGGTCCACCCTATGTGCTGCAGGACTTGCTCATTTTCTCCCACTATTATGAAAGTACCAATGGAACACTTAAGATTCCATAATATTTACTCCCAGCACACATCTCCTCCACTGCCCTTTAAAAAGTCACCTACAGTTAATGATTCTTTAGAGACTCTAGCATTACACAATTCTCAATAAAACAATGAGAGTTTTGTTTTTGTTTTTCTTTCTGTCAGAAAGGAACCTCAAAGTACCAAAGATTTATGAAATGTTACTCAGCTTGCTCTCTTTTGCCTATCCAATTCTGGGCCAAAACTACTCCCTTTTATAATGCTTATCCAAGGTATATTGATGAGACTAATTCAATAGGCTGTCCATTCAACCTCCTTCCATCTTCTGGACAACAGGCTTACTTAACAGGAGGACAAATTGAGAGATGGAATCCAATATCCTCATTTTACAGGTGAGGAAAGCAGGTTTCAGCCAAGAAAAGTGAAGTGACTTCTTCAAGGTTACACAACTACTAAGCCCCCGGGTCAGGATTCAAATTAGATTCCTCTGATTACAACCAGTCATGTTTTCACTGACTAACATGCTGTGCCTCTTCATCTATTTGGTTTTTCCTTTGTGATCTATTATGTGCATCTCTGCTGAGTTGTCATGGATCTCACTGAAGATGTTCTTTACTATTTTAGGGTTTCATACAGTATCATCTGCAAATAGCAGTGTTTACAGGATCTCACCATCTATAAGGAATCCCTCATCCATTTCAGCCCTTTACAAGCAGCCTCTGACAGTGGTGAGGACTTTGGTAAGCATTTATCTATCTTATGCTCGATTTGATATTGATAAGAAGATGGATGAACAAAATTATCTCTGTGGCTGTACCTTTTGAGGAAGTTTGTGTGATCTTAATATGCACATGAAAGACATCTTAGAGGAGAACCTCCCAGGCCACATTTTACTCTACTCATTTTTTTTAAATCAACAAACAATAGAGTAGGATCTTGTATTCCCTACATCTTTCAAGCAATTACATGACTGAAGATGCTATAGAAAGTCATTTTCAAAAATCTACCTGTCCTTTTCTCATAGTTTTATCAATGAAACCCTTGCTAATTCACAAAGATTTTGGAGAAATGAGAAATAAGGTATGGGGGTCAATAGTTACCAATGTTCCTCTCATCATCTTTTTAAAAATAGTAATTACAAGTGATTTTTTTTTCTCTTCACTCATTATTTTCCCCCTTGCAGACTGAAACTGAACATAGGCCTCTTGATGTTTTTGAGAATGGTTTGCTTCCAAAACATATTTCTTCTATGTACACTTGGTCTGGCCCAATTACTCTTCCCAATGTCATCAACTTCATTCTTTTAAGTGCCATTTCTAATACTACTGCCACCACAGAAGGGCACTGAGGGCCTGTCTATATTTTCCTTTGTTTCACAGGTTAAGTTGGACAAAGACTTCATCACCAAATTATCAACCTACTTGCAATGTGCCTCTCTGTACTAGCACAGTCCTCAGATAATGGACACAGTATGTGACCAAGACCATATTCAAAGAAATTTAGAAACTGTTAAACTTAGAAAATATCAGAAATTGCCCAAGCTTGAAGTTCTGCTGGCTAGAATCCCAAGAATCCAGGTTCATTTCCATACCACAATGAGGCAAAGGCGTAAGACTTTTGTAATGGCATTTTAGATACAAAGTATAAATAAAAACATCAGGGCTAAAAGAGGACATTTTTATATAAGAAACATTTATTAAATGTCTACTATGTTTAAAGCACTGTTACAAGGATAAATAAGACACTGTCCTGAGGAAAAAGAACTTACAACTTGGCATGATTAGTATCTTTCCTTTCTCAATTTTCATTTTATGAGACCTAAAACAGGATAAATTATCTATTAAATAAACCTAATTACAATAATACTAATAAAAAAAATTCCCAAAATTTGAGTATTATATTTTAAGAATAAGTATACATTCCTTACCTCATTTCCAATAATATCAATGTTCTGTTGGACTTGGGGAACCCATTGTCTTAAAATGGCAAATAATTCAGATACTGATGTTTTAGGATCAAAAAGGATTTCTTGGCATGATGCATCATTGGGATCAAAAAAAGAAAACTCTATTAAAAATAAGAAAATATTATTTTAATAGATAAGCAAAGAAATCAATCCCTTTAACACTTATTGCAATCAGGTTCACAGATTTCAGAGCTAGAAGAAATATTCACTAGAATTCACTTAGTCCAATCTCAATTTTGCAAAGGAGGAAATTAAGGCCCAGAGAGATTAAGGCACTTGCCCAAGTTAATTTGGGAAATCCAAATCTCCCAACAAGTGAATTCCAGGTATATACTACATTGATTCTTCCAACTGTAAAATGCTACAATTCTAAGTTACTTATTCTAAGTTAGCTAATGATATCAAGCTACATCTTTTCATGACACATGTAACTTTAATAATCCAAAGGTAAAAAAGTACAATAAAATCTATATGTAATGAAAAAACTAGATATCAGAAAAGACAAATTGCTAAGATAAATGTGAATAAAGGCTTATTTGTCTATTCACAACGTTGAAGACTCAGGTTTCCTGAAAACATGTTCCTTTCTAAAGAACCAAAATTACAACTTAAGTGTTTAGTAAAATTGGGAAATTTGACCATTCTAACATACTGATCATCACCTTTTCAAGATGTATTCTTCCTGGCCAATAAATTCTATTATGATAAAATACCCCTCAAGAATATTAAAGTCTTTTTTTAAAAGGTACTATGAACTAATCTTGTCCATCAGATATCTTGACATTATTATCCTACAGCATCATAATAGAAATGATGGCATTTCTGTTCTACTTTTATGTATACTTGGAATGATCTAGCTTAGATAGATCACAAAAAGCTTTCTGCCACCTCATTTTCCCCTCCACTGTCCTTTACTATGTTGTAAATTAATATCCACTTCTCATGTTCTATTATATCGGAATAATTCTGGAAATTTGTATCACTTTCTAAATTGCAAATTCAGAAAGTCTGCCACTACTGCTTAAAATAAATATATATATAATATATATATATATTTTTTTTAAGTGAAATGCAAGTGTTGACACAAGAAATAAAGCAATCAGCACAGGAATGCAGATGCTGAAAGTCAGCTATAATAAAAACAGAGCTTTTGGAACATGTGCAAAATACTGTACATGGTTTTAGAATGAAAAATGCAAAAGCCTAAATAAAAGTAGACACAAAATCAATTTGCTGGTTCACAGAAAGTTAAAACTGCTACACAACATACCACAGTCTGAAGGCATTGGTGCTGCAGAAACTGAAAAGATAACCGGTGTGTCAGAACTTGAAAATAAAAATGGGTATCTTCCAATCAAAGAATTTCCTTCTGAGGGAAGATCTGGAAGGTCTTCTATGGTCATCCTCTAGAAAGCCACCTTTAAGGCAAAACAAAAAAACACTCTTACTCCCATACAGCTTAGAATATTTACCTCTAAAGTCATCTTTGTTAAAAAAAAAAAATAACCTTTTCCCCTTAATAATGGATCTTGTCTTTTCAATTTCCAATTGCAGGGCTGTTTTGTTCCTGGTCCTTTCAGTAAACCGGTCTGAAGTAATAAAACTTGTCCAACACAATCTCAGTCAATGACAGTGGAAATTTTTCCCCAGAGAGGCTTGGGTGATGACACCCAGCATATTTCACAATATATAATAAGTGAAACCTGTTTCAAAATTCCATACTAATCTAAAAGGGTGGGGTTGGTGCCCTCTTAGCTTACTAAAACACAATGACACAAAGTATCCACTAGCAAAAGTTACCTATTAAGGTCTACTACTCTGGAATGCTGACAGGGATGGTTATCTATCATCACTTACTACATGCAATACAATGGTCTTGTTTTTTCATATACAAAAAAAAAATCTCTTCTATGATGAATTTCCATTCTGTCTCAACATTAAGTAAAACTTTTGTGAAAAATTGTGATCACATAATAAACTTTGCTTTTAAGTATTTATTGGCACTGTCTTGGAGTCACCATTTCTTGGGGATACTATATAAGATCTCTGCTGATTCTGAGCTCTGAAAGAGTTGGAAAACAGGGACTTTTGAAACAAATCATGCATGTTGTTTCATTGCTCCCGGGAAATATGTGAACTAATAACCAGTAACTTCATTCTACCCTGCTGAGCTACTTAATTCTAGGCCTAGCTTCCATCTGTAGCACCTGGCCAACATAAAGAGGTGGAGTACTGACAGGTTTTCTCTCAAGCTGCATGGCAAAGACTTAGGCAAGAATATACTACTCCTCCCAAGAGAGTTGAGGATTCTTCCAGGGAGACATGCCAGGTTGAATTCAGGAAGCATGTACTAGGTAAGGAGATACTTGTTGAACATGATAATCAATGCTCAGTCCTTGTTATTTCTCTTGGACCAAATACTATCACAAGGAACTTGGAAAGTATTGCTAGGGATTATGACATCCTAGACAAGAAACTTAAGACCTCAGGAGCACACATGACACTTTCATCACCACTGCTGACTAAAGGTTTGGGCTTTCAGAAGAGAAAGGCAAACTTGGGAAGCAAACAGCTACTTAGGAAGGTAATGATGGAGAACAGAATTTAGATGTCTGTACTAGAGCCTAAGATACAGGAATGACAGGCTTTCAGCCAGGGGTGGTTTGCATCAAATAAGGCTGATAAAAATATAACTGCCTAAATTATTTGATCAAGGGAGAAGAGAAGAAGAGGGGAAAAAATTGCTTACCTACCTCCAACAAGAATATCAATGAACAAGCCAAGTAATCAAAAGAGACAATAAGAGAGACAATAAAACTCATAGTCTCAGTGACCAGAGCAGTAACTGAAGAGTCAGAAGACCTGGGTTTAACTCTTACTCTGATATTTACAAGCTAAGTGATTTGGGGGGCTTAACCTCCCCGGAACTCAGCTTACTAGCTATAAAATGATGAAGGTAGCACCTAAGGTTTCTTCCAGCTCCAGAACTATGAACCGATCAAATGCAAAAAGCCCAAGAAATAAACAATGGAAACCAGAGACCTTAATGCAGTGAGGGAAGTCTGACCTCACAGTTATCACTGAAATTTGGGCAGGTTTGACTCAACTGGAATATGACAACTAAAGAGGATATCTTATTCACTGGTAACCCATTAGAGAGGTAGAGTAGCATCATATGTGATAACTTACATTTATATTAGGGTTTAACATTTGCAAAGATCGTTATGTACAACATCTCAGTTCACTCTTACAATCCCGTGTGGCAGATGCAGTAAGGACAGAGGAGAAAATTGGAGCTACGCAAACCAGACGGACTAAGCACAAAACAAGATCATTTGGGTGATGTCAATAAAGAGAGAAACAGAGGCAAAATTGTGGTAGGAACACCACAGAGCCCCAGACAGAAGAAAATAGATGGATTCAGCAAACAAATTCAAACCTGGCCCAGAGACACATTACATAAGTGATTAAGGCTTTTATCGACACCTGATATCTGTTCAAATGCTCTCTGCTAAAAGAAGAGCAGCCAAGAAATATCTGATTGCCTTAATGGTTATTTCGTTCTTCAAAAAAAGAGGTTAAGGAGAACCATTAACCTGATCCTGATAAAGAACTAGTTGTCAAAGACGAAAAAGGGCTATGATAACACTGAACTTGGGGTCAGAAGGCCTAGGCTCAAATGCTCCGTGATGCTTCCTGTATGAACATGGGCAAGTCACTCAAAATTACTTAGTTTCCTCATCTATAAAATGGAAATATTAATTTTTGCTGTATCCACTGGGTTACTGTGAGAAAAAGCATTTTGTAAACCTTCAAGTTCTATAGATCCATGAGCTTTTATTATCATTATCATCATCATCAAGAATCAGAGTGTGATACATGTCCTACATATTTGAAGAGCAGATTTCAAAGATATTTAACAGATTTCATAGGATGAAATTTTTTAAAAAAGAAATAATGCAATCCATAGGAGGCATGGAAGAAGTAATTTCTAGAATGAAGGACATAATAATCTCACTGAATGCAGCTATGATTAGATCATAGAGAGAAAAAATATTGACAAGCTGGAGGGTGTCCAGAGGAAGGTAGTCATCTATAAGAGCACTAAGGGAAGAAACTGCACTGCTCCTAAAGCAAAAGACTCCATTATCTTTGAGCATTTTAAGGGTTAGGGTGTAACAGAAGGATTACATTTGGTCTGACTAGAATCAGAAGAGAGAGGAATAACAGGAAGAAGCTGGAGAGGGCAAGATTTAAAGTCAATGTGACAGAAAGCTTTCTAACAAACAGTGCTAGCTAAACAAGCTGCCCACGACCACAGTTCTTTGAATAAGCATGAATAACTTTCTGGGGATGTCATAAAGGAGATTTCTGTCTAAAAGGTTCAGGTTGAAAATAGATGACCTCTCAGGTCTCTTCCAACTCTGAGATCCTACAATTACATGGTGCTTTATCAGAATCTGAGAAGTGATATCATCTGTTCCTAGCAATTGCGAAGAAAACAGGGATGATTTCTGGTCAGAAGAAAAATAGCATGAGGACAGTTTTCTAGCTCCTCCTGAATTAGGTTCTTCATGTGAGGCTTCATTGCATATTTGAAAAAGTGCATCTTCATATGTGTAGCCAAGTGCAAATCACTAAATTACATTCCAAAACCAAATATAAAATAGAAGAATCAAGGTTCCAACTAAGTTTTATTTTGTTTTGATACAGATGTTCTTTTGAACTTTGACCTACTCCATCACTAACCAAGGCCAGTTCACTAATGGGAGCTGATCATATCGGAGCCAGGAGAAGGCTGAGCTTGGAGCCCCTGAGTTCAGAATTCTCAAGTTCAAGTAACCGATCAAGCAACCAGTCTTCCAGGTAGCAGGGGCTGTAGTAATTGTTCTTTCTCCAACACTACAGTTAATCCCTACTTACAGAAACTTGCTGGCCTCTGCACTTTTGGTAAAAAGAAAAAGAGACTTGATATGAATAAATTTGGAGCTTCAGAAAATAGTATGTAGGGTATTACTGATGTTTCCTTTCAGGTCAAACTTCTTTTTATATAATGGCAGCAAGAATTTCCTCTAGAGACTATGGAGGAACAATATATTTTTACAAGAGAAAAAAAGTTATTTTCAGCTTTAAGGTAAAAAAATTAATTTGGGGGGGTATCTGTCCATCTCTTGCCATCAATTACCTATTTAAAGCTTAAGTTGATTTTGCTATGAAAAATTATGAAAAAAAAGGTAAAATGACAGCATTTATTATTGCATCTACCCACATACACTTTAGTTTACCAAATGTTAGTTTATTAAGTGCAACTCAATATTACTTATGTGCTTTTGGGGGGAGAGAGGGAAAAGGGGGAGAGGAGCAAGTAAGCACAGCAATTAATCAATGACAAGCATTTTTTGCCTGGTGTTTCACTTCTGTAGAATCAATTATCCCCACTTTAGGTGGTACAGCATTACAGAGGGCACTTATTGTCAGAGGAAGAGCTATGGGGAGCAGAACGGAGCTGAGGATCCCCTGGGAATGAAAGAGGAAAAGCCAGGGCTACCCCTGCAAGAGTCCTAGCACTATAATAAGGCTTAAGATGTTATGATGGAGTGTGGTTATGCTTTGACAATGTTATTGATGTTAATGGTGGCAATATTGTGCAAGTAATAACTGTACATGAAACAGATAACTATAGCTGACATCTACTGAAGTGAGGTGGTATTAGTTCTAAGTTACTGTGTATACGATAGATACCACCTAGCAACCAGAGAATCATCATAGATTCATACATCCCAAGCTTCAACTTGGAAAACACTATGACAGAGTTCCAGTCTAGTTTCATCACTCCTGAATACCATAATCCTACAACATTGCTCTGAGGGACTGCCTCAAGGAAGCTTGGCCAATGCCCATTTAATAAGAATGCTATTTCAGAAGCAGAACACACGGTTCACTAAGATGGTTGAGGAATGGCAGGGGCCCAGGACACACCTTTTGTCTGCCAGCAGCTAGGGGTCTCCAGTCACATTCACAGAAAATTGCATCTATTAGGCTCCTTTACTCAAAATGCATATTCATCCATCATATTATTTACTATCCCCAAGAAATTTCAAAGTGGTCTAACCAAAATGGATATTTCAGTGCACACTCAGAAAGCTATTTATTTGCTATAACACTAAGTTTGTTCATTGTATTCTATGCACCCAGAAGTGCACTACACGTCGTGGAAAGGTACAAAAAAAATAAATGTGTGTTCCTGCCCACAAGCAGCTCACATTCCTCTTTAAAAAACCCAAATATTCATACATAACAAGGCCACTTACAATGCAATCCAATGTTGTAATATATAAACTTGTATATATAAGCAATGAAAAAATAGGGACGAGAAAATAATCACACTAGGATGCAGTCATTCAGAGAGAACATAGCACAGCAGTGATACAACTTTAGAAGTGCTGACAGATTTTTCTGGATGAGTTACCATTCATAACAATAAAAAGAAAAACATTAAGATCACTTTTTTAAAGATCCTAAAAAATGAAACTCAATTTAATCTTTTTCCGGAATAAACACTAGAACTATTACATTCGGCAGACTTGTACAGTATTGAAGACAAGTCATCACCTCTGAAGAATCAGTCTTCTAGCATGAACAGATAGCCCACGTCAAATGTAACAAAGTATTTTTTAAAAAAGCTTCCACGTAACTAATTACACTTGAAAAATAGGAAGGGGAGGAATGAGCCCCGCCACTGGAGTCAGAGAATACAGGTTCAAACCCCTCCTCTGCCTTGTACTATCGGTGCGATCCGGGACAATTCCCTTAACCTCATCGGTGAAAATCAGACTAGATAGTTTCTTAAATTCCTTCCAGCTCTGGACCTCTGACCCTACGACCTGTAACAGTAACAACCCAGTAACAAGCCCCAGACCAGATGTAACAACTCTGAAGTCCCCTTAACCCTGTAAGGCGCTATGCAATCAAGGGCTAACCAGATCTGGAGCCAGCAAACCTGGGTTCAAGTCCCTGCCTCTGCCACTTAACTACTACGGAACGAGCCCCCTCGGGCCCCTTGGCCTCAGTTTCCCGGTGGGGGCGGACTAGGGGCCTCCGAGGCCCCTCCTAACCCTAGCTCTCTACAGCGGAGATGCCACAGGGAAAGCGCGCGGCAGGTGCACCCTCCTCGGCACCCGCGCTCCCGGATGGAAGGCTTCCTCACGCCATTACCATCACCACCCGACCCCGGCGCGGAGGCCCGGGTGCCCCGTTCCCTGGAGGTCCCTCCCTCCCGCGCCACGCACGCTCCGCGCGCCCGGGCCGCCCCCACCCCCTCCCGTCACTCTCCCCCACCTCCACCTGCGCTCCTCCGGGTTCTCTCAGGGACCCGCGCCGAGGGCTGGGGCCGGGGCGGGGAGGGGAGGCCGCGCCACGGGAGAGCAGCCGGCGCCGCCTCCGCCCGACAACGCCGCGAGCAGCACTGAGCGGGCCCGCCGCCGCCGCCGCCGCGGGCCGCCGAGCCTCGGGAGACGCCCCGCCCCGCCAGCTCCACGGGCCTCCCCCCGACCCGCCTCCAACGGCCGCCGCCTCCGGGGCGCTGGGACCGGCTCGCGCATGCACGCAGGCGCGCCCGAGACGCCGCCGCAGCGCGTGCCCCCTGACCGCCGCCGGGACCGTGACCCTGACCGTGACCCTGACCGAGACCCTGACCGCGACCCTGACCGCGACCCGGCTCGCCCGGCCTCCCACCCCGCGGCCGCCCCGCCGCAGACAGAGAGGAGAGGGGGAGGATGCAGCCTCTCCGAGGTGGAGCTGGAGGCCTTGGGTGACCAGCCTCGTCCAGGGGCTCCGGAACCGGGGTCCACCCACCGCCAAGTCGTCTGAGGAGCAAATTACGTCCTTATTTTCCCTAACCGCTAACGTCTCATTTCCTTCGATTATGAATGCTGGCAACAAGCCGTTAGCTGGCCCATAGGCCTCCCCGACTGCCAGGGGTCCGTGACCCACCCGCTCCGAGCCTAGTCCAGGGCTGGACCGGCCTTTTCTTTCAGTGAGCGAGCTGGGGCCTGGGGAAGGTATAATTAAGCTCCTTGCCCCAAATCCCCCAGGTAGCGTGTGTCAGAGGCAGGATTCGAATGCATGTCCTCGGACTTCAGAGCTGCGCTTTGCACAGATGAGGACCCACGCCCAGGGGGCAAGCACCCTTCCTGGTCTCTAAGAAAAGCCTCCTAAGCTTTATCTGCTTCCTTCCCGTTGTCGTGGCAGCAATACTGGACTTGAAGAGATCTGGGCTCTCCCGCTGATTCCTTCCTAGAGACCTGAGGGAGGAAAGGATCAGATCTGTGACTGGTACGGTCTGATGAGCCTCCAGATACTGTCACCCTGCAAACTCGACATTTTCACAGGAGTTGTGAGGCAAATAGCAAAATCCCTCCTTCCTCCTTCTTGGCACACCCTTTGTCCCACTTCACCCACCTATTCTGTTAAAAGCCGGAGGTTATCTAGGATCTGCCATAAGCAACTTTAAATAAGACCTATTTTAAACAAGCTATACATAGGCAGACGTGATGAGAGTTAAGTAGAATCAAGGTCACAGAATCTGTGGTCACAAAACTTGTTTTTTCCTTATATATAATAACTAATTTCAGTATAATTGGTTTTCTTCAAAGTCCTACATTTTGCATTTTAAAACATTATTCTACGTTTAAGAACATTATTTTCTACATTTAAAAACATTATTCTGAGATCCACAGGCTTCGCAAGACTACCAAAGGGAGTCCAATGACATAAAAGGTTAAGAACCCCTGCTATGACAGAAACCACTAGGTAAAATTTTGTCCCTTGCTCTCTCCTGATCTCACAGATGCAAACCCTCTGCTCAGAAAGTACAGCCAGCCAAGGAAGTATCAAGTTATTGTTCTAAGCCATCCTGCCTTAACAGACTTTCTAAGAGAAAATAGATCTGGCGTTAACGAAAAACTAGCCTAAGATACAGTAATCGTTCAAATGTTTGGAGCAATCATCCACGGAGGAAAACTCAAGTAAATGAAGAATGCTTACTCCAAACTATAAAACTGGATAGACAGCTCAAAGCTAATCAATCAATACATCTGTCTAGGACAAACATTGCAAATGGATAGCAAACTTGAGTTGTGATTTACATTGTTGAAAAGAATTCCCACATCAGTGATATAACAGATCCTCCAAAATACTAAACTGTGTGCTTTGGCAGAGAGAGAACTCCAGCAAATTACAAGATAAAACTTATCATCTCTTTTTTTCCTTCTTTCCAGGAGGTCTGTAGTGTATTGTCTCCCATGTCAATATCACTTTTCTTTCTCCTCTTGCAAATATCGTTTCCCTTGTTCCTGGATTTTCTTATGAGTATTTTTATAGTATTATTTTTATTTTAGTATTTTCTTCTTAAATAATTTCTCCCCCTGCCCTCTTTTACAAAACCGGTACTTATTTTATTCAGTAAGTACTGCTTAAATCTTGTATTAAATTTAAACTGATTTAAATACTTAGTTTAATAGCAAAATTGCATATTTTATGGTGGAGTTCCATGATAAAAATTGCAACGCTAGTTAATTAGCAATTGTCTCTAGGAATAAGTTGACCAACTACATAGTTCTTATTTGGTGATAACATTTTTCTAAGATGCTTCCTAGAAAAGAGAAAGACAAAATTAAATTGTATGTACTTTGTCTGAAGCCTATGCCAGAGAGATTTTCTGAAATTTAAAAATTTATCCTCAAAATTCTTTTTCTTGGCAACAATTTTTGATCACAATGTGATGCTTAGAACACTTTTTATTTGGGTTATTTTAAACATTTACGCTGTATAAGTTTCTTTCATCTTTCTCTGCAGCATTTTTTGAAGAGGCCTAGAAAAGCTATTTATATTGTGTTGGATTTGCCTGTTCCTTTTAGGCACCTCCATATATTCTCACTACCAGCTGTTGGAAAATCCTAGAGCATTAAAGAGTATAGCAATATTTGACAATTTGACATCAAAATTAAGTTAATCTTTTTTAAAGTGTTTGGAAGAGCTCAATGCATTCATAAGTACTCCGATATATTTTTTTTGTCTTCCTTTTGTTTTTTGGTGAGAAAATTTATAACATTTACTACATTCCTACCAACCAAAAAAAATGTATCCTGAAGATCTGCTTACAACTTTCCATCTCATAAGTATCCTCTTTCTGGGAGGAATCCTTTGAAAAATTGATTATAATTAGGTCCCAATTAATGCAAATAATGAACCACACCTATGAAGGGATCACATTATTTGATTGTGCACTGTACATTTCCATTGGCCTGAAACCAACTGCCATATTTACATAAGTATAATTGCAGATAGTGCTCATTAGAATTCCACCTCACAGGATTCACAATTTGCACTAATCAGGGCCCAGTTATATTTGGAATAAGCACCCCCTCACAAAACACAAGATATCAAACTCAAGGTCAAACATTTCATTCCCTCAAATAATTCCACTGTTATATGGCCAGACCAACTAAATCCTGAATCCCAATTATTTTACAAAAAAAAAACAAAAACAAAAAACTCCTGTTTATAAGAAGGTCCTGGCAACAAAGTGTGAATGAATACATGCAATACTATCCTGAGAAGGAAACCCTGGCGTTTCATGATGGGAATTAGAGAGACATTTAACTGACAGTCATGTGTATAAAATAGGGCACAGTTTGGGGTCTCATAGGTGCCAATAGTCACACTTGGGAGAATGGGTGAAGAATTCTCATCAAAAACACAGCTATCGCTGACTCCTTTGGTATTCTCAGTGCTCTAGATCTCAGGAAGCTCACAGCACAGCCCAGTATACAAGACCTCCCTAAGAATGAGCTTAACCATAATGCAGGAGAAGACAAAATGCAGACACACAGGAAAGGATGTACAGGAAGCCATAGAAGTACAGAAGTGTTTTGCTTTAAAGAGGTATGGGCCTGCTTCCTCTACTCCTCTCTGCTCCTCTCCCTTACTCCCCTCCCAAAGTTCATGAATTCTTCCAACTTCAATAAAATGGGTCAGCCTATATTAAAAACTCACACAGAGATTCTAACTGCCTGCTTGTGTGTACTGGCCGCAGACAGTCTCAAAGTAGAAGGGAGTTTGTTGCCCTTCAGCTCATCTGTCACTCCCTGACCCACCTCCTTAGAAGGAGGGTATTTGACCAGATTTCTCTACCAGTACCTGAGGGGAAATGATTTGTGATTTAAAGGGTATGGACACCTTCAGGTCAAAGTGCAGCTTAATTGTCAACCTAATTACAACTAGCTGGTGTTGATCAGCCACCTTCCACCAATGTTAGCCTATTAGAGTTAACTAAAGACCTGTATTACCTATTCCTATGCCTGCCCTTTTTGTTTATCTTTTCTCAATGTCATCTTTTCTCAATCCTCATCCTTCTTCACTTCTCTGCTCCTTTTACCACTGCTGACCACCCTCTCCTCTCTAGGTTTTCATGACACTATTCTGTTCTGCTTCTCCTATCTGTTTGATCACTCCTTCCCAGTCTTCTTTGCTGATTTATCATTTGTATCACAATGCCAGCCCCTAAGAGGGTGTTTCCCAAAGCTCTATCTTGGGTCATCTCTTCTCTCTCTACACTCACTCTCTTGGAAACCTCTTAAGTTTCCATCAGCTATCACTCTCCCTCACCCCACATATCCAATCAGTTGCCAAGCTTACCCTCTCTACCTCAACATCTCTCAAATCTGACACGTCTGTTCACTCATACAACCACCACCCTGAGTTCACATCTCACCTAGACCATTGCAATTGCCTGCTAAGTGATCGCCCTGCCTGAAGTCTCCAACTAGACTATTCCATACTCCACATGGTTACTAAAGTGATTTTTCCTAACACTCATGTCTGATCATGTCCCTCCTTATATGATAAATCCCAATGACTTCATATTGCCACTTGTATAAAAGATAAACTCCTTTGTTTAGTCTTTAAATCCCTTTGCAACCTGACCCAAACCTACATTTCTAATTTCATTATACATTACTCCCTTTCTCACACTCTACAGATCCAGTCAAAGATGTCTTCTTTTTCTCACGCTTGACCACTGGATATCTGCCATGCCTATAATATACTACCATTTCACCTCTGTCTCACAGAATTCCCCCCCCTATTTTTTCCAGATATCACTTAGACAAATTATTTAAAATAAATTATTTTTATACATTGCTTCTCTACACAAAAAATCCCATAGCTCAATCAGAATACTTACTGGACATCAAAAGTGACCTGCATGCAAAATGAAATTAATACTTTATACAATTTCTCTTTAGTAATGCTAAACTATTTCTGCAGCTACATCTAGTAGCTCATTAAGGGCTCACCTGTATCATCTAAAACCATTCCATTTTATCTAATAATTTAATAATGATCATCTGACTATACCATTAGATAAAAGCAAAAATACCAGACACAATGAGAAAAGAACAACTTTTATGATACATAGTTATACTCTATATCATGTTGCCCCAACTAATGTCAATCAATTAAGGATGTGAAGTACATTATAGCTGTATCTCAGTGTTGTAGCCAAATTTGCATTGACCCAGCACATTCTCATGATACCTCATACAATGCTAGTGATCAATCAACAAGTATTTATTAAGTACCTATTATGTGCACAATTCCATGCTAAACATTCTGGACTATTTTTTTAAAAGTATAAGATACTGTGCCTGCCCGTAAGGGATTTATAAATATAACAAGAAATAAAAAATTAAAGCAAATGAATCAAAAATCAAATAACACATGATAAAATATAATTTTGTGCTAAATTACACAGTACAGACTAAAAATAATAACTCAAAAATATGCTGGTAAAAATCATAGTAATTGTAATTGAGCTATACCTTGAAGGATGCAGGAAGGGGAAAAGAAAGGAGATGTCTCCAAATGTCTAACAGATCTGGACATCCTACCACCACCTCATAATTCAATATATCCAAAATATTCCCCCCTTTAATCCTAACTTCTCCACTTCTGTACTTATTTTGATATCATCACCTCTAGTCACTCAGATTTATATGCTCCAAGTCATCTTTGGCTCTTGCTCTCCTTCACTCTCCATATCCACTCAGGCTATGACCTAAAGTCTCAAGTTGCCCAAGTGAAAACTTTATTGCCCTGCATCCATTTCAGCCCTATCCCTATCATGCCCTCATTTCAGAGGCCAAACTTCCATTCAAATTCCAGGAGTGGGGAACCTGAGGCCTTGACGCTACATGTGGCTTTCTAGGTCCTTGGGTGTGACCTTTTGACTGAGTCCAAGTTTTACAAAACAAATCCTTTCATTAAAGGAATTTATTCTGTGAAGTTGGGAATCATCCAAAAGACTGCACTTGAGGACCTAGAGGGTCACATGTGGCCTCAAGGCTGAAGGTTAGACCTTTTCCTTGCAAGTCCTTCCATCTTCTTTCATTCACTGAAATTTCTTAAAGTTCCCATTCTCATGAACCTGATCTCTGACAAGTGTTTGCCTTGCTCATCCTAAGGACCCTAATGCCATTTCCCAGCCATCTCCAACCCATGTCATCCAACTCTTTGTCTGAGAAAAGCAATCAAATCAACACTACTATTCCTGGAAAGAGCTCATCAATCATTTGTCCTATGACTGCAGTTACCATTCTCTCTGACTTCCCTGCCCACAACAATCCTCCTATGCACAACTCCTCTACATGCGTTGTCTTCACCTTTTAGATAACATGTTTTTGAGGGCAGGACTCTTGTGGTTGCTTGTATCACATCCCCAGTGCTTTAGCACAGTGCCAGACAGAGTAAGTGCTTAATAAATGCTTTTTCATTCATTCATCTAGCTCTCCATAAAAGACGCAACTTTTCTAAGTACCCTCTCCAGTAAATGGGCATGCCTTCTTCCATACACACTCTGAGTCAAGAGAAAGAATAGGCATTTTCTCAGCTCCTCACCATCACTTTCTGATCCACTCCCTACCACCATCATTCAGCAACATCTTCCTTTGAGGTTCATTCCCACCTGTCTTTCTTATCTATCAATCTTAGGTCATTCTCCCTCCTTGTTTGGAGTTCAGCACCTGACTCACCATCTTCCCTGCCATCCCAAACCCTCTCCTCAGACTAAGGGAGGTCAACATACTTGAAAAGTGCCTTGTCAGATAGCCTGGCTTCCCAATTAATCAGCCTCCTAAGTCCTACACCTTCCCTCTGCAACACAAAGGATCCCTGCAAATCACATAATGACTTAGAAACACTATGCATGTCTATATATTTTTTAAATTTAATTTTGTGAAATATTTCCCAATTACATTTTAATCTGAATCAGGCCACACTCAGGAGTGTTGTTGGATGTGTGTTGATAGATACCTCTGTTCTCCATCCTTTTGCTCCAGTCTCTGACAAAGAGCTGGCTCTTCTTGCCAAAGTGAACCCCTCTTTTGTGCCCTTGATCTCCTTTCTTCTAGTTGTTTTTGGAGCACCACTATCCTCTCTCTCATCATAATCTATCTACTAGATTATTCTCTTCTGCCTAAAAAGGTACAAAAGGTAATACTTTGACCTGATCCTACTATCCCCTTAAGTTATCGTCCCAGATCTCTCTGCCCTTTCATAGTCAAATTGCTAGAAAAAAAACTTTGTCTATAGTCAATGTGGGGAATGTAATAAAGTCAGTCAGGGATGAATAAAGGAATTGCCATGATCAGTGAGGGGCCCAGCAGAGAAGATAACATAACTTGGTCGTGGTCCCAGCCAGCAGGGTGTGTATGTGTGTGACTTCCTCTAATGTCATTGAATGGAGAATGTTGTTGTCCCCACTTCCTCACTTCTCACTAACTTCTTGGCTACTTGTAACACCACTCAACTTCTACCCCTGCTCTCTCTAACATTACCAAGGATCTAATTGTCAGATCCAATGGTCTTTTCTCAGACCTCATCTCTCTTGATCTCGCTTCAGCTTTTGACATTGCTGAACATGGCCTCTTCTTGGAAATTATCTTCAGATTTTCTGACACTTTTCTTCGTTCTTTTCCCACCATTCTGACTCAGTCTCCTTTGTGGAAAAATTATCCATCTCCCATCCCTAAGCATTGGTCTGCCCCAAAGCTCTATACTGGGCCCCCTTCTCTGTCTATTCCTTTTCTTTTGACAATATCATCAGCTCCAGTTGGTTCAATTGTCATCTCCATAGAACTAAGTCTGGAATGTACATATCTAGTCCTAATCTCAGTTTAACAGAAAGCTGAGGAAAGCAAGTGGTATAAGAGCAGAATTCCAGAAAATAGCAAGAAGAAATAAGGTTTTCTTAAATGAGGGATACAAAGAAATAAAACAATAGAATGAGAAAGAATGAGATTGCTTCAGGAAAATTAGAGATATCAAGGGAGTGTTTCATGCAAAAATAGGCAAGATAAAAGACGAAAATGATGGGGACCTAACTGATGTAGAAAAGATTAAGAGATGGCATGAATATACACAAGAAAGATCTCAACATCACTGTTAACCACAATGGCATGCTGTAATGAGAGCCATGTGTCCTAGAGAATGAAGTCAAATGGGCCTTGGGAAGCATTGCTAACAATAAGGCTAGTGGAGATGACAGAATCCCAGCTGAACCATTTAAAATCCTAAAAGACAATGCTGTTTAAGTGTTGCACTCAATATGCCAGGAAATTTGGAAAACTCAATAATGGCCATTGCATTGGAAAAGGTCAGTTTACTTCCCTGTCCTCAAGCAGGGATGCCAAAAAAAATGTTCAAATTACAAAAAAAATTGCACTCATTACATATGCCAGCAAGATTATGCTTAAGACTTTGCAAGTTAGGCTTTAGCAATATGTGAACTGAGAATTACCAGAAGAGTAGCCTGGTTTTTTGAAAAGGAAGAGGAGCTGGAGACCAAATTGCCAACATTCACTGGACTATGAAGAAAGCAAGGGAGTTCCAGAAAAACAACTACTTTTGCTTTATTGACTATGCTAAGATCCTTAACTAAGTGGATCACAACAAACTGTGGCAAGTCCTCAAAGAGATGAAAGTAATAGGTCATTCTACTTGTCTCCTGAGATACTTGTATGCGGGTCAAGAAACAATAGTTAGACTCAAATATGGGACTGATTGGTTTGAGTTTGGGAAAGGAGTACAGCGAGGTTACATATTGTCACCTTATTTAAGTTATATGCAGAGAATGTCATGCAAAATGGCAGATTAGACAAGTCAAAAGCTTTAATTAAGGATGCTGGGAGAAATATCCACAATTTCAGATAAGCAGACAATGCCACTCTGATTATTGTTGTATTCATCCTTCATTTTTGAAGAAGACCATGACATCAGAGAAATGAAGACACAACTTGCACTTGACTTTGTTTTGAGTGAGGGAGGACTGTGCAGGTCACCAGCCTCACTTTCTCCTCCTGAGCCATCTGGGTCCAGTGACCAGATATTCATCAAGATGACTGGAGATGGCCCAGGATGCAATGGGAGACCTTGGCCTTTTTAGCCTAGGCCTTTTGATACATTCACTTCGAGGGAGGTAATGCCCATTGAATGAATAGGCCTCTTTAAGAAGTAGTCAGGGAATGGCCCTTTTAATGAGCAAAAGAAAAAAAAATAACTAAACTAAACTTCAACCTAGGAGGGAAAGAGAAACTGTTACTATTGAGAATCAAAGTGAAGAAGAATCAAAAAACCTCTTGATGAGAGTGAAAGAACAGAGTGTCAAAGCTGTCTTGAAACTTAATATTAAAAAACTAAAATCATGGCAACTGGTCCTATCACTTCCTAGCAAACAGAGGAAGAAGAAATGGAAGCAATGTCAGATTTTATATTCTTGGGTTCAGACCACTCTCCAGTCTAGACTGCAGCCATGAAATTGAAAGATGCTTACTCCTTGGAAGGAAAGCTATGGCAAATCAAAAAGTAGAAACATCTCCTTGACAACAAAGGTTCATATAGTCAAAGCTATGGTTTTTCAGGTAACAATGTATGGCTGTGAGAGTTGGACTATAAGGAAAGATGAACACCGCACAATCAACGCTTTCAAACTGTAGTGCTGGAGAAGACTTTTGAGACTCCCTTGTTCAGCAAAGAAGTCAAATCAGTCAAGAAATTAACTGACTATTCATTAAAAGGACAAATACTGAAGCTGAAGCTTAAATACTTTGGCCACATGATGAGAACACAGGATTCATTGAAAAAGACTGATGCTGGGAAAGATTGAAGGCCAAAGAAGAAGGGGTCAGCAGAGGATGAGATGGCTAGACAGTGTCATAGAAGCAATGAACATGAGCTTGGGCAGACTTCAGGAGATAGTGGAGAACAAAAGGGACTGGTGCACTATGGTCTGTGAGATCACAAAGAGACAAACTGAAAAACTGAACAATCTCACTCTTGAGCTTTAGTTCTGCATCACCAGTTAGCTAATGGATATCACCTGTATGTCTTAGTGCCATCTCAAAAATCAAAATGTCCACAATGGATTTGATCCCACCCCCACCAATCACCACCAGCTCAATGCTTTTCCAAACTTCCTTATTTCTTTAAAGGGCCCCACAAACCATATAGCGCACCAGAAACTTAGAAACATCCTCATTTCTTCCCTCTTCTTTCTTCACCCTATCTAACCAATTGCCAAACCTTGCCACCTATTCCTTTCCTTCCACTCAGATAGCCACCATCCTAGTTCAAATCCTTATCCACTCTCACCAAGACTCAGCAGAATTGATCCTTATTAGAATTCCTGCTTCCAGTCTCTTTCCTTTGTAATTCATTATCTCATTCAATCCAACAATCCTATTAAATGCCTAATGTATAGAAGATACTATGCTGGGGACTGGCAGTACAAAAATAGTCCCTGACACATGGTCCAGCAAAGAAATTCCCACACTGGCTATGTCTGAAAACATAGGTCTCATTCTGCGTCCGAGCGTCCATTGCCTCTGACGGGTGGCAGACAGTTTGCTTCATCATTGATGTGTTGGAACTGTGGTTGGTTATTGTATGGATCAGAGTCCTTGAAAGTCTTTCAGAGATGATTTTTACAATGTTGTTTGCTATCCTATAAATTATCCTTCAGCAAATGGTGCCTTGAGAAGAAATAACGAACCCCGGAAACGTTAAGCCTGGAGGAGAAATGCCTTAGAGAAAACTTGATAGTTATCATGTTGTTTGAAAATCTGTCATCTACAGAGGGTTGCCCCTTCTCCCACAGTACTATCAGAACCAGATTAAAATATAATTGGGAACTGCTTAACAAAATAAATAAAAATGCAATGTAGATAATGTTGATTTGTGATTTTCTAAGCAGTGATCCTTATGAATGGTTTGGTGCCCCCATTTCTGAGTTTGACACAACTGATGTAGAAGAGGGAGCAAGCTGTTTATGCACAGCTTCAGGGGCAGAAGTAGGTGAAATGAGAGGGGGGAAGATTTCAGTTCAGAATGACTAACATTTTAACATTTGGAAGAGTTCAAAAATATGATAGATTATTCTATGGGGTTAGTGAGCTCCTCATTACTACACACATTTAGTGTGATACAGAAGAAAATTCTGGATTTTGGAGGCAAAAGAAACCTGGAGCAGTTTCTGCCCTGAAACTTATTAGGTAGGTAACCTTGGTCAAGTCACTTGATTTCTCTTTCCCTCGTGTTTCATTTGTCAAATATCTATAGGTGTGATGCAAGGATCAAATAAAAACAATATACATAAAGCATTTTGCAAACCTTAAAGCACTTTGTGAGCTTAAAATGCAACTCTAAGATTTTCTCATTTTAAAGCTGCTCTATATGGCTACCTCCTACACCCTTTGAGATCCTCGTGGGAGACCACACATAGCTTTATTATTAGGTTAAAATTCCTGAATGACAGCAAATAGAACAAGTAAGAAGGCTTACTGGGATGCTGAACAGGGACTCAGTGACAGTCTGCTTCTGGTGTCCCCAGAATGCATGGATTTTTTTAAATTTCTCAAGCTGTTTGCTTTCCTCCTGCTGTTTACCCACAGAATTCTGCACTTGTAATAGCAAGTAGAAGGCCACAGTTCCATTTCTTACCCCCTCTCTGAAAATCGGTGCTACGAAGACAGCAGTTCCACATGGGAACACCCACTGGTGCAAGCCTTTGGATCTGAGTCAAAGAAAAACATGGTTCAGAGCAAACCCAGTCTTCATTTCTAAGAAAGGAACTGACTACAACACCCAAGATTAGAGATGACTATTCACAAATTCACAAGTGTAGGAAATATGGTGATTTGGGTTGCAGGTGACAAGACAAGATTCTGTGATCACTGCAAAGGTTAAACTAGCTAAAATGTGGTGCTTAGAAGTACACAGTCCTCATTGACAGCACATCTAAGGTTAAACGTTTTACATTCTAAATGTCTAAAATCCTTTCCCATTCATCATGTAGCTGCTAGACAATTCCTAAGAGGAAGTAAATGCACAATGAAAATTATGGAAAACAGCTTTATATCTTTAAAAAATATTTTAAATGAATTAACGGAATAAGGAGCTGTCAGAAGGCTGGAAGTCACCTCTCTCTATTACGTCAAGGTGAAGAGAGCCATATACGTCTTTTCAAACATTCTCTTTTGGTTACAGAGAGCATGGCATTCTGTCTGACGAAATATTGCTGACAGCTGGGATGAGTCAGATGCTCTGCATGTCAGCTCTGTTTTTCAGACTGAGTGGGAGTGATTCCAATACGGCCCACTTCACTCAATCTGTCTGAACATGGACTCTTGGGATTTCACTCTCTAAAGCAAGACCTTCTTCACCTAGAAATGAATTTACCATTTATTCTATAAAATACAGTGAATGTTATTACGGCCTAGGGGCTCTTAAGCTTTTTTGGTCATGAACCTCTATGGTGAAGCCAATGGACCTCTTCTCAGATTTTTTTTTCTAAAATAACCCTCATAATGGAAGGAAATTCTACATTTCAGTTGTTGTTCAACCATGTTCAGTCACATCCAACTCTTGGTGACCCTATTTGGGGTTTTCTTGGTAACGATGCTACCAAGCTCCTTTCATAGATGAGGAAAGAGGGTTAAATGACCTGCCCAGAGTCACACTGCTACTCAGCGTCTGTCAGGTTTGATTGAACTCAGGAAGAGGAGCTTTCCCGACTCCACCTAGCTACCCCTACATTTCAGTAAGTTAGAAGGGGAAAAATGATAGATAGGACATATATAGATTTTTTTCCTATCCCAATTCATAGACTCCTGAAATTTATACCTAGAGCCCTGGGGAGAGGGGTTTGTGGACCCCAGTTTAAGAATCTCCTTTCTAGCTAGTATCTGATCAGTTGGTACCCTCTATAAGTTTAGATTTCTGCACAATTTATAGAAAAAATACATATTTCCATGTAACCAAAATAATTATAATAACATTTATATAACACTATAAATTTTGTAACATGCTTTACAAATATTATCTCATTTTATTCTCACAATAACCCTGGGAGGTGGGTGCTATTATTATCCCCATTTTACAGAGAAGGAAACAAAGGCAGAGAGAAGTTAAATGACTTGCCCAAGGTGGAACAGTATCTGAAGCAGAATTTGAACTTCCTGACTCCTATCCGCTGCTCAGTTAGCCATCATTTATACAACCCTTTAAGGTTTTCAAAGCACTTAATATATATTGTTGCTATTGAGCTGCACAATGATTCTGTAAGAAACATTAATACAGGTATTATTTTCTCCATTTTACAGTTGAGAAAACCAAGACTTCAAAAGATTAAGAGACTTACCCAGGGTCTCATAGCTAGGGTGTGGCAGAGACTAGATTCAAACCCAAGTCTCTCCTGACTTCAAAAAAAGTGTTCTTTCTCCCAGCAACCCTGTGGAAATAAATACAGAGGTTCTCAGAATAGAACAATAGTAAAACTATCCTCAAGTGACTGAGAAAATCAGGAAGGAACAAGATTAGCAGAACACAGCAATAAGTTTAAATTCTTTGACCACTCCTATGATTTATGGATTAGGGAGAGGGGGCATCATATTAAACTTAATTACTACTAAATGAGATCTAAGTTGAGCATATTATATAAATGTTAATAAAAAATAATAAAATATAAATAAATTAAATAATAGTAAATTAAATAATAAATAATAAAAAGTATAATAAATAAAAATAATAAATAATAATTTTCAAAAGTTGAGCACATTACGCAAATGTTAATAAAAAATACACATACATATATATAATATACATATATATGTATATAGTATCATAACTGGAAGAGAACTTAGATGTCATCTAGTGCAAGCCTCTCATTTGAGAGATGACAAAATTGAGGCCCAGAGAAGTGAACCATAGCAAGTGACTTGCTTAATATAACAAAGTCAGTCAGTATCAAAGATGTCCCCAGTGCTTAGCATGGTGCCTGGCACAAAGTTCAATTATTTTTCAGTCATGTCCAACTCTTCATGATGCCATTTGTGGTTTTCTTGGCAAAGATACTAGAATGATTTGCTATTTCCTTCTCCAGCTCATTTTACAGATGAGGAAACTGAGGCAAACAGGGTTAAATGATTTGCACAGGGTCACACAGTTATAAATGTCTGAAGCCAGATTTGAACTCAGGTTATGTTGTCTCCCTAATTCTATCTACTGCACCTGCCTGCCCTGGCACATAGTAGGCACTTAAAAAATATTTACTGAACTGAATTGAAAAATTGGTAAATTTTTAACAACTGACTTTCTTGGGGGGAAATGTATGCATAGTATGCATATACTTTTAATCTGTGTCATTAACATTTTCCCCATCACTTTAAGTTTAGACAATCCTCAAAACAATAAATTGAGCTCTGATTTGTGGTGATTTACAATTTCTGAGGTGTATATGTTAATACTGAAAATTTAAAAATCAGCCCTCATTAGCCAGCATAACCTGGTGCTAGTATACCCCTGACAATAACACTAAGATATTATTCTCCTATTAAAATATTCCTTTTTCTGCCTACATATCTGTGGGAGCCCAAATTCAACCAAAACAACATATCCCAACAGACTGAATCTAGAAGTAGATATGAGAATGCAGCTGTCTTCTATTAAGACAGAAATTAAAAAGATTTGCAAAAATATGCAAAATAATGTCACTTCTCGCTATTTTTTGTTTTGTTTTGGAAAACAGCTCTTTTTCCTAAAGAAATAGGCTAACATGTAATGGGCTTATTATTATTTTAAACCAATTCACATTTTAAAATTTATCCCTTTCAATTTCTAAATGGTAAATATTAACAGGTATAACACACATGAACAAAAGCTTTGAGGGATCCTCAATGATTTTAATACTATAAAGGGATCCTGATCTCAAAAAAAAAAAAATGGAGACACACTACTCTAAGTTGTAGCAGTGATTGTGTATGATCACTGGTTTTTCTTTTTTCCATCAATATTTATATAAAGATGACATGTGGGACATGATACTAAAATACTAAATAACTTGAGGAATTCATAAGCTAATTAGAGGTAGATGGTGGCTCAGTGGATACAGTACTAGACCTGGAGTCAGGAAGACTTGAATTCAAATCCAGATGCAGACAGTTACTAGTTGTATCACTCTAGGCAAGTCATTTGACCTCTGGTTCCCTCAGTTTCATCAGCTATGATATGGGGACAAATAGCAGCAACTCCCTAGGTTGTTGTGAGGGTCAAATGAAATAGCATTCATAAAAAGTAGTTAGCACAATGCCTGGCACATACTAGGCACTATATAAATACTTATTCCTTCTTCCTTCTTCTCTTTCCTCAAGTTAGGGAGATGGAAAATGTCCCCTAGCCTTGGAGTCAGAAGATCTGGATTCAGACTCCATGCCTGCATGACCTCCTGGATACTCAATACAACAGTTTTAGGTTATGTAGTAAGTGCCTTAATAGTAGGGAGTTGAGAACTGGAGAAGGGAACAGAAGAGTTAGGCATTTAAAAGAAAAGTAATAGCTCATATTTATGTATAAAGCACTTTTCTCACAATCACCCTATAAGGTAGGTAGGACAAGTATCATTACCCATATTTTACAGCTGAGGAAAAAGAGTCTGAGCAACACATTTATTATCTTTTTAATCTTATTTTAATTTGAAAATAAAATCTGCCTTCTCTCCTTCCTGTTCCTCAATCCACCCAGCCATTGGGAAAGCAAGAAAAACAAAACCTCTGTTGTTGTTGCATTTGAAAATTAAACTGAGAGACAATGGTCCAAGCATGATCAATGTAGTTAGGCTAGCAGTAACCAAAAAAACCAATGGCCTCTCTCAATGCCCAAAACCCTCAGGTAGGGTTCTTCAGCCTTAATATCATTTGGGGGAGTACAGAGCTGGGTAAGTGAGGAAGACAGTGTGATCAGTTACAAGGTAGACAATATCATGGGGGTGGGGACAACATAACTGGGTATTTTTAAAGTGTGCTTAAAGATCCATGTAGGGTAGTGACCACCCCTCTCTGACAAGATGGGACTCATCATCGTCTTGCAAGTCTTATTAACAGACCTGAGCTAGCAGACTCCTTGGTGCTTTTTAGGGAGATAAGACTTAACTGTACAAGGACAGGCAAGGATACAATATAACTTTTGGGAATGATAACAAATTAACTTGTAATTTTAACTCAGGGGAAAAGCTGACTCCATTATAAAATGAATATAGCATAAAATCTGTTAAATTCATATAGTAGTAATAATAGTAATAGTAGTAATTCATATAGTAGGCAATATTAATTTTGCTATTTCATTGCAAACATGCACAGTCAAACAAAATAAACCCCTCAGCCAAGACCAAAAAATGTGTCTCAGCATGCACAGTGGATTTATCATCTGTCAGAAAAGGGAAGGGGGGAGTGGCGGACAGCATGTTACGTCTTGAATCCTCTGGTATTATAGTTATTCATTGTGCTGATCAGAGTTCCTAAGTCTAAGTGGTCCATATAATGTTATCATTGTACAAATTGTTCTTCTGGTTCTTCTCACTTCACTGTGCATCAGTTCGTCCAAGTCTTCCCAGGTTTCTCTGAAACTGCTCCCTTCATTACTTTTTAAATGCATTGTTAGTTTTTAATTGAATTCCTCATATTGACCTTTAGTTTCCTTGTTCATGGATAATCTCTGCGTTCTCTTCTAGCTCTATATCTAGGATCCCATGATTCTCAACCATTTTCCCATTACCAAAAATCAACTACCCAATACAATAAAGACCTTTATATTCTTGGTATCTTGAGTATTACTATTTGGGCTCTCCACTTGTCATCTCTCCTTGGTGTTTAACCCACCTCCTTTTCTAGGCAGACATATTCTAGATATAATCTTTCAGGGGGCTCTTCATGCACAGCTGGAGCAGCTAGGTGGTGATGTGGATAGAGCACCAGTGTGGAAGTCATGAGGACCTGAGTTCAAATCTCGCCTCAGACACTTGACACTCACTAGCTGTGTGACCTTGGGCAAGTCACTTAACCCCAATTGTCTCATCCTGGTCATCTCCAGTCATCCTGATGAATATCTGGTCACTGGATTCAGATGGCTCTGAAGGAGAAGTGAGGCTAGTGACCAGCACAGCCCTCTCTCACTCAAAACAAAATCAAGTGCAAGTCATGTCATTATTTCTTTGATGGCATGGTCTTCTTCAGCAAGGAAGGACGAACACATATGCACAGCTTGTCATTGCTGGCATGTTGTGGCCTGTTTCCATCTACCATGGATCCTTTCATTGTCATTTGGGTTCTTGGTTATTTGAATTCATCTGAGATTCTCATGTTCCAGAACGTGCAGGATCATCAGGAGAATATTGTTTAGAAGGCAGCCTCTTCCATTAGTGGGCAGTTTCAGTAAGAGGGAGATGTAGTTTCCCCACAAGATGCCATTTACTCGCTTTCCAGGTTGCTTTCCTCTCCATACTCTCACCCTGAGTTGAAGCATTCCTTTCTTTAACCTTTACCTAACATTACCCTCTGGAACAGCACTCAGCCCTTCCTGTTAGGTTATCACCTAATGTTGGACTTTCTTTCTGTCACAAAGTTCATAGATCAGCAGTGAGAAGCAAATTTTCTCTGCATTCAGCACAGGCTGTCTGTTCACCCATTAGTCATTTTAATTAAAGGAAAGACTCATGTTTGCCTTTCCAATAGTCCTGGGCAAATTCAAAAATCCCTAGTGTTCCCTCAGCCTCCTCTGCTTCAAGATCTGCTTCCTTTCTCCTACTATTTGTAAGCAAAATGATTGAGAAAGTTTCATAACAGGGTGGGAAGGTAGGGTAGTAGCAGTTTGGACAATATAAAGATGAAGACTCCTGTGTCTTCTTTCTTTTCTTCAATATTTTTCCACTTTATTTTCTTTTGTTCCTCTCCTCTCATCGGTTTTCTTCAAGAAAAAGTACTGGCTAGATATGGATTCAGGAGGATTTTCTAAAAACCCAGTTCCACTTGTCGTGGCTTGTGACAGTTTTGTTCTTGTTCAGCCACTTTTCAGTTGTGTCCCACTCGCCATCATCCCATTTGGGATTTTCTTGACAGAGATACTGGGCTGGTTTACCATTTCTTTCTCTGGCTCATTTTGCAGATGAGGAAACTGAGGCAAACAGGGTTAAATGACATGCTCAGCATCCCAAGGCTCATAAATGTCGGAGACTGGATTTGAATTCATGAAAAATGAGTCTTCCTGATTCCAAGTCTATCACTCTATCCACTTTGCTGCCCTATAAGGATTCTGGATATACTGGATTCTCAAAGGCCATGCAAGCTCTGGCATGTTCTACCAGGATAGAAAGGCTTGGAGGAAGGTCACAGATTGTGGAAACAATTAGAACACCAGCCTAGGTAAGAACAGAACAGAGAGGCTCATTACCCAATACAGGCTGGTTGAGGACAAATTCTTAAGTCTGAGTAATAAACAAGAGAAAGAAAAATGCAAATGGCACTCAATTTTATGTGAACTCCTCCTACTTTTTCAGTGACCGTGGCAGGGGAGTGAAAAAGGGGACAGAGGGTGCTAAGAATAACACAGCTTTTAGGTCATCTATAAACATGAATTTCACTGTTGATAACCTCAGTGTCCAGCAATGAACAAGTCAGAGTACTACTATAGAGACAGGGCAGAAAAATGGAAAAAGCAATAACTAGAATCAAGGGACCTGGGTTCAAATTCTGCCTCTGTATTTTACTGGCATGAACTTGGGTCAATTAATCTCCCTTGGACCTCCAGTTCTCATCTGTAAAATAAGGGATTGGCAGTAAGTGGCCTGAGAGGCCCTTTCTAGTTCTAAATCTAAGCACTACAATCTTAAAGGAATTGAACCATATCAATATTGAAGTTTTCACAATATATGAAACCAAGAGATAAAAGGAACTTTCAACTAAATGGAAGTATTGGTTTCATCTAAACCCAGAGATAACAAGAAACATTCTTTCTGGGGATACAATCATCTTGTCTTGATAAATTCAGAGCCAAAACTTAAGATACTCATTACCTGCATGACCTTGGATAAGTCATTTCCAAAGGCCCATTTCCTGAGCCTCATTTTGTTCCTTTATAAAGTGAGATGGTTGTACTAGATGATGTCAAAGGTCCCTTTCAGGTTTGATTCTATGACTCCATGATTTTATACTCAAGAGAATATCAGGGGGAACCTGTGGCCTCTAGGCCACATGTGCCCCTCTAGGTCCTCAAGTGTGGCCCCTTGACTGAATCCAGACTTCACAGAACAAACACCCTTAATAAAAGGATTTGTTCTGTAAAACTCTGGCTCTGTCAAAGGCTGAACCCAAGGACCTAGAAGGCCACATGTGGCCTCAAGGCCACAGGTTCTCCACTCCTGAACTAAGCAGTATTGATGGGCCCTATAGATTGTATTCAGAACCCTTATATAATACCAGTCATAACAAAGTTCAGTCACCCAATTACTGGGGGAAATTGCTCATCCATGGGCATCTTCAGCCCAAGTAAGATAATATAACACCAAACTATTTTTGCATGTGAAGCTAATTAAATTTTTATAACATTTAAGAAACTTCATTTGCAAAGTAATTAAAATGCAAATGCTCTCATTTTAATAAAATTCTTGTCTTTGCTTTTACTTGTTAAGTTTTTCAGTTTCAAAATTGGATACTTGAAGATATACAAAGACTTCCTTCCTCAAGATTAGGTGCACACACTTGAGTTCCACTCCCAGGTGGGTTCCTGGGTGGTCCCAGTTTTGGTCAGATTTGGCCCTAAAATTGAGCCAATGGAAGTCAAGTTTAAATCCTCCCCTATGAAAGCCATTAAGGAAACTGCCTCAGGCCCTAGCTCACTCCATCTCATTTTATTCAATCCAGTTTATGACACTTTTTGACTCTGTGGTGCATTTCTAAATATACTAAAAGATAACTGCAACACATCAGTTAAAATCTAGTCCAAGAGGTTTGGAGTGACTGCAAAAACCCAATCAGACACCAGGTGGGGCCCTTAATATCTCAAGCTGTTAAATCTATTTGTACTGAGCTAGATTCAATGTTTCAGCATTGTAATATCTCCATCAAACCTAGCAGGTGCTCATAGATTGCATTGTTTCGCTCAATGGCAGCCAAGCAGTTGTCTTTCCCTTTTGACCACTGAAAGTCATTTCTGTTTCGTATATGACAACATCTCGAATTCATGTTTAAGAGATCAGTAAAATATTTAAAACAGCTACTTCAATAGTGTTGGCTCAGCCCCCATCCTGTGGAATAATCCCATGTTTCTCAGTTTCTTTCCACTGTTGTACCCAATGATTCAAGCAAACAACATATAGGTTACTACAGTTTCATCAGGAGACTGATTCTCCTACTCCCCACTTAACTTTATTCATGTTCTGATAGATTTCTTTGACATTTTATTTCTCCTTTTCCCTAACTCTTCTGGGCTGAAGAATTCTGACACTCATAAGTCTTGAAGGATGTGAAAAAACAAGGTCATGGACTGAAATCCCCAAGAACAAAAGAGAAAAGAGGAGCAAAGTATCTCAAGGCTCTCTCAGTCTGACTGCTAGATGTATTCTTCATAGCTGTTATCAGTTTTCTACAATATCAGGGCAACAACTGACCCTGCCACTTCTTTCCTTTGATGGTAGGCTTGTTCCCAGAATGATAGTGCCAATAATCTTGATGAACATAAATTAAAATCGCCATCTTTTTATAATGTCCCTAGTCCTAAGAGAATTAGCATACCCCTCCTTAAGGCAATCCTTTATGGTAGAAATGTCCTTGAATCTACCCTACCTTGTTCCTTCTCTGAATCTCCTATCCCCCTGAGAGATCCACAGATAATGAACCAAAAGTTCCCAGAGTTATAAATTTGACAGACATTTATTAATATCACATACAAAAGCACTCTGGTAGGTGCTGGAGATACAAAGACAAAAATGAAGCAGTTCTTGTTCTCCAGGAGCTTGCATTCTCCTAAGGGAACACAATAAAACCTGCCCCATCTGGATTTTACCTACCGAGATACAATTCTGAGAACTTAAATACATCTTTGAGGAAAATAATTATTCACTCAGAACTCTCTCTCTCTCTCTCTCTCCTCTCTCTCTCTCTCTCTCTCTCTCTCTCTCTCTCTCTCTCTCCTCTCTCTCTCTCTCTCTCTCTCTCTCTCTTCTCTCTCTCTCAATAAAACTTAATTCTGTAAAATTGTGAACTACATACTAATAAGAGTTGGTCCCAGTAAGGCAGGCACACAATGTTCCAGGTTCTTTGTATGGAGTCCATGAGCCAGAGTATACTGGTCCTTCTTGTCATGTGTCACTTTTAAATGGCCACCACCTTTCTCAACATCACAAGCCTTCATGTATGAGTAAATAACAAGATGTCTTTTCTTTAGAACTTTCTGTGCTATTACTTCACCATCCTCCCAATTAAACAGGTCTGTGAACTAGCCATCACCTTTATCCCTCACCCTGCCCCCATGCCCCAGTAGGTGCCCTGTCTAGTAAATACTATTTCTTTAACATTTCTCTTGTCCCTGCCCCTCCTTTCCTCTCCACTTATATCACAACCATCCTAATTCCATCCTCCATCACCTCTCATCGATTAAAATGGCCCCTTAATTTGTTTCCCCAATTCAAGTTTATTCCCTCTCCTATCCATCTTCCACACAGCTGCCAAATTGATGTTCCTAGAGTACAAATCTGACCATAATAACTAATGTTTATAAGGAGCTTTAAGGTAGGTAATATCATTGCAGTGGATCCTCACTAACAACTCTGGGAGGTAGGTGTTATTATCTCCATTTTACAGATGAGGAAACCAAGACAAAAGAGGTGAAGTGATCTGCCCAGGGTTGCACATCTAACTAGTGAGTGTCTAGGACTGGATTTGAACTTGGGCCCATCCACAGCATCAGCAGTTGTCTTTGAACTGCTTCCTGCATCCTTGGAATACACTCCCTCCCCGTCTAGTTTTAACTCCTACCTTCCTTCAAGTCCCAATATAAGTGCCATCTCTTCCCAGAGTCTTTTGCTTAGTGACCCTTTACCTCCAATTCACTTTTATTAACTTTTTGTATATAGGATATTTACTTCTCTCTAAACATGTTGTATATCTCAAGTAGAATGCTTAAGTACATCTTTGAGGAAAATAATTATTCATTCAGAAGTGTCTGTGTGTGTCTCTCTCTCTGTCTCTGTCTGTCTCTGTCTGTCTCTGTCTCTGTCTCTCTCTCTCTCTCTCTCTCTCTCTCTCTCTCTCTCTCTCTCTCTCTCTCTCTCTCTCTCTCTCTCTCTCTCTCCTTGAGGGCAGGGTGTATGGGTATGTCTCACTTCTGATTTTGTGTCCCCAGGTTCTAGCACAGTACCTGGTATTAGAGATGTTTAAATAGATATTTACTGTAAGACTGAGTGAATTAGAAACCTTTCTACTTAAGAGAAGAAACCTTTGTTATTGTCTAATCTCTGAGGTATCACAGAACTCCTTGGTAGTCTGATGAAGTCTATGGACCCCATCTCAAAAGAATGTTTTTAGATAATTGAAAGTAATGTTAAATTTCAACTAGAGTTTAATGAAAATAAAGATGTAATTTTCCCCCTCCAAATTTACAACTTTTATGGACTCCAGATTAATAATTCTTGCTATAAAGGGTTACTGCTTGGGAGCAAACAGAAACATTGACAATCATACAGAAATATAAAGCAAATAAAATTTCATTGTTTTGATTTGGGGTTGGATATTTTTCTTTAAGAGAGAAATATTAAAAATGTTAAACTCTTCTGGTTTTAAAATTTAAAACAGGGAACATAAAATTGTATTCAATCAATACGATAAATCAATAGGATAAATATTTTAAAGGGATAGAGACTGAACCTGTAATTTCTCTGGTATAGGAAGTTTATGGATTAGGAATCTCTATCGAGGCAAGTGGGTTACAGTCTTTGAGAATTGCCTGGAGTACCAGACAAGTTAAGGACCTACCCAGGGTCACATAACCAATAAGTATCAGGTATTGCCAACTCCAAGCTGTCTCACAGGTTTACTTTACCACTTTATACATGATAAATATGAGCATGAGAGGCTCTTTTTCAATGTTGCAGTGAGTAGCAAAGAAGGAATTCAAACTCATCTTCTGACTCTCAATTAGAATAGCAGTGTACAGGACACTCAACACAGCATCTTAAATGACACCTTTGAGACCCACAGTGCATGTTGTGCAGTTATTCTCCTAGCACCAAATCTCACTGGTAGGACAGGTCCCCAGAGAGCAGCTGCCCCATCCCTGCAGAGTTGTAGGGTTAGTCCTGAGGGGCTGGGGGTGGTTTGCAAATTCTATAGTTCCCTAGTCCCATGGGAGAGCTTCCTTCCTCCCACTGATCCTCAGCTGAGAACAATTACTCAGGCAGGCTTAACTAGCTTTTTAAAGAGAGATATTTACTAAGGCGATATAAAGAATAGTGAAACAAAACAAACAAAAAAAGAGAAACCACATTCCCCATAAATCTGTGACAATTTCCCACATAGTCCAGGGTAAATGGGAACTCACCAGTCCTGATTGCTGTCAGTCTTTTTCTCCCTTTTGGGGGGACTAGGGGGTGCTCATAAAGTTCCCTGACACATGTATATAGCTTTCTTGTAGGCTCTTCGTAGAGTCAAAGCTACCCTTCCTCAGGGCGTCTAATTTGTCTTTGGCTCCCAGTGCAGACAATGCCACAAACCACAATTGTCCCAGGAGCTCCTCCACGGGTCAAAGAGACAGGGGAGGAGGTAACAGAGGCTTTCTCCTCCTTCCCCTTCCACAGCCCCCAGAAATCTTCTCTCAGGTGATTGGATAGAACTGTTCTTTTCCAGCTTGCCCCTGAAATCTCCTAAATTCTGAACTGGTCTGCTATTTTATACAAGACCTGCAGGAGAGCCAATCCAAATACACCGCCTACCATCACTCCATTTCATCCAATAGTCTTCAAGATCTTCTTACCTTACTCTATTACCCGTCATTTAATAGGAATTTCTAGACCTTGTTCACACCTCGCTCATACCTGTGATCAATTGACCTAGCATCTCATCTGGCAAAAGTAGTTACTTTAAGTAGAATGGGGTGGTTTACCGATTCGATGCATCCCTTTATCTCCCATACTTGGTTTTCAAATATCCTTATCATAGACCCAGTACAAATTTGCACCAGGTCAAAGGTGTGAGACCCTCTTCTTTTAACTATCACGATATTCCAAAAATATCATGTCAGGAAAGAAAAATGCATACATACTTTAATTCTGAAATTATATTCAGTGTTGCTTACAAAATTATATTCAATGTTGCTTACAAATATCGAGAGAGAGAGAGAGAGAGAGAGAGAGAGAGAGAGAGAGAGAGAGAGAGAGAGAGAGAGAGAGAATATTTATATACAGCTCAGGGGATTTTATTTTTATTCTTTGCAAAACTCTAGAACTTATTCTTAAATAACTAGCTTGTCAGTGTTCAGTAAGGGAAGTGATGACCACTAAAAGTCAGTGTGAGTTCATCAAAACCAGGTCATTACTACCAACATCATCTCATTTCCTTTTGGACCTAGGTACTAAACTAGTAGAAAAGGGGAATGTCATAAATATATTATTTTTGGTTTTTGGCAAAGGCATTTGACAAGATGTCTTACATCTAGTCCTTGTAGATCAGATAAGGGATTCACAAGCCAGAGATGTTAAACTTGAAGTTAGGAAGATTCGAGTTTGAATCCCACTTTTGACCACTTAATAGCTATTTGATGACAGGCAAGTCAGTTAACTTCTCTGAGCCTCAGTATACTAGTCTGTAAAATAGGGACAAAGAACTGGGTTGTTAATGTGGTGCTAATGATAGCATACAAAGTGTCCTAAAAGTCTTAGTGCAGTTTTAAGCTTTAATTAAGTTAAAAGTTTTAAGAATTATAAAACTTTGGGAACATCCTGTATAAAGCAGATCACAAGCTTTCCTCTGATTGATTCTTCCCTTCCTATCAGGCTTCACTCTTTTTACTTCTCTAACATACCCTACCTACTTTTGGGGAACCTCCCCCAACTCTTTTTCAGCTTCCTTATATGGATTTTAACCATCAGAATGTGACTCCTTGAGGTCAGGAATGTCTTTCTTTTTCCTTATATTTGCATTCCCAGCACTTAGCACAACCCTAGACACAAACTTAGTGTTTATTTAAGTGCTTGCTGACTGACTGGTCCAGTACCACTTCTGTCTGACTTATTTCCCAATTACCCATTGGCTATAAAGAAAGTTAAATTTTAGCTTTCCTTTCCATTACTAAAGTGCTGTATGAGGTATTGCTATGTTTTTTATAATGAAAAAAAAGTCTCACACTATGCTACAATTAAAATCTGCAACTTCTATTCAGTTTCCAAGTTAAAAAGAGCGTACACCTCCAGGTTGTTAGCTTGTCCAAAGTATGACAACTCTTTCTACTAGATTGACTGGAAGACATGGAAGACAGCAAGATGGTACAGTAAGTAGATAGAGCACCAGCCCTAGAGTCAAGAAGACCAAATCTAGATTCAGACACTAGCTGTGTGACCCTGGACAAGTCATTTAACATTGTTTGCCTTGGTTTCCTCATTTGTAAAATGAGCTAGAGGAAAAAATGGCAAACTATTCCAGGATCTCTGCCAAGAAAACCCCAGATGGAGTCACCAAGAGCCAGACAGGACTGAAACGACAAAATAACATCAGCACACAAGTTCACACAGAATAATAGCTTTCAAAATACTTAATCAATTCTACGATCAATTTACGCTGTAACAAATTTGGCATTAACTTGGGTAGTGATAAATATACCATAAATATTACTAAGAAGATGCTGGCAGATATTCAAGAATTAAAAGCACAACCATTCAGTTGAGGCAACAGACTGCAGGGAAAAGAGCACGGAACTTTTAGTCTAGAGGACCTGGATTCAAATCATACCATTCTGATGCTGACTAACCAGCTATGTGAACTTGACCCTGAATCTTCATTTCCTCTTCTGTTAAATAAGGATAAAGATTTGTTTATTATCTGCCTTTCAGAGATGTCAATCAATAAGTACTTATTAAACACCTACTATGTGCCAGGCACTGTGCTAAGGGCTGAGGTTAGACAGGCAAAAGACCATTGGAGCTCACAATCTAACCAGATAGACAAGATGCAGACAGGCAACTTAACACAAACCAACTACATACAAAGTAAATAGGAAAAAATCAACAGAGGGAGAGCACTAAAATTAAGAGGGATTTGGAAAGGCTTCCTGTAAAAGGACAGATTTTAGATGAAACTTGAAGGAAGCCAGGGAAGTGAGAGCAGTTCATGATGGGGGACAGAAAACGAAAATGCCGGGAATTTGGAGATGGGATGTTTTTGTTCAAGGAACAGAAAACAAGTTAGTTTCACTGGATCAAAGAATATGTGGAAGGTTATAAGAAGACTGAAAGAGGGTTATGAAGAGTTTTGAAAGTCAAACAGAGGATTTTATATTTGATCCTACAAGTGCAAGGGAGCCATAGGAGTTTATTGAGTAGGGGAGTAACATGGTCATGGCCTGTTTTTTAGGAAAATCACTTTGGCAACAGAATAGTAAATGGACTGGGGATGAGATAGGACCAATTTGTGAAGATCAAGTGAGGAATATATGAATACTATTTGTAAATCCCTAAAATGCTATATGATACATTCTTTTGTGTTGTAATTTATCTCCTTCCAAATTTAAAGACTGTTAAAAGGCATAGGCATATATAGGAATATTGGAAATATTGTGGGTTTGGATCCAGACTACCACAATAAAGGGAATCACATGAATTTTTTAGTTTTCCAGTACATATAAAACTTATATTTACATCAGGCAGGACTAGCACCTCTGGTATGAGGGCTTGCTCATCTACCTTTGTTATCCACCTGATTCACCCAACTTTCCCCAGGGGCTCTAAGAAGTTGTAGCATGCATGTTGGTCATACCCCCAGGAAACCACCTCATCAGATGTGCTAAACCATGTTGAAGGTAACTGATAGACTTCAGACTTGTCACTGAATTAAGGGATGTCTACCCCAAGCAATTGAAGACTTCCCCCATGCAATGGCCAGATGAGAACAGTTTGTTCCAATGACCATGAAGATGGCTGAAGCAGGACTGATAAGTGCTTAGAACTTGATCCAACACTGAAGAAGTCAAGTTCATCCATTGCATCCTGGACCATTGCCAGTCATCCTGACTTTTGCCTTACCACGGGACTTGGATGATTCTGAAAAAGAAAGTGAGGCCAACGTTTTGCACAACTCTGCCTTCAGTTCAACTTAAGTCAAGACATCGTCTCATGATGTCATTGGTCCTTTTTGGAAATAAAGGAGCAGAAATAATCTTTTTGTGAGTGGAGGGTCTTACCTTGATGTTGATGGCTTCTGATTCATCAGGGTAGTGACTACTGAAGGCTGAGATGGCTGTGACAATTTCTTCAAATAAGACAACAGTGAAATTTGCTGCATGGATTGACTCTTCCTTTCACAAAAGATTTCTCTGCAGCCTGTGCTGTTGTTTGGTAGCATTTTACCCACAGCAGAGTTTCCTTCAAAATTGGAGTCAATTCTATCAAAGCCTGGGGCTACTGCTTTATTGACTAAGCTTACGTAATATTCTTTAATATTGTTGTGTCTCAGGAAACAGGGAGATGTGGGGAAGGTCCGTCCATGGGGTAGTCAAAACACACACATTTATCAGTTAAGTTCACTGTCTTACATGGATAGTTTGTGGTACCCCAAAACAACCACAATGGTAACATCAAAGATTGCTTATCACAGATCATATAACACATAATAATAACGAAGAAGTTTGAAATATTAGGAGAATTGCCAAAATGTGGTGCAGAGAAATGAGGTGAACACATGCTGTCAGGAAAATGATAACCATTAAATTTACTTGACTGCAGGGTTACCACAAACCTTCAATTTGTCAAAAAATAAAAAAAAAACCACACAACGATCTACAAATAGCAGTAAAGCAACATACAATAAGACCAGATATGCCTGCATAGAAAATTGGCAGGAGTGTGCTAGTAGTAATTGTTTAGCAACCATCTCTCTGGGAAAAAATGTACTCATGACACACTCCTGAGTATGATCTGCATTATCAATATTTTCTCTCCATTATTTTCTTAAGTCTATGCAACAAAAACAATAAACTAAGTTCCTATTTATAGCAAAATGTGGGTCTCCAAGGTGTTAGTGCTCATGATGAGAACATAACAATTAGCTCTTGGGAGTCACTTCAGGTGGGACCCTCCAGCACTCCCCGGATTTGGCACAAAAGATCTGAGAGCACAGTAGTTGGTAAAGATGGGATGGATATTTGTTTTCAGTTGTTTATTTGCTTTTGTTCATTTACAATTTAATCTTTGTTTTAAATTAGAATGGTCGATTGCCACTCCATGAAGTCTTCTAAATTCGACCTGGCATGAAGCCGGAGGAGTGTTCTTTTCTGGGGGCAGATAGATGGTGCAGTGGATAGAGCACCACCCCTGGAGTCAGGAAGACCTGAATTCAAATTTGGCCTCAGACACTTACTAGCTCTGTGACCCTGGACAAGTCACTTGTTTGCCTCATGAGCTAGAGAAGGAAATGGCAAAACCATTCTAGTATCTTTGCCAAGAAAATCCTGAATAGGGTCACCAAGAGTCAGACAAGACTGAACACGACAACAATAACATGTTCCTTTCTACTGGCCAGAATACTGTAATTGTCCGTGCAGGGCTGGGTCACAGCCTTGCCGAATTTGTTTCCCTTAAGGGTGAATATGAAGAAACTAAGAGCCCTTGACCCCTTCCATGTTTCCGAATGCAGAACGTTCCCAAATTGGAAATTAGTTGTGTTCAAGAAGATGAGCAGAAAGTTTATTATTTGGAATCCAGGATGCATTTTCCCATTGAAATAGTGTTATAAAGGGGGAAGGGAAGGGAAGGGAAAGGAAGGGAAGGGAAGGGAAGGGAAGGGAAGGGAAGGGAAGGGAAGGGAAGGGAAGGGAAGGGAAGGAAAGGAAAGGAAAGGAAAGGGGAGGGGAGGGGAGGGAAGGGAAGGGAGGGAAGGAAAGGGAAGGGGAGGGGAGGGAAGGGAAGGAGAGGGAAGGGAGGGAAGGGGAGGGAAGGGAGGGAAGGGGAGGGAAGGGGAGAGGAGGGAAGGGAAGGGGAGGGGAGGAAAGGGAAAGGGAAGGGGAGGGAAGGGAGGGAAGGGAAGGGAAGGGAATGGGAAGGGGAGGGGAGGGAAGGGAAGGGAAGGGGAGGGAGGGAAGGGGAGGGGAGGGAGGGAAGGAAAGGGAAGGGGAGGGGAGGAAAGGGAAGGGGAGGGAAGGGAGGGAAGGGAAGGGAAGGGAATGGGAAGGGGAGGGGAGGGAAGGGAAGGGAAGAGAGGGAAGGGAAGGGGAGGGAAGGGAGGGAAGGGAAGGAAAGGGGAAGGGAGGGAAGGGAAGGGAAGGGGAGGGGAGGAAGGGAAGGGGAGGGAAGGGAAGGGAAGGGAAGAGAGGGAAGGGAAGGGGAGGGAAGGGAAGGAAAGGGGAGGGGAGGGAAGGGAAGGGAGGGGAGGGAAGGGAAGGGGAGGGAAGGGAAGGGAAGGGAGGGAAGGGAAGGGAAGGGGAAGGGAGGGAAGGGAAGGAAAGGGGAAGGGAGGGAAGGGAAGGGAAGGGGAGGGGAGGGAAGGAGAGGGAAGGGGAGGGAAGGGAAGGGAAGGGGAGGGAAGGGGAGGGAAGGGGAGGGAAGGGGAGGGAAGGGGAGGGGAGGGAAGGGAAGGGGAGGGAAGGGAGGGAAGGGGAGGGAAGGGAAGGGGAGGGAAGGGAGGGAAGGGGAGGGAGGGGAGGGAAGGGAAGGGGAGGGAAGGGAGGGGAGGGGAGGGGAGGAAAGGGGAGGGAAGGGAAGGGAAGGGAGGGAAGGGAAGGGGAGGGGAGGGGAGGGAAGGGAAGGGAGGGAAGGGAAGGGAGGGAAGAGAAGGGAAGGGGAAGGGAAGGGGAGGGAAGGAGAGGGAAGGGGAGGGAGGGGAGGGAAGGGAAGGGGAGGGAAGGGAGGGAAGGGAAGGGAAGGGAAGGGGAGGGGAGGGAAGGGAAGGGAAGGGAGGGAAGAGAAGGGGAAGGGAGGGAAGGGAAGGGAAGGGAAGGGGAGGGAAGGGAAGGGAAGGGAAGGGGAGGGAAGGGAAGGGAAGGGAGGGAAGGGAAGGGAAGGGAAGGGGAGGGAAGGGAAGGGAAGGGGAGGGGAAGGGAGGGAAGGGAAGGGAAGGGAAGGGGAGGGGAGGGAAGGGAAGGGAAGGGAAGGGAGGGAAGGGAAGGGAAGGGAAGGGGAAGGGAGGGAAGGGAAGGGAAGGGAAGGGAAGGGAAGGGAAGGGGAGGGAAGGGGAGGGAAGGGAAGGGGAGGGGAGGGAGGGAAGGGGAGGGAAGGGAAGGGGAGGGAAGGGAGGGAAGGGGAGGGAGGGGAGGGAGAAGGGAACGGGAAAGAGAACCAGACTTGTATTCAGGTCTTCCCGACACCAGACTCAACTGTACTACCAGCTGTAGTCTTAGAAATCATTTAGTCCAACCCACATGTGAACAGAAAATCAACCCCTCTATGCCATCCTGTCTAGAGCACCATAAAGTAAGGATTGTTTCCCTAGCCACCATATTCCCCTGTCTCTGAAAATCAAGTAGTCTCTGGCTGTCTTAGCTGGGATATGTGCTGCTAGCAAAAAAGAGATTATTTAGTCAGATCTAGTCAGATCTCAGGCAAGAAACTGAGATGAAGAGGGAAGTGACTTACCCAAACTCATACAACTATGAAGGAGCAGAAGTGGGATTCAAACGCAGGCCCTTGGACTCCAAATTCCACTACTTTCTTTCCACTACTCTACCCCATCCCATTCCCTTCCACGTAGCACAGTGGGTAGAACACTGGGCCTGACATTGAGAAGACCTAAGTTCCAGTCTAGCCTTACATACTTACGAGCCATGTGACCCTAGGCAAGTCACTGAACCTCTTTCTAACTTTTTTCAACTGTAAAATGGAGGAAATAGTAATGCCTGCCTCACAGAGTAGTTGTAAGGATCAAAGAGATATTTTTAAAGCACTTAGCACTGTGCCTGGGGCTTAATAGGCACTTAATAAATTTGTTATTCAGTCTTGTGCTTGGAGTCTCTTCATGACTCCATCTGGGGTTTTCTTGGCAAAGATACTGGAGTGGTCTGCATTTCCTTCTCCAGTTCATTTTACGGATGAGGAAACTGAGGCAAACAGGGTTAAGTGACTTGCCCAGGGTCATACAGCTAATAAATGTTTGAGGCCAGATCCTCCTGACTCCAGGGCTGCCACTCTATCCACTATGCCACCTAGCTGCTCCCTTAATAAATACTTGTCCTCTTCTTTTCCCTCTCCTTTCCTTTGGACTGCAGAGAGGCCCCATGCCACTTTGGAATAGAAAGAGGAACAAAGAGAGAGAGGTGGGCAGAGCAAATACTACTAAATATAGAGTCAGAGAAACCAGGTTTAAATCCCATTTCTTCTACTTAATACCTATGTGACCTTAGGCAAGGTACTTTGTACCCCTGAGCCTCAGTTTCCTCCTCTGTAAAATGAGAAGTAATATTATTGATCTCTACAGCCCCTTCTACCTCCATATCTATGAACCTTTGAGTTTCTCACGTTTCCTTCTCAATGAGCATCATAGACCAAACTACACTGGGGCATAAGCAACATTATTGGGTTGAGCCCAACAGCTGTCAAGGGACCCTGACCTTTTATAACTTTATCAAACAACAGCAATAGCTGACATTTGCAAAGAATATTTTCATATACTTTATTTCCCTTGAGTCTTCAAAGTATCCTATGAGGTAGGCAAGGGAAGTGTTATTATCTCTGCTTATAAAGGAAGAAACTGAGGTTCTAAGTGGAGAACTGATTTGCCAAGGGTATTGTCAGAGGCAAAATTAGAATCCAAGTCTTCTGGACATTGACCCAGTGCTCCATCCACTAATTTCTAGAGGGAAATTTCTATTTCTAGAGGGAAATTAACTCACAGGCTCATTGATCTAAAGCTGAAAAAGACTTTTGGAATCATCTAGTCTAACTCCAAGATTCTATAGAGGAGAAAACTTGAGGACCAGAAAGATGACATGATGTGACCAAAGTCACACTGATGGTAAACAGCAAAGGTGGGATTTGAACACAAGTCCTCTGGTGTCTAACCCACCTATTCCCATTGTGCCATATTTCCCATCTTCTAGGGGTTCATAATGCTGAGAATATATTTTGCCATTCCTCTCCTGCACACACACACACACACACACACACACACACACACACACACACACACACTCAGTAGCATTGGAACCTAGCTGACCCACATTGAGAATGAAATGATGCCATACCTGGAGAACATTTTCTCTTCCATCCAAGGTAGCTTGCTAGAACCCAGAATCAATGACGCAAGTTTTCCTTCCTGGGACTCTGAGGAGAACTCATCCCTCAATCCCCCACCTAGTGAAAGTGAGCCCCCATTCTTTCTATGACATTCCAAGATGTTCATTGGCAGGTGTTCCTATGCTAGGGATTGCTTGAGCCACAGGACACTGAGAGTCTTTTTCTGATTCAGCAGATTCAGAAGACCTGAATGTAAGTCCTGCTCAAGGGCTTCCTAGCTCTACCACAGTAGGTAAGTCAGTTAACCCCTCTCTGCCTCAGTTTCTGTATCTGGAAAGTGAGAATGAAATCAGTTGACATTACTCACCTTGTGTGATTGCTATGAGAATATAGCTATGTCTACGGATCCAGAAAGTGAGGTTAGTGACCTTACACAGCCCTCCCTCACTCAAAACAAAGCCAAGTGCAAGCCATGTCATCGTTTCTCTGATGTCATTGTCCTCTTCAAAAACAAAGGATGAACACAACAACCATCTATTTGTCAATCTATCTATAATGTATACAAAGAACTGTGTAAGTTCAAATGCACACTTTCACACTAGTAATAATAAGATAAAATGAGCAATATTTGTGAGACAGTACTGTCATATAATGAAACAAGCCTTGGACTAGGAGTCAGAAAAGGCCAGGGCTGGGCTCCAACATACACCAGCTGTGTGGCCTTAGGCAAATCATTTCATTTCTTTGTGTAGTGAAAATAAAGATAATCGGTGCAGTGAATGAAGTACAGGCCCTGGAGTCAGGAATACTGAGTTCAAATCTGAACTCAGACACTTACTAGCCATATGATACGGGGCAAGTCACTTAACCCTGTTTGCCTCCAAAACAATAAATTAGTAAAAATAATCAGATTCACACTGCTTGCCTCTTAGGACTATGGTCAAGAAAGCATTTACATGACCATAGATCTAGGGCTGGGAGAAGCCTCAGAAGCCATCTGCTCCAAACTCCTAATTTTATAGATGAAGAAACTGAAGCCCAAGAGTGTAAGTGACTTGGACAAGGTCACTAAGATAGTGTCAGAAATGGATTCAGTAGTATTAAGTGGGGAAAAAAAGAAACTAATTTTACTTTTAATCTTTCCTTCCTGGTTTTGTTCACGACATACAGAAATGATGCTAATTTTGTGGGTTTATTTTGCATTTTCCTACCATATTGAAACTAAGTAGTTTCTAATGTCAATTAGCGTCTTCACTGATATTTTAGGATTTTTAAGTACATTGTCATATCCAAAAAAGGAATTATTTTGCCTATTTTGTCTGTTTATTACATTTAATTTCATTCTCTTATTGCTATAACTAATAATTTTAGGACTATAAAATAATAGTGTGAAAATTTTAAAATTTTCTTAACTTACATATTTGAACAATAAACAAACTGTTTCAACATTACAAAAAAAAAGAAACAGATTTGAATCCAGTTCCTCTGACTCCAGATCCAGAGATCTTTCTACTGCATTGTACTGATTCCCCATCTAAACCTTGAAGTGCTAAAGATATATGTGTCATTCCTAGTTCCACAAAATTAAATACCGGTGATCTGGGAGCTCATGGGCATGGGGAAGACCTCCTATGGTAAACCCTTAACCACTACAGATCACAACACACCAGATAACTTAGTAGACAAGTCTTAAGGAGTTGCTAAGGCCCATACTGGATAAGTGAATGTTGCCCAAGGTAACATAGTTATTGCATGTTAGAGGCAGGATTTGAATTCAGGTCTTCATCCCTCCAAACTTAGTTCTCTAGCCATTCTACCACACCACTACTTACATAATTAAAAGACAAAGGGAAAAAATTATGCAGAAATGTACCTTAGTATCCCAAGGAGATCAGATCAACCCTACCTCATCCCATGATAATGCTGGGAAAATCAAGCAGACAAAATTCCAAAGATTTATGTACCAACTAGCATTTATCTCATCTCTGATGGATTTTTTTTCTCTAGTTTGGCAAGAAACCCAGAGAACTGCAACTAGGAGCAAGATACTATTTTAAGATTAGTTTGTAGTACAAGTACAGGCACTTTCCCAAAGCCTTAAATATTTGTTTAAAACTAAATACATAAACAACCCAGCTAAATATTGAACATCGTGTCTCTGCTCTTTCCTTTGGGGAGTGGGGCAGAGACTTCCCATCACATTACACAGTGTTTCCACCAGACTTGCTTATAACTCACACAGGACAGGACATGGATCTACTCCCTTTGAAAGGATTTGTTCTGAAAGGGGAGAGTAGAATGGGCTGAAGTTTAGTTTCAGTCAAAAGGCGGCACTTGAGGACACAGAGGGCCACATGTGGCCTCAAGGCCATGGGTTCCCCACTCCTGTATCCCACCAATCAGCAAAAGGCAAGGAGAAAATTTCTTAATTAGGAAATGCAGTAGGCAGTGTGTTGTGGAAGAAAGAAAAATAGTTTAAGAAAGAGAAGATCTGGGTTCTATTCCCCATTAGAAATAGTTCAAATCTCCATTTGGCTACTTATTAGCTATGTGGTTTGACACAAGTCACTGCCTCATTCTGGCCCTTAATTTCCTCATCTTTGGAATGATAGGGTTGAATTAGATGACATCTATTATCTCTTCTAGCTCTTAACACTCTGAGCTCTGAACTTAGATCTTATAAATGCAAGATGCCTTAGAATAGTAAGTAGAACTATTTTACATCTGTCCACTGAGGCCCCTCATGATCAACAATTCCTGCTAAGAAACATGCATGATTGCTTTCCAGTCCACACATGAGAAAAATAAACTAAATGACTCTATTTTTGCCTTCTTTTTTTTCTGCACGCCACTGAAGAAAAATAGGCGAAATTGACAAGTATCTCAGAATTGCAGAGCTGGTAGGGATTTCAGAGGTTAGAGCAAAAAACTAAGTTGTACCTGAATAGAAATCCCTTTACAACATTCCTAACAAGTTAGCTTATCCATGCTTGAATGCTTCCAGTAATGATGAAACTATTTAACTTGGCTCTGATGTTTAACATCAAGAAACCACTGCTTGGTTCACATGGTCTCGAGTACTGCCCCCAGCCCCTGTTCTACCTCCAAGCATGTGGCTGCATCTAAGCATCCAGGTGTAGTCCTGGGAACCTCCAAGAACAGGGAATTAGGCTCCTGTCTTCATACTCATCCACTTATGAAATCCCACCCCTGCACTCCAGCACCACAGGGACAAATTTATTTATGGATTAGGTTATGGCTCACCTCTAGGGTTTCCCCAAAAAGGGAAAGTAGAGCAGTACTCAGAGTGCAATATGAACCTGGTATAGGACAGGTAAACTATTCCTATAAACAAAAGAAACACTAAGCCTGAAAGATTCACCACAAACATTAATAGGCAACTTGAATCGGAGTTCAGTAACTTAACTTAGAACTACTGATACACTGATATTTAAGTCTCAAAAGATTATAGCAGAGGTGTCAAACATGCAGCTAGCAATAAACCAGGACTTTGGAAGGAAAAATTTCCCTGGAAGACTATATTTGAGAATAAGTTGCTTTAAAGATTATAGGTCTATTTTTTTGTTTAAATATAATATAAAAATTGCATAAAACACGCAGAAAATAAAATATTTTCTATACATTGACTTGTAGATGACTAAGCATGTAATTTCGTGTCTTAGTTCATCAAATTTAAAAAGTTTTGGTGATTATTGAAAACATACTAAATAAAGAACTGATGGCATCTGAATAAAGAAATGCTTACTATTTTTTACTTTCTTTTTTCTTTTTTTTTGTTTTGTTCAAGTTTTCTTCCACAAAATGCCTTAACATGGAAATGTTTTACATGATTGCACTTGTATAAATTATATCAGATTGCTTATCAGGGGTGGGGGGAAAGAGAATGATGGGAGGGGCTCAAAACTTAAAAAAAACAATGAATGTTAAAAATTGTTTTTACATGATATTGAGGGAAAACAAAATATTTTTTAAAAAAGAAAATACACTAAAAATCAATTTATTCAATTATTCATCCCAAATATCAATGATTCAATTATATCAATTGTTATTTCAGTTATTCGATTATTAGAACCTGAATTATTCTAACAAGTGTCTTTATTGTCTTCTTTCTTGCCCTACCCACTAAGGGGTCCTGAATATCTCCTAAATGAAAAGAAATGTCTCTCAAATATTAACAAGGTAATTCAAATCAAAAGAAAGTATAATGAGCACAGAAGTCACAATATTTATACAAATATTTAAATTGGGGTTTTATGAATATCCTACCTGGTCCCTAAGAAGTATCCAATAAGCAGAAGGAAATCTCAAAGAGAGATAAAGGTATCTCTTCCCCAGCAGCAGCAAATTCTAGATGAAATATGAGGTAGGCCAAAAACTCTAGTACACTGAGTGGTCATCCCTGTGGAGGATTCATAAGAGAACATGGACAAGATAATAAAGCCTGGATAAATTTTAATTTTCAACACTAAAGATAGACTCACATCAATCAGATTATATAGAGAGCTATATAAGTATCAAGGTGCTATGAGGTCCATAAGATACTAGAACTACTTCCCAATATCTGTGTAACATACCTTCTTACAATACTTAGCTCATTTAAGACTATGGGCAATATAATGGCCCCTAAAGTCCATTTGGTTCCCTTTTCGATCTTTTAGGGAGTTTTAGATGAAAAGTTCTGTGTTCAGTCATAATCAGTCTAAAGAAACATTCCTTATACCTTTAACAGGGGTTGAGTGTGTTCATACATGTCTTGGCTATTGTTATTCAATTAGTTTTTCAATCATGCCTGACTCTTCATGACCCCATTTTGGGTTTTCTTGGCAAAGATACTGGAGTAGTTTGCAATTTCCTTCTCCAGTTTATTTTACAGATGAGGAAACTGAGGCAAACAGAGTTAAGTGACTTGCCCAGGTTCACACAGCTAGGAAGTGTCTGAGACCAGATTTGAACCCAGAAAGATGAGTCATCTGGCCTACAAAATCAGACAGAGTTCTCTCCACTGCACCACCTAGCTGCCCGTTAACCCCTGGCCTATTTGTGGTCGAGACAAAATTTAGTTTACTGGAAGCATTTAAATTTAGAGTATCTCTAGATAGATAAAAGTTGGGCTTTTCTTGAGACTTCTCTCAGTCTGGGTCCAAGATGCCCACAGAACCAATGACTTTCCTGGGTATATCCCTTCTCTGCCATAACTTAGTCCTTTTTTTTTTGCTCCATGCATGGTCCAACTTCTGAATCCATACAGAATCTCTCCTTCTGCTATGGCTATTCTGAGATATAGTTCTATCATGGGGAGGTTCTCTAAACATGGGGAGGTTCTGAATTGTCTGATTTGAAGAGGTCTTTGTGGCATAGTTTGTAATCAAATCTAGTAATTAACATTCTTTTACATATGCATTATGGCTAAAGATAGACTATCAACTAATGTCTGAGACAAAGAAAAACAATTACAAAATTAATGAAATGACATTCTGTTTATCATGAAGAATGATCATTTGTTAACTTAAGTAGAAACCTTTTGATTGCAAGTGTCAGAAAAGGAAATAAAGGGTCCTGCTCTGAAATACAAGGTCATATGAAATTAAAATTAAAAGGGGTGGAGCCAAGATGGCGGAGTAGAAAGACTCACGTATGCTAGCTCTGAACCCACAGCCCATATATTTCCTGCAAGAAGAACTCCCCACAAATTCTGGATCACTGCAAGGCGCGCAGAAACACAGTGGAAAAGATTTCCGTTCCAGAAAGCCCTGGAGAGCTATCCCCAGGGTCTGTCGCGCCCCAGAAAGCGAAGTCCACCCCTGTGCTGCCCTGGCCACAGCCCCAGAGGAGCAGATCCGACCAGTCTTCAGGGACAGAACCTCTGGCAGACAGGAAGGTCCCTCCACAGACGCTACAGGTCAGTGAGAGAGACGTCTGGGCTGGCTGAGAGGGGAGTGGGGTGTCTCCGGCCCCCTCGGGAGGCAGCGGTGGAGGGAGCGGCAGAGGCAGTGGTGGCGGCCTGGGACTCCCTGAGCAGGCAGACAGAAGTTCAGGTCTCTGCATAAAGCCCTTGAGGGAACTGAGCCTGAGAGACGGCCCTGCTCCCACCTGCCCCATTACTGAAGGTCTCTGCATAAAGCCCCTGAGGGAATGGAGCCTGGGAGGTGGCTCTGTCCCCACCCCAGCACCAGAACTTAAGCTCACATTGAATAGCAGCCATGCCTGCTGAGGAAAGCCCATTTGAATCTCAGACCCCAAGCACTAGCTGGGCAGATCTAGGCGGGGGGTGGACAGGAATCTCAGAAGTCAAGTACTGCCTGGGAAAATGCCCAGAAAAAGGAAGCAAAATAAGACCCATAGAGAGCTACTTTGATGGGGTGCAGATGTTCCCGCCTTTCAATTCTGATGACGAAGAACTATTCTTACCATCAGGGAAAGACGTGGAGGTCGAGGCCTCTGTATCCCAGACATCCCAGGTGGATGTCCAGTGGGCTCAGGCCATGGAAGAGCTCAAAAAGGATTTTGAAAATCAAGTTAGACAGGTGGAGGAAAAACTGGGAAGAGAAATGACAGAGATGCAAGAAAAGCATGAAAAACGGGTCAACACCTTGGTAAAAGAGACCGAAAAAAATGCTGAAGAAAATAACACCTTGAAAAATAGGCTCACTCAATTGGCAAAAGAGGTTCAAAAAGCCAATGAGGAGAAGAATGCTTTCAAAAGCAGAATTATCCAAATGGAAAAAGAGGTTCAAAAGCTCACTGAAGATAATAGTTCTCTCAAAATTAGAATGGAACAGATGGAGTCTAATGACTTTCTGAGAAACCAAGAAATAACAAAAGAATGAAAAAATGGAAGAGAATGTGAAATATCTCATTGGAAAAACAACTGACCTGGAAAATAGATCCAGGAGAGACAATTTAAAAATTGTGGGACTACCTGAAAGCCATGATCAAAAGAAGAGCCTAGACATCATCTTTCATGAAATTATCAAGGAAAATTGCCCTGATATTCTAGAACCAGAGGGCAAAATAAGTATTGAAGGAATTCATTGATCACCACCTGAAAGAGATCCAAAAAGAGAAACTCCTAGGAACATTGTGGCCAAATGCCAGAATTCCCAGGTCAAGGAGAAAATATTGCAAGCAGCTAGAAAGAAACAATTCCAGTACTGTGGAAATACAATCAGGATAACTCAAGATCTAGCAGCTTCTACATTAAGGGATCGAAGGGCATGGAATAGGATATTCCAGAAGTCAAAGGAACTAGGACTCAAACCAAGAATCACCTACCCAGAAAAATTGAGTATAATACTTCAGGGGAAAATATGGTCTTTCAGTGAAACAGAGGACTTTCAAGCATTCTTGATGAAAAGACCAGAGCTGAAAAGAAAATTTGACTTTCAAACACAAGAATGAGAAGAAGCATGAAATAGTAAACAGAAAGAGAAGTCATAAGGGACTTACCAAAGGTGAACTGTTTACATTCCTACATGGAAAGACAATATTTGTAACTCTTAACACGTTTCAGTAGCTGGGTAGTTGGTGGGACCACACACAGATGTACACACACACACACACATGCACACACACACGTACACGCATGCACGCACACACACATACACACAAGCATGCACACACAGAGACAGAGAGCACAGAGTGAATTGAATAGGATGGGACCATATCTTAAAAGAAATTAAGGTAAATGGTGAGAGAGAAATGTAGTGGGAGGAAAGAGGGTGAAATGGAATGGGGTAAATTATATCTCATTCAAGAGGCAAGCAGGAGACTTTTTAGTGGAGGGAAAAAGAGGAGAGCTGAGAAAAAAATAAGAAGTTTACCCTCATCACATTCGACTAAAGGAAGGAATAAAATGCACACTCATTTTGGTATGAAAACCTATCTTACAATACAGGAAAGTGGGGGAGAAGGAGATAAGAAATGGGGGATGATGGAAGGGAGGGCAATGGGAGGAGGGAGCAATTTGAAGTCAACATTCAGGGAGGGACAGGATCAAAAGACAGAATAGAAACAATGGGGGGCAGGATAGGATGGAGGGAAATACAGTTAGTCTTACACAACACAACTATTATGGAAGTCATTTGCAAAACTACACAGATATGGCCTATATTGAATTGCCTGCCTTCCCAAAGGGAATGGGTGGGGAGGGAGGGATGGGGAGAATTTGGAACTGAAAGTTTTAGGAATAACCGTTTAGTATTGTTCTTGCTACTGGGAAACAAGAAATACAGTCAATGGGGAATAGAAAGTCATCTGGCCCTACAGGACAAAAGAGAAGATGGGGATAAGAGAAGGGAGGGATGATAGAAGAGAGGGCAGATTGGTGATAGGGAAAATTAGATTGCTCGGTGTATTGGGGTGGGGGGAGGGGATAAAAGGGGAGAAAATTTGGAACCCAAAATTTTGTGAAAATGAATGTAAAAAGTTAAATAAATAAATTTTTATTAAAAAAAAAAGAAAAGAAAATTAAAAGCCCCAGGCTCCATTCTGGGATCTCTTATGTCTATATTATCCCACGCCACTATATTATCTCACTTGGTGATCTTATCAACTCCCATGAGTCCAATTATTCTGTCCATGCAAATGATTCTCAATATATTTATCTAGCCCTAACCACTCTCCTGACTTCCAACCTTGCATTGTCTACTGCCTCTTGGACATCTCAAACTGGATGTTCCAAAACCATCTCAAACTCAACATTAGTTGAAAGCAATATCTTTCCTCTGATTGTCTTCCCTGTTCCCAGTTTCTCTATGGGTCATGATAATCTTCCTAGTTGTTCAAGTCCATAGTGTTGCTGTCATCCTCAACTCATCACTTTCATAATACAACATATGCAATCTGTTGCCAAATCTACTGTCAGTCTACCTTCAGGCAGTCTCTATTATGTGCCAGGCACTCTGCTAAGAACTGGAGATACAATGAAAGGCAAAAGAAAATTTTCTCAAGGAGCCCATGGCCTAAGGCATTCAAACAACTACGTACAAACAAGATACAAATAGGATAAATTGGAGATAATTAACAGAGGAAAGACACTAGCATTAAGGGGGATCAGGAAAGACTCCTTATAAAAGGTGGGATATCAGCCTAGAAGGGAGTCAGGGAAGCCATGAGGTGGAGATAGAGAGAGAATGCCAGGTATGAGGGACAGTCAGTGAAAATGCCCCAAGTCAGGAAATGGAATATCTTGTTGGAGGAATGACCAGAAGGTCAATGCCACAGGATCACAGAGTAAACTTAGAGAACTATAAGGTATAAACAGACTGGAAATTTAAGGAGGGCAGCTCACAAAGGACTTTTCAACCTAGAAAACAGTTTCTATTTGGTCCTGGAGGCAATAAGGAACCACTAAAATTTATCAAATGGGCACATGACATGATCAGACCTGTGCTTCAGAAATAGTATTTTGACAGTTGAATAGAGGATGGACTCTGGAATGGGGAGACACACTCATGGTAGGGAAACCAATTGGAGGGTTGAGAGATAATGAAGAAATGAGGATGGTGCTAGATGGTGGTACCCTCAATGGTAAGTAATATAGAAGTCTGGCAAGAAGGGATAGTTTGGGGGAAAAGATGTTTTTTAAGTTCAGCTTTAGACATTTAAGTTTAAGATGTATATAGGACATCCAGTTAGAGCTGTCCAATAGGCAGCTGGAGATCCAAGCCTGGAATTTAGGAGAGAAGTCAGAGCGAATTAAGTAGATTTGAGAATAATCAATATAGAGATGATAATTAAATTTGTGGGAGTTAATGATATCATCAAGTGGAATATTATAAAGGGAGAAAAGAAAATTGGCCCAGAAATGAGACTTGGGGAAAACCTACATTTAGCAGGGGCAACCTGGATGAACATCTAACGAAGGAGCCTGAGAAGGTGTGGTCAGACAGGTAGGAAGAGAACCAGAAGAGAACAGTGTTACAAAAGTCTAGAGAGAGAGTTATCAAGGAGAAGAGGATGAGATTGAAGAGGGGTCGGGAAGGATGGGGAATGGGAAAAGGAAATTATGGACTTGGCAAATAAAAATCATTGATACCTCAGTTGAATGATGAAGTTAGAAGCCAGCCTGGAGAAAACCAAAAGAGTGAGAGGAAAGGAAGTAGAAGGGTTTTTCCAGGAGTTCACCCACAAAAGGGAAGAAAGTTATGGGACAATGATAACTACAAGAGTTGGGCGAATCGAGTGAAAGGTTTGGGGGGAGAAGAGAGATGTGGGCATGTTTGAGAAGCAGCCAATAGACAGGCAGAGACTGGAGACAAGTGAGAAAGTGGGGCTCGTAGAGAGGACGATCAGTTGGAGCGGAGTGGATGGGACAAGATCCCTTGTCCACAGCATCTCTGAAGTACATCCCGTCCTCGCTCTCCACTCAGCTGTCAGCCATCTTCTTTAAGCACAGGTCTGACCATGACACCTCCCTCCACCCTCAATTTTTAAAAATTCCCTATTAATTCTAAGATAAAATGTTAAATTCTCTGGCTTATAAAGTCCTTCACAACCTGGCCTCATCTTTCTTCTTTAATCTTACTACACTTGACTTCTCTCCATATGCTCTGATCCAATGACACTTCTGTCCTTGATGGTTAGATCCCGTCTGTTATCACTAGCTGCCTGCCCCACCGCCCCGTGCCTCCTCACCTCTTTGTTTTCCTCACTTCCTTTAGGACTCAGCTCAAATCCCATCTATTGTAACTGGCCTTTCTCTGTTTCCTGACTGCCAATGCCTTTCCTTGAAATTAGTTTCCAATTATACTGAATCTATTTTGCATGGTGACAGTTGTTTGCCTGTCCCCTCCCCCATTAGTAAATGAGCTCCTTGAAGGCAGAGACCGGAGTTTTGCCTTTTTTTTCCTGGTATCTCCAATGCTTAGCACCTTTCTTGGCATAAAACCAGTGCTTAATAAATGTCTGTTGACTCACTCACTGACTAACATGTTTCGGTTAATGAGAATGTCTTTAATCAAAGCAAAATGTCTTACTTTAAACAAATGATTTTATTTGGCAGCAGAAGTATAATTAGGATCATAATTAACGATTCACTCATTATTCTTCCTTGCTTTAGACTTCAGTCATTGTTGCCTTTTGTCTTAAAGTACATGTTGTACTCTCTCACCCACAGGGTACATGAATGTGCATATAGATATATATTATTGTTAAGATCAGGCTTTGGCTAATGTTTGTAGCTAGGGAAACCAATTAGAAAATTTATGAATTATATTTTGGTTTTACTTTCAGTCTTAAGGCTAAGTGTTGAAACAAGAGATTCTGAATTAGCTTTATTTTGCTTTTTTAAATTGATACTTTTCATTTCATTGGTTTAAGGAGCTCCCAGGTATTCCAGACAGAAGCTGTCTTTACAAATCCAAGTTGGCATATTCGCTGCAACCTAGAATTTTATTTTTTTATTAATTTATTTTTTTTTTGGTTTTTTACAATCAATTCCATATAACTTAGATTTTCCACCTTTCTCCCCCACCTTGCCCCACTCTCTCTTCCCTCCCTCCTTCCCTGAGATGGAATGCTATCTTATATAGGTTCCACACATGCATTCTTATTAAATACATTTTCACTTTAGTCATGTTGAATAGAAGAATTAAAATGAATGGGAGAAACCATAAAACAAAACATAATATAACACAAGAGAAAATGGTCTGCTTCATTCTGCCATCCAATTCCATAGTTTTTTCTCTGGATGTGGAAGCCATTTTGCCTCAAGAGTCCATTGGGAATTTTTTAGGTCCTTGCATTGCTGCAAAGGGCTAAGTCTACCAGAAAAATTCCTTACACACTCTGGTTGTTGTTGTGTACAAACTTCTCCTGGTTCTGCTCCTTTCACTCAGCATCAGATCATATAAGTCCTTCCAGGCCTCTCTGAAGTCTTCCTATTCATCATTTCTTATAATACAATAGTGTTCCATTACATTCATATACCACAATTTATTCAGCCATTCCCCTATTGATGGGCATCACCTCGATTTCCAGTTCTTGGCCATCATAAAGAGAGCTGCTATAAATATTTTTGTACATGTGGGGCCCTTTCCCATTTTTATGATCTCTTTAGAATATAGTCCTAGCAGCACTCTTGCTAGGTCATATGGTATGCACATTTTTGTAGTTCTTTGGGCATAGTTCAAAATTGCTCTCCAGAATGGTTGGATCAGCTCACAACTCCACCAACAATGACTTAGGGTTCCAACTCTCCCAACATCTTCTCCAACATTTATCATCTTCTTGTTTTGTCATGTTAGCCAATCTGTTTTGTCATGTTAGCCAATCTGTTAGGTATGATGTGGTACCTCAGAGTTGTTTTGATTTGCATCTCTCTAATCAATAGTGATTTAGAGCATTTTTTTCATATGACTATAGGCAGCTTTAATTCCTTCCTCCGAAAATTCCCTGTTGATATCCATTGACCATTTATCAATTGGGAAATGATTTGTATTCTTGTACATTTGACTCAGTTCTCCATATATTTTAGAAATGAGGTCTTTATCACAGACACTGTTGTAACCTAGAATTTTAAAGAGTTGCCTAGAGCAGGGGTTGTTTTATTTTTCCATCGTGTCTGACTCTTTATAACCCCTTTTGGGATTTTCTTGGCAAGAATACTGGAGTGGTTTGCCCTTTCCACTCCAGCTCACTCCAGATGAGGAAACTGAGGCAAACAGGCTTAAACAACTTGTCCAGGATCACATAGCTAGCCTGAGATCAGATTTGAACTCAGGTCTTTCTGATCCAGACCCAATATTCTATGCACTGTGTCACCTAGCTATATCAAACTCAAACAGAAAAGGAGTTCACTAAACCATACATAAGGCTCTTTGCAGACAGCATATTGACTGAGAAAACCATAGATGCATATTATCTATAGTCTATTGTGTTTTTATTTATTTCGTTAAATATTTCCCAATTTTTCCCATTTTAAACTGGATTTGACTTCTGTTTCACTGCTCTGGCCTAGAGCACTGGGACATTTAGTAATGTGACTAAACACAATATATACCAGAGGCTAAACTTGAACCTAGGTCTTCATAGCTCTGAGGTCAGCTCTCTATTTATCATACCACACTGCTTCCCTTTTAGAATCTATATTAAATACAAATTTGTCAAAATTCAAACATACTCATGAAATACAAACACACTTGTATTTACCAAGTCCTGAAGAAAATATAATATTTTAATTAAACCAAAAATCTCAAATTACCCAAGGAATGGAAATATAGGAAGAAATACAATTTAGAAGTTTGCTAACTAGTCCTTCCTCTTACAAAATATCAGCTAGGTAGGATACATTATTAAGGGCACCACACAAGCTTATCACCATCCTTCTTATTCTGACTGTGACTGCTAATTGCCTATATAATTAAAATTCCAGTGGGCATCAAACTAATCCATCAATACTGAGCACACTAAATTTTAGCTAGTTCTATAGGTCTCTGTTTCTGATTGCTATACTTTAGACCCTCATTTTCATTACAATGTTAGCTTATTCTGTATCAATGGAGCTATTTTGTGATGATCATCTTTTCAGTCCTGAAAATAACAAATATTCTTCAAGAATTCAAGGTTGATATAGGGTGTAAGCTGTCTTGAGGGCAGGAACTATCTCACTTTTATATTTATAATCCCTGGCACCCAGCATACCCATGATCATACCTGGCATAAGGAAGGCCAGGTTTGCCAGCTGTTTCCCTGATGATATTATCTTGTCTTTGAACATCTGACTCTTGGTTGAAGCCAATGGAACTCAAGGAAGCCATTGTTACATTTGCATCCCGCCTCACAATCCCATCAAAGTTTCCACTTCATGGATATTAAAATGACCATTTTAATCCAGGACTCAATACTGTAGTGGAGTCATTTTCAGCATGACAAGACAGGAGAACTCTTTTTGGTCAACTAGTTCAGACATGAAACAAACTATGGTGGAAATCGCTAACCTCCATATGTTTATAATTCTATATCAGACACTCACCAAATGTGACTCTGACATTGACCATGTAAACCTAGTCATGTCACCTTTCTTATCCTCAGTTTCCTCATCTGTAAAAATATGCGGATAATAACATTTAGGCTACCTACCTCACATGGGGTAATTTAGGAAACTACGGTGTAAAATTTTAAAGAATTTTATGTAGTAATGAACTTTTATTATTATCATGGTTATTTTTATTGCTGTGGAGACAACATGATTTGACTTCTAGTGCAGTTGAATTTGGATAACAAGGAGTTGTATTTTAATAAGATTTCATTGTAACTGTGGTTCATTATTTAAATTGAACACTGCTATAATATATGAGCTCTTTTTTTCATTATTGGAGCTTAAATTAATCCATCAATCATGCTTTTATTAAATGCTTAATCTAGGTCTATTATGTGCTTACTATGTTCAGATACAATGAATATCATTGCAGCAAAAATCTTAGAAAGAGTAGCAATATTTCCAGGCCCAAGTGAAATTATTTCTACTCATATTCCATAAATAACAATAGAAATACAATGGAAGCATGTGGGCATTTTCTTGGAACTCATTATAACAAATCTACCCTATTTTGTCATGTCAAATAATCATTTAAGCACATGGCTATGAATATATAAAGATCTAGAAGACAAGGTATTTGCTGCCCTCAAGAAGCTTAGTACTTAGAGGGTATAAGAAATGTATGTTTGTCCTTTATTGCAGAAGAAGACTATGCCATCAGAGAAATGATGACATGATTTGCACTTGACTTTGCTTTTTTTGAGTGAGGACTGTGCAGGCCACTAGTCTCACTTCTCCTCCAGAGACCAGATATTCATCAGGATGACTGGAGATGACCCAGGATGAGGCAATTAGGCTTAAGTGACTTACCCAAGGTCACACAGCTAGTGAGTGTCAAGTGTCTGAGGTGAGATTTGAACTCAGGTCCTCCTGACTCTTGCACTGGTGCTCTATCCACTGCAACACCTAGCTGCCCCAGGATGTAAGAAATAGATTTAGAGGGAGGACCAAGGGTCAAATCCCAGCTTTGCTGCTTCTTAGCTCAGTGGTACAACTTTGAAAACATCATTTCATGTTTCTGTGACTCTGTTTGCCTATCTATAAAATGAAGCTAAATTGATGACTTCTAATGCCCTTTCCAGCTTGAAATCCATGATCTTATTATCTTATGATCAATGAATATAATGATTTTCACTGGGAGAAAGGAAGTTATTGGGGGATTTTTAACAAATTAGAGGTGTCTTAAAATTTTGTCTGGAAGGGACAATGATTCACCTACGCTGGTGTCACATACTTGTGTTATTGGGACTTCAGAAGTCTTTATTTTGTATCACCCCTACAAAAAGCTGTTCATCTGCATCGGTGGAAGGAATTTCTTCACCTGGGAATTCTCTATAACAATTAAATCCCCAGCTCAATTGCTTTTCCTATCCTTTTACTCATGGGCTTGCCAGAGCAGTAGTTCACAAAAGTCAATTGTTAAATTTTCAGTGTGAGCTCTTTTAACTCAGACACCAGTAAACTCTATAAATCATGGGTTGATTTAATGTTTTCTTCACAGTCTAGACCAGAAGTTTTAAATTGCATGCTGCTCACAACCCTCCCAAATACAGCCCCAACCAGATTAAAATGGAATTTACAGTGTCATTGTTATAGAAATTGTTCTTCTGGTTCTACTCAGTTTCGTTCTTTGTCACCTCAACTTGACAGTCATATCCAACTTCCTGGCCTTTTAGGAACTTCTGATTTTGTCTTCCCAACTTATTTTACTCACTTATTCTCACTTTTTACTGACCTATTCTTCCCTTTATGTTATTGTTTATACTTTTTATTACCTTATTATTTTCATTATTGTTATTTTTATTCCCTTACCTTCTTGTTTATACTGCCCTTGCCTGCAGATTTAGCCTTTTTCCTTGTTGAATTTTATTCTCTTTCAACTTTCCTTCAAGTTCTCCCCAAATCAATCTCAAAACAACTGCACATTTCTAAGACCCTCTAAGTTACCTTCCTGATGTCCTTAACTTTCTTATTCAGCTCAAATCCTTCTCTTTTGTCTCTTCTGCCACACAATCTTCTCCTCCAAAAGCCAGGAGGATGATTCTAAATACACATTTTCACAATTCTAGAAATATTTGATTCAATCAAATGACCAATCAAGAAGCTTTTATCGAGTGCCATTTACTACATCCCAGGTGCTGGGTACCAGGGATACAAAGACAAAAATGAAAGAATCTCTGCTTTTGAGGAATTCACATCCTATTTATATGTATATAAACACCTACAAAATACATACAAAATTAACACAAGGCAAACTGAAGTCACCATAACTCTTCTGACAGATCCCATTTCCCAATGGACTAACCACATAGGATAGGCAATGTCAACCGAACCAATGCTGTATCCTTGCTGAATATCCTTTTTGTGCTAAATGGCAGCAGGGTGGCTCAGGTGGGTTGAGAGAGCTGAGCCCAGAGTCAGAAAAATTTGAGTTCAAATATGTCCTCAAACACTTTATAACTATGTGACCCTGGGCAAGTCATCTATCTCAAGTGCCTCACCTGTAAAATGGGGCTAATAATATAGTACCTATCTCCCAGGATTGTTGTGAGGAACAAATAAAATTATATTGGTAAAGTACTTACACAGTGTCTAGCCTATAGGAGGTACTTAATAAATGCCTGTTCCCTTTACGCACCTCTTCCATGCTATTGTTAAATAGAATCCTTTTAATAAAGATTATATGGTCTACAATTATGTCATTTCATTCTAATCCTAAACCTGAACCCCTAGATTGACTCTCAACATCCCTGGCCAAGAATATTTAGTATGTTTGGTAGAACTGGAATAGAATAACCTCAGGACTGATTCTAGGAAAGGAAGATGGAGAGATAACAGCACCAGATGATCACTGATATGAGAGCCTGGCACCCTATGGTCTTGTGCTTCAGGACTCACATGCCAGATCCTGCTGAGGATACTAAAAAAAAAAGCTGGATTATCAGGATAAGGAAAGTGAAAGTAAATTGACCCTCTGTATTAAACAACTAGCAGTAGATAGGAATTTATTCTAGATCTTTAAGAACCATGCACTGAGGTCAGAGGGGCAACTCATAGACTTAGTCATTTATTGAATTTCCATATCTTTGTATTTGGGAGTGATTGTCATTTCTGGCCCACTAGCTATGGCAAGCTTGGGTCCTCCCTTTACTAAAGGCTCTTACGCTTGAGATTGTCTGAGTCCTAAATGGACTCCTTGGGACTCTTTCAGTGGATTTAGAAGACCATTTCATGTGGATGTTGATGAAACTCTCTAGCATTCCTGGAGAAGGGAGTTAGAAAGTTAGAAGGCTCAAGCCTCCCTCAGCACTCCAGAGAACTTTTCAAAACTGGAGACGTGAACAAATGTGCCAAATGAACTATATTGATTTCCTGAGGAGACCAAGTATTTAAAAGGGATAAGTTGCATTAGTTTAAAAGAAAAGGCAGCTTCTGTTCTTGTTCCAGTATCCATGCAATGCAATTCTCTCTTTCTGGACTTCCCATGAGGGGGTGGCAGAAGGTCCCTTTCCCCAACCCTTAGCAGGTATAGAGGTATTAAAATCATGTGCTGTTAAAATAAATTTGAACCTGGTCCTAGGGCCTCTGGTAGCCCCTTCTGCTTTGTTTTTCTTTGAGAATAAGTGACTGAACAGTGTTCATGACACATCTATTTCCATCCTGGAGGCAACTTTGTGAGTTCAAGGGTTTGAGAGCCCCTGGATTTCTTAGTCAATATTGATTACACTATGGGAGGTGTCCCCTCCAACTACTACAATGCTTTTTGGAGAAGATGAACGAAGGAGGAGGCTCAGACTCCTCTCCTGACTTTCCAGGAAACATTTACCTTGAGGGAGGTGTTATAAGAATGTAATGGCAGAAACTGAGAAATGGCAGGGATGCCCATCAACTGGGGAGTGGCTGAACAAGTTGTGGTGTATGATTGTAATGGAATACTACTGTGCTATAAGAAATGATGAGTTCAATGATCTTAGCAGGGCGTGAAAAGACACAAAATGGTGAGGAGTGAAATGAGCAGACCTAAGAGAACACTGTGTACAGTAACAGCAATATTGTTTTAAGAACAAGTTTGAGTGGCTAAGTCATTTTAACTATTATAAATACCCAAATTAAAAATAAAGGACACATGAAGAAAGATGCTATCTGCATCCAAAGAAAAACTAAAAGAGGTATGTATAGAACAATTATATATGTACATGTGTGAATGTATGTGTGTATATATACACATACACATACATACACACACATACACACATATACACATATACATATACATATATATATATATATATATATACATATATACATACAATGTGTGTGTGTTTAATGGTAGCCTCCTCCAAAGCAGGACTGGGGAGGGAAAAAAAAGAAATTTTCTTAACATTATTATACATTTAGAAGGAATTGCAAGTTATGCATAATAGATTTACAGTTTCATGTGCAAACATCTTTTTTATTATACTATGTTACAGAAATGCTTGTTTTATTCTAGAAATTGAAATTTAAAAATTAATAATAATATAATAAAATTAAATAAAATATATTTTAAAATATAAAAAAATCAATCTTTAAATAATAAACAATAAGCCACTGAATGACTGATGATAAAAGGAGATAGCATTTGGTAACTTATAGTGGACTACAGATTGCTACTCAAGTTCATCACTACTTCAGCCATTCCTGACCTCAGTGGTGTGGTAGACCAGTCAGAAGCACATGCCCACCCTGGCCTGTGGGCACTGGCTGCAATTAGTACAGGAAGCATGGGAAGCAAGGACCATTGACACCAAGGGTTCCAGTGGATGAGCGTCATCATAGGTCCCAGAGTAGTGGGTGGCAGCATTCTCTCCCCAGCAGAGAATCAGTGGCAGTAGCGTGGGCCCCAGCAAAGATGCGCAGCAATCCAGGCCCTGGCATGAGCAGAAACATAGGCAGGCCAATAGTAATCCTTTTAATTTCGGCACTCTGGAACTGATAAAACCATTCTACAGTATTTGCCGATAAGCTACCTTGTGGTCAGTAGCATAATTATCCTCCAAACAAGGAACAAAGGGCAGAATTATTGAGAGGTACTTTGCGTTGAAAAAGTTAGGAATGAAATCAGTGGGTGGTGTTGTTTAAAGGGCTGGAGAACACAGAGTGGGTAGTGGTTCTGACCCTAGTCCTAGAACAGGGTGTGTGCAAAAAGGGACCTTACTATTGATGGCCTTGACCCACAAAGAGGACCAAAGACTGTGCCAGAAATACCGTCATCTGCACCATAGTGCAGCCCTTACTTGTCAGCATTGCTTTACATAAAGAGATCCACTAGAAACTGTAAATGTTTGTCTTCACTCACTGCATGAACCAGATCACTAAGATTCAGGACTTCACCCTTTCAAAGGGAGGGGGGTGAAACCTGGGATTTCTAGACTTCCTTCTCTATGTTCAGTCATCTTGGTACACACTCCTTTAGAAGTACTCCTTGATGGTGTGCTCTACCCTTTTGGCGGTCATTATACTTCTTGCTTTTTGGTTGTTGTCATCTACTGTCTTCATGATTTTGTCTCATTTTTACCTGAGCCAAGCTTGTTGCATGCCTAAAGTCAAGGTTATCTAGTAAGAGCTCTACGGCCATTTAAGTGGTAGAAGAAGGTCCTCCAGTAGATTTTTATGACTGCCACAAAAGGGTGGTATGTAGTAGGAACATCTATTTCCTGTAGGCTAGGCCAGATTTTTCCCCAAAACAAGTAAAGAAACTGTCCTTGAGACTTAATTTATACAGGACACTAAGGCTAAAAGTGTTTATATCACTTCCTGGTTATCTAAGGCATACAAAGTCAACCCCACTAATAATCAGCCCCACCCACTTAGGTTTAATGAACTTTGCTCATTAACTCATGCTGCTATGTGAAACAACACACTCTCCCAACTGGACCCATCTCCCCAAGGAGACAAGAGGAGCTTCAGCCAACCTGCATCAATGTAGTAGCCTTGCTGAATTTCCTTTTATTAACTAAAGTCCTTATATTAAAAATTATTATCATATGCTCTGTAAGTACCTCATTTTGTTCCATTACCAAACCGGAACCACCAAAGTGACCTGAGTTAAGCTTTAGCCTAAAATGGACAGAACAATAATGACTTCCATTTTGAATGTGTTGAGTTTTAGAACCAGAATATTAGATTTGAAATTTCTAGTATTTGGTTAGTGATAAAGGAGTGGAGTTCAACAAAGAGACTGGGACTGGCAAATACTTATTAAGTATTTATAAACGACTTTCTAGACTAAAAGATTATAAACAAATTAATATTCTAGAATTACCCACTTGTATCATTTCAGTTGTGTCCAACTCTTCGTGACCCCATTTTAGGGTTTTCTTGGCAAAGATACCAGAGTGATTTGCCATTCCCTTCTCCAGCTCCTTTTACAGATGAGAAACTGAGGCAGATAGGGCTAAGTAACTTGCCCAGAGTCACACAGGTAGTAAGTGTCTGAGTCCAGATTTGAACTTGAGAAAATGAGTCTTTCTAAGTGTAAGCCCAGCACTCTACTCACTGTGCCAACTAGCTGCTTATAGCCTTGCCCATTATAGGCTTACAATCTAAAAGGGGCAATAAGACATCTAGGTATCTACCTTACAAGGTAGAATGGAAGGTCCAATGAGAACAGTAAATGGGGTTGCTTAATTCAGAGGGGAAATCACTTTCTGTCGGGTGAATAATGATGGTAATGTTATGGTTAACTGAATGTTCCTCAAACTTTGATCTTTCCCCTCTTTCTCTGAATACTCTTGCTGTACTGTTTGAAAACTCTATAATAAGCACTTAATGAATGCTTTTCATTCATTCATTCAGTCATGATCAAAGGATTCACTTCTTTTCATGCTCCTTGAGGTACCTGAATTAGCAAATACAGCAGCAGAAAGAAGACATGGAATGACTATAAAGTAATGATGGTTTTTACAAACCAGACCAGAACCTAATAATTTAAATGGTACTGCCCCTTTTAAGGGATCACCTTAGAAAGCTATGGCTTGTACCAATGATGGACTCATTATTACAGGGACATTAGCAATTCACAATTGCCTTTAGAGACTGAAGGCATTCTTTTTGAATAGCTCTGCTGATGGCATATTTTCATTTTCTCGGAGCAGATTGGATTTTTTGGAAAGAGTCAATAATTCCTTTGAGCCTTATTCATGAATACAGTGTATGACACAGCTGAGCATGCTTTTGAAATTATCATTGTACAGTAGAAAATTCAACTGATTTGAAGTTCAATGACCCAGGTATGAATTCCAACTCTGTCACTTGTCACCTATGTGACCTTGGACAAGTCACTTATGTCTCTGGGTCTTAGTTTTCTCAGCTACAAAATGAAGGACTTGGAATAGATGACCTTTAAGGTCCCTTTCAAATCTAAGTCTATTATCCTATTATCCTATGAGATATAACTTAAAAGAAGGAAGTTATGAAACTCGTTTCCTTTAAAAAAAAATTTTTAATTTATTTCATTTTTACTGTTGCCTAAATTGTCCCCTCTACTTCTCCCTTTCCCATTCCCAGAGAGCTATCCTTTTAACAAAGAAAAAAATTTTAAAGAGAAAGAAAAAAAATTCAACATAGCAATCAATAAGTCAAGAGAATATGACATTATATACAATGTTCCATTCTCTCTAAAGGACTGGGATGAGGTATCGTTTTCATATTTCTTCTTTAGGGACAAGCTTGTTCATAGCTTAGCAACATTCATTCTTTATTGTATTGTTATGGTTGTTCTTCACATTTACATTGTATTATATTGTTTTCTTGATTCTGCTTACTTCACTTTGCATCAGTTTATGCAGTTCTTCTCATGCTTCTCTATACTCATCACATTCACCACCTCCTACATAACTGCCACCAGCAGTAGGTAAGCCCCAAAGCCTCAGGAATAAGTGGCAACCCCATCCAGCCCCCACAGCCATCATCTCAGGAAACAAGCATCAGGGAGATGAAACCCAGCAAGTGCTGCTGCTGGTGACTGTAGCCATAGCTTTAGAAGATCCAGAAAAGTAGATTTTCATCACCAAAGTCCTTGGTGCTGTCAAATGATTCAATGCCAGGACAGATGCAATTTTATTACTAGAAATGACATGAACAGGAGACATCATCTTCTGCTTTCCTGCTGTACCCCAAGAACAATGAGACCTTTCTTCCTGAATTCCAGTTGAAACAGTCTATGATTAGAATGTGAGCTCCTTGAGAGCAGGGATGTTCTTGTTTTTCTATTTCTATGCCTGGCGCTTTGTATATATAAGCTCTTAATAAACACTTTTCCCTTCCCACCTTTCTTCCTTCTTTTATTCATTCGTTCATTCATACAGCCCAGTAACAGTCCATTCTATTACAGCCCAGTAACATTCACATACCACAATTTATTTAGCCATTCCCCCATTCAAAACACAATTTACTTTGTTTCCAATCACAAAAAGTGCTGCCAGATATATTTTGGGGTATATAGAGCTTTTCTTTTTGTCAATGATCTCCTTAGGGCATATGCCAAGCAACTAGATCTCTAGCTTGAAAGGTATGAACAAAATTTTAGAGGTTAATTTTCTTATGCCTGGCTCATGAACATTCTCAAAGGGCAATTCATTCCCAAAGAAAAGTGCCAAATGAGTTTTTTGCCACACCAAAAGCATCCTTGGGAATGAGAGTATTCCCTCCTGAGGGGCCCTGCTTGAGAGGTTACAGTACTCATCTTGATGTAATAGTACAGGCAGGTCTGTTTTTAAAATCAGCATCATTACTTCATATATCCCCAGTAGTGTCCCAAAGTCAGTAAGTACCCACTAAATTAAGGCAGAAAGTTTTACTGAAAGCACCAGCTTGGGATCTGAGAGCTCTATTCCTAGAATTCTATTCCTGTCCCTGCCACTGATACCCCACGTGGTCTTCAGCAAATCACTTAATCTCCCTAAGCCACTGTTTTCCCAGTCCTTCTGTCTCCCACAAAGGATATTCTTAAGGATGTGAAGGTAGTGGAAAGATGGCTCTTTTGGTGGAAATCAGTAAAAAAAAAAATGAGCAGGGTGTCAAAATGTCAATCCTTAAGAGGTACAACATTCTTCTGGGCTCACTCCCTTTGAAAGACTGGAAATATGCCAACTATAGAGAAAAGGAGGCAGTGTTGCACAGTGGAAAGAGCATTAGCTCTGGAGATGGGGGATGTAGGTTCAACCCCACCTATGACATTATCGTGGGCTGTAGCACAAGTCACCTTATTTCCTCACTTGAAAAAGGAGGCATTTAGAACAGATGGCATCTGAGGTCCCATCTAAATCTTTAATCCTGGGATTATTGTATTATAGTATCCCCCAGCAAATACTTTAGGGAAGTCTTTATTTGTAGTCACTCCCATTTCAAGACCAAAAAAAGGCTTAATGAAGAATGTATGATGTGTTCCCCATTTCCTGAAATAAATATGTAAGCCTATGTGTATGTATATATGCACACGTGTGTACATATATGTATGCCTCTATGTACATACATATATATGAATATATACAAACACACATACTGTATGTATATATTTGGTCCCAACCTGTGATTTCACTGGTGTCTGGGGTTCCCCAGTGACAAAACTCTCTCCCCCAATAAAGAATATCACCTGTTCTGCAACTTACTACATTCAGAAGTTGCCCCAGGACATTAAGAGATGACATAACTTGCTCAGAATCACACAAATATTTGCCAAAAGCAAGATTTGAACCTGTCTGCCTGATTCCAAGGCTAGGTCTCTCGTCACTCCCCAGTGGTGTCTCTCACATTGTAAAGATTTTGTATTTATTTATGCCAATGTTGTTTCATTCCATAGAATATAGGTTCCTTGAAGGTAAGATCTCTTTCACTTTTGTCATATCACCAGAGCTAAGCAGAATTCCTGCACATAGTAGGGGCTTAATACATGCTTGTTGAATGAATGTATGAATGAACAAGCAAATGAATCCATGATGAGAGGATGAATGAGAGTGAGACTTGGGAATGACATGGAAAAACAGGTCATAGAGTGCCAGACCTATCATAGGTAATTAGATAATTCTTATCTCGTAAACTTAGAATCTGATGCTTGGTTTGGGGCTCCCACAAGCCACTTGGACCAAAGGTTTTCACGATGGATGATTCAAGTCCTGGACTTGAATCTTGAGAGAAAGAATATCTGCATAACAAAGCCTTTAAATGAGCTTCTCACTGTAATAAACAGAGAAGTAAAAGGAGAGAGAAAAGAAGAAAAAAAAATGCCATTCCCCATTTGGCATCCTGTTTACTGGTCCAGCTGTGCCCTGGGACAGACATTAAAACAACATCGCTTTCTGAACACAGCTCTCCCCCAGGCACCAGTTCTCTTCTCTGCTCCGAATTACCTCCATTTCTAGTAAACAGATTGGAGAACTCAATTAATTATGCACTCTGGGGCATAGAGCAGTGATTCGCCCTGGGGCTCATGCCCAGCCACCAGCTTCCAGTGCTCAGCATTTCCTCCTGGCAGAGGATGCTTCTCAAAGCCAAGATGTCACTCAGTGACAGACTCAGGGGCTGGGGTATTGTCTTCAGAAAACATTATCTGCCCTTCCTTCTCCAAGCATACCCAAAACCTTTTCAAACTCCTCTATTTCTGTCATTGGCACTGCCAGGACCCAAATCTCAGAGTCACCTTGGACTCCTCACTCCAATGTCCATTCAACCTCTACAGTGTCTCTCAGAATAGTGCCCTTTGCTCCTCTCCCATGATCTCCTCCCCTTCTCAGGCCCTCATCATGTCTGGCCTCAGCCCTTTCTTGTACCCAGTCAGCTCATATAGAGATGCAGGCACCAAATGGAGAGGCACCTTCAGAACATATGTAGCACAAAAGCCAGAATATGTCACCCTCAAAAATCAATAGGCAATAGATGACATTGACCATGTGCCAAGGTTTCAGATTCTCTCTCAGATACTTACTATATGTGTGACCTTTGGCTAGTCACTCAATTGCTGAGGTTTAATTTCCTCATCTGCAAAATAGGGGGTAGAAGTGGGAGTAGGAAGAGTAATAATAGTGTCTTCTTTATAAGGTTGGTTTAAGTATAGAATGAGATAGAGTATATAAAATGTCTTGTAGGCCTTAAAGAGCTATAGAAATGTCACTTATATTATTACTAGTGGGTTTTTAATTGGCCTTGAAATTGGCCAGTGAGGCTAGGTAGTACAGTGGGTAGAGCACCGGGCTTGGGGTCAGGAAGACTCATCTTCCTCAGTTCAAATCTGACCTCAGGCATGTACTAGCTGTGTAACCCTGGTCAAGTCACTTAATTTGCCTCAGTTTCCTCATCTGTAAAATGAGCTGGAGAAGGAAATGGCAAAGCGCCACAGATCTTCGCCAAGAAAAACCCAAATGGGGTCATGAAGACTCAGCCATGACTGAAAAACTGAACAACTTCCAGTGAAGTAACTTCCTCTGCCCATGCAGTTTCCCACCTGCTCTTCAATGTATAGCCCTAGAGAGTTGTTATAGGATCATAGATTTAGAACTGGAAAGGACTTTAGAGGTTGTCCAGCCCAATCCCCCAATTTTTTAAGTAAAGAATTGAGGCCCAGAAAGGCTACCTGACTTGCCCAAAGTTACAAAACAGAGTCAGGAGTTGAACCCAGATCTTCTGATTTTAAAGCTAATGTTCTATCCACCATGCCACCTCCTGAGAAATAAAGTGATTTACCCAGGGTCATGCAGCCATCATTTTTCAGAAATAGGTCTGAAACTCAGGCCTTTTTGACTGTATTTCAGCACTCTGTCCACTTCCCCATAGCTTTCTCCATATATCTATCTAATCCATCTCTGTGTATGTATACACACACACACACACACACACACACACATTCTTTTTTAAATATGATCTGTTCAGCTGTCTAGTGATAAAACTCCCTCTCCCAGTGCAAGCCAACCCCTGCTCTTCAACTTACAGCCTCAGAGAGCCCTTTAAACATTAAGAGGGTCACTCAGCTTGTCCAGGGTCCCTCACCCCATATATATCAGAGGAAAGGCTCAATATCAGATCTTCCAGGTTCTACCTACTGTGCCAGGCACAGAGAAGTTTCTGTCATCTGTAACAGGATGCAGGATCCGATGTTCCCTTCTAGGTTGGGCATTATGTGACAATTCTCTCAGCAAATGTGTTATTAGTGAACCTAGAGTGGGCGTCTCCAGACATCTTATCAGAGAGACCCCAAAATAACACCAATCTAAATGTAATTAATGCAAGATAAATTGCCATTTCAGGAGCTGGAACTTGTTAATAACGAATCAAGCAGAACATCTGGATGGACTTCAGGAAAAGCATGTTGGGTAGAAGGCATTTGCCAGCTCGTGTCTGGCACTATGAAGAGGAGGGTATAGCATTATGGGGAGAGGTATGTGGGAGCAGGGGTGGGGTAGAAAGGGCCCCTGAGGAGATAATAGGAATATTTCTGCCTGGTTGGCATATAGATCTATCCTAACAGTGGAGAAGGGTGTTATCAGACCAGATGATATTTCCCTTCCCTTTGCCCTGACTCTAGATTTGCTCAGCCACCTGCTGACAAGAACTTTGTGTCTCAGGTAGACTTCCCTACTGGGAAAAAAACACAAGTCAACATGAGTATTGGAGTTTAAATGTCAATTATCTCGCATTATGGATAATAATAAATATTTTGGTCACAGCGACTCATTAAACAATAAATATTTATGATATTGCCAATCATTGGCAGAGTCTTAACAATTCTTTGTCAAAAGGGATGACCTGCTGGGCACTGGGGGGAGAAAGGTTACAATGGAAAATGAAGATGATGTAAAAACAAAATATATTGATAAAAATTAATTTAAAAAAAGAAAGATACTATTGGAAAAGTAGGCTAGCACCAGACTGGGCAGGGTTTAAATGCCAGGCAAAGGAACCTGTGCTTGATTCCATAGTCTGTAGGGAGCCATTTGAGCAGAAGAGTGATGTAATAATATTTAAGGAAGCTTGATTTGGCAGGAATCTTTGGGGTGAGTTAGAGAAAGGTGTGACTAGATGGTAAGGAAACCCACAGCAATAAACACCTTCAGATGTGCAGGGATGCGGCACTGGCAACGTGTTACTGACAAATTCCTCAAGCTTGTCATTTAGAATAGCGCCTGGTATACAGTAAGTGCTTAATAAATGCTAACTACAAAATATAAATAGCTATCATGATTATGCATCCACCTTTATAGCTTGATGAATTTCTACACTTTGCACTTTCCCATCTCTTTCCACTCTATATCCAATCAATGGCTGTCTTGTCTTAGTATCAGCCTGAGTCATCCTTGGCTCCTCCCTCTCTCACCTCGAACATCCAAATTCTATTGACTCTACCTCCAATTCATCTCTAACATCCATCCCCTTGTCTCCACTTACAATCACTCCCTGGTTCAGATCCTTACAGCCTTTCCCTTGGACTCTAACAGTATCCCAGTTTCCCTGCTTTCTGTCTTCCACCCTCCAATCCATCCATCACTTAACTGACAAAATGATATTCCGAAAGCATAGGTCTAAACATATTTCTCCCCTTCTCAACAACCTTTTGTGGCTCCCTATCACTGCTAGGATAAAATTTAATCTCTTCTTTTTGGTATCTAATGCCTTCACATTTAGGCTTCAGCCTGCCTCCCCAAGTATTGCATATTACTCCCCATCCCACTCTCTGATCAGCTATATTGATCTGCTTGCTGCTTGCTCTGATACTTTTTTCTCCTTTCTTTCTGTGTACCTTTATACAGGCTGTCCCCCAGGCCTGGAATGCATTTGCTTCTCATCTCTACTTCTCAGAATTTTGTTTCACTTAGTAAGTGCTTAAGAAATCCTTCTTGGTTTTTTTTTCCCTTTCAGGATCTATGGAAAACCTTCCCCAATTCCCTCAGTTTCCTTTATGTTTACTTTCCATGTACCTGCTGCCCAGGACAACATAAGCTCCTTAAGGTCAGTAGGGACTGTTTTCTTTTTATCTTTACAATCATCCCCTCTTCCCCAGTGTCTTATCCCTAAAAGGAGAAATTAGTTGAAATGAACTGAATTGAACTGAAGCCTCCAGAACGGTCTGCTTTGTCAAGCCAGGGCCCCATATGGCAACTGGAAAGCAAGCCCCCCAACTTGCAGTGTCCCCACTTCTAAAAGTGGGAATTGGTTTCTGTCCATGCAAGTGTAATCAGAAATTGTTGGCCAGGAACAGGCTGTGGTTTGACTCCTTGGCTCTGGGAGGAATTTTCTTGAACGTTATCTCACTATCTCTTGTTTATTCATAAATTGTTGGCCAATTCCTAATATATTTCATGTTCTTCAAATTTTCTTGTAAAATTCTTGTAAAAAAAAAATCTCTTTATATCAAGGTCATGTGTCTACTTTGACCTTATCTTGGTAAAGGGTGTAAGGTATTGGTCAATGGCCACTTTCTGCCAGACTGCTTTCCCATTTTCCCAACAATTTTTACCAAATAACGAATTCTTATCCCAAAATTTTAAGTCTTTATATTTGTCAAATATAAGGGTAGCTATATTTTAAATGTTGGAGGACCCACTGCCATGGCAAACCTAGACCTTGCTTTCTCACACTGATTTTTGAGTAAGTGGCTTATCATTTGAGAAGGAAAAATACATTTAATGTCAAGTCCTATTTCAAGCAGCGTAAAACAATGCATGGACTTCAGCTCTAGCTGTTTTTATAAACCTATGGAGATAAATGAGGAGCCTGAAGCCCCGAGAGGTTAAGCCCATGACCCAAGGTCACTCAACTTGGTAGTTGCTTGTGGGAGAGTTTGTCAAGCTCTCTCTTCCTGAGTGCTTGTCCCCTTCCTGCCTTGCCATTCTTGTGTTCTGACCGACTTTGAGCTTATCAGAATAGCTTTGGTGTCACTGGACTTCTCTAAACAACTGGAGTCTGTTGCTATGATAGCTGATTTTTTTCTTCTATGCCATAAATAATATGAAAACCACTTTTGGTTGCTGCCTGTTCATTCTAAGGAACTTCTCACCAATGCAATTCTATTCATTATACCATAGAAAGAAAACAAGTTATTTCTTCAGCTATTGCCCATCATTTGTTCAAGTTCTTTTCTCCTGCCATGGACTGGGCCATGGCATGCTCCACTGACATGCCCCTCCTAGGTCACAAAGGTCACTCCCTCTCTTCCAGCGTTGTTCTCTCTCTTTCCAGCACAATTTTGTCAGCACGTCTCCCCAAGAGCCCTCCTGCAATTATAGCCCTTTTCTCTTCATTTCCGACACAGTGTTGGATGAGGATTAAACGCATAAACACGTGCAGAAATAATCCATCTCCAGAAATAGTAAATGCTGAAACGCTGTATGCTGAAACACACTGCAGATGCCGACTGCCTGAAGCATGATTAACCTAATAGGCTTAAGACTTTATTTGCCACTCACATCTGTCAGGCTACAAGCAAAAACCCTAGGGTCCTTTAATTCCATAGGGTAAAGCCCTTTAGAGTCTGTCTGTTGTTCACTGGCCACTGAGAATCCAAAACTGAGAAGGAAAACAAGTCTTCAGCTTGGGGGCAAAAAGAAATGAGAGGAGGTCTATTGTAACCTATGGGTCATTGCACCAAACTTGGCACAGGTGGGTTGTTATTGTTGGGGGTTTTGGGAGGTGGGGAAAAGAAAGGCCCTGGATTGCTGCCCAGGAGATGCTCAGTACTGCTGGATGAAATGGTGAGACTGATTCTTGCTTTTATTTCTGAACCGATTCTCTAAAGATGAGAAAGTAGAAATAAAATCATTCAGAGTTATGGGGTGTGCGCCTTCCCATAGTGACATTGTCAACAGTATGACCAGGAGTGGTATCCAGTTTTGGAAAAAACCCAAGACCATTTTGTCAGCACATCAGGCTGGCCCTGAAAAGCTGTCCATTCCTTTGCTGGTTAAAGGCTCTACTTGCTATGGCAATGGAGAGGCCTCACCTCAGGGCCACAGGGAGCAGGCGATAGAGCATCCAGATCTCAGGAAGCATCAAAACATGGCCCGAAGTCTCCATCTGTTTGCTGGGAATCCTTCTCCAGGCAGGAGAGAGTTTGGAAACACAGCCCTAGATGCTGCAGTGGCCATGTCAGAGACCATCGAGTCTCAAAAACACTTGACCGAGCATATACAGTTAGAGGGTCAGAATTCTTCCAAGGAGGACTTCTGCTGGAATGATGAGAAGGGATATAGTGCCAAGGAGTCTTCTAAGAAAGTAAAGACTCCCACTAGCCACACATTGGGGAAAGAGAGTTGCTACTGTCAAGACCAAGACTTTCTTGCTTGTAAGCCTGAAGACAAGGTGGATTTCCCTGAACCCCTGGTGAGGGCTCACCAAAGGGCTTATGCCTTTCTGCATCCCAGCCTCTCCAGATATGAAGCAATCCTGGGCATAGCCCAGGAGGCTGCCCAAACCCAGCAGTACCTCCAGCAAATGGTGGGATTCTTGCTCTGGCGCTTTGATGAGATCAACAAGCTCTTGGGAGAGATTGCCAATGATGGAGAAGTCCTCCTCCAAGAAGCTGGAGCCCATCTGGCTTGGCCAGTTGGTAAGGAGGCCCCATCATTCCAGCCAGATCTCCTGCAACAGCTGCTACAGTACACTGCCAATAGGATGCAGGTTCTCCATCACACAGTGACTGCCCTTACCTCCAGTGCTCTGCAGGACTCCAGTAGCTATCTCCACTCTGCTGCTCAACATCTGAACAAAAAATTAGAGACTAAAAGAGAGCTGGACCAGTGCCTCCTGAAAACTATAGAGCTCCTCAAAGGCTGTGTGGCTGGCCCTAGTATGCCCAAGGTCGATGATCGACCTCTGTATTCTGACGACAGTGGCATTGGGGCTGATAATGAGTCTCTGCATTCTGTGGACAAATTGGGGAAACAGGCCAGCTGGGATTCTTTGGATGAGCCTGCAGAAAGGAAGCCTTGGGTTTCATCCCACAGAGAGACCAAGGTGTTGGCAGACGCCTGGCAGCATCACCCATCGGTGTCAGGGTCCAGTAGACCCCAGGACTGTGCTCTTGAAACACGAAGAGCTCACCTAGCTGCACTGAGTATCCCTTTACATGCCGATGAAACTCTAGCAAATACACACTCTTGTTCTCTGCAGCTGGGGAAGAGGTCTTCACATAATACTTTAAAAACCAGGGCCCCTGAGAAAGGGGAACATTTCAGAGACAACAGGTCAACCGGCCCTCCACTCCTCACTGATGAGGAAAACAGCAATCCAGAGGAGGAGGAGGACAATGACGATGAAGACGCCACCACTAGCCTGAATCACAGTCAGAGAGAGACTTGGTCCTTGAGGCCAACAACTTCCCCAGCTCTCACAGAAAGGATGTTGTGGCCACGTTTCACGAGAATCGAGAGCCCCCAGGCCCAGGAGATGATTCTCAAGATGAAGGATGCAATTAGTGAAAGAATCAAGTTTGTCCCAGCCCAACAAGCACACAAGGAATGGACAGAGGATGAAGAAACGAAGATAATCCTCCCTGCTAGGCCACGCACAGTCAGCGAGGGCAAGAGGTCATCTGGGAGACCAAAGCGATCCAAGTCAGAGGAATCTCTCAAGGGTCACGCTGAAGACCCCACACTCCTGGAATTGCAGAGGGTCCAGAAGGACCTCAGCCAGAGGCTAGAGATGTTTTATGGCTTCCATAAGAAAAGGAAAACACTGAACAAAGAGGAGCACCACGTCCCCAGAACAGCTATGTTGTGTCTGGACGGTAGAAGTAGGTCCCCCCAGGGCTCCTCCATTAGCAAGCTGAAAGCTTCCCTTGCCAAGAACCTCAGCATTCTGCCTAGTCAGGAAAAGATTTTCTTGCAGAAACCTGATCTCAACTCTAAGAGTCAGCAGCCCAGCGAAGGAAAAGCTGAGACACTTTTAAAGGCTACCACACCTGTCCAGGAACATATATCCTGGGAAAGAGAAAACGAGGCTCCTGAGACCCCAGGTTGGAATGGTGAAGGATGTAACCCTCGACCATCTGTCAGGAAACTCATTGAAACATTTAGTCCTACTGAAGGGATGGTGATGCCAATGAACCCCAGACCCTCCAGGGAGGTCAGTAGCATCAAGAAGTTTGGTGTTCCCATCATGCCTTCCAGATTTCCTATTTATAGAGGGCTTGCCCCTTTATATCCCAAGCATCAGATTTCTCCAGGAACAACTGGAGAGCCCCCCAAATTGGACCAAAACTGGAGGCCCTTTGCACCAATCTTCGCACCTCTCCCTAGAGTGGCACAAGTCTCCAAGAGTGCTCCAAACAGTGAAACAGAAGAAGATTTAGAGGATCTCCCTCCTCCACCTCCAGAAATCCTGATGGACAACTCATTCAATTCACTGAAGATGCCTGGAGATCCAGAGCCTGGAGGGTGTCCAGCTGAAGTGCCTAACAAGCTTCATCCAGTGGGACTTCCCCCCACCAGGAAAACATCAGCTTCTCAAAGGTTGAAGACTTCCCTGAAGCCCATTGACTTACTGCCTAGCAAAAATGCGCCCAACTCCATCCCTCCCAGTGGCAAAGGGTCAGGGAACACCAAGACGGAGAGGAAAGCCAGAAATCTCTCCTTAGAGCTGATCCATACACCTGGGAACAGCCACAACCAAGAGAAACCATGTGTGGCCCAGACACAGTCAGAAGCAGAAGAGGCTGCGAGTCTGAACGAGCAACTCCATAAGGTGATACATCTGCCCCACTCCCAAAGAACAGCTGGGCCAAATGGAAACAAGGAAGTTAGCATGCCCAGACCACCCCGACAGGAAGGGCTGAGGCAGACCCCAGCTCTGGTGAGGAAAGTTTCCCCTACAAGGATACACTGGTCACACAGGACTGAAAAGAGAAACCTGAGCCCACCTGCCTCACACAGACCCACTGGGCTGCCCACCCAGCCAAGCCTCTCCCATGGGCAAAGACAGTCCAGCCCCCCTTTTAGCCCTAGGACAAGCCCTCTGACCAGAGCCAGGACTCCTAGTCCCCCAGCAAGCCCCCCAGCATCAAGAAAATCAGTTTCTCCACTCCTCCAACACCAAAATCCCAGTTCTCCCACAGAAGTCCCTCAGAGCCCCACAGCTCCCCAAGAGCTCTCAAGTCCACTGGTCAGTCACAGAGAAGTGAGCCTTTCTCCCTCTGGTTCCACCCCTACCCCTCCAATCTCCCCATCCCAGGAACCCAAGGAGCCAAGCTCATGCGAGGAGAGTGATCTTGCTCCAGCCAAGGTGTCCCCCAACACCTGTTCCATATTCTGTCCTGCAACCTCCTCTCTGTTTGAGGCCAAATCCCCATCCTCCCCCAAAGGATCACCCACAGAGGGTGGGGAGCTTCCAGAGATGGCAGCAGAGGCTAAGAGAACCATGGTGCTGTCAAGGCAGTGGGGGGAGCCCCAAAGAAGGATGGCCTTGTGTGTTCTCAACCCTCAGCCTTTCATCAGAAGGACTGCCTCTGACCATCGGCCAAGAGTACGCCTCCGGCTTCCCGGCTCATCCTCTGTCGGGACCACAAGCGAATTGTGCAGCCAGACCAGGTAAGGCTGACCCCAATCTCATTGTCCTTTAGCTGTATCCTATCAGAGAATGTTAAAGTGGAAAGGAGCCCTGAAAGAGCCTCTAGCCAACAGACTCAATTTACAAGTGAGGAAACTGAGGCCCAGAAAGCTAAAGTGTTCATTAAGGGACAGTATAGTGCAATGGAAAGAGCCCTGGGGTTAGGAGACGTACAGCCACAATCCTGGCACCAACACTGACTATCAGGGAAGTCTAGGTAAGTCAATTCAATTCTCTGTCCCTCAGTCTTCACACAAAAAATGGGTCTAATATTTGAATGACCCACTTCACAGGTTGTTGAGACAGCGTGGCATAGTGGGTTGGATGCTCAACTGGGAGTCAGGAACACTTCGACTCAAACCCTGTCTCCAGTCTTTTAGTAGCCCTGGGCACATCACTTACCCCATCATGGCTTCAGTTTACTCATCTATAAAACAAGAATGAGAATAACTATAACCTTGACCTCATAGGACTGGCATAAGGATCAAGTGAGATACCATAGTTGAAGCCCTTTACAAACCTATTCAAATGTCAGTTTCATTGTAATGAAAAGGCCTTCTAAGATCTCAAGGTGAGATGTAAACATGAGTTGTAATGACTAAGTGACTTGCCCAAGTTCACACAGCTAGTTACAGGTAGAGTCAGGACTTAAACTAGGTAGAAGCATGGAGCGTTTGAGCCAGCAAGGCCCTCAGAAATCATCTACTCCAGTCCTTCTTCTTTGCTGCTGTTCAGTCATGTCTGACTCTTAATGACCCCATTGGGGGTTTTCTTGGTAAAGATACTGGAATTCTTCGTCATTTCCTCCAGCTTATTTAACAGATGAGGAAACTGAGGCAAATAGGGTTAAGTGACTTTTCCAGGGTCACACAGAGAGTGTCTGAGGTTGAATTTTAACTCAGGTCTTCCTGACTCTAGGGATAATGCTCTATCCACTGCACCACCTTGCTGGTCCTCATTATATATTTTACAGAATAGGAAAGGGATGGAAAGGGTAACACCCACAGATGTGGCCTTCCTAGGCTCCATGTTCCCTCTTCTAGAAAATAGGTTTCTGTGCAGGAGAACTCCACCTAGGCAGTTCTTACAGCCCTTGCTTCAGGAGCAGGAAAGGGAGTGGGAATGGGGAATGTGTGGGTTCCCCATCCCAACACAGAGCAGGCCTCACCTGCTGCAGGCCTTTCTCTTTTCAGAGGCAGAGATGCTACCATCTTTCTAAACCAAACCTACCCTTTCACTTTCATGGAAGGAAGAAAATATGTCTCATGGGATATCTGACTTTAAATCTATTTTGACTGCTTTTTCCTAAGGTCAAAGCCTGTTAGCAGTGGGAAGGCTTAGTTATTATGCTAAGTTCATGAACTGACTGCCTCTTTAGCACAGTAGGCAAGAGGATCTGGGTTCAAGTTCCACCTCTAATCCAGCTTCTCTGAGCCTCATTAGTCTCCTCATTTGAGCAATGATGGAATGGCAGTCTCCATCTCAGCCTCACTGTGAAGATGAATTGACATACTGTAGATTGAGCTCTTTGCCAACCTTTAAGAGCTGTGTAAATGTCTGCTATTGTCATCATCTAATGGAGATAGACTGGTCAAAAGCGTCTAGATTTCAAGCTGAAAGAGACCTTGGAGGTCATGTAGTGCAACTTCCTCAGTGAGGAAACTGAGGCCCAGAGAGAGGAAATGACTTGCCTGACTCACCTAGCAAATAAGGTAAATAAGTAGCAAAGGCAGAATTTGACCTCTGACTCCAAATCCACTGTCCTTTTTGATGTGTGAGTTAATGAGAGTTGTCACCCTGGTGTAGTTTGCAATGACTTGTCCAAGGTCACATTTCTGGTTAATGACAGAAGCAGGGGTAGACCTTAGCCCGTGTCCTTTCTGTTCCATCAGTGTTTGCCCACTCTTGAGATCAGAACTGTTCACCCCTTCACTGCACTTTGGGCTGGTCATGAAGGGCTTTATTGATTCGGTCATGTTGGACTTCCACAACAGCTGAATGGAAGAGGTAGTAGAGTTACAATTCGAACTAAAAACAGGGCTGGAAGGGACTTGGAGGTCATTTAATCCAACAGCCACATTTTAAAGGTCATCAGGCACATTGCCATTCTCTATCTTTCTCCCATCTACCTCCCACCTTCCTAAGTCAGCCTACAAAGTGGCTGCTGTTGTTCTATTATTTTAGTCATATGTAACTCTTTGTGACCCAATTTGGGTTTTTCTTGACAAAGATTCTAGAGGTTTGCCATTTCCTTTTCCAGCTCATTTTACAGATTAGGAAACTGAGGCAAGCAGGGTTAAGTGAGTTTCCCAACGTCACATAGCTAATAAGATTTGAACTCAAGATGATGAGTCTTCCTGACCCCACAGTTTTACAAAGAAGATTGGCTAGATAGTGTGTGGGAAGGCTACAGCCCCTGAAGCACTGGGGAAATAGTATTCTAATATTAACATTATAGGAACATAGGTCTAGAATTGGAAGGGACTTCTGAGGTTATCTAACCCAAGTCTCTCATTTTACAAATAAGGAAATTGAGACTCAAAAGTGAAATGACTTTTCCAAAGTCACTCAGATAGTAATCAAATAGTAACTGTCAGAAGGGATTTGAATGGAGGTCCAGCCTTACCTTAGATCATGTCTGGAGTCTGAAAGCTGTATCAGAGTCCTTTGATTCCAAATTCAGGTCTCTTTCCATTGTACTCTGCTGACTCCATGCTCTTTTACCTAAGAAGGGATCTGAGAATAGATTTTAGGGGTACATGAACTTGGATGGAGGGAAATGCATCTTTATTTCAATGTAACTGGTTTCCCTTGTAACTTTATGTATATTATTTTATGCATTTAAACACATTATTGGGAGAAGAGGTCCATATGCTTCACCAGACTGCCCAAGGGGTCCATGGCACAAAGTGAAGATTCCCTCCCCTAAAGCATGCCAGGTGCTGTGTTAGTCTCTGGAAATTCAAAGACAAAAACAAAAATGGTCCCTGTCATCAAGAACCTTACTTCCATTTTTCAGCCAACATTAATTAAAGTACCATGATCCATGAAAAATTGTATGTGAACATAGTTAAAAACCATCTGAAATTTCCCAGCCACTGAAGGAAATGAGGTATGGATTATTTACAAGAACCTTTCTGTGATGTTACTCATTTCTTAAATCGAAGATGAGTTGCCCACATCTGGGAATCTGGGAGCAAATTATTAATGCTACTCCTCAGTCATTCACTTATTTTATCATTAGAGTTCTAAAGGGGAGCCTTCCTGGAAACTACTGGCTCGAGAAGGAACAATAAAGAAAAGTATTGATTAGAAACCCTGGCATTTCCAAGCAGCAGGAGCCAGTAACCAAACGACATAAAATTGTGCAGGAATAAAATCCCACTCTCCTTTTCTAGGAATAGAAAAGCTAATGAAAAGGGCACTTTAATTTGGAGTTAAACGACCTGAGTTCAAATACCAACTCTGCTACATACCACCCGTATGTTCCTGGGCAAATACCTTCCTTGTTGTTCAGTTATGTCTGACTCTTCAAGATCCCATGGACCAGAGCACTCCAAGCCCTTCTGTCCTCCACTATCCCCCGAAGTCCGTCTAAGCTCATGTTTGTTGCTTCCATGATTCTATCTATCTCATCCTCTGCCGTCCCCTTCTCCTTTTGCCTTCAGTCTTTCCCAAATAACTTCACCTTTCTGTAAAATGAAGGAGTAGGAGTAGACTATCCCAATGAATTTGGAACACTAGTAATACAGAAGAGATAGGAAGCTCTCAAACCATGAAGATCTGAGTTTATATCCTGCCCCAGATATGTATTAGCTGGGTGACCCTGGGCAAATCACTTAACCTCTGTTTGCCTTAGTTTCCCCTTCTGTAAAATGGAGGTAATAACAGCAACTGCCTTGCAGGGTTGATGTGAGCACAGATGAGATAACCTAAATGAAAAGCACTTGGCAAATCTTAAAGCGCTTCCCAAATGTTTGTTATCACTATTGCTGTTCGCTTAGTTGAAAGAGATGTTTAGGATTCATTTAGTCTGCTGCCCTGTCTCCAGGCAACACTGCACCTAATGAGAGGAAGGTCTTTCAAGACTCTGCATTTTCATGATTCCTTAGGATTATGGGACATCAATCTAGAGCTACAAGGGATCTCAGACATCTGGGCCATTGTTTCTCAAAGTGTGACTGTTCTATCCCTGAGAACTTTTCAGGGCATTCATGAAGCCATGATAATACAATGTTCATGATAATACTATGTTTTAACTTCTAACAAGGTAATTATCAACAGAGCACCTAAGGGGTGCAGTGGACAGAGTGCTTGCCATGGAGTCAGGAGGACTCATTTTCCAAGTTCAAATCTGACCTCAGACACTTACTAGCTGGGTGACCTTAGGCAAGTCACTTAATCCTGTTTACCTCAGTTTCCTCATCTCTAAAATGAGCTAGAAAAGGAAATGGAAAACCATCCCAGTATCTTTGCCAAACACAGTTGGATATTACTGAAAAACAACTGAATGACATCGTTTGGCAGCTAGGTCGTGCAATGGATAAAGTGCTGGGTCTGGAGCCAGGAAGACTCATCTTTCTCAGTTCAAATCCAGTCTCAGACACTAGTTGTGTGAGATGGCAAACAACCTCAGTTTCTTTGCCAAGAAAACCACAAAATGGGGTCATGAAGAGTTGGATACTACTGAGCCACAACAATTATCAAGAGGATATAATCCACATAAACCAAAGCTCTTTGGGGAGAGATCCTCAATAAATTTTTAGAGTTTAAAGGTTCTTGAGAGCATAAAGTTTGAGACCCACTGATCTAAGCCAACCTCCTTGCCTTACAGAGGAAGAAACTGAGGCCTAAGAGATGTAGTACTTTGTCTAAGATGACACAGGCAGCAAATTATAAAGCAGGATTTGAACCCAGGTCTTCAGACTCTACACTGTATTGTGCCACCCCCTCTCCCATGTCCTTCATGATTTCCTCTAGCTCTTTCAAGTATAAAGCTGACTGCTGAACATTAAGGACTATTAAGGGGTCCCCTTAATTTATAACAGAAGCAAACCAACTGAAGGGGGTACATCTCAGAGGTAGCATTTTCACAAATTTATAGAATTTCAGAGCAGGGATGGCCATTTAATGAAATTCATGAAGTCTGACACCCTCATTTTGGAGATGAGGAAATTAACCTCAGGAAGGAAAATTTAGACCTGCCCAAGGTCACATAGTGAGATGGGGAATTTGAAATTCTGTGATCTTGAACCATACATATCAAGTCTGCTTCTGGGCCTGGGGCAGCCATAATCAGGATATAGGCCCTGCTTGACCCTAGGGTGATGCTTTGAGACAGTGGCAAAAGGCCACATAGTTTGTACTAAGGGCAGGATTATCCAACCCAAGGCAACTTCTCCACCACACCTTGAAACTGTGAATACAGCTCCGTGCAACAGCCACACTCTGTCTGCCTGAACTCCCTGACCTTCACTGACAGAAACGCTGGCCCTACATTTTTTTCCAGAAAAGGAGAATGATGTTTACATCCTGCACTTAGAGATCAGTGGCTCAAATGACAGTCCACTGTATCTCTCTTTAGTGGGTGGAGGAAGGTTTCAGGATGCTTGGTGATTGCATAGATTCAAAAAGGGATCAGTCTGTTTCCTTAAATACAAACTGAGAATTCTACCATGGGTCCTTCAACACCGGCCTGCTTTTCTACCCCTCCTACTCACCACCCACCTTCCTGAGTCAGGTTACATAGAAGACTGACTGCAAGGTGTGTGGGAAGCCTAGACCCCTGGAAACGCTAGGGAAAAGGACAGTAAAATCAGGGGATCATGGGTCTAGAGTTGTATGGAGAAAATGAAGGCCAGAAAAGTTAAGTAACCTACCCAAGGTCACACAGGTAGCAAGAATCAGAGATGAATTGAGGTCTTCTGACTCAAAGACTAGGGCTCTTTATACTGTTGCATGCTTCCAATCTTTCTACCGTAACCCTTAAAGAACCAAGGCAAGCAGTCTTAGGTAATCCATGGACTGGCTCACCACTGTAACATAACTCGGGGAAATCACATATATCTGTGAAATTGGAAGGAAGTTCATGGAAACATGGGCTTGGATCCTCCTGTTCCCAAGTCACCTAGCAAGGGGTTATCTGTCCTCTCACTCTCCCCAAAGGAAGTCAGTGCTATTCCATCCCCTCTTTGAAGTGCTACAACTTTCTCTTCTTGCCTCAGTTTGTAAAATGGGCAGTCAGATTCAACATAATATTTCTTGTTATGTCTGACACTTTGTACCCTATTTGGGAGTTTCTCGGCAGACACTGGAATAGTTTGCCATTTCCTTCTCCAGTTCATTTTTACAGATGAGGTAACTGAGATAAACGGTTAAGTGAGTTGGCCAGGCTCACCGGGCTAGTAAGCATCTGAAGTCAGATTTAAATTTAGGAAGATGAATCTCCCTGAGAGCTCTGGCTAGCTACACTGCAGCCTAGCTGCCCCTAATTCACATATCTGTAATGCCTTAAGGTGTATGTATATGTATTGTGTGTGTGTTTGTATATATCTATATATGAATTTGTGTATATGTATATATGCATGGATATGTGTGTGTGATCATAACCTGCAAGGTGGGAAAGGGGCAGTAAAGATTATCATCCCCATTTTACAGATTTTACAGAAACCCAGAGAAATGCCATGATTTGCCCAGAGTCACACAACCAGTCGGTGCTAGATCTAAGATTCTCATCCAACACATAGGATTGTATTTTCAGAGATGGAAGGGACCTCACAATTCATTTAATCTAACCCACTCTTTTTTAGGGGAACCAGAGGCTCAGAGGTCAAGTAACTTATATTTGCTCAGCAGGTAGCAGGAACAGACCTGAATCAGCACTTTGGATAGCAATCCTTAGAGCACTGGTCCTGGAGTCAAGAGGACCTGAATTCAAATGCAGCCTCAGATGCTTGACAATTACTAGCTGTGTGACCCTGGGCAAGTCACTTAACCTCCATTGCTTTGCAAAAAACTAAACAAACCACTTCTAACTATTAATCCATGCTCTATTTTTTAGTATACTCTCCTTTAAATGATGGATCAAGGGACAAAGCAGAAAGGTAGAGGAGGCATGGGAACCAAAGGCATGGGCTTTCTCCCTCAAAGAGACACCTATTGAGGAGGGGATTGGGGAGGAGAGAGCACACACTGATCCATAAATCCACTGGGCCTTGGGCCCATTCAGGAACGCATGATCCTGGCCAGAATCATCTGGGAGGTCAGCTCATTGTCTGTACCACACTGTCATGTTTGCTTTTCTGCTGTTACGCTGCCTTATGATTATTCGTGTCAAATCCAGGTCTGGTCTCCCTGGCAAGGCTATAGAGTCCTAAAGGTAGGAGGGAACCCTGGCCTCCATCTAACCTGGCTCTCAGCGGATTGTATGACTGCTAAGGAATGGAATTTGTTGGGCTTTGTGGATGGGAAGCTGAAAAGTAACTTCAGAAAGTCAGAACAGATAACAGATGCCCAACTCCTCATCTGTTGTCTCAAACGTGGACCTGCTGTAGCTTGTGTTTCTCTCTCCCTGTATGGTGACAAGGTACCTCCAATACATAAAGAATGGTGCAGTCGAAGGACCACTTGTTTTGGAAGCAGGACAGCTGGAACTGAGTCCTTGCTTCAGCACTTATTAGTTGTGTGGTCCTGGATATCTGACTGAGCCTCAGCTTTCCAGTCTGTAAAATGGGAATCATGACGTTCATACTACTTACGTCAATGAAATCACAGGTCTGCTTAAGCAAAATCATATCAGAATCAATGGTCTACTAATAGAATCCAGGTCCAGGAATTTGCCAAACTATCCCCTCCTTTGTTGCTCTTTCCCAGAAGGGTAACTAGGGCATCCTAACTGGGTCTTTGACCCAGGGTAACTAAATTTTGAAGGGACTGACAGCATTCTTAATCCTCCAACCGTACGGCAATAACTGAGCTTAGCACCTAGTTAGCAAAATAATTACTTGAGCTAGTAAATTATCAGATGGCAGCCCAACAGTTGCCTGACCCTCTGACCTCCCTAGGAACATCAAGGTGCCGGTTACAACTGTTCTCTCCAGTTGTTTATTAGTGTACACTAAGACCCACTGAATAGCCCCATGAGTGCTCAGCACTGTGTTTGGCATGAAAGGGAATACAAATATGGAAGTGATACAACATCTCTGTTCTGGAAGAGCTGACAACCTAGCTGGGGAGACAGTACATTTAAATGATACAGGAGAATAATGTAGGGAAAAGCACAGGATTTACAGTTTTTCACTAAAGTGCTATCAAGTGTGAGTCCCAGAAAGGTGTAATCAATTTAATTCAATAAACATAATTAATCATGGGCTTGCCTGCCAGGCACTGTTTGACGTATTGGGGAAGCTAGGTGGTGCAGTGGATAGAGTGCCAGGCAGGAGTCAGGAAGACCTGAGTTCAAATCCAGCCTTAGACACATACTAGTTGTGTGACCCTAGACAAGTCGCTTAATCCTGTTTGCCTCAGTTTCCTCATATGAAAAACAAGCTGGAGAAAGAAATGGTAAATCACTCTAATAAAGAAATAACAAATCACTCTAATATCTTTGCCAAAAAAAACCCAAAAGGGTCACAAAGAGTTTGGATATGACTGAAAACAACTGAACAACAATATCAGGCATTTAATATACAAAAACAAACCAGTACTTACACCATTCGGTAGCTTCCATTCTACTGGGAAGAAATAGCATGTCACAAATAAATAAATTCAAAGGGACAAACTATGTAATTTCAAGGGGAACTGAGAGTGCTGGCTAACAAGGGGATCAGGAAATCCTCCAGTAGAAGTCAAAGCCTCAGTCATGCACTGAAGAAAACCACAGCTTCTTAGAGGCAGTGGGAGGGAGGGAGGAAAAGTGTTCCAAATATGAGACACAGCCAGGCAAACACACAAGGTCAAGTCATGGATCGTCATTTTTAGGGAGCAGCTAGCAGGCCAGTTTGACCAGAACAGAGATAAAGAGCATGAAGGGGAATAAGATGAAATAAGACTGGGCAGGCAGGCAAAAGCCAGACTATGGAGGATTTTAAACACCAAGCCAGGGATTTTGTGTTTTCTTCTAGAGACAAGAGGGAGCTATTGAAGCTTCTATCAATCAGACTTATACATAAAAATCACACATCTAAAACTGAAAGGAACTTCATTTTACAGATGAGGAAGCTGCAACCCAGGCTATGTGAAATGACTTTCCCAGAGTAACATAGGTAATACTCATTCTGAGGCAGGATTTCAATCCAGGTCCTTTGACTCCAGAACCAGTGTTCTTTTTCACTGTACCATATGCTTTAGAAAGGTTACGTTCATAACTGTATGGATGAAGGATTGGACTGAGAAGAGCCCTTTCAGAGTACTGGATCACTTGGGTGATAGTTAACCCCTAGGACTGCCTTTTAAAATCAATCCTCCTCTCGTATGGATGGACATAGAGAAGACCCACAAAGTGAGGCCTCATCTCAGCCTAGCTCTTCTTTGGACCTCTTCTTGGAGAGAAGAGGGGAAGGACGACTCCAATAGTGATGGCTGTCGTTCAGTGTTGGCCTAGGGACTTGTATTGGGTTACCATTCCTTTCTTTGACTGTGCCACTTGATGGGTGTCTTTGGGTATCCGTGTGTGGGGTTATGTCAACAAAATGAGGCAGGTTCAGCCCTACATTGAATAAATGAAGCCTGCCTTCTGAAAAGAAAAGCCAGACTAAAATTCCAGGCCCTGCAGCATCCAAAGAGCATTGCTCGGTTGAGAATAGCAGGCATTGGGCATCAATTTGAATTTTTGTTTTGATGAACACAGAGTGATTCCCATTTCCCCAGTGTTGAGCACTGTGCTAGGCACTACAGGGGGAGAGAAAAGAAAGAGTAACACATGGTTCTCCTGCCTGAAGAACTTACATTTGATTAAAAAAGGGAAAAGGCCATCCAGAGTACCAAAGGTTAATAGTCATAACCACATTGTCCATGTAAATGAACCTGTAAGGTCACAGAGCTCTGACCTTACACCTCTTTTAGACTGTAAGCTCCTTGAGGGCAGGAGTTGCTTTTTGCCTCTTTTCACATCCCTAGCACTTAGCATGGTGCCTGGCACACAGTAGGTACTTAATAAAGACTTACCAAGTGATTGAACTGCCCTGTGAGGTAGACACTATGGGTATTCTAACTGCATTTTCTAGAAGAGGACATTGTGGATCAGAGGGGTTAAGTGACAAGCCCATGGTCCCACAGTCAGTTAAGCATCAGAGCCAATCACACACCCACCATTCCTTCTATTACTTTTATATTTCTGTTTCCTTATTGTTTCTGTCTCTCTTCTTTGCAGCTCGGAGGAAAATTCTCCAAAGGAAGGGACACCTTGGAGTAGCCTCTGCTTATCAGACATGAAGGGAAGCAGCAGGTGTGCGTCCCACCCTGACCTGTATGTGGTCGGTCGAGGCTTCCAGAGGGAGTGAAGGAGGTCTGGACCCACTGGGGAGGGAAGCCCCTCATCACTCCAAGGCTGGCTGAGCTGTATGAGAGCAGATGACAGCCACCCAAGATCAGCCCCGAGTTTGAAATGATGCTGCCCAACGCTGAGCTGGGCTCTTCCGTTTTCCTGGGGCACCCCTGGGGGTGGGGGGAGCACAGAGATGGATTTGGATGCCTCTCCAGGGAAGTCAGGCCTGCAGACCTCTCCTTTCTAGCCAGAGGTCCCTTAGGATCCAGAAGGAAGGAGCCTTCAGAACCCTGGGCCATGTTGCCTATTCTTCTAACTATTAGCCTTACCTGGGAACTAGGGCCCAGATTTGTTACCATTTCTTCTGTCTGTGGCATTTTATATCTACATAAACCATCTCAGAAAGGTCTTCATTAACAGTGGTTGTGTTTCTGCTGCGTGAAGAATCAGAGGTATCTTTAAGGTCTCTGAGTCAGAAGATCTGAGTCTGAGCTGATATGCATTAGCCGTGTGACCTTGGACAAATCACAGAATAACGACAATAACTAGCTTTTATAATGCATTTTGAGTTTGCAATTTTCAAAGCTCTTTGCACATGTTTTTTAACCCTCTTCTCACCTGATCCTCTCCACAGCCCTAGAAGCGGTGACTTTAAGAATTGTTCCCTCCCATTTTGCAAGTAAGGAAATGGATGCTCAGAACAGTTGAGCGACTTTGTTAATATTCATGTAGTTACTGTCAGAGGCTGGATTTGAACCCAGGACTTGCCTAACTCCAAATCTGGTATTCTTTCAACTATCCTAGGTTGATGGCAACTTAAAACTCTCTTGATTACTGTCCCGTTCCTGTTGACAAGGAGGATTAGACAGTAGGTGTGCCCAAAATCACCCTGGGGAGTGTTCCATAGGTGTCTAGGTGCTCCAGGGTCCTACCAGAAGAAGAGTACCTGGGAAGTGCCAAACCCTCTCAGGCCAAGTCCTCAGAAAGGGGGTGCGCCATCCCCAAGTGCTGCCTCTCACAGGTTGGCTGTGCCATCTCACTAGTCTAAGTACTGGAGTTAGCATGGATTTACCCTATGAGAATACCTCTGAGCCCCCACTCCTCCCTGAACTGACCACACTCCACCGAGCCCTGGCCTCTGTGATCTACTTCCTCACAGGAGTGGAGAAGGACGTTTGGATGCTGTATACCAAAGAATAAAAGGAAAAAACAGTATATAACAAGACATTTACCCCATGGCTATGTGCCCTTTGCTTCTCCTCTCTACCCAGAACACCCTAACCAGTCCATACGTGATCCCAACCCCACTAGGTCTACTAAAGATACAGTTAATGGGTTTAACCTCTCTCATGAGTAGGCAAACAGAATACAAAATACATCCCAGCTTCTGACTTTTATGAACATAGTAAAGCCAGTCACTAGGTTAGCCCAGGAACTCAGGATCCAGATCTCAGCCTCTCCTCATGGTTCAGATCATAGAGCTATAAAGGGGTTCAACAGATGATTGTATGGCTAGAGTTTTTTAAAGAGAACTTTAATTTCTTATCACATCCCCCATTCACCTGGAGGTGAATCTTGCTACCTGGAGGCAGCTGGATGGTGAAATGGATGGAACGTTGGGCCTGGAGTCAAACCCAGCCTCAGACACTTACTAGCTGTGTGACCCTGGTCAAGTCACTTGACCCCTGTCTACCTCAGTTTCCCCAACTGCAAAATGGGGATAATAATAGCACCTACATCCCAGGGTCGTTGTGAAGATTGAATGAACTATTGGTAAAGTGCCTAGCACAGTGCCTGACACATAGTAAGCACCATACAGATGTGTATTCTGTTCCCTCCCCCCTTCTCTCTTCCTTGTCTCTGACTTTGAGACAAGGAAGTGTGCATTAGTGTGCATTTCACCTGGCTGAGAGCTGTCATATATCCCTTCCCTGTGCCCCCCTCAGTTCTTCTTATGGATGGGGCCAACGAAAGGCACCACAGAGCTTCAGTCGTCCAATGGACGTACATATTTTATCCCCCATTACACTTCCTTGTGGTATAATGGATAGATAACTGGCCTTGGAGCCAAGATACTAAATCCTGCTTGGCCTGATGCTAAGTCCTGCCTTTGACACATGGTGGCTCTGTGACTCTGGGCAGGTCTCTAAGATCCAGAGAAGGGTCTGATCTGCATTGGTAGAAGGCATTTCCTATACCAGGTCCAATCCCCCAGTCTTGTATCCTGTTATCCTGTTATATCCACTCCTTGAGTTTCTATTTCTGTTCTGTTTCTGAAACTGTGAGGGTCTTCCCCTCCCAGACTGACTCTTTGGTGAAGTCAAAGTAGGTCATCTTTTGCCTCAATTCTTACTTAGCCTTGAACCACTGAATGGGTGTTGCCTCAGACAAACTGAGCCCTGGGAAAAGACCTTAGTTTAAAAAGGTCAAAGGCTCCCTCTGCATCCAGGGCCATCACTAGTTGTCCTGATCTATGCCATGTCACCGGACTCTAATAATTCTGGAGGAGAAAGTGAGGCTGATGACTCTGAACAACTCTGCCACACTTCAATCACTTGAAAGTCAAGCTATCACCCTCCTGATATCATTGATTCTCTTTGGGAATGAAAGACGAGCGACAGCAGTGCCCCAGTCCCTATCCTTACTTTACCTACTTCACAAGGGTTCTGAGAAAAACACTTTGTAAACCACAAGGCACAATAGAAATAGAAATTATTATGATGGGGACTATCCAAAGAATAATATGGATAATGCTTTACCTCTCTTGGAGTTATAAAGTCTGTCATATGAATTTGCTCTGAGAATCTACTTAGCAAAGCTGGTCACTCCGGGGACGTGAGGATGAAGTAGAATCTAAGATACAGGTCGTTCCCCACCTCCCAAACTCAACTTTGCCTCTCCCCTCATGGTGAATGGCATTTTATGTGTCATGGCCAGTCCCTGAAGCTATGCTGACTCTGTCTCAATGGGCCTGCAGAGTTTGTGCTGTCCCATAGCAAACAGTATATACTTAGCACAGGAAGGGGCTTCCAAAAGTCTCAGAGACAAAGGGATACTTTTCTTCTTTGACTGTGTGATAAAGACAAAAGGATTACTGTGGGTATGTCATACACATTCCAAGGCCTTGTCTTTCCCACAACTAGAAAATGACACCTTGCAATGACATCACCCCCAACCTATGAGTAGGCTTATTAGAGGGTGAAACTGTGGTTCATGAAATAAGAATTTCAAAAACCAGGGAGGAAAACTATCGCTGTTTCTGCTTTTTCTCATACTGAGAAGAAGGGAGCAGATAGAAGTAGGAAAGGCAGCTACCTTGATGGTGTAGTCTGAGCAGTTCTGAGAGACACCTAGACCCAAAACACCTTCTTAACCAGCCTGCCCTGCCCTCCTACTTGAGACAGCTAGGTGGCTCGGTGGATATAGCACCGTAGTCAGGAAGATCTGAATTCAAATCCAGCCTCAAAACATTACTAGCTGTGTGACCCTGGACAAGTCATTTTACCTCAGTTTCCTCATCTGTAATAATAGCACTTACCTCTCAGGGTTGTTGTCAGGATTGTAAAATGCTAAACATAATGCCTGGCACATAGTAAGTGTTACATAAATGTTGGCTATTGTGATTGCATTGCTTAGTTGTTTTTCAGTTATATCTGACTCTTCCTGACCCTATTTGGGGTTTTCTTGGCAAAGATACTGGAGTGGTTTGCCACTTCCTTCCCTAGCTTACTTCATAGACGAGGAAACTGAGGCAAAAAGAGTTAAGTCACACAGTCACACAGATAGTGTTTGAGGACAGATTTGAACTCAGGAAGATGAGTCTTCCTGACTCCAGGCCCAGTACACTACCCACTGCATAACTTAGATGTTTATTATTATTTATTATTGTTGCTACGCCCCAAATCTCCATCATTATCAAAGTCATCCTTTGTGTTGCACAGAGTAGTGCATGATTTTGGGAGGCTGATGTTTAAAATGCACCTGGTTCCCTGGGGGCTGGGCTAAATGGCCTCCAAGGTCCTGTCCAGTTGTGAATCTAAGATCCTTTAGCCCTATCCCATTAGCATCATTGAAACAGACTAAATTCTTTTATCAGATTGACTATTGTCATTTTTGACGCATTAATGAATGTGTGCCTTGACATGTGAGAGGTAAGTTTTAGTGCGTTCGGGTCAGACAGTCCAGGAATAGCCGGATACATGGCAGCTACTGGGAAGGCAGGATGGGGCATTGACCAGAGCAGGCAAGTCGCTTGGTGTGCTCAGTGGGGACCCTGGCTTTCACTGGGACAGCACAAGGGCCTTGAACCAGAGAAGAAAGTGCATGTTTTGTAGATTATCAATAGTGTGATGGGACATGGCTAAAGCTCCAGTCAGCAGGGATGCAAATACATTTCATAACAAATGGGATGTATGAAAGGAGAGCCAAGATAAAAGGAGGAGCAGACATGGGAAAGGGGCAATGTGGGTGGGGGTAGGGAGCCTCTGCTGCCCCTTGAATAGCTGGTCAGGACAAGGACTCCCTCTCCCATGGCCCCCTTCCCATAGCTACCCCTCCCTTCCCACTCCTATCTGCTCTGTATTCCTGAACTCCCCACACATGCATAATATAATTATTGGTAGTACCTCATTAGATTGTAAACTTCTTAAAGGCAAAAACTGTCATTTTTCATCTTTGTATCTCCAGTTCCTAATAATGGTACTTTAGGTAAATTCAGCACTTAATAAATGTTGAATGGAATTATTAGGATTAGAAGGGAGAAGCTGTGGGCTACAGGGGGAAGGTGCTGGATTTGGACTTGAGGATTTCTGGGTTCTCTCCTACTCACTACCTTTGTGTTCGAAGGCAAGGCTTTTAATCCCCCTGGACCTCAATTTCCTCATCTGCAAAGCCAAATCTTTTGGGCTAGTTTAGCCCCAAGGTCCTTTTCAGCCCAAAATCTATGCTCCTGTCCTATGTGATTTAGTGACCTTAAATGTTTAAACTAGAGAGACAGTTGGGTGGTAGAGTGGATACATAGTGGATTGTACACAGATGTAGGAATGGAAACTATGAGAGCAAAGGTGGGGATGGGGTGGGAAAGGGGAAAGATTCTCCATAAAAGCTTGTCAAATAAATGAATGAATGAAAATGGGGAAATGATGGAGAAGAAGGAATAAAGGAGGTGAAGAGAAAAGAATCAGGAAAGAACAGGAAATAAAAGATAAGGAGAAATTTAAAATAAGGTTAGAAGGAAACAAAGAAGATGAAAAAAAAAGTAAGGTTGAAGAAGCCCGAATTCCTAGGTTCTCTACCCATTGACCAGATGAGTGACCTTTTATATTACTTCACCTTCCTGGACATCAGTTTTTTTTTATCTTTATCTTTATTATTATATTTTTATTTTTTTCTTATTTGTCTTTATATAAAATGAGGCATTAGAAGGGCTTTCTGGGCCCTTTCAAATTTAACATTCTATGAATCTCTAACCACTGAAGAAGAATATGTTGGGAAAAGGAACACATATTTTAGTAATTTTTCAAATAGACAACCCCACATAAATGATAAATATGATGTCTACTTGCTCTGAGTCAGTTCCCAAGAGGAATATTCAAACATCACATGTGCATGTTTTTTAAAAGAAACAAACTCTTGGTGAGATACCAGATACCCAGAATAAAGATAAACATGATAGACTTGGTCCTTATGGATATGGCCAACACCCTGCTTCCCCACACTGTCATCTTTATTTATCTGTCTCCCTTCCCTTCCTCTTTTTCCCTGGCCCAGGACAGCACAATGGAAGAGAGGGGGAATTTTTAGAGAGAGCATTAAGAGATTCATAGGTCTGATGATTAGACCATGATGGTCTGCATGTATTAGAGCAAGAATTCACTTTTAAATGTATTTCTGTTTTAACGGAGAATTGCATCTAAATTTAATTCTCTGAGTTCTAGAGCAATGTATGATGACCTGTATTCACAAGATATATATACAAGGTTCTAACCGCTAACAAATATTGGGCCCTTTGAAGTCAGCCTGAACCTGAACACTGAGTGGCAGATTCAAACCAGGCTGTAATCTGATTTGTTGTGAGGGAGAGATTTGCTTTAGACTATTAGCTATTCTCCAGGCTCTGTGCTCCCTGCACTGCCTAAAACTAACTTCATTCTCCTCTCTGACTATTAAAAACCCCTCTCTTGCTTCGAAGGTTGAATTCGGGTGCCACCTCCTCCAGGAAGTGTTCCCAGAATACCTTTGCTGGATGTGATCTCTCACCACTCCATTTTACTTAGTGCACTTTACCTTTGTGACTCCTAGGATACCTTATCTCTTGTGTTATAATTATTAGTAGTACCGCGTTAGGCTGTAAACTTCTTAAAGGCAAAACTTGTCGTTTTTCATCTTTGTATCTCCAGTTTCTAATAACGGTACTTTGGGTAAATTCAGCACTTAATAATATTGGACAGAATTGTTAGGATTAGAAGGAAGAAGCTGTGGGTTATAGGGGGAAGGTGCTGGATTTGGAACTGAGGATTTCTGGGTTCTCTGCTACTCACTACCTTTGTGTTCTAGGGCAAGGCTTTTAACCCCTTGGGGCCTCCATTTCCTCATCTGTAAAACTAAATCTGTTGGGCTAATTTAGCCCTAAGATCCTTTTCAGCCCAGAATCTATGCTCCTATTCTATGTGTTTTAGTGACCTTAAATGTTTAAACTAGGGAGACAGCTGAGTAATTCACTGGCCGCAGCACCAGCCCTGAAATAAGGAGGACCTGAGTTCAAATTCAGCCTCAGACACCTACTAACTGTGTGACCCTGGGTAAATCTTTTAACCCTGTTTGCCTCAGTTTCCTCATCTGTAAAATGAACTAGAGAGGGAAATGGCAAAACTACTCTAGCATCTTTGCCAAGAAAATCCCAAATGGGGTCACAAAGAGTCAGATGTGACTGAGGAACAAACGAAATATTTATAAGGAGTTTACTGTGTGCCAAGTATTGTGCCAAGTCATTTTACAAATGAAATCATCATTTGATCCCCACAACAACCCTGAGAGGTAGGTCTTGTTATTACCCCCATTTTACATATGAGAAAACTGAGGCCAACATAGGTTAAGCAACTTGCCCAAGGTCACACACAAGGTCACACATCTGAGGATGGATTTGAACACCACTCTTCCTGAGTCCAGGCTCAACCCTCTATCTCCTCTACCACCTAGCTACTACGATGTAAGGTTCTGATTTTTTCTTCAGTTGTATCACATTCATATGAGAGTGGGAAAGAAGGAAGTAAAGGGGCTAAGACCTCTTAAGGGATATGACTCAATAACCTCTAAGATCTCTTCCAGTTCTGTGATTCTACAGCAAACATTTGGTCAAAGTCAAGGTCTAGGAAGGGTCACCAAGTTTTGTCATAGTCACTATTTTCCCTAAGGCCTACCCCCGCCTCAAAAAAGAAAAGGGAGTACTTGCTGACCTACATGATTTATTTTTTTATTGAAGGCTAGTACTAGATTGAACTATACCTGACATAAAGCACAGCCATTCTTGCTCCAGTGGCTTTACTGTTAATGATAGGCTGGTAATTCAGAAAGAAAATACCTTCATAATAGTGCCTTCCCTCCACTAAAATCCTCCTCTGGAGCTTTATTGGCATATGGAGGTCACCCAAGGCTATGTTAGCAGAGTCCACGTGTTGACAGATCTCACAGAGCTGGAAAAGATTCCAATGATGTCCCAGCCACTGCATGAATATGTGTCACACAAGGACAGGCCTCAAGGCTCACCACCAGAAGGGCAGCTTCCAGCTAATGATTTTGCTCCTAGAACTTAAAAAAAACTTTCCATTAACAAGTATTTATTTTCACACCTTTATATCTTCCTTTCTTAATTTGAAAAAAAAAAAGAAAAGAAAATACTTGAAATGTACTTAATTGATCAAAATAGATTCCCACACAGTCTATATCCATTTGCATCATGAAATCATAGCCTCTCTTTCAGGAGGTGGGTAGCATGTTTCCTCAGTAGTCTCCTGGAATCATGTTTTGGTCACTACACTGGTTGGAGTTCTGGAGAATATCCAAGTGGTCTTTACAATGTTGTAGTTATTGTATAACTTGTTCTCCTGGTTCTATTCACTTCACTGTGCATCAGTTCACACAAGTCTTTCCATATTTCTCTGAAACCATCCCTTTCAACATTTCTTTTTGCACAGTAGTGTTCAGTTATATGCAAATCTCAGAATTTTTTAGCTATTCCTAGTTGATGGATAGCTCCTTAGTTTTCAATTCTTTGCCACTATAAAACCAACTACTATAAATATTTTTACATGTATGGAGTCCTTTTCCTTTTTTTTGATCTTTTTGGGGGCATAGATCCGATGGAGAGATCACTGGGCTAAAAGATACATACAATCTGGTGACTTTGAGGCAGTTTGAAATTGCTTTCTAGAATGGCTAGAGCAATTCATAGTTCAATAGGATATTAATGTACCTGTTCTTCCACAGCCTTGCCAACATTTTGTCATTTATCTTTTTTTGTCATCTGACCACAGCAATTCAAGGATACTATCCACTAAGGCTTAGAGGGCATTGTGATCTGCAAAGGTGGAGGGAAGAACTAAACCAGTGAAGTCACAGAGTCTATGCCAAATACTTTTAATTTCTGAACTACATAAAATAAAGAGTTTTCAAAATATAGCGACCCTAGTGGAAGAAATCAAAATGAGCTGGGAACAGGATGTAGTATATAAAATTCCTACCACCCTGACTGCTGTCAGGGTGGCTATAGAAGATGTTTAAAACCCAAAACTTTTTTTCCAATTACAATAAAAGCAGGCATTTTAATCTACCCACATCTGTAAAATATTAAACATAAAAGAATACCAAGATAGGGACTTTTCTCAGGATAATTGAATAATGGTGATGATGATAGTAAGAAATTATTTCTATAGAAAGTGTGTGGTCCAATGGAAAGAATGATGGATTTGGAGTCTGAGAAGTTGGATCTGAATTCGAGCATTTACTTACTACCCTTGGTGACCTGAGGGAATCCTTTGACCTTTTTTCCTCCATCTCCATCTATAAAAGGAAGGGATTGGACTAGATAACCTCGAGGTTCCTTCCAGCTTTAAATCTATAATCCTATGGTGTTTTAAGATTTACAAAGAGCTTTACATATATTATCTTATTTGAAAAATATTTTCAACGGTTCAAAAGAATCCTTGGAGTGAGAGACAAATAGAAGATAGTGGCAGAATATCAGTGGCATTTTGCCTGGGTTAAGTGTGACCTTCCAGATGAAATACAACCTTCCTCCACTCCCAATACAAGTCTAGAGGTGAGTGCTTCTTTAGCATAACTGACTGTCTTATTTCTTCCCTCCCATTACCTTTTAGCTCCATAGATCCAATAACTTTACGTTGGTATTCAATAAAGGGCAGATGGAACAAAGGTAACCTTTTTTCATTCTGAAGTGCCTGTGTTTGACAAGACCTGTCTCCTAAAATCCCACAGGGTGGCTGACAAAAGAGTTAAGAAAATTTATTATTGCTACAAAATAAAATGATGCTTTGCATGTAACCACAGTGAATGCAGCCCATAATATATGCATTGAAATGGGTATGGATTGATGGCCACCATTGCCTGCTGACACCCCCTCAAGTTCCCACAATGGTTGACAAAAGACATTTTTTCAAGTGTACAGTGCTTTAAGTGGTCCCATGTCAAAGATTGTGTTCCGTGCCTGCGGTCTGTACCTGTATTAAGCAGGACTTGTTATGCTGCAGTATCATTTACTCATGGCATCTGCCTGAAGTTTATACAAAGTCCAATCAATCTAATTGGACGTTTTTATGAAATGTAATTAAAGGTACATACCCTACATGGGGACGGAGGGGGTGGATGTCCTTAATTCACTCGACACTTTAAGTCAGTTTTATAGCAGAACTCTTGACACTGCTGAGTTGATTGCACTCAGAGGGTCCACAATGGAACTCGATGGAATTTCCCTAGGTCCTCTACTAGTCCTGGGAACAGAGAAGTAGAGATCAAGAAGGGGGATCTAGAGACTATCTAGCAGCCAACAGGAAGTCAGGATCCCTTCAGGCTTGACTGATGACAGCAGGAGAGGAAAAGTGATGTGCATAGGGGACCCTAGGAAAGCAGAAGAAAGAGGAGAGCAAGGGAGACAGAGATAGAGAACTAGAAAGATAGAGAGATATAGAGAGAGACAGAAGTACACAGACAGACACACAGAAACAGAGAGAGAGAGAGAGAGAGAGAGAGAGAGAGAGAGAAGGAGTAAAATGAAAAAGGAAAAGGAAGAGGACAGAAGGAAGAAGAAAAGTTATTTGCTTTTTGCATCCCAAGGTGATTTTTTTCTCCTTTATCTTTATCTCTTAAGAAGACTCCACAGTATGCCTGCATAATGAAGCTGGAGAGGATGTCAAAGGTCATCTAGTCCAATCTCCTCATTTTACAGATGAGGAAACTGAAGGCCAGGAGGTTAAAGAATGAGGCCAAAATCACACAGAGGCCAGATTCAGGCCAATGAACTGGGCTGCCCATCTTCAAGGACGTTCACTTTAACCCATATTGTCTTGTATTATTCCTAGGTAAAAAAACAAAACATCCCAGGAAGACAAATAAATGTGAACCAAGCAATCTGCTCCCCTCCCATCCTTCCCTTTAGACCCGTTGCAATACCAAGAAATCTTCTATTCTCAAAATCCCCCACTACTGATGCTTCCTTCTCAGAGGATAATCTCTCTACATCAGATGCCTCTTATACTACAAGAAGGGATGGGATTTCTGGGGAAAAATAGCCACAACAGGGACAGCCTCCTTCCCAAGAGAGAACATACTTTCTATTGAAAGAATCCCTAAGCAATAGAAACTAGGGGAATGTCATAAAGGAAAAGAGAGACTGGGGGATAAAGACCACCACCATGAAAGTTATTTATCAGTTGGATTTTTGGAGAGGTAGTGTGAAAGTTGAGAAGAAACCACAAGCCCTCTGTGCTTTTAAAGGCTATTTGTCTAGTGATTCATGATTTTTGACACTGGATCATTTCCCGATGCTCAAAATTCTCAAAGAGAAGAAAAAGTGAACCTGGAGTCAAATGGCATCCCCCAAGAAAATTATTATAAAGGGGCAACTTTTTTTTAGGGGGGGAGAGGTAATAAGGGTTAAGTGACTTGTCCAGGGTCACACAGCTAGTAAATATATGACTCAGGATTTGAACTAGATCCTCCTGAATCCAGGGCCTGGTAACTTTTTTTTTTAAGTAAATTTAGCAGGAACAGCTAAACTAGGCAGATGTCAACAGAGTAGAAAAGAGTGCTAGGCCCTGAGTCAGGAAGAGCTAAGTTCCAGTTTGGCCTCAGACACTTATGAACTGTATGAATGTGGGCAAATGACTTAATCTGTTTGCCTCCGTTTCCTCCCCTATAAAATGTGGATAATAAGAGCACCTACCTCCCAGGGTTGTTGAGAGGATCCAATAGATAATAATTATAAAGTGTTTGGCATAATGCCTGGCACAGAGGAAGCTCTATTTAAATGTTACATATTATTATTAATATGTAGGAACCAAAAAAATGGAAGGACTAAACTTTAAAGGGCATGTAGTCACTTTCCTGTGAAAACTCAATACATACCTAGAATATTACAATAGCCTCCTAATCAGTCTTCCGGTTCCAGTTTCTCACACAGAGGCTAAGTGGATATTCCCAAAGTATATCTGATCATGTCACTTCCCTACTCAAGAAGCTAGAGTGGATCCCAATTGCCTTTAGAATAAAATATAAACTCCCCTGTTTGGCATTTAAAGTCCTTCATTGCCTACCTTTCCAGGCATCCTAGGATCAGAGATTTAGAAGACACTAATCTAGTCATTATACAGATGAGGAAACAGAAACCCAGTTTCAGTTCAAGCTAAGTCAACCACCCAGAGTCATACAGACTGTTTCTGAACTTGAATTTAAACCTGGATTAAAGCAGCACTCTTCACTGTATTAGAACCCTTCTCCTCTTATTCTACACTGATCTCCTTCACGCACTCTCTGTTCTAGTCAAACTGACCTATCGGGAATTTCCTATGTACAACATGCCCCCTCTGATCCCCTTCCTCACCTTTGCCCAGACTGTCACCATTGCCTAGAATTCACCCCACCTTGGTGAATCCCTAGCTTTTCTCAAGTCTTACTCAAGTACCAGCTCCAAAAAGAACTCTGTCCTAATCCTCCAGTTTCTAATGTCCTACTCTGAAAATCACTGTTTATTCTTTATGTTTTTGTATTTCCCTTTCTTTGTTCATGCTGTTGCCTAATAATGCAAGAACTCAATCTATTACAGATGACTCCATGTCAGGAAAATACCTGAAGCTTTTGGCACCCTAAAGGTTGGCTGAAGGTCAGTTCACCTTACTCTTTTTGTCATGGTTAGATGGCCCACTGCCTCTGACCACAGAGCTTTTTCAGCAGCCAGTTGGAAGCTTGATCTGGTACCTGAGAAAGGGACCAAATCAAGCCAAGGACATCCTAGAGTTTTCTGGAAAACTCTCTGGACCCTGGGCTAATTCAGAATTTCATAGAAAACCTAAATTTTTAGATTTCCCCACAGAATTCAGGTCAGTTATAGGAAAGGCAAGGGGTGGCCCAAACTGGCCCATGGTTGCCATAGGGACTGGCAGAAGGCAGTCAAGTCTAGGATGAGAGAGATTCATGAAATCCGTTAATGAAGGCCAGGGAGAGAAGTATCAGGTATAGCTGGAGCTAGTTTCTAAACTGCCAATGGGCCAGCTTTGACTTTGTCAACCTATTAGCTTGAGGTCAGGTTGAGTGCTCAGAAGATAAGGAAACTGAGGCATCAGAACCAAATGACAAAGTAACAACCATAAAAAAATGCCAACCTCTCAACCGAGTTTGCCCTTAAACAGAGGAGAAGGATGACAGTTAGCAGGCAGAGGCAAAAGGAAAAACCAGGCCAACGTGAGAGTCGTGGTAAAACTAAACAGGACCCATGGAACCAAATTATCCAACAAGCAAGGTGGACAGAATTTGCAGGGTTTGAGTGGGGTAGCAGTGAGGCAGCCCTGCCCATCCTGAATTCTAGACAGAGCTGATTCAAGCTGTAAAATATGACAAGGTGAGTGTTGGGTACTCAGGGCCTGGGTGGGTGTTTTTGATTTTTTAAGCCTTTGTCTTCCCTTTCCTTTTACTAGGAGCCTATATTTGTTCATATAATTTCTCTTTCTTTTCCAAATGGAAGAACGCAGATGGAAATGCCATAAGCAAGGAGTTATTCTACTTTTTTTCTCTCACTCTACCTCTTTGAAAGGGTAGTCCTGAGGAGCCTTCCAGACTTAAAGAACCCAAGAACCCTCTGCTTAGAGCCATGCTTGTTAGTTCCCAAACATTAGCCATTTGTACTATGACTCAAGAGTTGCAAAATACTTTCTTTGCAACAGCTTTATGAGTTCAATAGCACAAGTGTCATTATCCCCTTTTTATGGGTGAGGAAACAGAGGCTGAGATTACGTGGAAGGAAGAAGAAGAATTATACAAAGCCAACGTTGTTCTGTATTCTTCCTCAAAGGGACAGATAAATGTGTGAGAAAACCTACTGCCCAAGAGTGTTATCCCAGAGCCACAGGGAGAGAAGTGTCGTAGTAGTGGGAGTAGTGTAGAGGGGCTTAAAAGACAAAGCAAGGAGAGGAGAGCCATTCCATCACAGATTCTGGGGTAAAAGGCCCCGAAGAAACACTGGAAAATGACTGCCCAAATAAAACTGCTTTGTGGGAACAGACACCAAAACACCAGATAGAATCCATATAATGTTGGTAGACACTTTATTCTCTGAAGGTCTGGACAGAAGAAAACAGCACCCATGGGTACCAGGTACCTCAAAATCCACTGGGGAACAAACATTTGCAAATCTGTCACATTCTAAGGACAGTGGAACCCACAAAAACTCTTTTATCCCAGCTCTTTGCTGCTGAAGACATGGCCCAAGAGGTGTCAGCACCAGTGGAGGCTCATCAGTCCTGTGTGGGCAAGGCAGGCTTGAAAAGCCAATTGTTTTTATCAACTCTCGAGCAGACAGAACTTCAGTCTTTCCCTAGGATTCCTGACAAAACTCATTCCTGACCCCACTGAATTTCCCACGTTTGCTGGACCCTCCCTGGCTATTTGGTTGATATGCCTGATTTAATCATTTTACATGCAGGCGTGTCTTTACAATACATGCAGGCAGCTAGGTGACTCAGTGGATATTGTGCATGGCCTAGAGTCAGGAAGATCCGAGTTCAAATTTGACCTCAGACACTTACTAGCTGTGTAACCCTTGGCAAGTCCCTTAACCTCTTTTTGCCTTAATTCACCAGAGAAGGAAATGGCAAACTCCTCCAGTATTCTTGCCAAGAAAACTCCATGCACAGTACAGTCCATGGAGAGCTGGATAGGACTACATGACAACAATTGGAGAACATGGACTGACAGTGAAAGACCAGGGTTTGGTAACCATTCCTCTTTCTGCTCCTTCTTTACCACTTCTCACCTATGTTCCCCTCTTTACTCCTTTAGTCAGACTAGCTGGCCAGGCCATGGACTTCTAATAGCCCCAATGTGCTCCCATCAGCAGCAGCAGGTCAGACCATGACAATAAACAGACCTGCAGAAACAAAGAACTTAGGATAGTGGTTGTAGATGTAGAGCTGGAAGGCCTCCTTGATGACCACCTAGTCCAACCCTTCTTATTTTACAGATGAAGCAACAGGCCCGTTTAGGTTAAGTGACTTAACCAAGGTCATGCAGCTAGTAATATCTGAAGTAGGATGTGAACCAAGGTCTGCCTTCAGAGATAATGTCATTACCACTGTACTGCACTGCCTCTTTGACTCCATGTTCATTGTTTAAACAAAAGCTGTGATTTCAGGTTAGCACCTGGCAGGACCCAAGGCGGGTATCAGCTTTTGTGGTCAGAAGCAGTGATATTGTCATCTTTCTATGCCTAAGAAGCTGGGAATTAAAGGTAGTGGAGAGGAAGACACATGTGTCTTCAAAAACATTCAGGGACCTTGGAAAGGGACATGAAGCTCTATTTGGTTATGTCAGTCTGTGGTGAACAGTTGACTCCAGAAAGGTAAGTATTAATGAAACTAAGGCCAACCTATGTATTGTGCTTCCTACATAAAGAAAATCTTTGTTCTGCAGTTATAGACGGTGTCCTCAATCCCCATCAATCATCTCCTAGGCGTATTTATTGGTCACAAGAATGATTAGGCAAGATAGTGTGGGTGGCTGTTTAAAACCACCCCTACTACTAAAAAAAAAAAAACTACTCAAGTTTATATCCTATTCCTAACAGCCTGCATTTCTCTACATGCTCTGATAACCAGTGGTACTAAGTTAAACCTCATTCTGTGCCTTCCCTGTAGCTCTCCAAGAAATTACCAGAGAAATAGCCCAAGATCATGCCATTCTACTGCCTTCACTTTCTTTAAAAGGGATGATGTGGGAATGGCTTGCGATGCAAAGCTCCCAAGGCATGATAAGAGTACTATTATGACATCTATCTTTGCCAAGAGTATGGCCCTTGTGGCCATGTCCAAGGGTTCAAGTACCAGATAGGACTTAAGAGTTTGGGAATTCTTTAAAAGTATGCAAATGAGTATTCTTGGCCTCTCAATTGAACTTTTTAAAACATCCCCAATCACTGGGGCAGGACCTAAGTACTCAAGATGAGAATCTTGAAAGTTAAGAGATAAGGTAAAGTAGGAAAGAATATAGTTCTGTCACTGGGGTCAGATACATGCCCTCGAAGTTGTATATTCCTAAAAACTCTAGAAAACCCCCCAACAGACTCTGGATTCTTGATAAGCTACAAAGTTCTAAAGGAAATGATGGTTCCACCTTATTCCCAGTTTTATCTCCATTCTTACAAGTGTTGGAGTGGGAAGAGGAGGAAAATTACAAAGTTTATCTTATCTCAAGGTCCCCCTACCAAAAAGAAGCCAGCTTCCATGATGGAAGGATTTTTTCCTCCCAAGTCAAGGGTTAAGATTCTATCAGTCACTGATGCATGTCACAAAGACCTGCCTTGAACTGAGAGGTAGTGACTTGCACAGTTAGTAAGAGTCAGAAATAAAATTTGAACTCAGGACTTCCTGGCTCCAAGTTCAGCACTCTATCCACTACGTCCCACTAAAGGTTAAAAAAAGCCCAGAAGATAGCTTGGAATATAATTAAACATAACCCAACTAATCAAACAAGCAATGCATCTCTAACAATAGGGACAGAGTGCCTTTGGTGGCACTAAGGCTTCCTGCTCCACCAGCTCCACTGGCACTCTGACCTCACTCAATTGGAGCTAGAACCAACACCTGGAGGTATCCTCCTGTTACACCGCCTTTAGCTGGAAAACAACCAACCTGAGGAACTACTTCTTTCTGGGGACACACATAGGGGCCTACCCAAAATAAATAAGCTTTAAAACATCCTTATACCATCACAGTCATTTCTCTGGGGTTGGGGGGAAATCCTTATTCAGCCCTGGGTGAAACCTGAAGATTTACAGGGAGTAGGAATATTGTGGAATTTTTAGAGGGCTCTGAGCAAGTCTGGCTAGGCTAACCCTAAACCCAAATTCTCCCTAGGCCTCTTGGAAAGGCTCAAAACCCCTTGTATTGAACCTGGAACCAACCAGAAGTTGTCCCCAGCCTAGAGCTGATTTACTCAAGTAGGGTCTTCCTGAGCCTGCCCCAAACCCTGAGACCACAGAAACTGAGAAAAGACCCTGAGTTTGCGGTGTGGAATTGAACACCCTTATAAGCAATTTCCAGAGGTGCCAACTTCCTTTGGACTGATTTATGGATTGGCATAGACACCTCTGATTTCCAGGTACTACCTTTCCAGTATGTTAGGACAATAGCCTCAAGTTAATTCTTTCCCTGGCCCAATTCTGTCACATTATCACTGATCTGTTCTGTCCCTAGACATTCTATTCCTGAGATTAGGCTCAAGTTCTCTTACTCTCTCAGTAATCAACAAGTACTAGTTCTTTATATCTGAAACCCATCTTTCCTCCTTATTCCTTCCCAATCCCGTACTATGTTCCATAAAATAAAAACCTATACACTTACGAAAGAGAATGACTAAATGTGGGACCTCATTTAGGGTTACTCAAAACCTACCCCTCCAAAAAAAACCCAGACCCCTGAGGAATACCCTCTGAAATTGGTCTGTAGTAATACAAATATCAAGTTAGTAATAATTTATGATTAAAAACCCCCACAAAACAATGAGCCCAGAACAAGATTCTTCACAGACTTTGAGGACTTTCCTTAAATGACTACAAAGGACAAAAGAACTAATCCCTGTTGGCCCATCTATTTATTTAGCTTATCTCAAAGTGGACCTAACAGTACCTAATGGCCTTAGACATCTCTAAATAGCTCTACCCGTCTGAGTCTAACTAAGCTGTGCATTCACAGATGGGTCTGGTATATCTGCAAACAGATAGGGGTTCACATATAGACTATAACATATATAAATAATGTCCTGCCTTTTCTTTCTTTTTTAATACCATCACAGAATAATTCACAATTTATTGGGTTTATGATTATTTTTGTTTGTATTTATGCTTTTGTTTTTGGTTTGCTTTTGTTTTTTACAAAAATACCTATGTAAACTTCTCTGGGGGTAAAAGAGTGCAAGAAAATAAAACCTTAGAAAAATAGGTGTTTTTTTTAATTCTACCTCAAAATAGACTATATACATCTGAAACTCTATAGACCTATTCTACCAGTAGATTCTTCCATCCGAAAAAAATAAGAGTTAAAAAAGTTAATTGCCCATCTCAGATCCATGTTTTATCCAGCTGAAAGTTCTTGAGCTGCCAATGGTCTCAAAGTGGGGGGCAGCACCCCTTTTGCTCCTCCCCCGGCCCCCAACCCCTGTCCCTACTCCCCCTCACTGAAAGTTCGAATCCAAGATTTCCTGGAGCATCTTGCTGACTTGCTTTGGCTGTCCAGCAGCACAGTCCATCAGTCGAGTCCCCATTTGCTCATAGAGGCTCTTGGTCAGCTGACACACCACAGCGCGAACGTTGCCACTATGTCCTGGTAGGACCCCATTCCCAATCATGTTGTTCAGGAAGTACCAGAGAACAGGGAGGACGTGTCGTTCCACCCCCTGAGGCTTCCGGAAGTAGACTGAAGTCACCAGCACTGTGGAGCAAAGAAGACCAAAAGTAGCCTGAGTCATGATTTGTCTCCCACTGTTGCTTCTCACTTTCTATGTCAACCACTGGTCAGCCAAAACACATCAGCTCCAGCATGCTTTGAGGTCAAACCGGCCGCTGCCCTGCCCTCTAACTCCATGCACCAGCCCTGACCTAGACACATGTGTTGTCACAATCAAGAAACCTGGGGTACCGAGAGGAATCAGGTCACCCTTGGTCACTTGGAAAATTAAAAGGAACAGTTGAGGGTTGTGAAGACACAAGCTGGCTTGCCGAGGCCCCAATTACAATATCCCTATGCAATCTGGGTCCATCCTTCACTGAATGCTCATTTCACATTATTTCCCTTCATCCACCCAGTGTTCCAGCCATACTTATCATCTTGCTACTCTATGAACTTGATATTTTATCTCCCAATTCTCTGTTCTCATGCTTAGAAGGTGTTGCCTCCTCAAATTTGAATCTTTCTCTTTCCTCAAGGTTAAACTCTAAAAGATTTTCCTGATTCCCTTGTATCCCCAATTGTTAAAGCTTTTCCCCCTCTCAATTCATCTTAAATCTACTTACCTGTTTACTTGGCATGTCCCCCAATACATTATCAAAACAAAAGCATTTTCAGTGCCTCTATGTGCCTGAACACTATACTAAGCACTAAGGCTGCAGAGAAAGACAAAGAGTCCCTTCTCTCAAGGAAATCTAATAGGGGAGACAACATGCAAACAATTGTGTACAAACAAAATACAGATAAGATAAACTGGAGATAATGATAGAGGAAAGAAACCAGCATCAAGGAGGATCGGGAAGGCTTCTTGGAGAAAGTAGGATATTAGCTAAGAAGAAATCCAGGAGACAGAGACAAGGAAGAAAAGAATTCCAGGCCTGGGTGACAGTCAGTGAAAATGACCTAAGTTGGGGGAGAAGGTATCTTGAATGAGGAATGGCAAGGAGAACAGTATCACTGCATCACAGGGTACATGGAAGAGTGTAAGGTGTGAAAAGACTGGAAAGGTAGGAAAGGAGATAATAGGGAGCTACCAGAGTTTACTGAATAGGAGGATGACATGGACAGAACAGACCTGTGCTTTTGCAACATCCCTTTGGCAGCTGAGTGGAGGATGGACTGAAATGGAGAGAGACTTGTGGCAGGTGGATCCACCAACAGATTATTGCAATAGGTTTAGCATGAGGTGATGAGGGACTGCAGCAGGATGGTGACAGCACCAGTGAAAAGAAGGGGGAGTACACAAAAGATGCTGTAAAGATAAAATCAATGGATTTAGGCAACAAATTGGATATGGAAGGGGGCGGGGTAAGAGACTGAGGAGTTGAGAATGACACCTAAGTCATGAGCTGGGAGACTAGAAGGCTAGTGGAAACAGAGGAAAGTTTAGAAGGGGTGAGAGCATGGAGGGAAAGAAAATTATTTCAGCTTTGGACATAATGAAGTTTAATATGTCAATGGGAAAACCAGTTCAAGATGTCCAAAAGGCAGTTAGTGATGTGAGACTGAAAGTTAGGAGAGAGGTTAGGACAGGATAAATAATTCTAAGAGTCATCTGTAGAGAGATGAGGAATGGATCTATGGGAGCTAAGGAGATCACCAAACAAAACAGTATGAAGGGAGAAAAGAAGGGAGTCTGGCTCAAAGTCTTAGGGGACACACACATGAGTAGGCATGACTTGAATGAAGATACAGCAAAGGAGACTGAGATTGAGTAGTCAAACAGGTAGGAAGTGAACCAGGGGAAAGTGGTTTCCCAAACTAGAGAGAAGAGAGTATCAAGAAGAGACTGACATCTCAAAGGCTGCATGTTATAAACTCACTTAGGATAGGAACTGTTTTCTGTTTTTATCCTTTTATTTCTATTCTTAGCACATAGCAGGTAATTAATCTATAACTGGTAAATTGAATGAAATTGAATCCAACTAACTCTGTGACCTTGGGCAAGTTGTATTCATCTCTCTGTACCTATCATGACCAGGATTGTGAGGGGTTTCTGAAGTTGATCAGGTCCCACTGGTTAAAAGAAAAGTCCTGAGATGATGAAGATATCACAGCAGGCAGGTTTATTTTCAGTATGTACTAGTCTTACCTAAGACACTCAAAGACAGACAAACAAATAGATAGATTGATCGAGAGAGAGAGAGAGAGAGTGAGTGAATGAACGAGCATTTATTAGAGGCCAGGACCTGTGCTAAGTGGTGGGGATGCAAATGGCATGAAAGTATGATGGATTCCTAGATAAAGACAAGACAAGGTCAAAAGTTCAGGCTGGGTCCAGGGATGGAATCCAAGGTTCTAGTGGGGAGAGAAGGTGGAGATGATAGCCTGAGTGGAGAAAGCATGGTGTGGAATTGGGCTGGAGCATGGTGGAAGCTTCGGTCTAGGCAAGATGAAACTGAAGGTAACCTATTAGGGTTCAAGGTAGTTCCAGGGTTAGAATCCAAGGTACCAAAGAAGAGCTGATGGTCTGAGTGGAGATGGTATGGAAATGACCAGGAAATGCAGTGGAGAGGAGATATATGTGAGAGATGTTGTGGTGATAAAAATGATAAGGTCTGAAAAGTGATTTGACATGTGGAGTAACTAAAAGTGAGGAGTCTAGGATGACACTAAGATTGCAAACCTGGGTGACTGGATGGATAGGCTTGCCCTTGACAGTAACAGGAGAGTTCAATCAAAGCTGTCCCATGATGGGATGTACTACCTAGGGAAATAATGAATTCTCCATCACTGGAGGTGTCCAAGCAAAAGCTGGATGAACACTTGCTGGGGAATTCCTATATAGGGAAGATTGAATGACAACCCTCTCTGAGATACCTTTCCAGCTCTGAGGGTTGAGAATTCTAAGATGCTAAGATTCCCTTCTATTACTTCAAAATGTGAGAAAAGATAATGAGTTCTGTTTCAGAAGTATTGACTTTGAAATGCCTACAGGAATCAAACTTGAAAAGTCCAACAGAAGGTTAATAATCCAACACTAGTGGTCAACAGAGAGACTAGGAGTAGAAAGGGAGATTTTGGGAATCACCTGCCTGGTCTTTGAATCCATGGGAGCTAATGAAGTTAACAAGTGAGCAAACACATACAGAAAAGAGAAATGGGACCAGGGTCATTAGATGGGACCTACATTAGATAAAATGATGTGGATGATGAACCAGCAAAAGAGGCTAAGAAGGAATGGTCAGGCAGGAAGGAGGAGATCCAAGGGAGAGGAGTATCACAAAACCCAGAGCAAAAAGTTCCCAAGAGAGTGGTCAACAGAGCTAAAGGCTACAGAAAAGTCTGAGGCCTCAGAAGAGGGTCTTAGATTTGTCCATGAATATGTCTATTGTCCATTGATAGCTTCAGCTGAATGAAGATGTCAAAAGCCAGATAGCAGGTTTAGAAGACAGAGAGAGAATGGAAGAGACTATGCTCAGTGCAGAAAGTTTTTTTTTTAAGTTCGGTGAAAAAAAAGGAGAGATACAGGATTAATGGATATGGGAAATTCTACTTAGGGCTTCTTGAGAATAAAGGAAACATGGGCATATTTATACATGGTGGGAAGAAAGGAACCATTAGACAGGGAGAGAATGAAGATTTGGGTGAGAAGAGAGGTGAGCAATCTACTAGAAAAGATAAGAGGACATGGGGTGTCAAGACTTAGTGAGGAGAAGGACCATATTTTCATCAGAGATTGGAGTAAAGGAGGAAACAATGGGGGAAGGTGTCAAGGGTTGTAAGAAACTGCTGGGGGCTTGTGAGATGAGAGCAAAATGAAGGGGAGTTTATGTTGAATGGCCTTGAAGTTAGTAAAATATAAGGGGATGGTCTCAATTGAGATAGTCACAGAGAGGGGATGCCCTGGAAGGATGGAGATTCCTCCTCAATTAGGGAGGAATAAAAGGATTACCTTGATACAGTGAAGGGCCCAGTTGGCAATGGATAACAAATCTGTCATCCTTTCCTCTTTTAATATTCCATAATTCTGGTTAATAAACACAAATTATTACTTTTGGGGAGATTAGACACACTTCTATCAATAAACAGCTACCAATAAAGTCAGTGGGGGCAGCTAGGTGGTGCAGTGGATAGGGTGCCAGGCAGCATGGTTGTGACTTACTCCACTTCTATTCAGCAGCATCTGAGTAAAAGAGTAAAAGAGGCAGGTGGTGGGAGTAAGCCAGGGCTAGGTTTTGGCAAGATATGAGCAGCTATAGGAGGATGGGGGGAAAAGACTCCAAGGCAAAGGACAGTAGAGAAGTCAACTGGTTCATCCAAGAGTGAGGTGGGGTAGCTGGAGTAGGAGTGAAAGCGCGGGAACGTCCTGAGGAGTGGAAGGATGGGAGGTCACAGTGAGGACGAGGAGAAGCCGAGGAGGGATAAGGAATGCTATGATAGAAGAGTGAGAGCAGCTCCAGCTGTCACCTCCCGGTGGATGAGTCTCTTTCTCACCAGCCCTGAGCTATAGTCCTTGGTTTCCAACTTAGTGATGGATGATGTCTTGCCATCACTTGAAACTGAACATGTCTTAAACTGAAGCCATTCCATGCCTCTTGAAAAAGTCTGTCCTCCTGATTTCCCTATTCCCTGTTCCCTGTTTTTCTGTCACTTGAGAACAGGCCCTCTGACTTATCCTTAACTCTTCTCTCTCTCTTGTCTCTGCACAGTCATTCAGTAGCCCTTTCTTCTCCATCCTTCTTCTGTAACTGGCGTCCCTGAAAGACTCTTCCTTCTGAATTCCCCTCTCAATTCTTCTTCCCTATTAAAAAAAAAAAATCTCCTTTCCAGTCAGACATCCTCTCACCATCTCCCAAACTCTTAATACATTTCCACCTCTATACCTTTGTATACAATATTTTCTTCACCTAGAATGTCCTCCCCATTCATTCTACAAGCATTTGTAAGGTATGCACTACGTGCCAGGCAATGTGCTTTTTCTGTCTGTCTGAAAAAATAGACCCTTTGGCCAAGGCTAAGTAAGGTCAAATCCCACCTTCTCCCAATACCTTCCTCACTACCCCTATCCTCCATTAAACTCTCTGACCTGTGAAACCCTAGGACACACCTAAAACAGAGAATGAGATAACAAAGAATGAGAACCAGAGACAAAAATAATAATAAACCACCACAGCAATATATTCAATGAAACATTCACAAAATCAAATTAAAAATATACTAAGGATACAGGGTGGTAGTTCCATATTAGGAAAATAATTGACAATTCAATTATTGAATATTAATTTAGTACATTAATTATTAATTTTATTATTAAAATATTAATATTATTAATTAAAAACAAAGACATTCCAAACCACATTTATATCAATAGTTAGATTTAAAAGTCTTGACAAAGTACAACATTCACTTATGCTGAAATCTGATAGACCATTTTCTGTAACATTCATTTCATACTTAGCACACATTGCCTTGTATATTGATTGATGTTCAGTTGCTTCAGTCATGTCCAACTCTTTGGGACCCCATTTGGGGTTTTCTTGGCAGAGATACTGGAGTGGTTTGCCATTTCCTTCTCCAGCTCATTTTATGGATGAGGAAACTGTGGCAAACTGGGTTAAATGATTTGCCCAGGGTCATACAGCTAATGATTGTTTGAAGCCAGATTGGAACTCAGGAAGATGAGTCTTCCTGACTCGAGGCCTGGCACCCTACCTGCTCCCTGTTCCTCCTAGCTGCCCCCAGTTGCCTATACTGGTAGTTATTTATTTAGAAGTGTGTCTAATCTCCCCAAAAGTAATCATTTGTTTACTGACCAGAATTATGGAATGTTAAAATCATAAAGGATCTTAGAAATTATTTAATACAACCTCCTCATTTTTCAGATGAGGAAAATTAAAATTCAGAACAGAGAAGTGACTTGCTCAAGGTCACAAAGCAAGTCAGTAGGAAAGATAAGACCAGGCCCCAGGTTTCCCAACTCTCATTCCATGGGTCTTCCTACTTTACATCCCACCTCCAGGACAGACTGCCTCTGACTGGATCTGATAATTTTCTGTACTACCCCTCTCCCCAAGGGCTTACAACATAATAGGCATGCATTAAATACCTATTGATATATTTATTATTGTTGGGGAAGATGGAAAGAAGGAGCAGTAAAAGGACAGTTCTGGGTCTTAACTAAGAAGGGAGAAGCGGAACAGGATTTCTATAGCACCTACTATGTATCTGGCAAATAAGGGAGGTTAGGTGGTGTATGGAGAGATCACTGTGTAACCTCTGGGTGAGTCACTTACCCCTGTTTGCCTCAGGTCTTCATCCAGAAAAAATGAACTAGAGAAGGAAATGGCAAGCCCCTCCAGTATCTCTGCCAAGAAAACCCCAAGTGGGGTCCCAAAGAGTTGGGCACGACTGAAATAACTGAATAAAAACAGTACCAGGCACTGTTCTAAGTAAGCACTATACAAATTTTATCTTATTTGATTCACACAATTCTATGAGATAGATGCTGTTATTATCCCCATTTTACAATTGAGGAAACTGAGGTAGACAGAGATTAAGTGACTTGTCAGGGTTCACATAGCTAGGAAGGATCTGAGGCTGTGTTTGAACTGAGGTCTTTATGACTCCAAGCCCAGGACTCTATTCACTGAGCCACTTAGATGCAGAGAACACTAATGGTTGAAGGTACCAAATAATGAGAAAAAAAATCTACCTTCGATGCTAAAGAACTGAGTTGAAGGCAGTGGGAATTCTATTCTAGGAAGGATCCAACAGGACAGGACAAGACTAGCCACTCAAAGCTGTTAAAACAAAACAAAACACACACACACACACACACACACACACACACACAGAAAACAGGATGACTGAGGTTTTTGTTCTCCATGGACTTCAGATAACTCCCTAGGACAGACAAGGGACAGAAGGTCCCTTTCACACCTGTGCCTCCAGATTGTCCAATTCCATCCATCAGATACCTGCCTCGGGTCATGATTGGCAAAGACCAACCAGTGAGTGGCTGGCAAAAACCTGACCTGTTATTGGCCAGCATGATGCTCTCCATAGCACCAGGAAGGGTGCAGCTTCCACAAGGGTATATCCAGATGACCCCAGTGGGGCAAACATTTGCTCACAGCCAAACAGTTTCCTACTGCTGCTGACCTAATCACCAATGGCAGGATGAGGAAAGGACTAATGACTCGATTATCCCTCTGTCACTCTCTTCTGCCAGCTGATCTTTCCATAAGCCACAGAGTGAGGCACAGTACCAGGGTGGGATGGTATCCACAAAGCAGGTCAGGGCTGCTTTCAGCATGCCAGGCTGTTAGGCAAGGATGGCAGACCCTGGTCATCTGCTCCCTCTGCTATCAGCTCAGTGTAGGTTATGTCCTTATAGAGCCACAAGATAATGCACAAGTGCTTTCCTGAATGGCCTAGACCTGTCCACAATGGATGACCAGAGCAGCTAGGAAATGAGGAACTAAAGGAGACAGGAGCACCCAATCCAGTGATATCTGAACTGTCATTATCATCTGCTCTCTCGGTGGGCTGCATAGGACTGTAGTTCTATGTCAGTGACCTCAGAGACCATGTATCTAGTCCCACTCCTTCCTTCTACAGGTAAGGAAATTGAGGCTCTGAAAGCTTCAGTGACTTGCCCAAGGTCACACAGTGGAGGAGTAAATGGAATTAGAATCATATTCTCTGACTCCAGACCCAGAAGTTCAATCCACAGGCAGCAGTGCAATAGGACTGGCAAGGAGGTTCTCAGGATTAGTAGTCCAGTTAAGCAAAGGATACCAAAGATCTAGAAAGGGAAGCAGTCAGTCCCAAGTCAGTCAGCTAAGATTGGGAGAGGCAAGTGTAAGAAAACTGGGGACAGAACAAAGGACACCAAAAGAATTTGGGACAGGCAGCACTAGCAAGCAAGAAACACCACAAGGAAATGGTAGTCCTGGGGCTGAAGGTCTAGGATCTCCTTTGCCTTATCCCACCCTTCTAGGATTTCTACCCACAAACATTGTCACAAGGAGGTTGTCAGAGACATGCTGATGAATCCTGTCCCTGACTAAGGCAGTGATGGATACTTACTCCAGTCCCTACAGATTAACGCTAAGCACAAGTGCCAACTCCACTGACCCCAAAGTCACTCATGCCCACTGGCCCACCTCTCTCCACTTGAAAAGAACAAAATCCTCACAAACTCAGGTATGTGAATGCATTTTAGACTGGAAGAAAGGTCTTGGACTTCCCTTATATCCCAATGACAGAAACAATCGCTTCTTCTCTCACTCTTTGTTCCAGAGCCCTAGCCTCCATTTCTGTACATATTTTCTTTGCTGAAAGAGAGGAGGCAAGCCAATTCAGAGCCAAGTACTGTGATTGTAGGAATTGGCCATCCACTGTCTTTCTAACTGAATGAGACTACAGATGCCCTCCTGGGGGCCATCACAGTGGAGAAAGGCCCATTAAGCTTAGGCTTAAATGTAGCTGGGGGTAATTAGCAAGAGATTTACTTCTATTAAGCCAAGCTTTTATTGGTCATCTCTCTGTGTCAGTAGAAACTACAATCTCCTCTGTCCATGGCTAGCACTGGGCTTAATGAAGAGTGACTTCAGGGGGAGAAACAGATGCCATTTTTAGTCTCTTGGAACAGGATGGAAAAATTACAATAAAGTTCAAGGACTGGAGGAAATGATGATCACCTATTTCTAGGCTGAAGCAGATTGTCTGCATAACATCAGAAAAGAGTGTCCCCAAATCAGGCATGAGTGCATCTAAGCTGAGGGCAAGTGGCCTTGTAGAGAATCTAGTTCTCTCCTCCCCCATTCTCACATATTTTTGCCATCTCCCCAGCATGCCCCCAAATCACTGCTGTTGTCATTTTGGCACTGTGGTGGCAATGGGACTAGCTGAGGGGCCCAGAGCAAGAACAGGGGTTGCAGATGCTATAAATTGGCTAAGTCAGTAGTTAAATCTAGAGAAGATATCAATGATAAGGAAGAAGAGACAGAAGTAATCCATTAGACTTAGGTAGACAAAAATTCTAGAGTTCATAGATGGGATAAATGAGGTCCATAGTACAGACTAGTAAACTAGGGAGCAATGAGTCTGGGGTCTAAACAAAAGGTCTGAGCAATACGGAATAAGGGGTCAAGGATAGAGACTGGTCAACAACGAATTAGGATTTAGGAAACAAAGTAATAAGCCTGGGGCATAAGCAGTAAGAATGGTGTCTAATGCTGAGACAGAGGTTCTGTGAATCAAAGACAGAACAGTTACCAGACTGTGGATAAGCTCCAACCCACAGGTGGAAATAAATTGGCTTCCCTGACTGAAATGGAAGAGTTGGATCTCTAGATAAAAGATTTAGAGCTGGACAGTCATTTAGGTCATCCAAGATGAGCAAATCCCTGATTTTACAGATGAGGAAACTGAGGCACAGAGAAATTATTTGTCCAAAATCACACAAAGAATAAGTGGCAGAATTGGGATTTGAACTCAAAGTTCTGTGACTGCAAATTCAGTGTTCTTTCCACTGTACCACACTGCTTCCCCAAGGCAATCCTAGCCAGCAGCTCCCTCACATAGATGAATGTGGATATCCTCACATTTCCATTGCCTAGAATCTTTATCATAGATAGAGTTAAGATCTATGCCTATAAACAATATGCTTATTTCTACCATAGAAGGATTTTTTTTACTAGGTTTGGTGGGGGTACAAGAGTTTCAAAGCTGTATCTATATCATTCTTCTGGGATTTATCTCTGATTAAAAGGCAGGAGACTTACAGGACTTCAAGCCAAGTCTGACAACAATGCTGTTGTCAGAGGCAAGCCATTGAACATCATAATCGCTGAAGAACGAAGATTGTGCAGAACCCAAAAGGCAATAAACTTAGAGAATATCAATAGACTGCCACATGTTAACCACAAGGATGAGTACACTAAGAGGCATAACAGACATGATCAAGGAAAAACGTATCATCAGAAAACAATTTAGGCAGATTGGCTAATGTGGCAGAAAAGGAAAATGATAAATGTTGGAGGGGATGTGGGAAAAGTAGGACATGAATGCATTGTTGGTGGAGTTGTGAACTGATCCAACCATCCAACCATTCCAATTTGGAACTATGCCCAGAGGGCTATAAAACTGTGCATACTCTTGGCCCAGCAATACTACTACTAGGTCTGTATCCCAAAGAGATTAGTGGGCTGTCTCCAGGCATCCTCATGAATATCTGATCACTGGATCCAGATGGCTCAGGAAGAAAAAGTGAGGCTGGTGACCTAGCACAGCCTTCCCTCCTCAAAACAAAGTCAAGTGCAAGTCATATCATCATTTCTCTGATGTCATGGTCTTCTTCAAAAACAAAGGATGAACATAATAGCCATAGAGATTACCAAAAAAAAAAAAAATCTACTTTTACAAATGTAATTATAGCAGTCCTTTTTGTGGTGGCAAAGAATTGGAAATTGAAGGGATATCCATCAATGGGGAATGGAATAGGTTGTGATATATGATTGTAATTGAATACTATTATGCTATAAAAAATGACAAGCAGGTTGATCTTAGAAAAACATAGGTGGAGCCAAGATGGCGGAGTAGAAAGACTCACATATGCTAGCTCCAAACCCACAGCCCATATATTTCCTGCAAGAAGAACTCCCCACAAATTCTGGGTCACTGCAAGGCACGCAGAAACACAGTGGAAAAGATCTCCATTCCAGAGAGCCTTGGAGAGCCGTCCCCAGGGGTCCATCGTGGCCCGGACAGCGGAGTCCACCCCTGTGCTGCCCTGGTGGCACGGTCTCAGAGAAGCAGATCCGAGCAGGCTTCAGGGACAGAACCTCCAGTGGCCAGGAAGGTCCCTCCGCCCACAGACACTACAGGTCAGTGAGAGACATCTGGGCTGGCCGAGAGGGGAGCGGGGTGTCTCCATGGCTCAGGCCCCCTCGGGAGGAAGTGGTGGAGGGAGCGGCAGAGGCCCGGGACAGCAGGTAGCAGAAGGCAGAAGTTCAGGGCCATTACCAAATGTCTCTGCATAAAACCCCTGAGGGAACTGAGCCTGGGAGGCGGCCCTGCCCCCACCTGCCCCATTACTGAAGGTCTCTGCATAAAGCCCCTGAGGGAACTGAGCCTGGGAAGTGGCTCTGCCCCCACCCCAGCACCAGAACTTAAGCTCACATTGAATAGCAGCCGAGCCTGCCGAGGAAAGCCCATTTGAATCTCAGACCCCAAGCACTAGCTGGGCGGATCTAGGTGGGGGGTGGACAGGAATCTCAGAAGTCAAGTAACTGGCTGGGAAAATGTCCAGAAAAGGGAAGAAAAATAAGACTATAGAAAGCTACTTTGAGGGGGTACAGATATTCCCACCTTTCAATTCTGATGATGAGGAAGGATTCTTACCATCAGGGAAAGATGTGACGGGGCCTCTGTATCCCAGACATCCCAGGGGGATGTCGGGTGGGCTCAGGCCATGGAAGAGCTCAAAAAGGATTTTGAAAATCGAGTTAGACAGGTGGAGGAAAAACTGGGAAGAGAAATGAGAGAGATGCAAGAAAAGCATGAAAAACGAGTCAATACCTTGGTAAAAGAGACCCAAAAAAATGCTGAAGAAAATAACACCTTGAAAAATAGGCTCACGCAATTGGCAAAAAGCCAATGAGGAGAAGAATGCTTTCAAAAGCAGAATTAGCCAAATGGAAAAAGAAATTCAAAAGCTCACTGAAGAAAATACTTCTCTCAAAATTAGAATGGAACAGATGGAGTCTAATGACTTTATGAAAAACCAAGAAATCACAAAACAAAACTAAAAGAATGAAAAATTGGAGGAAAATGTGAAATATTTCATTGGAAAAACAACTGACCTGGAAAATAGATCCAGGAGAGACAATTTAAAAATTATGGGACCACCTGAAAGTCATAATCAAAAAAAGAGCCTAGATATCATCTTTCATGAAATTATCGAGGAAAACTGCCCTGATATTCTACAACCAGAGGGCAAAATAAATATTGAAAGAATCCATCGATCACCACCTGAAAGAGAAACAAAAAGAGAAACTCCTAGGAACATTGTGGCCAAATTCCAGAATTCCCAGGTCAAGGAGAAAATATTGCAAGCAGCTAGAAAGAAACAATTCCAGTATTGTGGAAATACAATCAGGATAACTCAAGATCTAGCAGCTTCTACATTAAGGGATCGAAGGGCGTGGAATAGGATATTCCAGAAGTCAAAGGAACTAAGACTCAAACCAAGAATCACCTACCCAGCAAAACTGAGTATAATACTTCAGGGGAAAATATGGTCTTTCAATGAAACAGAGGACTTTCAAGCATTCTTGATGAAAAGACCAGAGCTGAAAAGAAAATTTGACTTTCAAACACAAGAATGAGAACAAGCATGAAAAAGTAAACAGCAAAGAGAAGTCATAAGGGACTTACCAAAAGTGAACTGTTTACATTCCTACATGGAAAGACAATATTTGTAACTCTTAAAACTTTTCAGTATCTGGGTAGTTGGTGGGACCACACACACACATACACACACACACATGCACGCACATACAGAGACAGAGAGCACAGAGTGAATGGAATAAGATGGGACCATATCTTAAAGGAAATTAAGGTAAATGGTGAGAGAGAAATGTAGTGGGAGGAAAGAGGATGAAATGGAATGGGGTAAATTATATCTTATTCAAGAGGCAAGCAGAAGACTTTTTAGTGGAGGGAAAAAGAGGAGAGCTGAGAAAAAAACAAGAAGTTTACCCTCATCACATTTGACTAAAGGAAGGAATAAAATGCACACTCATTTTGGTATGAAAATCTATCTTACAATACAGGAAAGTGGGGGAGAAGGAGATAAGCAAGGGGGGGGAATGATGGAAGGGAGGGCAATGAGAGGAGGGAGCAATTTGAAGTCAACACTCTTGGGGAGGGACAGGATCAAAAGAGAGAATAGAAACAATGGGGGGAAGGATAGGATGGAGGGTAATTCAGTTAGTCCTTACACAACACGACTATTATGGAAGTATTTGCAAAACTACACAGATATGGCCTGTATTGAATTGCCTGCCTTCCCAAAGGGAATGGGTGGGGAGGGAGGGATGGGGAGAATTTGGAACTCAAAGTTTTAGAAACAACTGTTTAGTATTGTTCTTGCTACTCGGAAATAAGAAATACAGTTAATGGGGAATAGAAAGTCATCTGGCCCTACGGGACAAAAGAGAAGATGGGGACAAGAGAAGGGAGGGATGATAGAAGAGAGGGCAGATTGGTGATAGGGGAAATTAGAATGCTCGGTGTATTGGGGTGGGGGAGGGGATAAATGGGAAGAAAATTTGGAACCCAAAATTTTGTGGAAATGAATGTAAAAAGTTAAATAAATAAATTTTTATTTAAAAAAAAGAAAAGAAAAGCATAGAAAGACTTACCTGGACTGATGCAGAGTGAAATAGGCAGAAGCAGAAGTGTTGGATCCAGTAAAAGTAATAATATAGAATAATCAACGTGAATGCCTTAGCTCTTCTCAACAATACAATGGCCCTAGACAATTCCAAAGGACTCATAATGGAAAATGCTATCCACCTCCACAGAAAGAACTGATGGACTCCCAGATAAGATTGAAGCATACTGTTTTTCACTGTAATTCTTGTAGGGGTTTTTGTCTGTGTTTTCTTTCGCAGCATAACTAATACAGAAATACGTTGTTGCTGACTGCACACAGAGTATAACCTCTATCAAATTACTTACCATCTCAGAGAAGGGGTAAGGAAGAAAGGGGGAGGATTTGAAACTCAAAATTTTAAAAAATGATTGTTAAAAATTGCTTTTACATGCAATTGGGAAAAATTAAAATATTATTTAAAAAAAGAAAAGGAATTAAGCAGATGATTTTGTGAGAGTGAGGGATAACAGACAGCCTCAGAATGTTAAAAACCCAATTGGGATGACTCTAGTGCATGGATAAGAATTGCAAAGGAAAAACCAACATAAATGGGTTGCAATCTAAACCAGTGGAGAGAGCACAATGAGATCACTGATCCAAATAAGTAAGTATAGATTCCAAAGACTGGAATAGGAGGTTTTCTCACTCTAGGAGTTACTAGGATATTTGGTAGTAAAGAAGTCTACAGATGGCTTCTGCTTCCCCAATAGCATGTCTCCTCAACCAGAGAGATGGTGAAGTCCAGTATCTTCCCAAAAAATAATTGTATCATCACAAAAGGCATACCCTTTCTCAATGTCATAAGCAGACCCAGGTCTGCCCCACATTAGACCTACCGATAACAAAGCTTACAGCATTTCTCATCTGCTTAGGTAGACCAAGTCTCACTAGATCTGCTCTGTCAAGACTTCTGAAACTGACAATAAACATTGCTTTCTATCTCTTTAATAACGAAGTGTTTCTTGTTTATGTTTTTTTCTTATCTTTAAAAACAATGTTATGGTATCTTTCCTTTTTGTGCCACCTTCCTTTTCGAATCGTCCTCTTCCCCAGAGAGTCATTCCTTATAAAAAGAGATTAAAAAGGATGAAGAGGGTGGGGAAGTAGCTCAGCAAAACTAACCAGCCTCAGTCCTCATCCCTCTTGGCCTCTCTCATTTGACACTGCCAACTACCCTCTCCTCCTGGACATTTTCTCTAGGGTTTTGTGATACTGCCCCTTCTTGATACTCCTTCTACCTCTCAGAACAGTCCTTCTTAGTCTCCTTTGCTGAATCATCAACCACATCATTGCCTCTAACTGTCGGTCTCCTCCAAGGCTCCATCCTGGGACCCATTCTCTTTTCACATTGTCATTTGATGACCACATCAGTTCCCATGGGGTAATTACCATACCTTCACAGATGATTCACAAATTATTTATCCAGTATTCTATTCTCTTTCCTGGCATTTTGAATTAGAGGCATCTCACAGAGGTATCTCATACTTGGCATGTTCAAAATAAGACTCCTTTTACAAACACACACATGCACACGCACACACATACATATACCTCTTCCAAATTTCTCTATTATTTACAAGTACAATGTTATCCTTCTAGTCACACATCTTTGAGATAGCCATGTCATCCTGGACCGTCACCCTTGATCACTCCATTTATTTATTCAGTTACCACATTTTGTCATTTCTCTCTCTTCATTGTTTCTCATATACATCATCCCTCTCTCTGCTTACATAACCACCACACAAAGTCAGGCTTTTGTCCCCTGGACTATTAAAATAGCCTCCTGGTTCATCTTCCTGCCTCAAGTCTATTCCCACAAATATCAAAGTGATTTCACTTAAGTTGTAAGTCCAAGCACATCATCTGCCTATTCAATAAACTCTGGTTGCACCTTATTGCCTCTAAAATCAAATATAAACTTTGGGGTTTACAGTTCCTCCTGATCTAGCCTCTTCCTACTTTTCCAGTCTTCTGACACATTCCTCCTTCCATGTACTCTGCATTTCAGCCATATTTCCATGCTCAATATTTTTTATACACAACACCCCATCTCCTCCTCTGTGTGTGTGTGTGGAATGTACTCCTTCCTCACCTTCACCTCTTAGAATCCCTGATTTCTTTCACAATTCAGCTCAAGCTCCATCTCCTATATTATGCCTTTCCTGATCTCTCCCCAGCCCCAACTGCTAGTGTCTTCCCTCTCAAAACTACCTTATATTCATTTTGCATATAATATATATATTCTGTACTTACATGCAAATATTCTACATGTGCTTGCATCTGTACAAGTTATCTCCTCCATTAGAATATTAACTCCATGGCAGCAACCAATGTTGGAGGAGATGTGGAAAGATAAACATACAAATACATTGTAGGTGGAGTTGTAAAATGGTGCAACCATTTTGGAAAACAGTTTGGAATAATGCTAATAAGGTGACTAAAAATCATATTTTGAACCAGAGACTCCATTACTGAGCTTGTATTTCAAGGAAGTTATTGGTAAGAAAAGAGTCTCTATACATTCCAAAATATTTATAGCAACACCTTTTGTGACAGCTAAGAAACAAAGCAGATGCCCATCAATTGGGGAATGGCTAATAAATGTGGTACATAATGTCATGGAATATTACTGTGCCATAAGAAATGATGTGTGATAAATACAGACAAAGCATGGAAAGACCTATATGAACCAATGCAGACTAAACTAAGTAGAGCCAAGAAAACAGTATGTTCATGAACTACAACAATGTAAATGGAAAGAACACCACAGCAAATGGCCAGAAGTGAGTATAATCAAATTATAAAGATCAAGTAGGACTCTGATGAAGAGCTGTGAGAAGACACCCCCAACCCGCCTTTTGTGAAAGTGGGAGACCTACGGTTTTGCACAATGCACATGTTTTTGGATTTTTTCAATGTATTATATTAATCAGTTGGGATGACTTTCTTCTTTAAAAAAATGCTATATAGAATGTCTTTTAGGGAGGTGGTGGGGAAAGGACACATGGGATGCCATAGTGATGTAAGAAACAGAAAACATTTTTTTAAAAAAAGCTTCTTTTAAAAGAAAAGAAATTAGTTCCTTGGGAACGGTCCTGTTTCCACTGGTTTCTTTGAATTCCCAGGTCTCAGCATAGTGTTTAGTGCATAGTAAGCACTTAAGTAAGTGTTTGTTAATCGAGTGAGTGACTGACAGGATAAGCAGTGCTACACACCCATAGTCCTCCCACTTCTGCTAAGGAGAGATGGAGGAGCATTCTCAAGGAGACATTTTTAATTTCTTTCACTGTCAGTGGTAGAGACAATTGCAATTGCAGGGTTGAAGTCAATCCCCTTTTAGGAGTAAAGGATTACCAACCAGGCTAGCTATAGATACTGTGGCAAATTTAATTCCTCAAGGATGCATGGTAGGAAGAATACAGGTGTTGGAGCAGACTCTCTGGATTGAATCCTAGTTCTGCTACTTACTAAGCTGTATGACCTTGGATAAATTATTTCCCCTCCATAGAATCAAGTTCCTTACACGTAAATAGTATTCTACAGTGTAAGGCTTAGACTAATTGATCCCTGAGGCCTTTCCTGGCTCTAACATCCTTCAGTGAATTAATGAGGAATGTGACCAGGACTGGATGAGTGGTTAGCTTCACTCACCGTCAAAGGACATAAAGCCTAATACTGTGCCATGTTCAATCCAAAAGACAGGCAAAAAAAAATCTTCTGGGTCAATTTCATCAATAGCACCAAAACATGGAGAGGAGACCTTGGGTCAGTGAATGCACTCCAGTCCTAGAGTAAAATGCCTCTAAACTCACTTTCTATCTCTACCGTAAGCAAGAAGCCAAATTTGGAGCAGTTTGTCTTCGCTGAAATCTGAATGTGGTGGGATAACAAGCATTGCCAGATTTCTAACAGTCTGTTCTCAGAAACTATGTCAGAAAGAACAGCAAAAAATGGTTCCCATTAGCCTCTCGATGAGTTTTGGTAACGCATTCTCTAACAGACAAGTGGTTACAGGATTTGAATAAATAGTTACTGAAAGACGTATTATGAAAATGTTTCAAATGTTCCAAACCACCATAATAATGAGAAAAACACAAGTTTAAACAACTCTGAGGTTTCACTTCTCATAAAGTAAATTGGTAAGAATAATAAAAGATGGAAAAAGTCGATACTGGAGGGGCTGCAGAAAGACAGGCTCACTAACCCCCTGTGGTTGAAAGTGTGAACTGATTTAACCATTCTGGAAACCATTTGAATTATTTAAGAAAAGTGACTGTTTAAAAAAGTGGAAAGGACCTACTTGTACAAAAATATTTATAGTAGCTATTTTTGTAGTGGCTACAGAATTGGAAATCAAAGGGATGCCCATCAATTGGGGAATGGCTGAACAAGCTGTGGTATAAAATTGAAATGGAATATTGTTATGCTACAAGAAATGACAAGCAGGATGATTTCAGGAACTCCTAGAAAGACATACATGAACTGATACAAAATGAAGTGAGCAGGAGAAAACTGTACACAGTAACAGCAATATTGTTTAAGGGAGAACTGTGAATGATCTGCTGTTATCAGCAACACGATGATTGAAGACAATCCCAAAGGATTCATGATGAAAAATGCTATCCACCTCCAGAGAAAGAACTGATGTCATCTGAATGCACACTGAAGATACTATTTTGCACTTCCTTCCTTCCTTCTTTCCTTTTTGTCTGTTTCTTTGTCTTTCTGCCTGCTTTTCTGTCTTCTTAAAGAAAATTACTAATATAGAAATGTTTAACATGGTTACACATGTATCACCTATAGCAGATTTTTTTACTGTCTCAGAGAGCAGGGAAAGGAGGGAAGGAAGGACAGAATTTAGAACTCAGAACTTTAAAAGAAACAACTAGTGTTAAAAATTGTTTTTACATGTAATTGGGGGAAATAAAATATTATAAAAAAAAATGACTAAACTGTATATGTCCCCTGAGATCTCATTCTAGTTATATATTTCAGTGAAGTTGAAGTCAGAAAAATAAAGATCTCATATATACCACAACATTCATAGCAGCACCTTTTGTAGAAGTAAAGAACTGGAAACAAAATAAATACCTATTAATTGAGGAATGACTGAACAAACTGTGAAATATGCATGTGATGAAATATTACTGCATGTGATAAAAGTGAGAAATATGGGAAGACTTGCATGAACTGATGCAGGGTGAAGTCTGTGGGATAAGTAAAATGGTATACATAATGACTGACAAAAATGTAAATGAAAAGAACAGTAAGACAAAGTTAAATGCCATGTAATTATGATGTCCAGTCTTGGCCCTAGAGATGAAAAACATGCATTTCCTTCTTTTCACTAGAGATGTCTTTTCACTTATATATCCTTATATGTAGAATGTGGCACACTCCGCTCACCAGACACTGTCACTGTGTTGGCTGGTTTTTCTTAACCGTTTTCCTTTGTTACAAGGAAAAAGTCAACTGGGAAGAAGACGTAGGAGAGAGACCAAGGAATGGGGGAAGAGGTAAATCCAGAAATGACTGTATTATAAAAGCAAAAGGCATCAATTAACATGTATTTATGTGCATGTCTGTATATATTATATAATATTTTAATATTTATGTGTGTAAATATATATATACACATATGATTATGTGATTTTATATATATATATATAAAATTTTAATTTGGTTAAGCCCAAGTCAGCAATATTACTTTATTACCACCAGGAGGCACCCATACATCAATAAGATGAAATACTTGGAGAAATGTGTGTTTCATCTATTTTACAAATATGATAAACTAAGGAATGGATGGTTTAAATATTAGAAATGAAAGGGCAGGAGTTTTCAGGCACCATGGGAGGGATATATCAGCAAAAAGCAGAATGCTGTGATATGAGGATCACAAAATCTGTCCTGAAGCCAGGGTCTTTCTTACCTGAGAGACGCTGTGTGATGTCACACATTGCTCGGCCACTCAGGAAGCAAAGCCGACCCGCAAAAGCTTGTAGCAGGGAAAAGTTGTCTGAAAGGGATAGATTGAAATAGTGACGATATAGAAATTTATTTTGTTTCTGGAGCACTTTGTCTCCAGGGTGTTAAGTACCCGCTAATAGAAAAGGACACTTTGAAAAAGCAAAGAGTTTCTTTCAGGTCAGTAAGCTACCCCTAATATGATGAAGTGGAAATTTACCACATAAGATCCTAGTGACCAGAGGAAGTTGGTGGCACAGTAGAGAGAACACTCTGCCTGGAGTTGGGAAAACCTGAGCTCAAATCCAACCTTACATATTTATAAGCAGTGTGACCCTGGGAAAGTCAAATAACCTGTGTTTGCCTCAGTTTCCTCAACTACAGAAAAAGGACATAATAATAGTATTTACTTCCCAGGGTTGTTATGAGCATCAAAGGAGATCATATTTTGCTTTAAAGTACTTGGCACAGTGCCTAGCCCAAATAAGCACTATGCAAAGTATAGTACTTGCCTTGCCTTCTCTTCCCTGTCCTCCAGGGAGGGGATGAAGAGGGTAGAGTCAGGGAGGCCTGAATGCTAGGCCCACCTCTTACAGACATCCCTCTCTGTGGCCCTGGGCAAATCTCTCAAGCTCTAAGTGCCCCGTTGTCGAGGCAGGCATCTCTGAGACTACAAGTAGCAGAGAAGTTCTACAGATCTGCATAGGCAGGAGGGGGTTTCTCCCCATTATATTCCTACTGTGGTAATAGCACAAGGCTGGTCAAAAATAGAACCTGCCTCTACAGGTAATTAGAAACAAACAATACCATGGATGTGACTGCTCTACACAAATAAGAATTGTCTACATCCTCGAGCCAGGCTTCTTGGAGTAGGAGCTATTGGACTTACACACTAACTCAAAAAGCCCTCTGCACGTCTATTTCAGAGGACAGAGGAACAGAAATATGTATAAAAGGTCTAGGCAGCAGATAGAGCACCGGGCCTGGAGCTAGGAAGATTCATCCTCCTGAGTTCAGATCTGGCCTCAGATACTTATTATTCTTGTGACCCTGGACAAGTCACTTAATCCAATCTGCCTCACTTTCCTCATCTGTAAAATGAACTGGAGAAGGAAATGGCAAACCATTCTAGGGATACAGTGATATCTGCTGAGAAAACCCCAAATGATGTCCCAAAGAGCTAAACAACAAGTAAGTCAGTACTAATAGTGTATGCTTACTGGTTGGTAAGGGATTTTTTAATTTTTCAAAATATTTTTCCAGATGATCTATCCTTTGACCTTCACAACAACCTATGATGGTCACCTGGGAGATAGCTAGGGTAAGTATTATTCAATCCATTTTAGAGACTGAGCCTATGCAGTTCACCTTTATATGTGATTTTGAACCTGGAATGTGCAGGGAATATACACATCATCTAATACAACCCCCTTCAAGGCAGCTTAGAAACACTGTGGATAGAACTCCAGACCCAGATTCCAGAAGACCTGAGTTCCAATTCTGTCTCAAACACTTTCTAGCTGTATGGCCTCTATGAACCTCAATTTCCTCATATGTGAAATGAGGGGATTGGACTTGATAGATCCCTTCCATGATCCTACGAATAATTTCTAAAACTCTATGATCACCTTAAAGATGAAAAAAATTGAGGCCAAGAAACCGACAGGAAGAAAGAAAAAGAAACAAGCATTTATTAAGCACCAGTCACTGTACTGAGTGCTTTACAAATGTCATCTCATTCTATCCTCACAACCACCCTGGGAAGTGAACACCATCATGCTTCCCATTTTACAGCTAAGGAGACTGAGGAAGGCAAAGGTTAAGTGACTTTCCCCAGGGTCACATAGTTAATTAAGTATCTGAGGCTGCATTTGAACTCAGGTCTTTCTAACTCCGGGTCCAATGAGCCACCTAGCTGCCTCTAAGTCACCAGAGGCACTTAGTGTCAAAGAAGTCACTCAGCAAGTTAAGCTACAGACTGAGAATTTTCTAATTCAGTTCTCTGGACTTCTAATTCTTTCCCCATGATATTATGTTGTTTCCCTTTAGCTGCCTCAGATTAAATTTTGTCTTGCATATAATAAGTTCCCTGAAGTCAGGGACCATGACCAACCATAGGAAAAACTGGTAAGTCTTGGAAATTTTCTCTCTCTCCTCTCTCTCTCTCTCTCTCTCTCTCTCTCTCTCTCTCTCTCTCTCTCTCTCTCTCTCTTTCTCTCTCTCTCTCTCTCTTTCTCTCTCTCTCTCACACACACACACACACACACACTTTCTCACTCTCTCTTTCTCTCCTTCCCTCCCTCCTCCTTTCCCCTCTCCCTCTCATCCTGGCCTGGATGCCCAGGGTTCTTTCAGTCCTACTATCTCCTACAGTACAGAAAGGAGAGCAGGCTGAATTCATTCACACTCAGCTATTATTAGTGTTACCTCTAGAAAGCACTTTGCAAAAAGCACATTGTAAAAGAACATCAGCAGAGGAGAAATGATTACCCCAAAGGAATGATGGAATTTTAGGCACTGGCATGGGAAATCTATTATTTCACCTAAATAAAGCCAGTCCCAGAAGGAACCACATCCATTTTTTAAAATTTCAATTCAATTTCATTCCTCATTTCCTAAACACTTTCTATATACCAGCTACTGTTTTAGGTCCTGGGGATGCAAAGAGGGGGAAAAAAAAAGTATGTTCCCTATAGTCAAGGAGAAATCCAGATAGATGGCTATAAGAACATGAAAAAAAAAAATAAAAGGTTTCTTTTAGATGCATGGGGAAAATGAAGCAGGGGGGTAGGGTTGTCACATCATCATGTCTAGTTGTGCCTTGAACCCACCAGCATTGGTTAAATAAATATTAACTGCTGTGTTGAATTCAGCAGGAACTTCATCATCTCTACCCTACAATTAACTCTCCCTTGGGTCTCAGTTAAACCAGAGTAGAAAAGCCTGATTCCTGTCTTCTTCATGTTAAGGAAGCTACTTAGAAACTGAGCTTAGATAAAAACACACCTAGCCCTGCAGAGGGTGAGGAAAGTTCATAATCGGTGGCTTGTTAGCTTGAAGCTAGCAGTGGTGCTTACAAAAGCCTGGGTTCAAATTCTGACTGTGCTATTTTCTGTTGATTACCTGGCTCAGTCCTAGTTTCTCCATCTGTAAAATGAGGGGGGCCTGGCTTGGTGACTCTTAAGTCCTAAGATCTCCTGTAAGTACACAGGACTGGAATGTTCCAGATCCACCTTCTGAATGTTGATATGAATATTAGATGGACACACCCTGACACTGGGATTTTGCAGAAATACTTTGACAGTTTCAATGAATAGCAGGTAAGACAAGGAAGACGCCCAGTGCTTTCAGTAAAGGTGGAGCTACAGAGCTTGTCTGCACCTGCAGGTGAGTTGCAAAGGAGATGAGGTGTTAGAACAAGCCCAAACCAAAGAAGCTTTATCTGTATCTGAATCATCTGGCTTTCTTCAGGACTTGAATTCCTTTTATCAAGGGTATAAAAACTTGGGACCTCATCCAGGAAATATGCAAAAAGCATTGAACTGGGAGTTAAGAGACCAAGTGTTAGTCTACTGTGTTAATCTGGGAAAAAAACCACTTTTTCTCTGTATACCTCAGTTTTCTTCTCTGTCAAACGGTATAATCGGTGGGATGCTGGTAAATGTTTAACAGCTGACTGGGGGTGGGGAGAAGACTGTAACACACTACACATTTTAAGTTTAATCTGCACTATTAAAATTTTCTTTAAGTCTGCACAATCAACAAAACAGTTAACCAAACCCTGATTTGTTTCATTTGCCAATTTATGATGTGTAAATGCTGACACTGAAAATTTAACAATTGGCTCTCCAGCAGATTCAACTTGGACCCAATACACTCCTGGGTGTGACACTTATATTTCAATACTTCATGCAATCTGTGATCTCTTCAATGTTGGTTGCTCCCTGCAGTAATACAAATCACATCCCACCAACGCCTCCTTATCCAACTCAACCTGTCCTTATTTTCCCTCAAATCCTCCACAAGAGATCCCACCGCTGGGTCCTTTAAATCTCAAGTCACATAGTTACCAAAGCAAGGCATAAACTGTTGTCTCTCATGATTGGCTACATGATTGATCCATCTCCTTTTCTGGAAATATATATCTTTAATTCTATTTTCCCCCTTTTTTCACATATAATTCATTACTGCTTAGGGGCTGCAGTTCATTTACATCCACCATGTGTCTCTCCATTGCCCTTTGGATCACTCGCCATTGAAATTCTCAGAGACTGCGGTATTCCATTGTTAGTAGTCATACAACGTGACCGGAAGAATATTTATTTAAGTTGACAAGATGGGATTCTGTTTTCATGGAAGAGCTTGGGGTCACTGAAAGCAATATCCCATTTAAAAAAAAAATATTCCAGCATGTCTTAAATTCTAGGCCCAGGACCCATCTATCCATCTGCAACTTAGTGCTATCCATCCAGTCAGCAGGCATTCTTCATCTACTTGGTTTTTCCTGTATGGATAGTTAGGCTAAACTTTTTTGAATGATTATGGGTCTTGAGGATGAGGCACTGCCATGTTTCAGTACCTGATGCAATTTGCACAAAGTCAGCCACAACCAGGAGTGGTTTCAAACTCAAAGAGAAAAGAATCTTTGAAGGTTGAATATTGACTTAGAAAATCACAAATTAACATTATCTATGTTGTATTGTATTTTTATTTTGGTAAACATTTCCTAATCATATTTTGGGGCAGGAATTTGACACTTATGAACCAGAAGATTTCTCACCATGTATAGAATCTACCTCTTCCACTTGGACTCTGCATTTGACATCCTTCATATCAGTAGTAAATACCTCTGATGGCCATGTCTCCCTGTTTTATACTTTCTTTTATATTAGCAATCAGAGTGGCACTAAATGGATATCTCTATTATTCAATATTTCAAAGAATTTTATATGATTTTTGACATATGCATATGAGACACCTTTGGAAGAGAGACTTTAAAATGGCATTTCATTCTACTGAATCAAATTCTTTTTTATAATAAACAAGCAAGAAGCATAGTGGGATCTTGCATTATCAATATTCTTTAGTCAATTTGTGACTGCAAGATACTGTCTCCTATAGAATATCACTTTAAAAAGGCTGGCTGTCCCTTCTCATATTTTTATTAAATATTTCCTCAATACATAAGTAGTATATTCTCATAAAAAATTTGCAGGGATGCAAAAGCAAGCATATACCTATTTCACTGCATAATCATTGCAAATTTTATGCCAGTTGTTTTTTTGGCAACAAGGTGGGGTGCAACCATTATTTGAAGCCTTTAAAAAAAAATGTGCCAGTATTACTTTAAAATCATTTATTACTGAACTGTCTTTGATGCCAGATTAAAATGTATGGAATACTTGTGAATATACATTAAAATTGAATACTAACAATGCACAGGTGGGCTGAGAATTCTAGGGACATGACTCTCAATGAGTGAAAGATAAATGTGTGTTCATATGCCACCGGTGAATACATTGCTGCTCTGTTTACCTTTTAAGTGATGTGACAAACAAAATTATACTTGCTACTATTACACAATGAAAGGATATAAACAATTTTTGGACTAAAAAAACAGGGTATGAAAATTATAAAATGAAATATAGTAGTTTGGTTAGTACTTCTACCTAGTACTAGGTACTATTTCCCTACCCCTTTTTTTGGTAGTAATAACATCCATAACTTTTTCTTTTTAAGAGTTGCTCTCTAAGTAATATCAAAAACAGCACCTGACAGAGGTTAATAATATTTAGTAGGTGTTTAATAATAAATCAATAAATCATTGATTGATTGAAACCTCCAGTACAGACCTTCTTTGCATATGTTTGGGTCTAGTCCACCTATCAGCTGCTTCTTTGTTTCCTTTAGTACCATTCTATTTTTTCACTCAGCCTACCACAGATTGTGATGTTAGAATTTTAATGTAGTTTATCCACTGTCATTGACAGAGAAAACACTTTGGAGGAGAAATCATAATGAATCTTTCCCATATTTTACCTCTTTATTGTCTTCTTTCCAGTTTCATCCTTAAACGTTCTTGGGAGGATTTGCTTAATTGGGTCTCATGTAAAGCTTTCTGTAAATTCATTTTTCCCTCATTATTTCTCGCTGTTTAATAAGATGGTGCTACTCATGCTCTTAATCTACCTCGGTAAGATTTTGTTGGTCCTGGTCACCATATATCACCACTTGGCTTGGAGATCAGGTGTTTGCTGGCTGAAATCATTTCTAGGGTCTTTTGTCTTCATAACTGTGGCAAATGCTTTATGTCATATACTTTATGATAAGAAATCATGACAGCCCATGTCAGTATCTGCTTCTTTATCCATTTCCCATTTGAGGAGCATCAATAGCTTTCAAAAATAGGTCAGAATGGAGTTGTCTTAATACATGCCTTATCTTCATATTTTTGTTCTTTTCTCTAAATAAGTATTTTTATTTTTACTCTAAGAGTAAAAGGTCTTTCTTTATGTAGTTGATTCAAAAATGACTCTCATATTGATAACCATGAGTTTCCTGTTAATTTGATTCAACAAATGTTTTAATAAACACTGTGGCACTATGCTAGATGCTAAACATGTAAAAGTATAAAGATTTTCAGTAAAATGAAACAGTCCTTGACCACAAGGAATTTATTAGGGAGGTGATACATGGACACAAACAAAAGTAAATGCAAAATAATTCCAAGAAAGATGGGGAAGAGGCTAATAGCTGGGGAATTAGGAAATGCTTCCTCTAGGAAGTGGCACCTGTGCACTGAAGGAAGCTAGGAGTTCCAGGAGGCAAGGTAAGGAGGGAGAGCATTCCAGGCATGGGAAGACTGCTTGTGTAAAGTCACAGAAGCAGGAGATGGAACATCATGTTAAGATAATTTCCATTGTTTGAGATGCCATTAAATGCTCGTTCACGTCCAGTGATAATAAAGTGATGGTGCATTGACGTGGGACTTTTATGGACAATGCTTGTGCTATCTACCTCAAAAGGTTGTTTTCAGGAAAGAACTATATAAATGGAATTTCATCTTTTCTGGTGATTTGCAATATTTTTTCCCAAATCATTGCTATATTGAAGTAACTGGTGAATTTCCATTCATAATTAAACTGAAAGAAGTTAATCCAATACTAACTGGGTTTTTTCAGACTCCAGAGAAAGAGCCCATGCCTTCTCCTTCCAGGGCAAACACTTGCCCCATAAGTCTCTCTTGCCTGTAGGCCTCTGTGCTAAGAATACAGTCTACTCACTCCTGCCAGGGTTCTTTTCTAGCCTCACTGCCAGGGTGCCCTGCAGGTAAATAATATCAAATACTCTTGTACTATGGATAGTCAGGAGGTAAGATCTTAGTATGAAGCAACTAGGCAAGCACCCATTCCACAGTGGAAAAGATGAAGTGAGCAATCCCTACCCCTTATAGCCAAACTACAGAGAGGTAGCTATGGGGGAAATTATGTGTGTTTTATCTTCCTTATCCCTGAATTCTGGAATTAGAAGGTACTTTGAGAAATCATGGAGTTAGCTCAAGGTGACCAGACTTCTGAGTCAGTCAACAAGCATATATTAAGTACCTACTATGTGCCAGGAACTGAGTTAAGTAGTGGGGATACAAAGCAGGGCAAAACCAGTCCCTATCTTCAAGGAGTTCCCATTCTAATGAATAAGATGATGCATAAATAATTAGATATTTACACAGTAGATGAAAGTAGTCTGAAAGGGGAAGGTATCATCTATTGAAATTGAATTCAGGTCTTTGTGACTTGAAGCCCATGCTGCCTCTGTACAAGATAGATACAAAATAAGTCCACAGTGATTGGGGATTGGGGACCACTAACAACTTGGGGAGTCAGGAAGGGCCTCTTAAAGGAGGTAGCAGTGGAGCTAAGCCTTCAGTGGGGGCTTCAAGAGGCGGTGATGAAGAGGTGGGCTGTGAAAGCCTGAACTGATCTCACCTGGACCAGACTAGGAGAGGACATCACAGCTCCTAACTTTCTCCTCCTTTGGTTGGTACGGTATTTGTTCACTGGACCCTCATTCTTGTTTAGCTTTGTGACTGCTAGGATGCCGTACCCAAGCCAACTTAAGAATCCCAGAATCCTGTGTTGGACAGGCCATTAGACATCACATCTAGTCCTACTTTTTTCTCATGTGGAGGCTTTGACTTGCCTGTCCTGCCTTCTCCCCAGGCATGACATACTCTGCTTTTTGCTAGTAACAGCTGGGCTGTCTTCTCTGACTTCCCAAGGTGGAAAGCTTGTTGGACTTGTAATGAGACCTGGCTCTGAGGCCTGGCTCTGATGCTCACTATCTGTGTCCCTTGGAGTAAGTACCTTCATTTCTCCCAATTCTAAAACAAGGATGATACTTGCCCTACCACCCTCATAGGCTTGTAGTGAGGAAAGCAATTTGCAAAATGGTTAAAACACTGTACTACGGTGACATTACTATTACTCTACATTCAGAGGCAGCTCTGATAGACTGGTATTGGGAATACTTGAATTTGAATCCTGTCTGAGATACTTGGAATAATCCTAAGATACTACATGGCATAATAGATGGGCCATACCTGAGATCAGGAAGACTCATCTTCCTGAGTTCAAATCTGACCTCGGACACTTAGCTGTGTGACCCTGGTCAAGTCACTTAACTCTGTTTTCCTCAGTTTTCTCATCTGTGAGATGAGCTGGAGAAAGAAATGACAAACCTCTCCAGTACCTTTCCCAGGAAAACCTGAAATGAGGTCATAAAGAGTAGGCCATGACTGAAAAATGACCAGACACAACTGAGATACTTATTAACTGTGCAACCCTAAGCAATTTACTTAACTTCTCTGTGCCTCAGTTTCCTCATCTATAAAATGGGGGTGATCTAATATCTACCTAAAAGGGTTGGTGTAAAGCTCAACTTAAGTGATATATAAATGCTGCTGCTGCTGCTACTATTAAAAACCAACGTTCTCAGGCACCAGCTACCCCTTCTTATGGATGACCAGCCTCCTCCTCAAGGTTACATCCATTCTATTCCATGGACCCTTTCAACCTTCAGACCACGTAACTAAGGACCAGACTCGTGCAAGGACAGAGACCAGCAACCCCCTCAGAGCAGTCCTCACCTTTAGCCAACATTTGTAAACCCCAAAGAGGTTTCCTCTATTTATTGCTGAGTGCTTATTCCATGGGGCAGATTCAAAAGTCAAAAAAGCTACCAGGCATGGGATAGATTGCATCTCTCTGTTTTCCTCCATCTTCTAGGCCTATCTCTCCATCACTGTAGGATATTAAAGGACAAGCTGCCAGGACTTGTTTCCCCCAAAACAAAGCTGGCTGTGACCTCCTCAGTCCCCTCAAGGTGTTTATAGTTTTATTTGGGTATTATTTTTCCTAATATTTTTTCCCCCTGGCCTTCGAGCTTTAGCTTTTAAAGAATACAAGGCTGCATTTCAGTAGAAGCTAAATCTATAAACCTGTTAATCTCAGGGTCATTCTTTTCCCATTAAAAAAAAATTCTGCTAACATTTTTATTTATTAACTCATGCTTGACATGCAGTGGAAAGAATTCTACTGGACTCGGCACCAGGAGACCTACTCCGGCTTGACACGAACATTGCCAAATGAAGTAATGGAGGTAAAGGCCTTGGCTGACCTTATAGAGTCATATAGTGTGAGCAGAATTAGGGATCTGAATAGGCAGATATGAAGAGGGAGGGCATTCCAGGAGAGGAGGGAGCTTCTACACCAGCATCAAGTGGAAAGGTGGAAGGCTTTGTGTTAACAGCAAAATGGCCAGCGTGGTTGGACTGTATGTATTATATGATAGGTGGAGGGTAATAAGATGTCAAGCTGAAAAGTTAGGCTAGAATCAGCAAGTAAACCTGTTTGAGACTATTTCCTCATCTACCAAATAAGAATGATAATATACTATCCACTTTATAGGCTGCTGTAAGAGTCAAATATGTATGAGTCCAATGAATGTAAAATGCCTGGTAAATTTAAAGCACTATGTAGATATCAGTTGTCATTAGCATTATCTTTAATGATGTAATCTATGTTAAGAGATGGGGGCATTGGCAAGGATAATAAAAACTGGCAGCTAATCCAAAGGTTGTTTACATTTTACTTTGGATAGCTTTGTGTTTGCAATAGATTTCCCTCCCTAATTCAGTTGGACTTAAGCTAGTGGTTCCCAGCCTTTGTGTCATAGATACCTAAGGGCATATGTAGTCATTTCAAGAGGTGTACAAATCCCTATGAAAATCCATTTTTAAACAAAGTCAATAAATCTTGAGACTGAATAATTTGTCACACATATATGTATTATCATTTTCCAAGCAGATGTTTTTTCAGTCATATCTGCCTCTTCATGACCCTTTTAGGGTTTTCTTGGCAAAGAGACTGGAGTGGTTTGCCATTTCCTTCTTCAGCTCATTTGACAGATGAGGAAACTGAAGCAAACAGGGTTAAGTAACTTGCCCAGGGTTACACAGCTAGGAAGTATCTGAGGCCAGTTTTGAATTCAGGAAGATGAGTCTTCCTGACTCCAGATCCAGAGCTCTATCCACTTCACACCAAGAGGTAGATCCTATTAAGATATGTTACTGACCTCACAGTAGCTGTCTGTCATCAGCCCTCGTGTCAGGGCTTCATCGTGTCAGAGCTTCATCACTTCCTACTACTTGCTATAGTTTCTGATGAGTATTCCTGTCTCAGGGCTCTCTCCTCCCCAGTCCATCTTTCGCAACTGTCAGAGTGATGCTCTAAAGCACACATCTGACCCATGAACCTCCAGGGACTGACTCCCTATTACCTCTAGGATCAAACACAAACTTATCTGTTTGGCATATGAAGGGTCTTTGCAACCTGACTCAAAGCTATCTTTCCAATGTTATTTTATATTATTGCCCTTAATATACACAATGGCCCAGCCAAGCTGTCCTTCTTGCTCTTCTCCCTACCTAATATTCCATTTCCCACCTCCATGCCTTTGAATAGTCTGGCCCCCATGACTGGAATACCCCCCCCAAGAATATCTAGCTTCCTTCAACACTTTAAGACTCACATATCACCTTCTGGGAACATGAAACCTCTCTTTATCCCTAGTTACTGTGCCTCTCCTCCTCCTAACAAAACGAAAACCAACTTGTATCTATTGGGGTTGTTCAGTCAGTCTGATTCTTTGTGACCCCACTTGGGATTTTCTCAGCAAAGATACTAGAGTAGTTTGCCATTTCCTTCTCCAGCTCATTAGACAGCTGAAGAAACAGGGGGAAGAGACCTGCCCAGGGTCACACAGCTGGGAAATGTCTGAGGTCCATTTTGAACTCATTCTTCCTGAGTCCAAGTCTGGTCGCTATCCACTGTACCACCTAACTGTCCTGGCTTATCTTTATTTTGTTTACATTTTGCATATACTTAAATGTGTACATGCTTTCTCCTTGAGAACCTATAAGTTCCCCAAGTGTGGCAAGGATTGTTTCATTTCTGCCTTTGTATCTCTAACACCCAGCACAAAGCTGACACATAGTGTCAGTGCTTAAAAATAGTTTAAAAATTTTTTTAAAAATAAAAAAAATTAAATAAAAAATTTTAAATAAAATTTTAAAAAGTTTTAAAAATTTTAAAAATAGTGCTTAAAAAATGTTTCATTGATTCATTATGCATTTTCATAACCAACAGTTACTAAAAGTATAACTATTATTATTTGGAGGTATCTATGACTTTCTTCTTTTTTCTTTCTTCTTTTCTTTCTCTTTTCTTAACTATTGTAACAGTTAAATAATAGATATTATGTTATGGTGGACAGAGGAGCAGTCTTAGAGTGAGGACCACTTGTGTTTGGGTATAGTCACAACCTCTCATTGCTCTGAGACAATTCTCAGTGTCCAGGGCTATAGAGATAGAGCTGATCTGTCCAGAGGGAGAATGTTTCTCCACCAGGAGCCCATCTTACTGATGAAATCACCGTGCAGATCCATAGCAATAACACTTCACATTTAGGTGGCACTTTTTGTGAGTATGGGTATCTGGGACCTGGGCAACTCTAAAGAGTCCAAGAGCTGAGATGCTGATTTTCATTGCTGAAGGGCATCGCCCCATGCCAAAAAGTTCTCCATTCTGATGAAATCACGGGTCCACACCCTGCTCCCCTCCCCAAACACACATACACACACACATTCACACACACACACACACACACACACACACACACACACACACCACTTTAAGGTTTGTAAAGACCTCATATACATCATTTAATTTGAACCTCAAAACAATGTTGCAAAGGCAAATGTTACAGATATTTTTATACACATTTTACAGATAAGAAAACTGAAGTTCAGAGTGGTTAAGCTACTTAGTAACTTACACAACTAATAGCTGAGACAGTCATATTTCTTCTGACTCCAAGATTTCTTCTGACCACATGGCCCCTTCAAAAATGGGTCTTCGCATTTTAAGTTTGGTTTGTGTGATTATAACCTGTCTGCAATCTCCAGATTCAGTGAGGATATGGAAAGGTAGCCCAAGAGCATATATAAGTTCTATACTGAAAATGGACCAGTATTAAATACTCATGGAGCAAAAACCTGATGGCAGATCATCCAACCACAGATAGGGACGATATTGATTATAAACTCCTTGTGTCTAGTATCTGCAGTCAGGTTGATCTAACAGAGTACTGAGACTTAAGTTCAAATCCAGCCTCAGATATTTACTAGCTATGTGACCTTGGGCAAGTCACTTAAATGCTGTCAGTTTCAGCTTCCTCATCTGGAAAATGAGGATAATGATATAACACCTACCTCCTATGATGATTAAATAAGATAGCATTTGTAATGTGCTTTGTAAATCTTAAAGGGCTATATAAGTGCTAGTTATTATTATTCAATATTAATGAAATGACTTCACACATTTGAGGTCCTATATTGCACTACTCTCTGTTCCTTGGTCTGAGTCAGGGTTTCCTCAGCTATAAAATGAAGATAATCATACTAGCAATACCTTCCTCAAAGAAATTTCCCTTTGCAAAGTTTGAAACAGCAGAGGCAGTAAGTATGGAGCAGCAAATGGAAATCAAGCGTTAGGGTCAGGAAGGCCTGGGTTCAAATCCCACCTCTGATCCACACTGGCTACTATATCCTAGGCAAGTCACTTAACTACTTGGTCCTCCTAATCTAAGCCACTCTTTAGTTTTATTTTCCCAAAAAATGTGTTTTGGTTTTTTTACATGCATGTATCTCTTCCCCTCCCAGTGAACGAGAAAAATAAAAATACAATCCTCATAACAAATATACCTAACACAGCAAGCCAAATTCCCAAATTGGCCATGTCTAATTTTTGATCGTGTTAAAAAATATGTGTCACAAGACCACAGGCTGCAAAAATAGTGTCGACCTGTGTTAGGTGAGGTTGCTTTCTCACCCAAAAGGCCCCAATCCCAATGAAATCACAGGTCTGGACTTATCCCTATGATCATTATCATCATTACTATTGGAATACTAATACCTGTCCTATTTACTTAGTGGGCCAATTCAAAAGATGAGATAATAGGTGTGTAAAAGGGTCTAGTAGTATCCTGAGAGCAGTATCCAGTAGTATCCATACTCTCAGGTATGGGAAGAGTTAAAAATTCTCCCAAGATGTGGGGGTCTTATAATCTTCAGGAAGTTAAAGTCTATTTTGCTGGGTGCTAGTTTTCCCAATAAATCCATGTGAGTCGATGATTTAGCAAGGGCCTTGGCCGTGTGGTTATTGGCAATAGCAATCTCACTTACACAGAACAACATTTGGAACAAGCCATAATTTAGAGAGGGATTTATATTGTTTGTTCTGCCGCCACACACTGGGCAAGTCGTAAATTCCCTTGAAGAGGAAGAGGGGAAATTGACAATATTTATGAACTAGAGACATGGAGGAGAACCCGATTGAGTTCCTTGATTTGTTGCTGCCCCAAAACTGCATCTCCTGGCTCCAGCCAATGATAGGTCTGCTCCCTCTGGTGCTCAAAACACCCCACAGGCCATTTTCTCCTGAGAACTAGACCAAAGTCACCCTCAAGTATCACATGATTAATGGTGGTAATGATTAATGGGAAAGATGCGCCATTTCATCAGCATGAAGAACTCCATCCACCAATAGAGATAGAAACTCATCTACAACATAGTGGGCACAAAGAGATTGTTAGCATTGTCCTAGGTGGGATTTCATCCCAGACCTTCCAGACTGCAAGTTCAGAACATAGTGCTGTCTTTATGGTCTTTGTTTAATGAAATTAATTTCTTCTGGAAAGGGAATAGAAATATGGGATGTAATTAAGGAAAAATTTTCATAATGCTCTGGTCTCAGGGATGAGGAATGTCTATTGTTGGAGGGCTAATGGTCCCATTTTATCTTCCTATTTGTCTTAATATTGGTTTGGAAGCGAAATGACAATGTAGAAAGAACATTGTTTGAATCTCACTTGCTACCTGTATGACCTTGAGGAAGTCACCTCATCTCTTTAGGCTTCAGTTTCCTCATCTGTCACATGGAGGATGGGGAGGAGGGCTGGATTAGGGGATGATCTCCAGGGTCCTTTCCAGCTCTAAATCTACAATCCTAAATAGAACACAGGTACTTCACAGATTTGTTGCTGTTTAATTCCTGGGAAATGTCCAACTCCTTAATTTAAATACTGACAATGTGAGATGACAGGGACTGAGAAATTTAGCTCAATATTTGGAAGAACTTTTGAAAATGTCAAAAATAATATTACCTCAAGTTTGTATTGCATGAATTTAACTAATTTTATGCTGTTAATTTTATTATTGAGTCAGGTTTTCCTCCCAGTTAACTTAGAGTTACAAGTTAACTTATTAGCATCCCCAAAAGATATATTATCCATCCTTGCCAGTCCTAGTATGTTTAAGGATGGTCTTATCTCCCTAAAACACCCTACTAGGCACCAGGGAATCTACTAATTCAGGTCCACTAACAGGGGCTGCAAGATGCTGATGAGTCCCATAAACCAATTAACGTTTCTTAATTGTCAGAGAGGGGTGGTCACTAGCCCCACATGGGTACACTGGGCTGCTTTCTTTAAAATAACCAGTCATGTTTTTCCCACACCCACAATGCTATCTACCCTGTAACCAATTGTATTGTCTTCCCTACCGACCCAACTCTGTACTCCCCAAAACTATATTAAGGTTGGTGAGTCCTACCTCGGGGTCTTTGGCCATTGACAGAGGCCATTGACCCAATTTATTGGTTTCTGCTAGCCTGATTAATAAATTGATCATGCTTAGACCACTGTCTTTCAGTTTGCCTTAGTTTTCTAATATAACACTTTACAATTAGAACTGTCTACAAAGAGAATGGACCAAGCTAGAATAGACTGAGTTCCCAGTTACTAGAGATTAAAGATTTAAGTAAAATACCTGAAAATCCATGGGAGGGGACTCTTTCAAAATGGTGAAAGGTTGGGCTATATGACACCTTGATAGTACTTTCCTTAATCAAGGTTCTATCAATGAAGTCTTCCTTCCTCCCTATATTCAGATATCTTTCTTCTTGGTACTCTTGCTAACTGTTTTCATAATATAATTTAGCATTAGATACCATTTTATAATCATTTATAATCATGTCATGTCAGCCACTCAGCAAGCATTAGTTAAACACCTGCTATGGGCCAGGCACTATGCTAAGTGCCAGGGAAACAAAGAAAGGCAAATCCATAGCAATAATAACCAACCCAGTTCCCTGCTCTCAAGGGACTTCCCTGCCTTCTAATGGGGAAGAAAGAAGGAAATAAGCATTTATTAAGCACCTACTATGTGCCAGGCACTGTGCCAAGGGCTTTACAAATATTATCTAGTTTATCACATCAGCCCTGGGAGGCTGGTGCTGTTATTAACAAATCTATTTTACAGATGAGAAAACTGAGGTAAATGAGGTTACGTGACTAGCCCAAGGTCACATAGTTAGGAAGTATCTGAGGCTGCATTTGAACTCAGGATTTCCTGACTCTAGGCCCAGGACTCTATCCACTGAGTCACCAACCTGCTAATTAGATAAAAAAACTAACTATGAACTATAGACAAGATACACTGGAAATAATCTTCAGAAGGAAGGTACGAGCAATTAAGGGAGGTTGGGAGAGGCTTTTCTTGTAGAAAAAGTAAGATTGTAGATGAAGTATCCACCTTTTCCTACCTAGCAAAACAGTATGCACCCTAAGGGGCATAGACTCTGTCTCACATGTCATCCATTCCCTCTATGTAGTGTAGAACATATACTAGGCATGCACCGATTACTTCTAAAGGGAGCATTTGACCATGTCATCTCCCCAGTCAAGATGCGTTCCACCATTGCCCTTTAGGATCAACTACAGACTCCTCTGTTTGATTTTTAAAGTCTTTCACATGGACAGGGCAGGTTTCTTGCAGGCAGAGATAATATATTGCATCTTTCCTCTCCTCTCCTAGTAATAACATGAAGCATTGATAAATGCTGAGGAACTGCTATGGGTTAGCTGTCAGTTTGGTGGGTTGGGTTCAGAATGTGCACCCACAGGCAAGGTAGAGAGAAGATGGTACAGCAGCAGAAAGACAGGACAAAACTGAAATAAGAGGGGGAAGCAAGCTGGGCTAGGGGTCCCGGAGACCTGAGTTAACTCTGCCAAAAATATTTCTCTGACTCAGTTTCTTTATCTGTTAAAGGAGGGAGATGAACTGCTAGGTACAAACTCAAGGACGTCAGTGACAAAAAGGAAGTTCCCACATCCACCAAAATGTTATCAAAGCATTTTCTGTAGTAGGAAAGAAGTAGGAATGAAGCAGAAACCCGTTCATTGGGGAATGGCTAATCAAACTGTGATACATGGATGTGATGGAATATTACAGCACTGTGAGAAATGATGATGATGACAATGATGACCATGATGATGATAATGACAATTAATACTGAGAAATGGGGGAGACTGTAAAGTGAAGTAAGCAAAGTCAGGAAAACAATATCCTCAGAGACTAGCACAGTGTAACTGGAAGAACAGTAATGACAAAATAATTGAAACTGACCACTGTTAAATTGTTGTGACCAAGTTTCGCCCCAAAGATTATTGATAAGATGAGCTTGCCCTTACAGATGGGCAGGACAGCTTTGCAGCTAGCATATACATTGTTTTTTGTTATCGTTCAGTCATTTTCAATTGTATCTGACTCTTTGTGACCCCATTTGGGTTTTCTTGGCAAAGATACTGGAGTGGTTTGCCATTTCCTTCCCCAATGCATTTTAGAGCTGGGGAAACTGAGGCAAACAGGGTTAAGTGACTTGTCCAGGGTCACACAGATAGGAAGTTATCTGAAGCCAGATTTGAACTCAGGAACATGAGTCTTCCTGACCCCAAGCCCAGCACTCCATCCCACTTTGCCACCTAGCTTCCCAGGAGAACACATTTTTCTTTTTTAAAAACTGCAAAATATACATAACAGAGATTCATGGTATCATGAAAAATCCAATTTTTATGTTCTTTTGTGTATATGGAAAATATATGTAATAAAAAAATTTGAAGATAAAAAGTGCACCTCCCCTACCCACTTTGTAGAGGGGGGGAAATGGGTGTGGAATCTTTTGTCTATTGGTTACTTTTTCTGAACTTTTTTTCTTCTATTTTTAAAAACTCTATTATGATATGTTGGGAAAAGTAGATAATGTAAAAACAAAAGATAGCACTACATATGCATGTGTATATATACATTTATACACAGACAGACATGCATACAAATACATGTTGGACTACTACGTGGTCTCAAATCTTCTGATTACACATGTCTGATTCCATCAGACTTCTAAGGAAGTTTTGATGTAGCCTTTCCCTGGAGAGCAGGACAGCTAACTCTGGTCTCTGACTCTGCCACAAGCTAGCTGCATGACCTTGGGTAAGTCCCTTAACGTCTCTGGGCCTTAGCTTAGCTTGGTAAAATGAGGTGCCCTTTAAGGTTCCTCTCCTTGTCAGCTCTAAATCTTGTGAGCCCGTGAGCATCCCATCATGCTTGACTAATTAGCTCCCTGATGAAATGAAGTTTCCTCTAGGGTAGCACCAGGCTTTTGTTCAACAACATACACCAACACCTCCCAGTGTTGCTGAATAGATGTAGAAGTGAAGATAATGCATTTATATCTAATCCAAATTTTGACCATGGATTTTTTTGTATGGGTGAGGAAGAGGCAGAGGGCAGAAAACCGAATTTCAGGACAAGAGACAGTTGCAGGGTCATCAAATTAGAGCTGTGGATGGGGTGGGAGGTATTAAATATAATCTAGTCCACCACCACCCCATTTTCCAGAAGAAGAAACTGAAGACCAGAGAAGTTAAGAGATTTGTCCAAAGGTCACCCAGTGGGGTGGAGGTGGAACCTGTACCTCTAAGCCAGGGCTCTTTTCTCTAGACCACATGTCTTCCTATGAGAAGGCTGAAATGCTACACCACCACCCCCCAAACTGCCTCAGAAGTTTCATGAAATCAGAGAATGATGGAGTCAAAGTAACCCTGGAGGTCATCTAGTCCAAGTAATCTTAACCCAGGATTCATGGACTCCCAAGCGATCTGTGGATAGATTTCAAAGGGTCCATGAACTTGGATGGGGGCAGAAATGACATCTTTTTTTTTTTATTAACCTTTGGTTGTAATCTGTTTATGCATTTGAAAACAGTATTGAGGAAGGGTTCAGAGGCTTCATTAGACTGCCAAAAGTTCCCAGGACACAAAAAACGGTGAGGACCCCCTGCTCTAGACCAATATTCTCATTTTTTAAAAAATTATTACTAAAAACAATTTGTTACTATATCACCTAGATTTCCCAACACATCCTTCCTTCCTCACCCCAAACCCCCAGAAAGGCATCCCTTATAACAAAGAATTAAAAAGGAGAAAGAAAACAGGTTAGCAAAACTAACCAATACATCTGACTCTAACATTATATGCAGTGTTATTATGAGCAAAAGAACGCGTAATAGCTCAGATTTATATTAAGCTTTATAGTGTATAAAGCACTTTACATCCATGATCTCATTTGATGCTTACAGCTATCCCGGGAGGTAGGTGAGGCAGGGATTATGGGCCCCACTTTAGTGATGAGGAAACAGAGAGATGAACATGGTCACCAAGGCCTGAGGTATAGACACACATACAAGCATGTATGAACAAACATACATATTAAGTAACACTAGGAGGCCTGAGTCCCAGGCAATAAAGGAATAAAAAACAGAAAGGAAAATATTAAAGTAGAAAAAGGAGAATAGAAGACAAAAGAAAAGGCAGGGGGAGGGAAAGGGAGATAAGAATCATTTTTGTTTCCTTTAAAACTATTCGAGTACTGACTTTCACATGAAGCTTCTTTTGACTTCTCTGTGCTAGGACCCTCTCTGCCCTTGTGATGTCATCTCTCCCCTCATATTTACCTTGGATTTATTTCAAATGCATCTGAAGGCAACTCAGTGGTATTATAGATATAGCTCTCTGACCTGGAGTCCAGAAGACCTGAGTTCAAATCTGACCTCAGATACGTCCTAGCTGTGTGACCCTGGGTAAGTCATTTAACCTTTGCTTGCCTCAGTCTCCTCATCTATAAAATGGGGATAACAATAGCACCTGCTTCTCCCAGGGTTGTTGTGAGGATCAAATGAAATATTTGAAAAGTCCTTTGCAAACCTGAAAGGTATTACTAAATGCTAGCTATTATTAATAATAATTTTGATTAGTAATAGTAAGTATTAACAGAGAGAATGTAAGATTCATGAGGACAAGAACTTTTTCAGTTTGGTCTTTGAACTCCCAGTGCCTGGCATATAGCGGAACTTTCATAAACACTTGCTGGTTGATGGGCACCCATGTTGCCCAACAAATGCCCCCTCTCCCAAACATCCCATCATCTGTACAATGAAGGGATAAGATGGCTTCAGAGGTCGCTTCAAAGCTTTAAAAGTCTCTCATGATCCATGACAGATCCATCAACAATACCAAGGCTGTAGGCTGTCCCACATTTTATATTGTATGTGCTCTATATTCTATACCTGTTCCATGAGCAATCACTTGGGATCACGAGTCAGACTGAATCCTACAGTGCTCCCTGGATCCAAGTTACCAGGCCTCACTGGAGTGTTGACGTTATTGGAACTAGAAGGAGCCATAAGACTCACCTCGTTCATTCTTCTCATTTTCCAGGTGAGGAAAGGTAGGTTCACAGAGAAGCATCTTGGCTGGGTCTTCCAATTTCCAGAAAGCAGAGGAAGGACTAATTCCCAGGTCTCCAGAAGCCTACCCTCATTCTCTTCCTTCTACAAGAAGGGTTCCTAACCTGTTTTGTGTCATGGACCCTTTTTGTAGTACTGGGAAGCCTATGGATCCTTCCACTGAATAATGGCTTTAAATATATAATATGAAATACAAAGGGTTATAAAGGAAGCCAGTTATATTGCAAGAGTTATAAAAATATACTTAGAAAAAAAACAAGTTCACAGATCCTAGATTAGATATACCCCTTACACCATGCTAAAAATCAAGGTCTTCTTAGAAACAATTGATCTGAGAATCAACCAGTAGTTTCTAATCAGTAAGTAGGGAAATGAGTTATTTGAGATTTTCAGTTATTTTAAGGAACAGGATGGTTAATGGATAAAGAGTCAGCTTCATTGTCAGGAATTGGGTTTAAATCCTGCTTTGACCACAGACTAGCTAAGTGATCCTGGGTAAGTCACTTACTTCCTAGGGGCCCTGGACAAACTTCTAAGACAGTAAATTGCAGAGCAAGGGCTGGTTGCAATGATGGAAGGAATACTTTCCTACACTCATGAAATCACAGGTAGGAACCAAAACAAGCCGCACTTCCATAGAGCTTTGGGAGAAAGAGGGGCTGTCTCAGAGCTAGAGGGAGGCATCTCACCTATGTTCTCAATCATGACATCCAGAGCCTTTACGGCAGCTCCGTAAATGGCAGGACTCTTGGAGTTGAGGTTATCTGAGACCGCAGTGACCACGGAAACCAGCACCGGGTGTAAGTTATCTTTGAGGTAAGGGATCATTTCTGTAAAGATCTCTAGGGCACATTGATTCACTTTCTTGTTGGGATCCTGGAGTCTTGGGATGAATGCATCGAAGATCTGAGAAGAGAGAAAGAAAAAACAAAGACTCTCTTGGGGTCCCTACTGGTCAGTCAGGGAAGACACAAAACAAAAAAGACAACTAGCAGTCAACCAAATGACCTATGAAGGCCATGTGAAGCGTAGCAAGCTCTAAACTCCAAGTTCATCATCAAGAAATACTGAAGACTTTTATTTCTGAGCCAGTGTGGGATGGCAGAAGGAGGGCTATTAGAAGGCTTGTGTTCAAATCTTGCATCTGTACCTAGCTTATCTTAGCTTCAGTTTCCTCATATGTCAGACTAGGGGGTTGGACTCTCAAATAGAAATCCCTACAGGTTACATATTGACTTAGAAAACCACAACTTAACATTATCTAAGTTTTATTGTATTTTTATTTTATAAACATTTCCCAATTATATTTTAATCTGGTTCTGACCACACTCGGTCATTCTTATGGGCCAAAAGTTAGACACCACTGAAGTAGATGAAGTAGATGGCCTCTAAGGTCCCTTTCCAGAGCTATTATTTTATTCACCATATTCACCATACATAGATGTGCACGCGTGCGCGCACACACACACACACACACACACACACACACATCAATGTTTATTGCCTGACAGAGGATAGCACAAGGCCAGGCCCTAAAAAGAGCAAGATAACCAACTTCTTTCATATCCAAACACAGAGACACACATGACACTGAAGGAGAAGACTTAGCAGTGAGGATGTCTAGCCTTTAGGCAGTGGAGTAATGAAAATATACTGAACTGAGAGGCAAAGGGCTAGCGTGAGTCCCAGCTTTATCAACAACTGTGTGACTCTGGGCAAGTCATTTAACTCCCCTAAGTCTCAGTTTCTTTGCCTGTAAAATGTAAATAAACCTGCCCTTCCTACCTCCAGGTTTGTTATATGACACAAATTAAAAAAAAAAACAGACAGGAAAGAGTTTTGGAGGCATAAAGCACTATACGAATGGGAGCCATTATTAATGGGAGCCACTATACAAACAGTAGCCATTCCTACTGCTTCGACCTAAATGGTCATACCTTGGTTGATAAATCCTCTAAAACTTAAGTTCCTTTATGTTCAAGGTGGCCATATTTAAAAGGAGACAAAATGTCCAAAAATCACTGGAAGCAGAATGATAAAGGACCTGAGGGATCATCTAATTGTTTTCTGTCCAAAACTTCCTAACAACGAGAAATGTCCAAAGTGAAATGCTAAGCCTTGTGCAGTAGTGAGCTCTCCATCCCCAGAGGTCTTTCAAGTAAAAATTGCCTGAACCCTTGCCAGGGATGCTGTAAGAGAGGACTCCTTCTCAGACCAGGGTAGGATCTCTGAGATTTCTTCCAACCCAGATTATAGTGCCATTGTGGGACATCTTCCAAATCAGGATATGCTAGCGTACAGCTGCAGTAGTCAGGAGATTATGTCTGAAGTCACTTCAAAGCAACAGAGGCAGTCACAGAGCCAAGAAGGCCCAAGTGGGGCAGCCCCTTTAAAGGCATCCATTATTTAGCATGTTTAATGACAGAACAAGGATGGCAAAAATGAAAAAAAAACCAGCTGACCCTCTCTGCACGACCTCCATGTCTCCCGTATGCTCACCTGTGTTAGGTTGGTGGTGATGAAATTTTGGCTCTTCTTGCAGTGGAAGAGAAGGAGTGTGATGCCTTCTATTCTGGACCGGTACTCCTTGGATTGCAGCAGAGAGTTCAGCTCCCTTAGTTGCTCGGCCACATCTGTGTTACGAGTGGTGGTGCGATGGACCCCTGCCAACTCACTCTCTGAGCTGCATCTACAAGATGGGTAGGGGGCTGCCTAAGAATCAGCTTCCAAGAAGTGCCCCCAGATATCCAGCCTTCTCATGGGCTTATCTCCTCTCCTTCCCCATTATCCATTCCTACCCCCAGCAACACTTGGGACAACTCAGGCCATATGAATGAGAGCTCTGGGGATGAGACCTCCAGTTATTACCAATCAATACTAGCTATTGTCTATGGAAAGAGTCTCACTCAACCTACAGCGTGCAAAAGTCTTAGCTCATGGAAATTCTATGAAATCTCCCTTCTCTGAGAATGATGGACCTGGTTCTCAGGAGTACCAGACCTTAGCAAGATGGCACTGGAACATGGATGTAGACCTGGAAGTTTCCTCAGAAGCCATCTTGTGTAACCCCTTCATTTTAAGATGAGAGAAATAAGGCCCAAAGAGATTCAAGAACATGTCCAAGGTGATAATGGAAGTTACATATCAAAGGCATAACCTGAACCCAGGTCCTTTGCCTTCATAATAAGTGAAATTTCTGTACCAAGGAAATCCCTTCTCTTACTTTTTTCCCTACCTTTAGAGAAGATGTAAAGCACTCTTTTCTCTCCTAAAATCTTTCTGGAACTTTGTGTTTGCCCATCACAGTCAACCTTGTATCACATTTATTTCTGTCCTTGTCATATCCTTCCTGTTAGCTTATAAGCTCCGTAAAGGCAGGAAGTATTACTTTTAGTTTTTATATACAAAATGTGAAGTACTTTAGAAAGACTTGTTGATTTAAATTACTGAACACTTGTGAAAGGTTAAAAATAAAGGTTGGAGACAGTGAAAGAATCAAGAAACAATGAAAAGTTTAATTCTATAGGTTGAGACATACATTTTTAGGCATGGTCAATATGGGAATTTGTCTTGCTTGACTGCATATTTGTCAACAAGAGTTTTGTTTTCCATTTATTTTCATTTTTTTATGGTGAGAGACAAAAAATAAATGCTTGTTAATGTAACAAAAAGGGAAGAAAGAAGGGAGGGAAGAAGAAAAGGGAAGGGAAAGGAGGAAGGAAGGAAGGAAGGAAGGAAGGAAGGAAGGAAGGAAGGAAGGAAGGAAGGAAGGAAGGAAGGAAGGAAGGAAGGAAGGAAAGAAGGAAGGAAGGAAGGAAGGAAGGAAGGAAGGAAGGAAGGAAGGAAGGAAGGAAGGAAGGAAGGAAGGAAGGAAGGAAGGAAGGAAGGAAGGAAAGGGAAAAGAAAGGAAAGAAAGAGAAAGAGGAAGGAAGGACGGGAGGAGGGAAATTTGGAGGAAGAGGGTTTGAATTTCCAGTTTTTCCACTTTCTACTTTGTGACCTTGGGCAAAGTCATTCAGCCTTTCCTGGTCTCCTTTTCCTCATCTGTAAAATGAGATCCCTAGATGACCTCCAGGGAACCCTTCCAGCTTAAACTCTACAATCTTAAGAACAGCCACTCTAAAGATAAAATTGCCATGCTGAAACACATTAAAATAATACAGACTTAGCCCCAACTTACTCAGATTCAATGAAAAATAGGATTCAGAGCATTGTATACAGGAGGACTCCCAGCTCCTTCTTATACTAGCACCAATATGTTCATGCAAGTATTGACCAGTAAATTCTCCCTTCAGCCCCATTGCTCCCCAAGATCTATTTTCTTTCCCACAGTGTTATTTCCCAGAATCCACCAGGACATAAGAGTTCCCCTCACAGACTGGTCCTAGTCAGTCCTCTCTGTGATAGAACTTAAAATTAGAATTTTGTCATTCAAAAGCGGTGCCATACCCTTGTTCACTAGACTGGACTTCTTCAGGGACTATCATGCTTTTCATCTTGCGGCCCTTGATAGGTGGAGGCATTACGTTTTCTTCCACTCCCTAAAAAAATACATATATACAGAAATCAATGAAGGGAGAGGCCATCCTAAACGCACCCCAAAGACCAGAAAACAGAAAGGAGATGACCACCATTGTTGGGTTTTCACCTCAGAAACAACAGTCCACCCAGTAACGTGTCTTGGCTCTTCACAAATCAGACCATGGGCCTCAAGTTCTGATATGGTGAAGCAAAACCCACCCCCAGGAAAAGGAGCATTCCTAGGGGAGCATGTCATGCACACCTTTCCTGGATATCTCCGGAGTCGTAACGCCAATGCAATACCCATAGCAGCTGCTATGAAAATGCACACGTGTTTCCAGGGTAAATTCACAAAATATAATAAACTCTCTTCCTCAAAGGCAAAACCAAAATATTTATCTGAGACATCATTAGAATACCAAGGGGTAAGATTTATCACTGATCTAGGGACTACTGACATCTTAAACCTTTTTTCTGTCAGGCCTCCTCACAAAAACAAGTTCTCCTAGACAAATTCCTCCCTAAATCCACTCACAACTTGCTTTTCTTTCTTTCTCCTTCTCTCTCTCTCTCTCTCTCTCTCTCTCTCTCTCTCTCTCTCTCTCTCTCTCTCTCTCTCCTCCTTGGGCAACCTCTTTCCAGTCTGAGCTCCATGTGACCCAGGCTTCATGTGACCACAGGCTCTATGTGTTAGACCTATTAATGGGCAGGGAAGATCTTCCTATTCTATTAACATTACAGTAATCTAAGCGGAGATCAGTCAGCTAAAAAAAAGTCTTGCCCTACCTTTTCCTCCATAGCTATGGAGTGTTAGTTCCTGGAAGCAAGGATTGTTTCCTTATTATTCTTATATGCCCAGTAGCTAACACAGTGCCTAGTACATAGTAGGAGCTTGATAAATATTGTTTGATTTATGGAAGACTATGGTTAAGTTACATAACTTCTATAATTGACTAGTTTATAACATGGAGTTTAATAATTCTAGGTTCAAAAATTGGCTGTTATTGACTAACTGTGGGACTAAGTCACCATACTAGTCTGAGCTTCAGTTCTTTTATCCACAAAATGGAAGTAACAATATTTGCTCCATCTACCTTGTAGTTGTTGTGGAGAAAGGGCTATCTAAACTTAAGCCACCCATAGAAATGTATATTATTTTAAATCCCTGTGTTTCCCTAAAGAGATTGGCAAATTAAATCCTCAATAAAAGCCAAAACAAAACAAAAATTTTAAAAAGTCAAGAAAGACTAAGATAATAGCTGTAGAAGTGAAATGGAAACTGAAAGTCATCTCGTTGAACCCTCTCATTTTACTGATTTGCAGAGAGAATAAGTAAGAGGATCGTGTGCTCAACAGAAAGTTAACCCTGGGTGTCACATTTTAGGAAGAATATGGATTAATTAGAGGGTAGCCAAGATGACCAATAGACTGGAGATCATACCACTGAAAGAGCTCTAACTAATTTTACATAAGAGGACACTGGGACCCAGGTGAAATAACCTGCTCAAACTCACACAGCTGCACAAATTCACATGAACGTTGACTTAAAGCTGGGAGGAAACTCAGAGGTCATCTAGTCTGACCCCCTCATTTGAGGACTGAGGCCCAGGGTAAGTCAGGCGATCTCCTCTAGGTCACAACAAAGCGAGAGTTTTTGACTGTTAGTCTAGCATTCTTTGTTCTCCACCATGGCTACCTCTTTCAAAAAGAGAAGGAGGGAAGAAAACTAGGAGGGAGTAAATTATGAGGAATGTCAAAACATTTACTCCACCTTAGAAAGTAGTGAGTGAAAACCCTGCCCCACTTCTAGTCATGTCCTTGCCCTGAAATTCCTCTCCAATATCTGACTCTTGACAAGCAATCTCCATTCCTCCATCATCTCCCAGAGGCTGCATTCAGTCATCACCAGAAAGGCCCCCCTCCAGGCCAGGAGCTCAGACCCCCTCTTTGTATTTGATACTTACCTTCTGTTTGATGGTTGCCATTATACTACACAGGTCATGAGATGGGAGGGACTGTTTCAGGAATGTGTCAAACCTTGGGCTTGACATCAAGGTGTTTATCATCCTCCGGCCACAAAGCCTGCCATGAGAAGAGGAGAAATATAAAGGCAACCTTAATGGAAGCTGCCATCATCCCCTTCACACACATGGTTTGTGTGATCAATATGGGGATTCAACAGCAACTCTTGGAGATCTGGAATGTCCTTGTCCTGTTTCACCCTTAAATACATCTCAGAAAGATTTCTCATGCATGGAATCTTTCTCAGCTGGCAACTGAAAGATACTTGGATTCAGGAGACAGCCCAAAAGATAAGTATGTTCATGGGAGAAACTCTGTGGGTTGAGACTTCCAAGTGCTTACCCAGATGTGTCAAATTCACAGATCATAATCATAAACTATGAAGTCACCACAGACACCATCTAGACTGATAGATATTATCCCTGCTGATGAGAAACTGAGGTCAAATTGATTTGTTCAGAGTCACATAGCTCATAAGTGTCTCAGGTGGGATCTCAACCCAAGTCTTCCTCACTCCAGCTGTGGCACTCCATCTATTCAGTGACATGTTGCCTAGGCTCCTGAGAGATTTCTACGTTAAACATACCATCTCGCTGTACTCTCCAGCTGATATGATCCCATGGCATTTGGCCTCTGATACCAAAAATACCAAAAGAATCTAAGAAAGTATATACCTCCATGTGTGCATGCCACCCGCACACATGAAGAAAATTACTTCCATGTTTTAAAAATGAATGTGGCCTCCACTCACTCTTCTCAGAGCATTGCCATAGAAACTTAGGACAGACATGAAAAGTGACTATCGGTAAGCAGACATTTTTACCCAGAGCTCCCAAGCACCTATCACATTGAATTTGATGATGCCAATATAACCACATGCACCTGGGAACTCTGGGTAAAAATGTTTCCTTGTCTACAGACACTTACCCCTTTCTAAGTTTCCATGGTAACACAGAGACGAGCACAAGTTGAGGTTACATACCAAAAAGATCCACATTGCTCTCTGCAAACAAACGTGTAGTGAGATTCTGATTTACTCCCCATAAACATATCTCTAAGTAAGTGACATCCCTTCTAACCCTGACAGCATCTAGGATCTGCTGTAATATGAAACACACTTCCCCTTCACCCACTCCTGTGGCCTATGAAAAGATGTTTGGAATATCCCTGCCTATCAACTAAACCTGCTGTTCTTTTCTTTCCTCTTTGTTGTGATAAAAATTATGGTTTTTAAAGGCAATAATGGATAGACCCCATAGTGCCCAGACAGGGGTAAATACTGAAGCATAAAATTAATTTATATTAGCTCTTCTGATTAGTGGACAGTACTAACAAGTCTTCACTGAAATTCTGTGAAAATTTCCCTTATTCTACAATCTACAGATTTGTCAACAACTTGCCATTGATCAATGGGGAAATCAGGTGAGCCAGAGTAGGTGCAGCAAAACAATCTCATTTCCACCACTGGAAAGACTACTTAAAGCTCTTGCTCCCTGGGACTGAATCCCTTGTTCCCTCTTAGATAAAGACGAAGAGTAGCCCTAGAGAAGACTTGAGAAAATGAACTTCCTTCCCTTCTTAACCGAGATGGGGAGCCCAGCGTGGAACACTATATACTGTCAGACATGGTTGATAGGTTGGTGGGTTCTGCTGAACTATTGTGTTTTTTTTTTCTTTAAGACTTACTGGGTAGAAGAAGAGGGAAATTATTTGGAAACACTTATGATGAAAAAAGTTATCATTTTAAAAAAAATACGAAAGACTGGCCTCTTTCTTGCTCAGAGCTGGAACTGGGGAGCAGCAGTCATATTGGTCAGCTGACTAGAGGGTAAGAGGAGACATTTTTTAATATAACCAACAGTATAGAATAAATATCATTCTAGAAGAACTGAGTTCAGTAATGTCTCAACTCTTCTATTTACTCCCTGTGTGACCTTGGGCAAGTCATTGCCCTCTCTGGGCCTCAGCTTTCCCATCTGTAAAATGAGGAGAGGATGATGACTAGGTAACTTCTAAGATCCCTTCTAGCTCTTGAATCTTTGAGACTAAATACAGAAATGATATCTCCCTTCTCTAAGCTCAACCAATGACAAGCATCGATACTTTTACCACCATACACACAGAATTTCTAGGAGGAAAACATTGGTAAACCTTACAATGCCCTCTCAATGCCATCTACTATTATTAAATGTGTATATTGGTGCCACAAAGTCCCGCAACATGTTTACATTTATTTTGTAGTCAGTCACAGGTGTTACAGGGAATGAGGATGGGAAGACGCAAAAGCTTGCCTCAGGCACTCGGAGCAACAACTGCTTCCTGTCCTTCCCTGTCCTCTCATGATAAGGTACATTTGGAGTATATTTAGCAATTTTATAGGATAAATTAGCTACCCTCTTGGCTTCTCTAGCCAGCCTTTGCTTATGGGGTCATAGATTAGAAACAGTATCCCTATCACCCCAAATCCCCCATTTTACAGATGGGAAGGTCCAGTGAAAGAAGTGATATGCTTAAAAACATAGAAATTGAAAGTAGCAGCCAGGATTGGAACCTAGGACCTCTTGACTCCAAATTCAGGGATCTTTTTCGTACATCACGCAGTCTCTTATTCCTTCAGCACAGAATCTGGGCAGAGTTAAACTCCATTGGTTTAAGGACTTTGCCTGTTCTGGGACTTTTTAAGGCCTGCTAGGCAGTTTTTACTCTCAAAAAGTACCCAGTTACCTTGTATCTTTATTGGAGTCCTGGGCAAGCTTTACCAGTATTCGAATCAGCATGTCAGTACTGTCTCTTGTCCCTGACAGTAGTTTCTCAGCCCCAATTTGCTCCAAGACGTTGCACAGGTGCTCAGCAGTGCATTTTCGGACCAGTGGGTTTCTGTGGCTGGAAGAAAGCACAACATGGCCAGGGGTGTCAGGCCAGGAACGGACACCCAGACCTAAGGAGAAAGCACCAGTAAAGCCAAATCATATCAATGACCTAAACCCTGGGGAAGTGAGGGGTAAGCTGCTCATGGGGCCCCAGGGAATCTAGAACAAGTTTAGAAAGAAAACTATTCACTCCTGACCAAGAGGCTAAGGGTACTAATGCTAGCAGGACAGGAAAGAGAAAGGCAGTAGGAAGAAAGACAGAAGTCTGGTGGCCAGAACCACCAAAAAACTCAGATCTTTCTTCATTTCCTCCAGAGCTCTTAAGCCCAATATACCACTTTTGCTTCTGGGTCCAATGCCCATTTATCACCTAGCACCAAATAGTTCTTTCTCTCCAGAGCCTCTTCAGGAAACCTGAGCTTGATTCATCTTGGCAAAGGGAAAGAGTACAAAACCAGTGCGATCAATTTTTCCCAAGGTAGAAAAACAGTGATAATTAATCTACAGACTGACACAAGGTCACCAATCTGCAGCAATCTCAAAGAGGACCCCACATGTGCATGCTGTTGCAAGATGGCCAATCTACAGCTTGATACAGAGTCAACCAGTTGGTAGCCGGATACGAGAAAAGAGATGTGCAAGCCGATACAAGACCACCCCCTGCAGGTCTTAGACAAGATCACTGAACTGCAGAACGATGCAAGATCTCAGATCCGTAGGGTTGGTGCAAATCTCCTAAGAGGTGATTCTCAAAAATTTAAGGGATTAGACTCACAAGTGAAAGTGGATTAGAAGTTTTTATAATATTTAAAAAAGGGAAACAAATCTGGATGGAGAAAAAGCTAAACGAGAAGTGGATCCAGCTGGTAAGATGAACAGAATCTGCCAGCCGATGTATCAGAATTTGCTTGATTTCACTCCTCACTGGCCCAGGTTTCATCAGAAAGAAACATCTCCTCCTCTGGGAGAGGAAGTCTCTCCACAAAGACAAACTTTCTTCAGATTTGTCTCCCTTCGGTGCCTATTATTGTAATCCGCAGGAGCCCCCAGCCAGCCTGCTTCAGCAAAACTAACAAGGTGCCTCCTGTCGCCTTCCTGCCCAAGGGCTTGGTGCTGCGTATTTGCGTTTCATGCGGAAGATCTAAATCCCCATTAGTTTTTTAATCTCTCAGCATCCCTGTCACACAGGCTAACTGTGGGAGAGAACGGGAAGGAAGGGGAGTGATCTGGCTGCCCTCACAGGAACTTCAGCATGTCAATCCCAGCCCTATATGGAAGGTCCCCCCCTTACCATCCTTCTCCATATCTCCTGTCCTTTTCTACTTTCCATCCTCTTTTCTCACATCTTCCTCTTCCAAAATGATCCTCTCTACCCCATCCCATCTAATCCTCTCCACTTTCCACATTCTTCTCACTCATTTTCCCCCTTTCATTCTACCTCTCCCCTCATTCCTCCCACCCCTGGGCTCTATTCTTCCTGTGTCCTCAGTTCTCTAGATCTCACTACAGTTTCCCTCCTCCCACTCCAAAATGACAGCCAAATACATACTGGACACCCCCCGCTGTGAGAGCCGCCAGCGATCTGGAAGGAGTCACATTTTCTACCATGGCTCCCAGCGAGTGGTCAGCAGCTTTTTGGATGAATTCGCTGGTATCGGCCATCTTCTGGAGCAAGCATCGGGCGACTTCCTCAGCTTCTGGGTCCATGTTCTTCTTCATGGTACGAAAGAGGTCTCCCAGTGTGCTGATGGCCAGACGAGACACCTTGGAACGGAGGTTGGAAACCTTTGGGGGAGAAAGAAAGAAGAGGAGCCCCTCAGAAGGGATAATGGAGTGGCAAGAACTATAAAATTCCCAATGAAAAATGAGAAACAACATCCCAGTCCCTTCTGGGTCTCCCCCAGGAATCTATCACTTTTCATATGATGTGGAGGCCAGAAAAGTTGGATGGAGGGAGAGAACTAAACAAGGGGAAAGAGGCGGAATTCAAATCCATGCCTTTTGACTCCAAGTTCAACGTTCTCCCCTACACTCCACACCGCTTCTAAACCCAGGTCTTTGTTTAACACTTTAAGTACTTTTGAATGTAAGCTCCTTGAGGATAGAGGTTGTTTCACTTTTGCCTTTTTATCCCCAGGATCTATTGAGCTTGGCAAATAGTTGGTGCTTAATAAATGCTGGTTGCTAAACTGATTGATTGAATTACTTCTCAAGATTCTGCTATTGCCACAGTGGACATTGCATATCAAAATTTTCTGAGGAAAATGTGTTGAGAGTGGTGAAGGGACCTTGGTCAGGGTCATATGGTGTATTAAGGGAAAGGAAAACGCCTGGGAAGCTTTTGCTATAATTCAAGTGTGAGATTATTCAACAATAGACCATCCAATAATCTTTATCAAGCACTATGTGCAGAGTACATAAGCTTTATCTGTATACATAAGTTGTGTGAATGGGGGAGAAAGGGGAATCAATGAAATAAAGTGCACAGAAGGAATTGGTCTAACAATCATCCTAGACTATAGGAGATATTTAATAACTATTGGATACTTACAGCCGCTGCGGGTAAAGGGTTGGGGAGGGAGAAGAATAGATGATGAAAGATGCTGCTCATGGGTTGCCCAGTGAGCTCAAGCTTTCTCACCTCTCTCATTACGGCCAAGGAAACGTCATGCAGCCTCTCCGCCAGGACCTCGGAGTGACAGGTCGCCAGGCGTCTGATGCACACCAGCCCTTTCTGTTTCATCTGCCTAAGAAGCAAGCCCCAAGGATTCCGGTCACCAAGGCAGATGGGAAAATCATTAACTCCACCATAGACCCAAGAGGACCCCAGAAGGCCTGAACAGTGCCCCCTACGTGGTGCTGCCTCACCTCCAAGGCTGCCCAGATCACACCTCACAGAACTGGTGCACACACATGACATGCATTTCCCCAAATTACCACAGACATGGCCTCAAAGTTGAGGTTTCTTCTTCATACCAAACACTTGCTATGATATAAAAATCAGGTTAATATTTGCTGGAGCAAAAATTCATTATGAAACAACTGACCTCACTGCAATTTTGCTTCTATCACATTCCCTGCAGTCCAGTGAGGGATACTGCAACATTCCCGATGGACCTGACCACAAAACCCATTGTGCAAATATTATTCTTGTCCCCTCACAGGAATAGGCATTGAAAAAGGGTTCAGCTGCACCATGCAGAGCTGCATGGAGACTATGGAGATCCCACCAGGCCCCTGGTTGATTAGCCCAGGACTGGAATAAACTATAGCTTTAAAAGGGGGAGACAGAGGGAGGAATAGAATTTGGAAGTCAAAATTTAAAGAAATGTCAAAATATCATTTTAACATGTAATTGGGGGGAAAATATTTTTTAAAATTAAAAAGAAACAATCTTAGTAAATAAGGTCAAGTGTCTGGATAAGCCCAGATTCTTCCCCCCACCCTTCACCCATGGGCAGAGCACAGCAATGCGCTACATTGCAACCAGTCCCCAGGAGATGGTATGGGGCCACTCCTGAATGTTGGAGATATTCATCAGTTATTGTACAGGCCACACAGGGGCAGGGGAACATGAGCCAGTAAAGGCACATAAGAGGAGGAAGGCAGAGCTGGTCCTCACCAGTCATTGCTCTCAAGCCACTGGAGGGCATCCATCAGTACCAGTTCTGGGTTTGAAAGGGGTCTCAGCTCTTTGCAGTTGTCGAGCTGTTCTTCCTCCCATTCTGGAGAACCCACTGTAAACACTGCAGGCAAGGAATTGGCTGGAAAAAAAAAGGAGGGAGGATAGATGGATGGATGGAAGGAGGGAAGGAAGGAGGGAAGGAAGGAAGGAAGGAAGGAAGGAAGGAAGGAAGGAAGGAAGGAAGGAAGGAAGGAAGGAAGGAAGGAAGGAAGGAAGGAAGGAAGGAAGGAAGGAAGGAAGGGAAGGAATGAAAAGAACAGCAATAGCAGGAATTACACAGAGACCAATTTGGTGGGCAAGACCAGAGATGGCAAACTGGAGGCTAGAAGGTTGCTTGCTACCAAGTGTGACCTGAATCAGATTAAAATGTAATTGGGAAATGTTTAACAAAATAAACAAAAATATGGGGAAAAACATAAGCAATGTTATTTTGTGGTTTAATAAGTCAAACGTCAGCTGTCTGGGATCTGTTTCTACTTGAGCTTGATATCACTGGTGGAGACAATCTTAACTTCTTCATTTCCACAAGTTTCTTCTCATGGAGCACACCGTTCCCCAGCCCTCACCCACAGCACTTCCCCAAAGATGCACAAGAAGTTGGCATACCTAACATGGAGCAGGGAGGGGCTTCGGTGACAGCTGTGGGCAAAGCTGTCAGTACCTGCAGGACTCCCGTTGGACCAGGGGAGGAAAATCAGTCAGCTGTCTATCTGATTGGGTGCCCTCCATCCTCAGGAGCCCTAACTTAAGGAGAATGTCCATTATTACATATAGAAGTGCTGGCTTGTGATAGGCTACCTGAGGTCATATGACAGACAAGTCATTCTATGCATTTACAGTCAACTCTTCATTATCTGTGGTAGGGTGCTGGGTAAGCACTGGCTCATGGGTGAATCGCCATCAGAGCTGATATTCCTATTCTTACTGATAAAATCAGAATCCCCTTAGTGGCTGAATTTGTGAATTAGTCTATTCTGTTACTGACACAAGTTGTGTGCTGCAGTTTCTCTTCTAGATAAGACAGGGATCGCCCCAGTCCATCTGTACTTCACTGGATAGCATGAAGATTAATTAGATGGTGTCTGTGAACCCCTTTAAATCAAAGCCTTAGCAGCAGGACAGCTGTACTAAATCCCTAGCCACCCTGCCACCTGGGGTTATAACTCACAAAATCACAGTCCATCAAAGTATCTTAGAGGTCATTTAACCCAACTCTTCTCACTTTATAGCTTAGAAACATGAAACCCAGAAAGGAGAGGGGATGTGCTCAAGGATAATTGAGCTAAGTGCTACTTGGTCCACATGGCATCCTAGGCCTAGTGAACCCACGTCAAACCATGACATTTCCCAACACCCTCTCCATCATCAAGATCCAGTAATATTAGTGCCCATGCGGAGACAACCCGACTTGAAAAATACAAGCAGAAGACACAAGTTCTGAGAACTCCCACAAGATTTGAGTGTTGCTTAAGAAACAAACAATATATATATACTTTTATTCATTTGAGTGTTATAGGGGAGATAAGAATGTCTGGTCAGATTTTATTAAAGTTTCTATTCATTAGCCTCCCTTTGGTATTCATTCATTCATAGACAGTCACTACAAGTAGCAATAACCACCACTGCCACCAACTACCACTAGCTAACCACCCACATTTATACAGAACAAGAACCTCAGAATGGGCTATCAAGGCCCACACTCTAGCTCCTCTAAAGCAATCTTCCAAAAGGCATAGGACTCAAAGCATTGACTCATTTTATTCCCTGGTCTCCTAGCAGAAAGAACAGGGTGACTCAATACAAGTGGTCCTCATACAACGAAGCAATCATCATTTATTAAGGATCTACTACGTAGAAAGCTAGAATTAAGGTTGCCGGGAGAAATAGTCACAATCTCATATATGAAGATGATACCACTCTGCCAGCAGAAAATGAAGAAGAATTAAGAAGCCTCCTACATTAAAATAAATAAATAAAAAGAAGCCTCCTGATGAGGGTGAAAGAGGAGAGGATAAAAGCTGATTTGAAGCTTAACATCCAAAAAATTAAGATGCAGGCCAACTAGTCTCTTCACTTCCTAGCAAGCAGAAGGAGGAGAAATGGAAGGACTGTCAGATTTTATATTCTTGTGCTCAAAGATCTCTGCAGATGGCGACGGTAGCCATGAAATTAAAAGACACTTGCTCCTTGGAAGGAAAACTATAGCAAATCTGGACAGCATATTAAAAAGCAGAGACATTACCTCACCAACAAAGGTTTGACCAGGGTTCACAAATCTATGGTTTTTCCAGTAGTAATGTATGGCTGCTAGAGTCAGGCTATAAGGAAAGCTGAGTGCCATAGAACTGACAAAAGAAGATTTTTGAGAATCCATTGGACAACAAGGAGATCAAATCAGTCAGTACTTAAATTAATTCAAGCTCTTCACTGAATTGCTGAAACTGAAATTTAAATACTTTGGTCACATTGTGCCCTCTGGAATGCCTATTCCACAGGCAACAAATGCCCCTTTATCCTAAATCTTTTCTTCTCCCCCTTCTTCCATCTATTGGCTATTATTAAAATCTTGGCTCACTGGTCAAGGTAGGGAAATTGGAATATTCTTTGCTCCCCATCACCACTTCCAGGCTTTCTCCCCTCCTCTATCACGCAGTAACATTTCTTCCTTTGAGATCCATGCTATTCATATTTACCACCCAATCAAGATCCTGGTATCTGTTGTCTACTGACTCTCAGATCACTCCTTTTCCTTCCCCAATGAATTCAATATGTGGCTCACAATTTTTCCTCCCCAACTCCTACCTTTATGCTAGGGGACTTCAACATGTTCAATGATACTCCCTCAAACACCCTAACCACTGAGTTCTTTACCCAACTCACTTCCCATGACAACTCTTCCACCTCTTCCACCCCAGTCATATCCTCAATCTTGCAATCACTCATGAATGTACCACTTTCATGTTTGAGAATTCAGAAATCCCTTTATCTGACCATAAACCATTTGCTTTTCACCTCTCCCTCTGCCTTCTCTTACCAAACCCTACTCTTCATCTGCATTGTGGCATCCAATCCTTTGACCCCTCAGTTCTCTTCTAGTCCATCCCTCCTGCACTGGCCACTCTCTCCTCTTTCTTCCATCTTGTTTCTTGGTGAACAAATTCAGTTCTAAAGTCTCCTCTCTTGAGTCTCTAGCTTCTTTATCATTTGAAACCTTGGATCTTGGATCACTCCTGCCATCCACAGTTTTGTTTCCACATGCACTACTGAACAAAGGAGGAAATCATGCAACTGTTCTAATTGGATCCACTACAAATTTATGTCACACAACTTCAACTGAGCCCCAACAACTATAGGTACACATAGCCAACTGCTTTTGCAGTTCACCATGGTTGCTAACCCCTTCATTGTCCTTTACCCCCTTAGTCAATCTTTGGCGAAGGGGAGGAAAGAAGCCAAGAACATCTTTGCCATGGACTGAAGGGTTCCAGTATAATGGTGGGAAAATCAAGGATGGTATCCTAATGGAGGGCCTTCAGTACCCATGCTCCTGGAAAAACCAGAGGAGCCTTACCTGAGGCGTGGCGGGAAAAGCGGGGTCCTTGGGTGACTACAGGGATACTGGGCAGTGAGGAACGGTTAGCCCGTTTCTTCAAAATAATGCTGAGGCTGGTTTTGCCTGGGCTTCCCAACTTGGCAGAAACAGAGAGGGATCCACCACTGTGGAGGGGGATGAGCCCTGCAATGAGCAGAAAAAAATATATGGGAGCTCAAATATCACTGATTAGGGCAGTCCATGCTGCATGACCACAATAGGTCTCTTAGCACATTGCCCAGTGCCTTAGCATTCTCTCAGGAATGACTCAATAGCCCCAATCTTCCAAGAGATGGCCTGGCACTTGGAGGAGGATCGTCTCACTTCTGTGTGTCTTCATTCTCAAGGTCCTCAGCTTTCTCTATTCCAGGCTTCCAGGGGACCCACCCATCCAAATAGTCCTTTACCTTCTTTGATCATGCTCCTGGAGCTCAGACTCTGCGACAGAAAGTCTCTGTCTCGCTGCCTCTCCTCTCGCTCCCTGCCTCGCTGGAGTAACTCCATTTCTTTCATTTGCTTCAGACGCATCTTTTCCTGGGCAGACTTGGCAATGGTCACCTGGATCTGGACATAAACAATGTAAATTTGAATTGTACCCCAAGGATCTTGTCCAGAGCCCTACTGGTATCCCTTTAGCCCCCAGAACTACACTGGTTTACATAGAAAAAGTACCCAATCATAGCAGGCCCTCCCAGGACAGCTTTTTCTGGTCCTTCTCTCTTGCCAATTAACAAAAAACCACGATGTGGGTTTTGTTTCTTTGTCTTCCACTAATACCTGAGCTAAGCTTCTCTGGGACCCCATTAGATAGAAACCCTCCGCTTTCTCAGGGAATGTGTGTGTGTGTGTGTGTGTGTGTGTGTATGTGTGTGTTTTAAAGTAACTATGAGTCTAGGCAGTAGAAATAGGAGGAGAGTAGACCAGTGCAGACCTGAAGTTGCCCCACTGTACCTCAGTGGTTTATCAGGGATATCCAGGACGCTGGACAGGGCAAGCTAAAAGAGTCTTAGGTTGTGCCCAACTCAAAAGTATACTTCTTACTCATTCATTTTGATTTTTTAGCATTAAAGGAAGAAAAAAGAAAAATTTCTCCCCATTCTTTACTATTTCATCCAGAACAGAGAAATGAAGGGAAAAAGAAGAGAGCAATATGTCCAACGTTCAACTGCAAATTGGGGCAGAATCATGTATTTGTCTTTCAGCTAGCCCCTGAGCCAGCTGCCCCTCAGTACGGTGGGTAAGGCAGCGGGACTAGAGGTCAGAAAGATCAGGGTTCAAATCTCCCCCCTGGCCCTTATTTGCTGTATGATCTATACAAGTCACCTAACCTCTCTCAGGCTCAATTTGCTCATCTCTAAAATGGGATTAATAATTGCATCTATCACACAAAGGTCACTCTGGGCATCAAATAAGATTGTCTATAAGGCACTTTACAAACTTTATAGCACTACATAATTGCTGTTATGGCAGCAAGAGGTGGTATTTTTTGATAACTGGGCAGTTGCTCAAATGACCTGGTTGTAGTTTATTTAAGTCCATCTACCCTGATCTGCCATCCTTTCTCCTCTTTGGGCTATGTAATTCCTTCTATCTGATTTCCTCTACATCTTATTTATATATTTCTTCCACATTCTTTATCTTTCCCTTCTCTTTCCTTTTTGGCCCTTTTTCCAGCCCTTACTTCCCAGTCCTAGAAGTGATTTAGTTCTCGGGCGACACCCAAGGCCCTACTCTAATAAGGTTCAAACCACTGAGGTACAGTGGGGCAACTTCAGGTCTGCACTGGTCTACTCTCCTCCTATTTCTACTGCCTAGACTCATAGTTACTTTAAAACACACACATACACACACACACACACACACACACACACACACACACACACACACCAGCATCGCCACCACCACCACTACTAGAAATGAAAGTCAACAGCTGAACCAGTTTGTCATCCTCTGTGATGGCCACCATCTCCATGGTCCTTGCACATACCCTGGGGCTGCTTTCTGACTGGTCTACTTCTTTCAGCAATGGTTGGGTTCTTGTCCTTTCATCTTTGTTGGCATGGTTGATGGAAGGTATCGTCAATGGAGATGCAGTCTTCAAGGAACAGACAGCAGACTTTGTGCCACCAGCTGGCCTGGCTCTGACAGGAGGGGCTGTAGACCTTACCTCTGAAGAGTGAAAACACATTCTTGATAGTATTAAGACACCTCACATACTTGCCCTGAAACCAACTCTCCAGGCTATGGACTAGCAAGGCTATTATTCCTAAGGCTCTCAAAACTTGTTCCTTCTGTCAGACACTTCTGATTGATTCACCAAGGTACATATTAAGTGTAGTCTTCAAGGACACTAAAGCCAGGCACAAGATAAGCCATCTGAGGAGCAACATAAAAGAGGCATTTTTTAATCTACATTTCAAGTCAGGAAAAGTATAAGAATTTAGTTGCCTTGTCATGTATAATAGAAGGAAATATAAGGAAAGGGAAGAAGAGAGAAAAGGAGAGGGAGGAGAGGGAGGGAAGGAAGGTAGGAAGGAAGGAAGGAAGGAAGGAAGGAAGGAAGGAAGGAAGGAAGGAAGGAAGGAAGGAAGGAAGGAAGGAAGGAAGGAAGGAAGGAAGAAGAAACATAACACATTTAGCAAGCATCTCAAAACTTCAGGCACTGTACAAAACAGACCCTGCCCTCAAGGAGCTTCCAACCAAAGGAGGGGAAGACAAGTATATGGAATATCTGTCGCAGGCACTTCAGAGTCACACAACATAATATGTTAGAGCTGGAAGGAATCATAAAGATCATCCAGCTGCTCCCCTTCATTTTCCAGATAAAGAACATGAAGCCTCAAAAGAAGCTCTTCACCAAGCTAGTAAAGCTGGCTCACATCAGAGCAGGGATTAGTACCCCCACAGCCCTGCCGGCACTACTACTTTAATTCTGCTAGTCATCAGTGAGCTTTGTCATCTGTTTTCCACCTACATGAAGGAATGGTTCTGGGAAATGTGAAAAGCTAATTTAAAAGGAATGGCATTGTCTTAATTTTCAGGGAATTTTAGACATAAAACCAGCTTCCCAAACTTCCTCAGGCTTCTTCTCCTGTCTCTAAGGCTTTGCAAGAGGCAGCAGAGAAAGAGAAAAGAGTGAGAATGGCAGCTTCTGCATGTATTAGCTGAGTTGTGTGACTCTGGGAAAGTGACTTAATATCTCTCAGCCTCTGTTTCCTCATGGGGCAATAAGCATGTATTAAGTGCCTACTGTGTGCTAGGCAGGGTTCCAAGCTTTTTCTAAATATTGAGCCTCACAACCATTGCAAGGTCAGTGCTGTTATTATCCCCTGGTTACAGTTGAGGAAAGTGAGGCAGAGTTTAAGTGATCTGTCCAGGGTCACACTGCTAATTGTGTCTAAGACCAAATTTGAACTCAGGTTTTCTACTGAACCACCTAGCTGTTCCTCTATAAAATGGAAATAATGACAATAATAGCACCTATCCAATGGGGTTGTTCTGAGGCTCAAAGGAGATAAACATATATAACGCACTTTGCAAACTCTAAGGTGCTTATAGCATATAAATGCTAACTATTATGGTTTTGTTTAACATCTCTGTGCCTCAGTTTCCTCATATGTAAAATGCTGATAACAATACTTGGGATAAAACGATAACGATGTAAACAGAAAGAACCACTACAAAACCTGAAAAACTGAATTATAATGCAATTATAGTGGCCAAGCTTGTCTGGGAGGAGTTGAGAAAGCACACCTCTTATTTTTTCCTTTGCTGAGGTGTAGGATTACAGGTTGGAATGCCTCGTATACAGTCAGCCACAGCTGGGGTGGTGGTAGTTTTTGTGGGACTGGTTTTTTCCTCTTTCTTTTTAACCTTTGTTAGAAGAAATGGCTTCCTAAGTAGGAAAGGGAAGGGGAGGCCCTTAGAGGGAGGAGTACTTTGGAAAGGAGGTGGTATTAAAAAAAAATACATCCATCACAATATTTAAAATATTTATCATACTCAAGTTATCTACTTCATAGGGTTGTGAGGACAGTTTATAAACCATGATACTTTTCTCTCTCAGTGTAGACCACTGAGGTTGCTGAGTGGTACCATGCCAGAATGCTAGGCTTTCACACAGGGGAAGCTAGGACCTAAGTAGAGATGGGTGGGGAGCCAGGTCGCTGCAAAAGCCAAGCACGTCAGACAAGTTTTCTCCAGGCCTAGAACTTTGTGTTCTGAAATTGGGCACTGCCTGGCCAATAGCCACACCTGCTGAGCATATTTCAGGGGTTAACATGAGCAGGCAGATATCAAAGGAAGAAATCCAAGCTATGGACAACCATTTAAAAATGCTTCAAATGAGTGATAATTAGAGAAATGAAAATTAAAGTAAACCGGAAGTTTCGCACATCAAATTGACAAAGATGCTCCCCACAAAAAAATGACAAATATTGGACCAGCTGAGGGAAACCAGTATTTTAATACACTGTTGGTGGAGCTGGGAACCGGTCCAGCCATTCTGGAAAACAATTTGGAACTATGCCCCAAAAGTTACCAAGCTGTGCATACCCTCTGACCCAGCAACACCCCTACTAGGCCTATTTACTGAAGAGATGATCAAAGAAAGAGGGACAGGACCCATATGTATAAAAATATTTATGCGATTATGGGTGGAAGGTGGAGGGCCTCCCCACCCCACCGCTAAGCTCTAAAAGAAGCTGTTCTGGATAATTCCAATAAGCAAAATAACTGCTCCTCCAAGTCCCTCCCTCCCCAGGAACACTCTAAGCATTATTTTGACCCTGCCAAAACTCACTCCTTGGACCTGTTCTGACTTGGGCAGCTCTGGCTATGTGCATTTCAAACCCCTCCTAAAATCCAGTCCTTGTAGGCTTCTGGCTCACCCACTTCCCCACCCCTCCCAACCAATCTGATCAGATCTCACATCCATCCATCTTCTCCTGCCCTTTCCAAGCAACCCAAATCAGCATTTCAAATCTGAATTCTTCCTCACATTAAAAAAGTTGCTCAACCCTCCAGCTCCTCCCCCTCTCCCTACCCAGTTCCTCTCACCTGACTTCCTTCCCAGGATTGATTTCATTCGACTGACCTTTAATTGTCCAGGGAGCTCATTAAACTTTGGGGTCTTAGGTTTTTCTCTCTCCATAGAATGTCAAAGCTGTAAGGGACCTGAGACAACGTCTAGTTCACATCCCTTATCTGACAGTTGAGAAAAATTGAAGCCTAGAGAGGTTGCAACTTGCCCAAGGTGAGACAGTGCAGAACTGTTTCTCCCATATAGGCTTCCTCACTCCAAAACCATTGTTCTTGCCACTATGTATGATGCTAGCTGCCTGGTAAGCACTTAACTGGAAAGTGCAATTTTCCCCACCTCCCATTCCCAACAACTTGTTCAAAGCTCTGTAGCCAAGAGCGCAGGACAGCAAATAAACAGAGGTAGCCATACATACCCATAGACTTGGGGGTCCTCTCCTGGGGACTGTGCTCCTGTGCCAATCTTAAAAGAAATTACAAAGGAAAAAAAAACTTTTTAAAGCCATGTAAAAAGACAACAAGGCAGAAATATCCCTCTTCCATGTTGAGGGTTGGTGAAGATATCCTCTATAAAGATTCAGGGGAGGATTGGGAAGAAGGAAATATAAAATCCAGCTAGGGGCAGCAGCTCTGTTAAAGGGAGAGTTAAAATCTTGAAAAAAAAAACTTTCTGATCAATACAATGACCAACCATTGTTCCAGAGGACCCAGGATCCAGGATGAGCTGTTACCCACACCTCCTGACAGAGGGGGCATGGGTTCAAAATGCAGAATGAGATGTAAGTTTTTGGACAGAGCCAATGAGGAAATCTGCTTTGCTTGACTGTGCATATTTCCTATAAGAGTTTTCTATCATTTTTTTTTTAAGTTGTTGTTCAATGGGGGCAGGAGGGAGGGAGTGGAAGGGAGAGTAAATAAATGCTTGGTAATTGGAACAAATACTTTAAAAAAAACAGTTTAGCAGAAGGTACAAATCAGTAGGAAAATAGTTTAGCAAGCACAGGAACAATCACATGATGGAATTCAGCACCTAGCATGATGCTTGGCACTGTTCATTACCACATGAAACTTTGAAAAGAAAGGCAACTCATTTGTTATAGTAGAAAGAGCCCTGAACTTGGAATACTCTAAGTTTCATCTCTAGCACCTACATGACAGTATGCAACTCACTTGACCTCAGTGAGTCTCATCTTCCTGGTTTTAAAGCAAGGATAATCGTAGCTATTTGAGCAGACTTCCTACAGGGCATTGCAAATAGACAATGCTGCCTACTCACCAGCCATGTGATCATTGACAAGTAAGTCACTTAATATTTCTGAGTCTCAGTTTTCTCATCCATAAAATGGGGATCACTTTTCATTACCCATCTTTCAGAGATGTCATGAAAATCAAGTATATAGAAAGTGTACCAAGAACTTTGTAGCCAAAAAGCACACTGCATAAATGCTGTTATTATCTGTAAATAAGCATTCTTTCTCTACCCCCACCCACCACCCCTTCCCTTTATTGTACAAGAAACTCAGAATCACAGAGTCTCATGTTGGAAGGGATTGACTAGTGGCTAACAAGTCTAACCCATGACCAAAAGGGAATCCCTGGTACAACATGGAGGACAAGTGGCCAGCCAGCCTCTTCTTGAATACCTCCAATGAGGAGGAGCCCACCACCTCCCAAGGCAGCATGTTCCACTCTGAGGTAGATTAAGTTGTTCCTGGCATCAAGTCCAAGTTTGCTTCTGCGCAGACTTTCAACCCCATTGCTCCTGCTTCAGCCAAACAGAAAAAATCCAGTTTTGTTTCCACATTGGCCATTCCAAAGGTTTCCCAAGGACCCAGGCTCCTCATTGCCACAGCTTGTTCTTGGTAAAATACAAACTTGTCTTCTAGGAAACAGAAGCTAAAGCAGTGCTGGGAGAACTCCCAGGAACCAAGTTGGAGTTGATGGTGAATGCCCTACCCCTATGGTGTTCTTCCTTCTGAGCTCATCTATTTCCTGAATCAACCTTCTTCTGGTCAAAATATTCATAGAAGCTCACCCTGGAGGGAATTCCCTTCACTGCCATGAAGAAATCAGCCCTTGGTGCCCTAGTGCAGTGGAGATCTGAGTGGGAGTCTAAGAAAATTCATGATGTACCACGTAAAGCATTCAAACAGGAGTCAGAAAAAGCTAAGTTTGAATCCTTCCTCAGATATCTGCTAGCCATGAGGCCCTAAGCAAGTTACTTCACTTCTCTGGGCCTCGTTTTCCTCATCTGCAAATGGGGGACTGGGGGAACTTGATGATCTCTAAAACCCCTCCAGCTCTAAGTCTGTGATCCAGTTCATTCCCTATAAAAGTGTTGTATGTTTTATAATTGAACTTCCTCTTCTTGAGGAGGGAAAGGTATAGACAGCAAAGATTCTCTTGATGCCTGACAGTAGACCCCAAGACAAATGGACTGACTATTGGGGTCCTGCATTCCAGCAGATTAAGGAGGTCCAGAGGCATCATTCATCTCAATCCACACAGACCCTGGAGTGTCTACTCCAGACCAACTTTGCACACTCAGGCTATGTGTCTTAAAGATGAATGTGTCAGTCTCATTTCTGCATCTGGCACAATAGATTATTCAGAGTCTAATGGATTATTCAAACAAATAATCCATTTAATTAAAAAAAATTTCAAATATCCCCAGGTAAAAACAGTTCAGGAAAATAAAAACATAGACATTGATGGCAGTGAGATGTGGTTCCCTGGGGTCTCAAGACCTCCCTGCCAAAGTCCTAAAAACCATTTATATATTCTTCTGCCCACAGCTGGTTCAAGATCAATCCAACTGGGGGAAAAATTAACCTAAACCACTCCTGGTCTTCACCATAGATTCCTTGCTCTCACTAGTCCCAACTAGTATTATGGGAAAACTAGTATTGGGGGACTATGTAGAGGGTGAAGAGGAGGGGTAGTAACTCATGCCTGCCACCTACAACAACCACGGTGACTCTGGGGCCAATGTGGGGGTCCGTCCATGTCTGCTATGTGGTAGCTGCAAGATAAACTTATCCTCTAGAGTCTTCTTCAGAGTGAACATGACCTCAAAGATCTCTCTGAACCAACTTCTGGGAGTTCTATAAATTAAAGAGTGCCAGATCTTCTGGGGCATCTCCAGTCTGGCAACAGCCCCACCAGCCTAGCCTTCTCTCTGAACCTATTCCTGCACCAGGGTTGGGCCACAACACTACTGACTTTTGTGGGGTAAAAGATGGCACTGGGGAATTCATTGGCTTCACATTTGCCTTCCCATGGACCTTCCAAACTAAAAGCAGTGTCTGTCCACAGGACCAGCAATCACACTGCCAACTGAATCTACCTGTACATGAGCATGGCACTGAAGACCAGGTGGGACCCAAAATGTGGACAGCCTCTTTCTCTTGCCACCAGCTACTTATTCCCTGATTCCCAGCCCTAGACTCTAGGCACAAGGTGCATCCCATCCTTAATCTCCCTGACATCTCAGTGTAGCTAGGCAACTACCTTACTCCTGCTGCTTTTCAGCAATTGGTAGGAAGAGGACAAGGCATAAGCTATGAAATCATAGCTCTAGAATGAGAAAGATTTCAGAAGTCTTCTAATGCAAGCCTCTCATGAGAAAGCTGAGGCCCATGGAGATTGTGATCTGTTCAATGTCACAAAGGTAGCAAGTATCAAAAGTGGGATTTGAACCCAAAGCTAGGGATCATGATCTTATCATACTGCTTCTGCAAGTGATTGCAAACTTGGCTATTCTTTCTTACGTTTCTAATAGGTCCCTCTCTATCTCCTTTCCTGGATCTCCTTCTTTCTCTTGCTTCCCAAAAAGTAAGACTCAGTCTCCACCCTTTATTCTGCCTTCCACAACTCTATCCCTCAGAGTGTTCATTCACAGTTGCTTTTGGGTCCAAAGGCAGGCCATCATTGGGTGGTCAGGACTATATGCAGCAGGCAGAGAGGAGAAAAGAGCATTTCATATATATGAAGGAACATAAGGAAAGACACAAGCTGGAAAGGCAAAACTGGTTGGTAGTCCTTTTTGATCAGATAGATTATCATCAGGTAGATGATACACAGTGGGAAATAAGCCTGGATGTTCCAGAGCTTGGAGGGTCTTGAGTGCCAGATTTATAATGAAATTTATCATACTACTTGTATGGCCATTAAATATTTTTGAACAAAAGAGTGACATGGTCAGAGCTTTGCTTTAGGAATTTTAATCAGGCAATCATGTGTAATAAAAATTAGAGCAGTGAGTGACTATACACAGAAATATCCATTAAAAAAAAATGAGAACCTAAACAAGATAATGGAGAGGAAAAGAAAAAGACAAGAGATATACTGTAAATAGAGTCAACAGCACTTGACTACTGATGAACCATAAGAAGAGAAAAGAAACCTCATTGAGTCTGAGGGTTTTGAGCCTAGATTGCTGGGAAAGCACCATCACCAGAAAGCCAGGAGTGAAGCTGGTCTGGAGGCAGGAAGTGAACAAAGACAGGTTTGGTTCTGGACAACTGAAGAAGGCCTAGGTAGAGATGTTCATCAAGCATCGAGAAATGTGAGACTAAACTGGGTTGGGGAGAGGCTGAGTTTGGAAGTCATTTGAAAGCCAGTCACAAAAAAGTCATGATTGACAGCAAAAGAGTAGATGAGATCACTGAGTGCATAGAGAAAGTTAAAAGAGAAACCAGAAGAGAACCCTGGGGAATGCCCACATGAAGAAAAATGAGGAAAAGGGAAAATACCTGTAAAGGAGAGAGAAAGGTAGCAGCCAAAAAGGAAAAAGGAAGTCCTAGAGGCAGAAAGATTAAGGAGGAGAGAGGTTCAAGGAAAGGGTGATCAACCAATGCTGTTAGGTGCTGCAGAAAGGCCAAGGAGAATGAGGTCTAGGAAAGACCATCTGACTTTGCAAGTAAGAGGCCCTTGATGACCTTTAGAAGAGTGGTTCCAACAGAATGGGGAAGATGGAAGGCAGATTGCAAAGGGCCAAGAAGGTGAAGGCAGAACGTGTAGATTGCTCCTGAAAGATGTCTGGAAAGAGAGGCAATGTGGTAGTTCAAGGGGTGAAGTAGGGTTGAGGACCAGGGTTCTTAATCTAAGGGAAAATCTGAGCATGTTCATAAGTAGAGGGGGCACCCTTGAAGGTTTAAAAGAAAGGGGAGAACAAGGTGGGGACAGGATGGAAGGCAGACCCAAAGCATAGTTCAGGGAGTCTTGTCTGTGTTCATACCCACATTTTGACACTATCTGGATTGACTCCCTCTTATGAGGACATTGCTACTTTCCTGGGAGAGTATAACTTGTCCTTGCCTATAGGATGTTTCACTCAAAGGAGCTAGGTTTGCCAAAGACAAAAACCACCAATGATCTCAAGCAGGATTATGATAAACTCTTCGAGTTTAGGATCCCAGTCTTCTATGCTTGTAATAAAGCCAAGACCCTCCAGACCAGGGGTTCTTAAGTGTTTTTTGTATCCCCAGACCCCTTGGCAGCCTGGTAAAGTCTATGGACCCTTTCTCAGAATGTGTTCTCAACATATAAAACAAAAAACCATATGATTACTAAGGAAAGTTATTAAAATACACTTTAAAATATTTTTTAAAAACCAACTTAGGGATTTAGGTTAAGAATCCATGGTCTAGTCCATGAACAATAATCCAGTGCACCCAACTATAGAGCACTGGCTCCATACAAACCCAACAGAACCCATACAAACCCAACAGAAACTAGTGATCCCTGAGAACTCTAACAATCTCTGAATCTTTAAAACTCCAATGAAATGCCCAATATGGCTTACCTTAATCCAGAGACCTCCTGGACAGTGAGGACATCTTGGCTTGAAGTCAGGGGACTGGGATTGCTAACAACAGCCGGCAAAGTTACTGCTGGCTGCCCGGCCTTTGGGATGGAAGGGATCAGGACGCCTCCTAGAGATCGCCTCATCTTCTCATCCTTGCAATGGAGGTACTGAAGGGATATCTGCACCTGGGAACAGCATCAGGAGAGGGTGTTAAAGTCTAGCTATTCTCACTTCGATCCTTTTAAAGATCTGCAGTTTTGATGGCATGGGACTCTCTGTGGATCCAGCCTTGGTATTTAGTCATTATGAGTTGATATGGCCAAAAAAATACCCAAACTCCAAAATTCCATACATCAGCTTCCAGTAATGAGTCTCTTCCAGTTAATTTGAGGCTAATCCTCAAATGATGACCAGGCCTTCGCTTACATTCAAGTCTTCCAGGCTAAGAAGACCTGCCAGAGCTTGGCTTCTGCTCTGTCTTTGAGAACCCTGGGTTGCTCCCACACCATGATAAGACATGAGAGGGAGGTTTAAATGAGGAAATCCCATAGAGACACATGAAGCTTAGGACACTAATGTCTCAAAGAACATTCCACCCCACCTTCCCCTTCAGAAAGTTCCCAAATCAAACTCCATTTCCTTCTTTCTTCGTATTTCAAAGAATCAAGGAATTTTAGACCTGAGAAAGCCAAAGATACAGTGATAGTAATCATGCTCCTGTACCCTGTAAAATTATTTGTTCAGGAATCTGCATAAACTTGAGCAAGACATATCATTAGTTTACTAATAATAATAATAGCTGCTAATATTTGTCTATATAAATAGTATATATTTACCTATATAAATAGTATATATTTATCTATATAAATGGTATATATAATCTATATAAATGGTATATATTTACATATGTTTATATAAGTATACATAGAACTTTAAAGTTTACAAAATGCTTGACATCATCTTCATCATCTTCTTCCTCCTAATCATTCTCCTCCTCCTCAACATCGTCATCATAGGCAGCATTTAAATAGTACTTTAAGGTTTGCAAAGTGCTTTACAAGTTATCTCCTCTGATTACCTACATCATCCCATTTGTTCTCAGAACACCCCTGTGAAGTGGCTGCTACTGTTACTGCCATTTTACAGGTGAGAAGACTGAGGTGTAAAGCAATAAAGTGATTTGCCCAGAGTCAGACAGTGTCTGAGCCAGGATGAAAACCTGTCCTTCCTGATCTCAGGTCCAGCACTCTAATCTCCTACTTCATGCTGTCCCCTACTTTTATTTCCTCCTCTGCAAAATGAAGGGATTAGAGCTGATGACCTCTGAAGTCTCTGGCAGTCCCTAAATCTAAGCTCTTTATGGATTACCTCATCCCCAAGACAACCCTCAGTTTCCCATCGCTGAACTGTGTCCTGCATGGTCCCACAAAAGTTTAACCCAAGATGGCATCCATTAGTCAATCAAGAATCATTTTTTAAGTGCCTCTGTGGAAATCTTAGAAAGAATGGCTACTTCATGCCTTTCTCTAGAATAAAGGTGACTAATGAGGCCTGAATGGACTTGACTTCTTCAAGTCCTTGGGGTAATTGAGATCCACTTCATCTCCTGGAGAAGACAGGTGGGATAATGTAATGGGGTTTTCACCTAGGGCCCTCACACCTTTCTCTTCTATTTATTCAACCTAGATCTTGGTGCACTCCCATCACCTACATGCTACCTTCTCTGGGCCTCAGTTTCCTTATCAGCAAAATGAGAGGATTGAACTGGATGGCCTCTAAAGTCTCTGGCAGTCCCTAAACCTAAGCTCCTATGAATTACCTCATCCCCAAGGGCATTCTCATTTTCTCATTCTGAACTATGTCCAGCATGGTCCCACAAAAGTTTGACCCAAGATGGGTATCCAATCAACAAGCATTTATTAAGTGCCTACATGGAAACTTTAGGAAGAATGATGCTGCTTCATTCCTTTCTCTACAGTAAGAATGACAACTTGTTGTTCGTTCCATTGGTTATAATTCTTCTTTACAACATGACTAATGCGATAATATGTTTACTATGAATGTGTATGGAGAGCCTATATTGGCTTTAGCTAGGGCCATGCTGCTTTTCTCAAAAGGAAAGCACCTTCAAGATGAGGACATCCCCTCATGTCTTCCTCTGCCAGAAAGCACATTAGTATTAGAGAAGGTGTGACCCAGGCAAAGTCATTTTTATTCCTGCCAAAACATTTTTCAAATTCAATGGGGTATAAATGGTAGCAGGCCCTAGAATCCAAAAGGGCAAAATCCTTCTCTGTAGAGTTCTGAGTCTAAAATCCCAGGACATTTAAACTAACTCTAAGCACCCCCATGGTCATGCTTTGAGTTTAAGAATGGCAGAAGGCAGGTAGAAGAGGGAAGTGAACAATTCTCCCTCCCACCAGGAATTGATAATGGATCAAATTCACACCTTTTGTCAAAGCTTTCAGTGTGGGTTACTTGTCGATGTTCAAGCGCCCCTTCCTTGGAAAAAACTTTCTTGATGAAACCAGTTGTGGTTCTCTCCACCTCTGGAGGCACTTTGTATGTATCGCCTGTGTGTGTCTGAGAGCATGTTGCATCTCCCCAGGGAAACACAAGCTCCTTGAAAGAAGGGACCATCTCACTTTTATATTTATATCCCTGGTATAGAGCACATGCCTGGCATATTGTAGGTACATAATAAGTGGATGTTGTGTGATTGACTGATTGATGATAAGTCGCATGAAAATGAAAAGCAAATCATATAAACAAATGAATGCATCGATAGACACCGACAGAGAGAGCAGCTCCCATGTTAGTGAGAAGAAGACATTTACTCTACGAAGAAAGGAACAGGTGTTGCAGACTTAGAATGGCAGGTCATGCATTACCTCTTGTGCAGCTGGAGTTGCCCTTGGCTGGCCCACACTACTCCCTTGGGGGCCTGGCCCATTCTCCAAGGACCCTTTGGCCTCTGGGGTGGTAGGGATGCTCAGGATGGGAGGCATTGGCCTGGAAGCCCTTAGTAGTCTCTGAGAGGTAGGGTGGGGGGTGGCACTCTTCAGGGAAGTACCCTTAGTAACTCCTCCAGGATCCAAGGAAGCTGCAGAGGGGAAAAAAGGGAAATGAATGGGAGCTCCAAGGCAAGGGGATGTCCTCACCTTGAAGTGCTTTCCTTTTGAGAAAAGCAGCATGGCCCTAGCTAAAGCCAACATAGGCTCTACATACACATCCATATTAAACATATTATCACATTAGTTATGTTGTAAAGAAGAATTATAACCAATGGAATGAACAACGAGAAAGAAGAAACCAAACAAAACAAAACCGAAAGGAGAGAACAAATAGTATGCTTCGATCTGCATTCAGAAGTCATCATTCTTTCTCTGAATGTGAAGGCAGAGGCAGAGATGAGAAAGGGGGGAATTGTAGGCAAAGGGGACACTGACAAAGTTATAGATGCAGGCCATGGCATGTCAGATGTCCCAAACAGCAAGAACACCCCTGGAGAACAAGAGGTGTGTGTGCGTGCGTGTGTGTGCATGCGTGCGTGTGTGTGCGTGCATGCGTGCGTGTGTGTGTGCGTGCATGCGTGTGTGTGCGTGCATGCATGCGTGTGTGTGCGTGTGCGTGTGTGTGTGCATGCGTGCATGTGTGCGTGCATGCATGCGTGTGTGTGCGTGCATGTGTGTGCGCGTGCATGTGTGTGCATGCATGTGTGTGCGTGTGAATGAGAATGCAAGTTCAATCCCACAACTGACTGAGTAGAATGGAAGTTTCTGAAGGTAGGGACTGGCTCGTTCTTGTCGTTGCACATGAGAGCTTGTTACATCTGCTTGTTGAGCAAGTGAACTGAGCCTGGTCAGCTGCACAGCAAGTTTCCTCCAGGGACAACTCAAGGAACATAATTTGATTTTCCTTGGCCTACTAACCAATCCAGCATTGGCACTTGGATTCACACAGACAACAGAAGAAAGGTGTGATCTGTTAGACCCTGAGGCACCCACAGTCAGTCAGTCTATCTGTCAATAAGCATTTATTAAATGCTCACTATATGCCAGGCACTGGGCTAAGTTCTGAGCATACAAAGAAAGGAAAATCATGGTCCCTGTCCTCAGGGACCTCACAATCTAACGGGGAAACAGTCAGCCAACAGCTGCATATGTGTGCCAGGTATACAGACAGCACAAAAGGAACATCCTCAGTGAAGAAAGGAAGGGAGAACAGACACTCACTCCAACACCAACAAGAATACCCTGGATTAGGAGAGGCGCTTTCTTACAGAGAACTCAAAGCCCTTTTACTTACATCAGCAGCCTAGCTTAAACAAAAGAGCGCTGGATTTGGAGACAGATTTGGGTTTGAAGATACCCTAAATGACTTTGGACAAGCAATTGAACTTCTCTGGACCTCAGTTTCCTCATTTGTATAATAAAGACAACAGATTAAGTGATCTCTAAAATCTTATGACTGTGATCCCTGGGCTCTACCCACTCTGCTACTTCCCTAGAAGTCTAACCAGGCCTAAGTCAGGACTGGATGCTTGAGCCCTGACAGCTGTCATCAGTGTGACATTTATGGGGAAAACAAAAGCAGAGGTCATGCACAGTCCCCCCCTCCCACCCCCACCCCCGTCTACTGTAGCTCTTTTCAGATCCCAGGATTCCTGTGGTTCGTGGAGTCTCTATCCGTCAAATAAAGTGTCCTCTGTTTTCCTCCTCACTGGGGATGTCTTCCCCAGGAGTCCTGGAAGGACTTTGTTGTCAAGTTATCAGAGCTAAAAGAGACTGTAGAGACCACCTAACCCTCCTCCCCGCATATGCATACCCATTTTACAGACAAGGTAGTCAAGACCTAGAGTAGGGAAATGGCTTGTCCAGGCTCACCCAGAAGCCAAGCTAGGCCTAAAACCTGCCTCTCTGATTCCTGGTCTTCACCTTTTCACAAGCAGAACCACTGGGCTCACCTCGAGGAGAAGCAGACAACCCTTCAGAGAGTCTCCTCTTCTTTAGCTTATCCTTGATTTGGGTGGTCTCCAAGGCTGCATTGTTAACCTCCATCTCCCGGACACTGGTGGGCACAGAGTGGGGCCCTGAAGAGATCGCCTCCACATTCTTTGCATGGCCATTCCTGGACTGCCAACCTTTTGAGGCAAGACTGGTCTTGAGGCTGGTCAGGTCTCCATTCTTACCCCACATAGGTGCTCGCTTCTCCATCTGGACTTTGAGCAAGGACTGGGGGGAGGCTGTGGGCAGTCAAAGAGGGATGACTGTTGCTTGGGCCAAGCCCAGCAAAGTATCAAGGGGCAAACAAATGTTCCACCTGCTACTGCTGCAAAACTGGAGATGATCTAAAAATGAACTCTAAATATAGTTTTAGAATGCAGTCAGAAAGAAGCAGAATTTTTAAATGTGTACATGCATATATATAGACAAATATACACGTGTGTGCATATGTGTGCACAAACATACATACAATAACTACAACAATGTAAATTGTAATTAGATAGTAATAATAATAAAAAAGAAACTCAAATACTGAACAATTATAATTAGCAAGCTTGACCTCAGAGAAGAGAGCAGAAAATGTGCCTCCCCGCTTCTTTACCAGGGTGGTAGATTACATGGAACACTGCATATACTGTTAGACTTGGTTAATGTGTTGATTAGTTTTGCTAAACAGCTCTTCCCCACCGCAATCCCTTTCTTTTTAATCTTTATTACGAAGGATAGCTTGCTAGGTAGGGAAAGGGAGAGGGTAATAGTAAGGATACTAGCTAGCACTTATATAGCGCTTTAAGGTTTGTAGAGTGTTTAACAAATATTACCTCATTTTAGCCTCACAACAATTTTGAGAGGTAGGTGTTATCACTATCCTCCTTTTAAACATGAGGAAAATGAGTCACACAGAGACTTGCCCAGGGTCACATAACTAGTAAGAGTCAGAGGTCAGATTTGAACTCAGGTCTCCCTGATTCCAGCTGTCTCGCATATTCATAAATAAAAATGATTGAGAAACAAAAGACATCAATAAAATTTTCAAATGCTTAAAGAAGGCAGTCACACACTCAAATGTGCACTCACTTCCTCCTCCATGCCTGGTCTAAACAAGCCTCAGCGCTATAGCAGGTGATGCTGGATAGGCAGTGCCCAGAAGGAAAATCTGGGTTGTTGGACCTAGATAATAGTGGATAATTGATAGCTGAGTGTTTGTGTATAAAAACAGATACATATATATGCGTATTATGAATGTACACATGTGCATACTTGATCATTATACACATGTATGTGTGTGCATGCATATAACTACCTACAAATATGTGTAAATGTGCATGTGTACATATATGTGTGTATACCCACACATACTCTCTCTTCATTTACCCTGGAAAACATTTTATTTCACTCTAATTCACCCTCTTAAAGACCATCCTACCCTCACCTTCTCTTGTCCATTGGCCTCCATGATTCTGTAGGCTTGAGCTGATGTTTCTATCGTGACCGTGGAAGGTGCGGAACCCAGAGCTGGCACTGGATCGGGGGATGCTGCCACAGTATATTGCTACTGGAATCCGAAACTTGGCTGGAAACAAAGACATGGGCTTTAACACCTATGGGGATAGTAACTAAAGAAAGAAAAAATGAAGCGGGGTTGGCACCATCCCCACTGGGCAGTGGGCCAAAGTTCAGGCCCCAATCTGAAAGCCAGATCCATCTTGTGGGAAGACTCCAAAAATGACCCTCTGTCTGTAAACTATTAGGACCGTGGAAAGGAGCCACAGTCTCATAGAAGGCGGCTTGGTTAGATAAAATTTGCCGTGATTTATTTTTTTGTGTCTTGTATGTTCTTATTTCATGTACTTGTTGTCTCTTCCTCACCTACAGAATTGAGGTTCTTTGGGACAGGGGCTATTTAATTTTTTTTCTTTGTATGCACCACAGTGCCCGGTTCATTAAAAAATACTTGTTGATTGGCACACATCTTTGATTGAGTCACCTGTATCAAAAGGTCCTGTCATCTGTGTCATAGCCCCTTCCCGTATTCTATATCTCCATACTCATCCCCCAAAGCCACATGGGTGCTAGAACTGGACCTAGCTTAGAGATCATCCCCGTCCAATCTCCTAAGGCCCAGAGAGGTGAAAACACTTGTTCAAGGTCACCCAGTTCCCCACCAACAGCTCCCCTAACTTAGAGGTCAGTTTCCTTTCTAGGATATAATTCAGACTCCGCCACTCAGTGGTTGTAACGGAAGGAAGAGATACTTGGCCCAAGCTAAGGACTCATCATCACACCCAGCCCACCCTGACTCAAGGGGAAAAGGAAAAGCACTTTGCCCCTGGGAGACCCTTCCCCTTAGGAGCTTGTTACCTGTGGTAAAGTCATCATGTGTGGCCATGTCTCAAAGAGCACAGGATTCTACAAAGCTTTTGGCCAATAAGAGCTACTTGTTGGGCAGCTGGCCACCAGGGCCCGGGTGGTCACTGAGGTTTCTAACCTGCATCATCTGGTGTCCTAGACTGGAAAGAAAAAAAAAAAACTCTGCTTACATAAAAAGAGCCAAATGGCTCCTTCGAATGGAGCTCTGAGCTGTCCAACCCCACTATGCTCCATGATGCACAGGGCCTAAGAGCTAAACTTCTGCCAATGGCCATGGGCCAGACAAAGGAAACTTGTGTGTCAAACAAGTCCAGCTCCAAAGTGCCCTTTGGAGAATTTCTCAAAGTCATGTGACTCAGAACCTGGTTTAAACCTGGAAGAACAACTCAAGTCTCACAGATGAATCAACCCAGACAGTTTTCAGTCCCCTGGCATGGGTAAAGCCAGGCAGGAGCCCTTGCCATGATAGTGGGGCTTGCCATTTATTATTCTGAGCAATGGGCTCTCTCTTAGGTACTCAAACACATCAATTACACACAGTGCTCTCCTTCAGAAGCAGCCACTGTCAGCTGTACTCAAAAAGAAGAAAGGGGAGGGGGAGGATCTACAAAAGACAAATTAAATGCAAAAATTCTAATAAAAAAGTTTTTATTAAGCACATATCATGTGCCTAGTCCTGTGCAAAATTTTGGAGTGTTGAGTATACAAAGACCAAAATGAAATAAACTCTGACCTCAAGCTCACATTCTAGTGGGGGAAAACAAAATGAATACAGATGAGAAAATGGAAAATATGGAAAATAAATACAAAATTATTTCAGGGGAAGGAGGGGGTGATGGGACACACTAAAAGACAAATGGAGGACTAATATAAGATTTGAAGGAAGCTCAGGAATTCCAAGAAGTGGATGTGAGAAGAGAAAATACTCAAGGCATGCAGTGGAGTGAGGGAGACCTGGCTTTGAAAAGACACAGGTGGGAGGTGAAATCTCATGTACTGGGAACAGCAAGGAAGACAGCAGGGCTACAATGTGGAGAGGGAGGAAGGGAGAAAAAAGGAACTGGCATTTATTAAGCATCTACTCTATGCCAGGGGGACAGCTAAGTGGAGAAGTGAATAGAGTGCTGGGCCTGGCACTTACTAGCTGTGTGACCCTGGGCAAGTCACTTAACCCTGTTTGCCTCAGTTTCCTCCTCTGTTTAATGAGTTAGAGATGGAAATGGCAAACCATTCCAATATCTGTGCCAAGAAAACCCCAAATGGGGCCATGAAGAGTCAGACATGAATATAAACAACTGAACAATATGGGCCTGCACCATGCAAAGTGCTTTACAAGTATCACCCCACTCAGGGGGCAGTCACATAGAGTCAATTTGGAAAGACAGGCTGGAATCAGTCTGTGAGGAGCATTGACCCTTTCAGCACTTGCTAGGAAGTTTAACCTCCATAAATCACCCATCATGATGAAAAGAACAAGAGTTTAGAAACATTTAAAAACAAATGAACATTGGATTTTGCTAAGTGAGAGATAGGAGAACCAAGCAAGGGCAATGCTGCCTTATATCCTGAACTTGGAAGGAAAATGGTTAAACATTAGGAAGAGAATTGCCTCACAAAACAATGAGAGAGTCTAGAGTAAGAAATAAATTTAAAGAAAGTTTGGAAAGAGACTCAAATGAGCCAGCCTATTCTATGTGTATTTATTTATAGATAAAACTAGAAGCGCAATGAACAGACAAAAATTAGTGAAGATCTGTATAGATTTCAGTGAACAAATTCATTTCTCCATTAAGAAGGGTGTCCAGTCAACCACAAATCCAAAAGACTCAGGATGAAACGTGTTATCTACCTCCATATAGGAGACTGATAGACTCCTGATAGACTCAGGGTGCAGACTGAAGTATATTTTCTTCTCTTTCTTGGGTTGTTTTTTTAGGGGGTGGAGGTAGAAGGTATGGCCAATGTGAAGAAGTGTTTTGCTCAATTAGACCTCTTTGTAACAGGTTTCATTTTTCTTGCCTTCTCAATAAGGAAGGAAAGATAGGAGGGAGGAAGAAAACTTAGAACTGAAAATAAAATTGGTTTTAAAAAAAGATATCCAAGATTATTAATAACTAGTGACCCTTTATGCTATCTTTCCCATCTCTATAAAATTTTTATGAGTGTAATTTTCACAAAAATACTGGGGACATAGACAAGAAGGGAAGAGACAGGCTTTCACTGTTTATAGTCAAGAATAAGCCACATCTACAGTTTATATTCTATAGCAGTCACACAGTGGGTTGAGAGGTTTACAGAATACAAGATTCCACTATGCTTATTGGTTGTTGATGATAAAAAAAAAACTTCATTTGATTCAGTAGAAAAAAGTGTGGTCTTAAACGCTCTCCTTCAGGAAGATGTCTCCCATGTCAAACCCCATGCACACATCAACAGTGTCTCCGATGTATATGTCTATCACACAAGATGGCATGAAAGATGTAAATAAGATAACAATCTTATGAATATTAATTTCAAAAAAGTGATAAAATGGCAGCATGCATGCTCACCCAAAGATGTTTTTTGCTGTCATGGAGGATATCCAATACGAAGTCTAAATGGAAGAGGAATTATCTTTAAATGATGAGGTCCTCCGGGTGCCCCCATTGGTAGAAGACATTGTACTGATGCATCAAGCTCCAGAACATTGCAGAACCTCCTAAATGAGATACATAATCACTTAAGGGTTTGTTCTAGCTACAGAGGAAAACTCAGTGAATGGAGAAGGCTTATGGTCCATGTTATGATATGCAACTGGATAGACAACCTATAGTACTGATCCATCAGTAACATATTCTATACAAGCCTCCTGCAGGGACAATGAATCAGAGTCTGAATTTAATAAGAGGAGAAGCAAGCAATCCCACCCTTTGGAAAGTGTAGTCTTTTTTAGGACCCTAGCTTCTCCTTAAAAAAAATTGTTTTAACATCTATAATCTTTCGGTGAGGACACCTGGGTACAAGACACTTATCTACCTCTTCCCAAGATTGTCGTAAGGATAAAATGAGATTATATTTGTAAAAGACTTTGCAAACCTTAAAGCACTATATAAATGGTAGCTCCTCTTAGTACAAGCACCCAAGACAAGGTTTGAAAATCATATTCCTTGTATGTAATTCTCCAGAAGAAACCTTGAGACTTTTCTGTAACACAGGCAACTTAGGAGCATGGGAAGAGAGTTCCCCCGCTATCATGGAGAGAAAACTGTGCAGAGAAGATGAGATTCATGACTGCTGACTTGCAGAGCGGGAAGGTGTCATCTTAGCTAACCTTAGCTAGCTTACAGATGAGAAAACTGAGGTCCAGAGAACTGAAATGAAATAAAGGGAGGCTTTATTATAGAAAGGATTCTGCATTCAAATCCCAGCTGTGCTGAGATAATATTTGTGTGGCCTTGGACATATCACTTCTCTCTGAGTCTCAGTTTACCCATCTGTAAAATTGGGGTAATGATACTTGCACTATCTACCTCGTAGGTTTGCCCTTATGAAAGCACTTTACCACCCTGAGCATTATATAAATGTGTATGGTCATAAGTAGTAGTAGTAGTAGTAATTAAGTACAGTGGTCACAGCAACCCCTCTGTAGCTAATTTCTGCCTCCACCACTCTCCCTCCAGACCCAAGCCCAAGATCTGGAGTCAGTGGAGCTTGATTGAAGTCCCTTCTGTTTATCGTTGCTGAGTTGTTTCAGTCATGTCTGAATTTCTTGTGACCCCATTTGGGGTTTTCTTGGTGGAGATACTAGAGTGGTTGCCATGTCCTCTTTCAGCTCATTTGACAGACGAAGAAATGGAGGTCAGTAGGTTACTAACATCATCATCGTGGGATGATCTTTTAGCTTAACTTCTCTAGGTCTCAGTTTCCTTGTCTATGAAATGAGGAAGTTGGATGAGATGGCGTCTAAGGTTCCTTCTGACTCTAAAACCTCATGATCCAATGAACCACTGCCAGAAAGCCCACATTCCTCTCAAAGGAACCTCCAGATTGGCATCTGAACTGAAGTATGGCAGAGAATCATAGGATAAGGCATCTTCAAAATCATTCAGACTGACCCCTTCATTTTCATGAGGAAACTGAGGCCCAGAGAAGGGAAATGACTTATCTATGGCCACATAGGGAGTAAGAGATAGAATCACTCCAGTTAATCCCCAAACCAAGATGTCACCCAAGTCTTCTGACTCCAACCCTCTGTTCTTTCAGTTACTTGGAATATGGGCCAGCCCTGTGCAAGAAACTCCAGATGAGGCCACTCCCTCTACCAGTGAAGATCAGGTGCAACTTGTGGTCTTAACAAGTTGTGTCAGACACTCAAAGGCAAAGTGCCTTCTTGACTCCAAGGCTGGATCTCTACACACTGTCCCATGTCACCTCTTCTTTCAGCTGCACAACACAATCATCCCCTGGCACCTCCCTCCTACTCAGGTTTGGGCTCAAGAGAAAACACCTAAGTCTTTCATGTTTGTACCCCCCAAAGACCAGCATGGTACCCTTCAGGGCTTAGTGAGTGGCATTACCAAGCACTTAATGAATGTTTGTTGAGTTGACTGGAAAGAAAGCAACCATCCTTGATTAAGCACCTACAATCTGCCAGGCTAAGGGCTCTACATATAGTATCTCACAAGATCCTAACAACCACCCTGTGAGGTAGGTGCTATTATGATCAGCATTTTACAGTTGAGGAAACTGAGACAAACAGGGGTTAAAAGACTAGGCCAAAGTAATACAGCTGGTATGTGTCTGGGGAAGAATTTTAACCCAGGTTTTCCTGATTCTGGGGCAGCTAGTGGCTCAGTGAATAGAGCTCTACACCTAAAGTCAGAAAGTCCTGCGTTCCAATCTAGCCTCAGACACTTACTATCTGTGTGACCCTGGGCAAGTCTCTCAACCCTATTTCCTTCAGTTTCCTCATTGGTAGAATGAGCTGGAGAAGAAACTGGCAAACAACTCTAGTATCTTTTGCTAAGAAAACCCCAAATGAGATCATGAAGAGTCAGACATGACTGAAATGACTAAACTTACTGACTCCAGAGCCAGAGCTCTACCCATAGGAGACAAATAGCTATCTATGCCAGTGGCCCTTCTAGGACTAGTCAGTCAGTAATCGTTTATTAAGTACCTACTCTTTGCCAGGTACTTTGTTGGGAACCCAAAGGAAGGTAAAAGACAGCCCCTGCCCTTAGGAAGCTCACTGTCTAATGGGGAAGACAACATACAAGCCACTACATACAAACAAGCTGTGTACAGAAGAAATTGGAAGTCATCAGCAGAGAGAAGAGACTAGAATGATGGGGAAGGAGAAAGGCTGCCTGAAACAGTGGGATTTCAGCTGGGACTCGAAGGAAGCCAGAGAAACCAGAAGGCAGATAGAAGGAGGGAGAGCCTTGCCAGGAGCAGGGACAGATAGATGGACTGTCTTGTTCTAGGAGGAACAAGGAGGTCAGTGCAGACCATGGGAGGTGGCATGAGGGAGGAGAATGGAAAGGCAGGGGGGCTGGGTTATAAAGAGCCTCAGACCTCCTGGAGGTTTTGTACTTGATCCTGACGGTCACAGGGAGCAATGGGGATGTAACTGAGTAGAAGGGTGCCATGGTCAGACCTGAGCTTGAGGAAGATTGTTTTTGGCAGCTGAGAAAGGGCAGGACAGGGAAGATTCGAGGACTGAAGTGGTAAGGGTGTAAACTTAGAGCAGAAGGGGACCCCAGGGGCTATCTAGTCCAACTGCCTCATTATACAGATGAAGAAACTGAGTCCGCAGAGAAGGGAAGTGTCACAGAGGTAGGAAAGGGTTGGAGTCAGAGTTCGAACCCATGTTCTCTCACTCCCAATCCAGATCCCTTTTCACTGAGCCAGGTCCTTTCCACCTAGGATTTCAGTTTTCTACCTCCAGCCTGGGTTCCAGGCCTCGGCTGCTTGGTGCCAGCAGATTTAGCTCTCCTTAACAGCAGCAGCAGCTACCATGTGTTCTGACCTAGAGGGAAGGGCTCTTTCTCATTAAACAGCACACTAGGAGCTGGCACCCCTCCCTCTTATGGAAAAGAAAGGAATTGGGAGGAGGAAGAGGCTTATTACTGATTCATTTTTGCTAGGTTATAAAACTTCTCTCCCAGGAAGGCTGACCCTTTGGAAGCAATGAAAAGCATGCCTGCTGATGTCTACCCCCGACTGCTCTGCCCCAGGTGCCCTCCTTGCCCCCTCTTTCCCTCCCCCTCCCCCATCACACCTCATTCCCACTCCCCACATGCACCCAGAGTGCAGGCAGGCCTCCTAGCAACAACTTTGGTCAAACACTCAGCCAGCCAGTCCTCTGGGCTTGGCTGCCCCAAACCCCAGCAGGGTTTCTCCTTCCCCTCTTCCCCTCAGCCATCCCTCTCTTCCACGCCCTTTGCCTGACCTCACTCCACAGAATGCCAATAATCCTGGCTTTATCAGGGGAAGGAATAAACTCTGACTTTTCCTGGCATCAGTAAGACAAGCATCTTGCCACCCACAGGCTAATGAAAGTGCCTGAATTCAGGCAGGCATGCGTGCGGGTGCACACATACACACACATACACACACACACACACACACACACACACACACAGTGTCAGAGGAAGAGATGCAGCATTCCATCTCACAAACACCTCTCCTCTCTCTGGGCTGCCTGAACCCCCAAAAGGGAAGTAACAAGGTACCTAGGGAAAACCCAAGCAGTAGTTTTCCAGAGAGGCCCTGCCTAGCCTGATACAGCTGGCCTGAAGCTGCCACAATCCCCTAAAAACAAACCAACAAAAACAGCTGGTTGAGAGCACTTTGGAGGGAAAAAAACAAGGGGCTGAGGACTTCAGTGAGGACAAGGAAAGGTCTGGGGCTTCATGATGGTAAGAGGAGCTCGTATTTCTACAGTACTTTTAAGTTAGAAAGGCATTTAAAGCCCTTTACAACCTGGTTCCAACTTACCTGTCCAGGGTCATTATCTATCACTCTCCCTTCCCAATCAGCTCCTTGGGACAAGCAGGCCTTCTTTCAGTTCTGCTCCCAGGACATCTCCATTCCACTGGCAAGCTGTCCCCAAGGCCTGCCAAGGACGTCCTCCCCAACCTACCCTTTTAGAATCTCGTATCTATCTTCCTACAAGAGACTTTTCATGTTCCCTCCAACACCTCTCCCAGATTACCTTATAGTAAGTATCTAAAAAGTCCTAATGCAATTTTAAGCTATTAAAATTGTATTTAAGGGCAGCTAAGTTATACAGTGGATAGAAAATGGGGCCCTGAAGTCAGGAGAACTTAGGTTCAAATCTGGCCTCAGATACTTACTAGCTGTGTGACCCTGGACAAGTCACTTAACCCTGATTACCTCCCTCAAAAAAAAATATAACTGCTGATTTTGCATAAACTTACATGTGGACATGTTGTCTTCCCTGAGAGAAATGAAAACTGCTTGAAGGCAAGGACTGATTTCTTTTTGTATTCCAGTCTTACAGTGCCTGGCACATAGTAGGAGCTTAAAAGTGATTATTGATTGATTGAATTGTCTTATCTGGCCTTCACAATATCCTTATGAAGTGTAATAGGGCTAGCAGGCACATTTTACAGGTGAGAAAACTGAGGCCCAGAGAGACAGAATCTGTCCAAGATTACAGAGATTGCTAGTAGGTAATAAAATTCTGTGCTCTACAGCTTCTGACTTTTAATAACATGGCAATTATAAACAAAATAATAGGCAAATTTGCTTTATAAAATTTTAATCCACAACTCAGATTCCTTGTAACAGGTCTGAACCATTGAGAAATTCCTTATGCTTTTTCACATCAGGTTTATAAAATGTCTATGAGGTTTTAAAAGTGAAAGAGCTAATGTCTTAGAGCTGTGATCAATAAGCATCCATGTGCACAGTGTGCTGTGGACTTAACCCAAAAATGGCAGTCTCTGCTGTTAAAGAGATGACAGTTGAATGGTGTCCAGGCCACCAGAACTCTGCCTCAGACCTTAACCTAGCTCTCTGGGGTCCCAACATCAAAATCCTGACTTTTTGAAGGCTGTTTTTAGGCCAGGGAATGATAGATCGGTGAGAATCGGGATTCCTTAACAATCAACACTGATGAAATTAAGAGGGGTTTCATATTTCAAGGAGAGTGAAGACCAAAGCCAAGGAATCATGAGCCATGCACATTCCAGAGGAAGCAGGGGGCCCATGTCTGCCCATGTCAACTCTGCCCTGCTGAGAGTGGGTCCCCAGGATCTGGGAAAATAGAATCCAAACAGAGGCAATACAGGGAGGAGGCCAAAGGAGCGATCAAGTATAGAGCAAAAAGGATGGTGAAACGGGACAGGAAGAAGTAAGGATGGACATGGCCCTTCTATCTGACTGACTGCCTGTCTAGTCCTCCTATCAGCTGATTGCTCTTTCTGTCTCCCTTGCTGTCTCAAACAGAACTCATTATCCCCCACCCCCTACCCCCACTTCTAGCTTGCCTATTACTTTAGAGGCCAACACTATCCTCCCAGTGCCCCCGGGTTTACAACCTGGGAGTCACCTTGGACTCCTCTTTCTCTCTCCACCTTCACAGCAAAGCTGTTATTGCAGTAGCCTGCTGGTGGGTTGGTCTACCTCAAGCCTCTGCCCAATCCAATGCATCCTCCATTTAGCCACCAAGCTCTCTTTCCAAAAGCACAGGCATTATTCCCACCACTCCATAAACCCTCCCACCACTCAATAAACTCCAATGGCTCCCTATCACATTCTGGATAAAATATAAAGCCCCCTGTATGGTGTTCAAAATCCTTCATAATCCAGCCCCCTCCCACCTTTCCAGTCTTCTTGTCCTTTACTCTCCTTGAAGAGAGGGACTGTCTTTTGCCCCTTTTTGTATCCCTGGTATTTAGCACAGTACCTGGCACATAGTAGGCATTTAACAAATGTTTATTGACTGACTGATCCCAGCTACCCACACATCCATCATTCCTGAAATCCATCCAAGATCCCATCTGCCTGCCCAGGAATTCAGACACCATTCAAAGGATACTTCTATTTGTGGCCCTCAAGAGATTCAAATCAGTTCATTTCAAAAGACATGTTGAATAGAAGCAGTGAGTTAGAACACAACCTCTGCCCTCAGGGAGTCTAAAAGGGTGATAATACATCAACATAGATAATTATTAGGTATAATATTATATGATGAGGGCATCTGAGACAAATTTGGGCTCATTCAGGTTCACAACCTCAGAGTCATCCTCCAAGTATTGCCTTCCTTCTCAGTCCCCATATGAACCAAGTCTTTTTGATTCTACCCTCCACAGCTCTCAGATTCATTCATCTGTTCATCCACTTGGCTCCAGTTCAGACCCTACTCACCTCCTGTGGAGAGCTGTAATGCTCATGAGAGTTAAAGATCTTCCCCATCCATTAATGGGCAAGCATTAAGGGAAGCTTGATTAGGAGAGATTTTTTTTGTCGTTGTTGAAAGGCCCACATCTTTTGTTAATTTCTAATGAGGCACTGGTTCTCTAGGGTTGTGATGCCCTCTGGCTCTGAAAAGTGTAGATATACTCTGAGGTGAGGTTTTATTTTAAGGTTTAGTTTTTGGAAGAAGGTTTGTGGGCCAGATGAGACTCTGGGTGCCTGCTAATGAGTCCCCCAGCTTTGAAAGCTCAGATGTTGGTGCTCCTCTCTCTAGTAACAATGTACGTATTTCTTACAATCAGACAGTTGGAAGCCCTGTCTATTGATCTTTATTTCTCTGTTTGTATTTTCCCTAAAGTTCAGGATGCTGACTTTTTCCCCTGAACTAAGTGAATGATATATGTGCTTGATTGAAGTACATTACTGACCCCTCAAAAGTTGCTTTCCTTTGAAAAAATGCAAATCTAAGAAACTGTACAACAGGTCCTCCTGTGTATTTTGGGATCCTTGTTGATATAAGAGCCATAAAGGATGGGACATGAGACTTATGTCCTGAAGACCTGGGTTCAAATCGTGCTTCAGATACATGCTAGGTGCATGACTCTGGGCAAGTCAGTTAACCTCTCTGTGTTTCAGTTTACTCATCTATAGGTTTCTACTGTATCCTGGGCCATCTCCAGGCATCTTGATGAATATCTGGCCACTGGCCCCATATGACTCTGAAGAAGATAGTGAGGATAGAGACCTTGTACAGCCCGCCCTCACTCAAATCAAAGTCAACCGCAAGTCCTGTCATCATCTCCTGATGTCAGGGTGTGAGAATGAAGGACAAACCACAATCACAACTCATCTATAAAACAAGGGGGTGGACTCAATGGTCTGGGAAGTCCCTTACAGCTCTAAATCTGAGTCTATGACTTTGCCTGAACTATTGCTACTGACCCCCAATTTATCTCTCTGAATATTCTTTCTGTCTTCTCTAAAACATCCTCTGTACAATTGCAGACATGATATTGTTAAAGTTCACATCTGACCCTTTCCCTCTCCAACTCAAGAATTTTCAATGGCTCCCAACTGTCTTGGGATAAAAATAAATTTCTCATATTAGTATTTAAAGCCCTTCATAATCTATCTTCATCCCATCTTTCCTGGTTTATTTTGCAGTACTCTGCTTGACAAACTTTATAGAGTCCTTTGGGAAGAGACTTCTAAATCTTTTCTTGATGATCCAGGACCATCATTAAGAGTATCGGTTTAATTATGGGCTATAGTACAGTGAAGACCTCAACTTCTGATCCCAGCATTAAAAGACCCCAGACTGCTATGCTTTCAGAATTCTTGTGTTTCCTTCTTATAATTTTCTGTATCTCCATTCTCACTATTAATCTATCAATTCTTGCTGCTGTCTATCACTTTTTACCTCTAAAAATCCTTCCATCTCATGCCCATTCCCATCCACCCCCCTCCAGCCTTCTTATTTACTATTTCTAGTCTGCAATGACCTAAAAAACCAAGTAATTAAACTTGTTAGAAATATTTCCAAAACAGAGTAAGTGAATTCTGAGGGAGCGCATCCAGAACATGACTCATATTCAACCATCCCCTTCTTTCCATTCGCACAGCCACAGCTACCAGTCTTTTCAGGCCTTTATTGCTTCTCCTCTGGATGGTCATATAGCTTTCTA